>OX344758.2:15810066-16435066 GCA_947034885.2 Thuidium tamariscinum
TCCAAAACCTATTGGATTGGCTTGCACCTCCAAGTCATAGAAGCCTCATCAAGCCAAATGGGTGATTCTTTGCAAGCACAGTCAAGACAAGAAGAAGGTAGACAAAACACTATGTAGAAGCCTAACAAAATTGGATCTCAACATCAATCCAATTGACAAACTTGAAGATGGTAGAACTATTCAATCAAAAGACATGCATCACAGTCATATAGGTGAACCATCTTCAACAGCAACAGGACAAACTTCCGTGCTCTCTTCTACTGGTTCCCCCACTCAAGGATAATTGTGTGTGAACATGAAATCCATGTACTTTAGGTGGATTTAAGGTGGGTACACCTAAAAGTGCTACTTATTCATATTGTGCCTAGTCTTGTTGGCAAGTATGGACTGACTTTAATTTCTGGTTTTGGTCAATTGGTAGTTTTCATGTTTAATCTATAGTTTAGCCAATCGATAGTATAATTATAGGGCCTATACAAGGTATTTACTCTGTATCTACCAATAGGGTATGGATTTGACATTCGGAAGGGTAGTTTTTCTAGTTGTTAGTTTTGGGCGGTAGCTGGCTGGTGGTTATTTAGGTTGGTTTTTCCAATTGTTGATTTCAATTGACTTTGGAGAGAAAGAAGCACTCCTTCTCAATTGAAGAAGTAAAAAAAATTGTGTGATTGTGTTTGTGTTTTTGAGTAATGAAATGAATTGTTTGACAATTGTGAGTCTCCGTATGTGTGTATATGTTCTGTGTATGTAACCGATTGGAAAATGTGTCTTTGTGTGTGGCTGTGTGATGAATTATGTGTACTTGTGTTGAGTGATGAACGGATCGAAAATTAATCTGGATAATCAAAATTACCGATTGAGATTGAGTTGATCTGTTGAGTATAGAATTACTGATTGGAGATAAATGGAATATTTGTAATATGAATATCGATTGGATAAATTGTGTGAACTAAATATATAAATCAAGGAGTGGATAAACTATTTATTTAACAATTGTGATGAATTGATATAATTAGAAGCAATTGGATAATTGAAATCATAGAGAGAAAAATAATAATAATGTTTACAATTGAATTATTTGAGAGGATGTGTTTTAAAAATAAAACCAATTGTGTAATGTGTGTATATAAAACCAATTGGAGAAAGCTGTGAACCAAATTGCGAATTAATTTGTAATAGCTTTGTAATTGAGAATAAATTGGAGACATTAAAAAAAATCGTGTTGAATTGTAAGACTTAGAGAGACCAATTGGAAGTATAATTTGTAAAATTAAAATAATTAAATAGAAACCAATAGGAATTATATTGGTGAATCAAGAAACTGTGTTGAGCAATAAAGTGTGAGGAAAACCAATTGATAAAAATTGAGAGATTGTATCTGTGAAGCTGGAGACCAATTAGAGAAATTGTTGGAGGGCTGTGAAAGCAAACAATCGGGAAATGGAGTGCAAGCTGGAGAGTAATAAGAAAAGAGACCAATCAAGGAAGCTAAATGACGGTGGCCAATTGATTCAATATGTGGTTATAATTGATAGGTTATTGATATATAATAGGAATTATTATTATAATCACAATCTTGTAATTGGTTTGTTTTCTTGGGTGAATTTTACAATCCGATTGGGATAGTTTACCTCTTAGCATTCAAATCCTATTTAAAGATTCATTTTAAGAAAAGGAATTTAAAATCCTTTTATAGCAAGTAAAAGCATGTTCCAACATACCAAAGAATGGAGGATTTGGATACTGTATGCAAAAGTTATTAACAACAAAGTCAGTTTTTGAAAGCGCCATCTATAGTTTGTGAACATGACTGATTTTGGAAATGTAAGTGCATTGTAGATGGCACTTTTAGGTTTACCTACCTTACAGTATATCAAACTGTAAGTTCTACATCAAACAAAACAAAACAAAACAAACCTGTAAGTTAGTAACTTAAGTACTACAAGCACTCTCTCAGTATAGGAGAGGGCTCTAAAACCAAGTGGGCATTTTGAACCATCCAGTAGGGGCTCTAAAATGGACATGTGAACTTTAGAAAATAAACTTTGGATTACAATGGAGGTTGATGAGATTTGTTTTTACTTCTTCAATGGATGGTTTAAGAACCACACTTGGTTCATTCCTAACTAAGTGGCTAGGTGTCTACTAATTGAATTCAAAAATAGAATTTATTGTTCAACTACCTTCTTACAAGTATTTAAAAATCTGAAATAATGATTAAATCAAGCATTCATTTCAGATTTAGAAAAGGACACTTTTAGAAACCATTTCAATTACTTTACACATGTTGCAAATGTTAGTTTTAGAACAAAGCCTGATTTTTTTAAAAACTATGCATCCTATGATCACATATAGGGACCTAAACCAGATTATGTTCAAAAATTCATAACTAATTCAATAATGCTTCAAAAAATATGAAA
The DNA here is from genome assembly GCA_947034885.2 of Thuidium tamariscinum. Taxonomy (NCBI): domain Eukaryota; kingdom Viridiplantae; phylum Streptophyta; class Bryopsida; order Hypnales; family Thuidiaceae; genus Thuidium; species Thuidium tamariscinum. The sequence goes on from OX344758.2 coordinate 15,812,487, forward strand.
CAACTTGTGTTAGATTCCTCATCTATTCCTCTTTCATTGAAAAATACACTAAAAATATTTCCACATCAGAAAATACACGAAAAAGGCACATCAGCGCTTAGATGCTTGCTTTTGGAGCCTCTTACCTCATGAGCAGAGCAGAGCAGAGCAGGGCATGGCAAGCTTGCCGAACCTCCGACTCTGGCCACTCCATTGCAGTGGCCTTTCATTAGAAGCTAAACCCACTTATCTTACACCAGTCGCATAATTAGCTTCCAATGGCCTTCCAATTAGGACAAAACAGCCTTCCTAATTACATTGCCTCCTTCAGGTCAGGTCGGGTCAGGTCATCGACTGAGTGCACCTACATGCCACCGACCCCCCGGGGATTCCACCTAGAATACCCAATATGTATTAGGTAGGTGGCTCAGAAACCATCCCTTTAAGAGCTGATTCACAATTTGGGAGACCTTAAATCACTTTGAACAGTTTTCAGTAAATTTTCCTGGGAAGAATGATGGAATTGGCATCCAACCCAAGTCGTTTCATATTTTTTGGACCTTCATGGAATTAGTTATGAATTTTTGAAGTTGAAAACACAGTGGTTTCTAAAAGCGACCCCCTCCTGAAATGTACACTTCTGGTACATGTTAGAGGCAAAATCTATCAGATCGCTTTCAGAGACAGGGTCTGAATTCAAGCCACCTACCTTAGATAACCTTCGAGCCGTGGTAGCAGCGAGAAGGTTATCAGACATAACCAGTTGTTCACTTTCAATCACAACCTTTGATCTTCATGATCCAAGGGTGTGAGAAGCAAGCTGAAAGGAAAGAAGGTTATGAGCTACAACTTGTGATGGTGACGGTGATGGACAGCCCATGGCATAGAGCCATAGTAGCGTTGAAAAGTCAACAACCAGTTATGATGGACCAAAACTGGAACCAGGGGAACCAAGTGCTGGCGCCGAATCTTGGGGCCCTGTGCACCCGGAGACCGATTCCGTCGTTCAGCAACCTTGCTCCATGACATGGTGTCTTATATTAAGTTAAGTGAAGTCACAGGCAGGGGTCTGCCCATTCAGTTCAGTTTCTTTCTTACACATTCAGTTGGTTGTCGTCTTCAGTTCAGTTTGGGGGTCAGAGGGTAGGGCATGTGTAAAATCCACGGGATTGGAGATAACTTACAAATTTGTGTCGTTTGAGTGGATTAAGTTAGACGCCATCTTTATCAAGATTATTGCCCTTGCTTCTGGCAGGGCAGGGGATTCAGCGCGACGTTAAATCCTGTAATCAAAACTAATGTGGCACAGCTGGATTTACCTCAGGGTAAATACTGAATTTTTTTATTTTTTTCAAATTCTGAATTCATATTTGGATTTGGAGACCCCCAAATAGCTTGGTAGCACCTTGACACAACCAAAAAACCCAACAAAACATAAACCCCCAAACCCTTATCAACCCCTAGTAAAACAAGTTTTACTTGCGGGGGGGTTGATTTACCTATGCCACATTAGGTTCATTTACAGGATTTAACGTCTTGCGGGGACTCGGGGGCTTTCAGGCGCAACATTAAATCAGTCCCACAAAGTCCCTAAGTTTATCACAAGAATAATGCTGAAATTTATTATTTTTTGCATAAATATTTTTTTCAAATTCTGAGTTCATATTTGGCATCAGAGACCCTGAATTAGCCAACAGAGGGTTAAAGACAACCAAAAAAACCAAATAAAACATAAACCCCAAACCTCTCTCAACCCCTAGTAAAATGAGTTTTACCTCGTTGGAGATACATTTTATTCCTCTAGAGCCACTTCGTAGGACAAATTTAACATCTTGCGGCTTTAAGTTGCTACCAGCCCTTTTTTTTTAACACCAAGGGGCCACATTGCACCATTTCAAAATAAATGTCTTTTTTTTGCCAAATAAAAGTAATCTTTTTTTTGCCAAAAATTCCCAAATTCTCTTTAAAATATGGATGAAGTTGCTAAATTTGGATGAAAAAGTATATGAATGTGATGAAAAAATGTTTTAAAGTCCAAATGATGGATGAATGTAGAAATACATTGCTTCACCAAATTTGAAGTGATTGCCATCTTGGTACTTTCTCAAAAAGTAAAAAAAAAGGGTTGGTTGTTGTCCATTGGATCCTAAGATAGAACTACCTATTCCCGATCAAGGACTTATACCCAACCTATAGGATGTGTCTATTTCCAACCAAGGTTAGAAGAGATTTGCAATCAATGCTTAGAATGTACCTTTTCCCATTTTCAAGGTTAGAACTAATAAGGTCATGACACATGTCCTCAAGTGTCTTAAAGTTTGTGCAAAGTACCAAGTAGGAAAATAGTCTCAGATATGATCCAAATTAGAAGACTCTAGACATTGACTATAGGTTCAATGCACTTTTGGGCTTCCAAAAATCATAATAATTTCAGTTTTGGGAATAAAATTATGAAAAATTTGCAATCCCCATATTTCCTATCTTTCTACATGGGAAAAATTTGTGTAGCCTCATACTCTTCATCTGATCTAGAATTGCTTAAGTGATCTGGTATAGGAGGTTCTACCTTACCATCGAAGGTGGGTCCAACAGGGTGGATTTACCTCAAGAAAAATGTGAGAGTTTTTAAAATTTTTTGCAAATAATTTATTTTATAAATTTTGAATTCATATTTGCAATCAAAGACCCAAAATTAGATATGAACAGTCTAGAATATATCCTAGATATGGCACAATGTAGGGGGCTTTTTTTCACTTTTATCCTAGGGAATCCATATCTTGTTGGTCCACCTTCAATGGTAGGATGTAAGGTCAACCAACCTATGACATGTAGATTGATTGGTTTGCCATGTTGACACTTTTGAAAATTAAATTTTTTTCTAATAGAAAGACAAACATGTGAAATGGAAAGAGCAATTGAAATTTCAATTTTTTTTTGACAAAGTATGAATTTGTTAAGAATTTTTGAAGTGTACAATTCAAATAGTTCCAAACAATCTCTGGACTACTCCAAAGCCATAAAGAAGAGTGCCCATAATGGTCGTCAAAACACCTAAAGCAATCCCAATTTTCCTAATGTGGTTGGAAAATTTTCTAACATGGACATGATATGATGAAATAAAAAAGTTAGTTTCTATAATGACTTTACATTGGAAAGGGAGAAGTTCCTAAATCAGTCTCTAATAACTCTATGAACATCATACAAAGCATTGAATTTGGTCATTAACCTACCTAATGAAGTCCTCACCTCATTAATTAGAAAAAATTTGCCATGAATTGATAGAAAATTGTTAGTAATATATGTATCGTTTTGTAGATGTCTACATTAAAGAGTTGGCTTGTCATGGATTGGTTTACTTTAAAGTCCTACTTGTTCATCTAGAGGAGCTAGACCAAATGGGATTTTCAAAAGTTAACTTAGGTCCGCTTTACATTTAAGGGAGGAGGTCCATAAAGTGTCCATCTAAGAGGTGAAACTGAATTTTGGGGAAGTGAAACTTCTTGAATTATTTTTCAAAAAGATTCTCTTGAAAGACAAAAAGAATTGACATCTAGCCCAAGTCACTTCATATTTTTTGGAGCTTTGTGGAATTAGAACTTTGTGATTTTTTGAAGTCAAAATGGGAGAGGGCTCTAAAATTGCCCACCCCCTCTAGTATACATTGTTTGTACATTCTTGTAAAGATGAAAAAATAGCATTTATAAACAATGTATGTTTGAGAAGGTGGGCGATTTTTGAGCTTCAACTGTTTTTTGAGCTCCTTCCCTTAGAAGTTGGGGCAATTCCTCTCCAAGCTAATTGCGCAAAATTTTAGCCCTTTTGGGGGGCTAAAGGCAAGCCTCAACTAGTCATTATAATAAGATTATAAGTGGGGTCAATTCTCCCATATGTAAAGGCCTTGAGGCCATGAATTTGGGCCGATTCAAGAAAAACTTAGAAAAAAAAGGGGGGTGAAATTTTAAGGCTGCTTTACACCTAGAGGCTAGGCCCAATTCCCCTTGAGGTTGATTGTATAAAATCCAATGAATCCAATTTGTTGAAAAAGAAAATATTTTATGAGATACTTTAAGAAAAATTCAAATCTAACATTGGTCCCTAGGTGAAGAACTGGCCTTCCATTTTTGATACACCAAATTCAACAAACTTGGGCCTTGCTTGGGCCATGTTACATCATGTATTTTTAGAATAAAAAATTTTGACCACCAAATTGGCTTGCCTTTTTGGTGTAGAGGGGTTGGGGCTAATTTTATCCTTTTATCCATTTACAAGTGAGGATTCTTGGCCTTTGATAAAGCAAATTGGCCCAACTTTTTAGTGTAAAGCAACCCTTCCTTCAAGTTGTTGAAAACATTACTCACTTATATATAACATTTAAGGTAGCCAACTCCTTTTCAACCAACTCACCCCCCCCCCCCAATTTCCAAAGTTTAGATTGTTCTATTTTTGAGCATAGGAGGTGGAAGTAACTAACCAATTATCATGCACTATGAGTTGTTGATTTCTTCTACATTTTGTGACAAGCCTATAATTGGAATTAGACAAACCTATATGTCAAGGATAGGTTTCAAAAAATCTAAACAAAAGAAATTCACAATAATTTTGTTTATGGATGGAAAAATATGAAAAAAAAATTCAAATCTGTTTTAAATTTATTTCCCTATACAAGAATTTTTTTCCTCTACCAAACTTAAGTAGAAGCTATGTTGAATTCTTTAAGTGATTATAAATGGATTATAAGCTTTTAGAATCATGCACTATAATAGCCTTGGCTCCCATATTTGAGAGATGGTGTAGAGTACTTTACATCCAACAATTTGTATTGTACCTTGGGAAGATCACTCTTGATTTTTAGAAAACTACCTTAGTTAAAAAATAGAGTCCTTTTAATTCAAAGGGGATAAATTTTACATAATATGTAGGGCTACTATAGGATCCTTGAAATGCCATATATCCTATCATATATAAATTAGGTTATATAAAAACATCATTTAGCAAGAAATTTGATCAATATATTAGCTTTTACAAATAAGGTCCATACAAATTTTTTGTAATACAATGAGTATAGATGTGTACAAATTTTTTTAAGTGAATGATAAAATCTACTTAATCAAGTAGATCTAGGGATTTTTTTTTTCAAGATTTATTATAGATGTCAAATCATTCTAGCTTGTACAAACCAATCTTTCTATAAGTGCACCAACAATGTAATAGCATGTAAGAATGTGACAACATGTTATTTGTCATTCAAAATTGTACTACAATACTAGAAATGTATGGATCAAAAAAAGTAAGTGTATATATAAGACATTTGTTTTATGGTGTGAATTGTATATGAGTATGAAAAAATTAGACATATAAGTCTTGTATATAAGATAGCCCAACTATAAAAAAACATTAATGAATTTATGAAAAATCATATGATATTAAAAATATGCCCTTAGTATCTTTATATATAAAAATACAATCATCTTTAATACTATAATGAAGGTAAATAGGCCCACATCAAATACCTTCTTAACTAAGGTATATTTTTTAAATTACAAGGAATGATCTCCCTGGGTATCGTACTTCATCAATAGCTCAATGTGATGAGAAAGGCACATGAAGGCAAGGTAATGGACATGCATGAAGGCTATTGCGGTTGGATTTAGACTAGGGTCTAGAACCTCCCAACCAATAGGATTGTATTAAACCAATGGAATTTACACTCTCAACCAATAGGATTGCTCAATTTTCAGAATTTCTTAGTCTTAGACCCTAGTTTAAACTTGTCTTGAATGTTATAAGTGTGCTAAACATTCACACTTATCACTAATAATATATGTTTTTTTAGAGCTCACTTGATTTGATTAGTAAAAGTTTTGCAAATTTTTTTGCATGTGTAATCATTGGCATTTTCAAGATAATGATTTTGTAATAGAGCCTCATGTTGTCTATGTCAAGTTAGCAATTGATGCACACCATATATACATAATCAATTTCATTCAATTTTTAGAACTTGTAATAAGAGGATCTTATCCTAGACTAGTATAGTGTCACTTATAAAAATTTGAGTTTCAAGACAACATTGGAGTGTGGAAAAGTTTGCAACCTGGAGCAATAAATTTCTTTAGTTTAAGGAAGATTAGTTTAAGGAAGATTTAGGGCCTTTGATTTTAGGTAGGGCCTCAAGCTAAGAATTCATATGCAAGTTTTCAAAGTAAAATGATGTTGCCCTCCTCCTATAAGTGATGGGTTCTAAATTTAAAAATGCATAATTTTTTTCACCAAGAAATGAGTGTTTAAAGTATGAGAAGCCTAATTTGCATTGCAATATAGTTTTTGTTATGGTATATTTTATATCAAGGGTACATGCATTGAAGGATTTATTGAAATTTTTACATATTTGAGAAGCTAAAAAATGTTCACATATTCAATTTGTACAATGATGTATTTTAGCACAATAAGGTTTATATTTTAAAACAACATCCAAAGGTGATTGCAAGAAACACTTGTCCTTTTTTTTGTCCCCTTGACCTCTAATAGGTATTCTTTTGTTCATAACTTTTGCATCTTTTGTCATTTTGGCTTTAAATTTGGAATGAATGTACATGCAAAAATTTATAGATGGTGGTCAAATTTTTCAAATTTTTTTCAAATTAGTTTACTAATTTTAACTCGCCCTCAATTGGATGTTTACCTTGGCTATTTTGGAGGTTTTAGTCCTATTTTGACCCAAAAATCCAAATTTGAAGAAACAAATTTGGACAAGTTGGAGGTATACTAACATCACAAGAATTGACAATGAGTTTTTATGAAAATAGTATGGGAAATTTCGTTAAAATGGTGCCATTTCGTTAAATTGGCGCTTTTGAGCAGTTTAGACTGCGCGGTCTGAACCGTTTTTTCTATCCTAGGATCTACACCTGTACTAGATTTTGGAAATCTACAACTCTCCTAGATTTCTGAAATCTATACCAATCCTAGATTTTTTAGATTGTTTGGTCTAATATCTATGCTTGTCATAGATTTCAAAAATCTAAAAGTGTCCTAGATATTAGCAATGTATACTTGTCCTAGATGTCAAGGTGTGAAAATGGCATGTGGAATACTGCCATTTTAACGAAATTCCCCATATAGCGACATGTTTGTTGTACACATGGGTTCAAAGTGACCTTCCTTTGCACAAAGGCTACAAAGAGGGGAAATTTTTCCTAGACAAATTCTTTACTTCAATGTGAGTGCAATCTTGTTTAAAAATATAGATTATTTTTTAATAATTTTAATAATTTTGTTTGAATTACTAAAAATAAAAAGGTCCACAAATCCTTTTTTTGCTACTTTTTGCTACTAGTGGTCTTTGTAGTACTTTGTAGTAGTCTATAATATTGCATAGTATTAAATTAATGGTCTAAACCTATAGGGGCCTTGAATTGACGGTTTACATTTTTAGATGTGTTGTTGACACATGGTACTAGTAGTATTGTGTAGTACTACCAATCCTATGGCCAAAAATTGCATTTTTGGACAAAGAATATGAAATATTTCTTGCAATCACCTCCAAACAAAAAATGATTATTGTTGAATTACTAATCCAATGGTATATGTCTTGAAATTTTTAAATACATAGTTTGTATTCAAATATAATAGCCTTTATGCGTTGCCTTGGATTCCTTTGAAGAAGAACCCTTGTAAATCCACACATCCAAAAAATGCATGCACCTTGTGCAAACTTGATTATAACTTCCAAACTATTCATTTTGGATATTTGATTTAATAGGGAAATCAAGCTTGGCAAATTTCTACTTCTTCTCCATTTAGTAATTTTGTAAAGAACAAAACATTGAATGAATTACTAAAACTTATCAACCAATTATAGAATGGCTAAATTTTAGTAGTAATATGACTTGTTCAATCATAACCAAGGGTTGTTTTGTATACAAAAATAGAATAAATATCTTGACAACTTTTCACATTATTCTTCATTGGTACATGTTCTTCATGAAAAACAATTCATATTCATTGTATTTTTTATTATTTTTACATATACACCAATCTATTTTTAAAAATTTATTATGATGAGAATTATAGTAGATACAATCATTTGAAAAATTAGTAGAGATTTTTCACATTAAAATTTGACGACATCTTTAATGTAATATAAATATAATATTCAAAATCAAATTTAATATAAAATTCTAATTTGAGCTTTAAAATGAAATTTGACTATCAAATAATGGTACTAATCTATTGAGGGCCAATTACATTCATTGTTGCGCTCTTGCCTATTTGGATGCATAAGAGGATTTTTGGGCCTCCGGGAGACTATTTCAGGATCATTCCTTGAAATTATTCCTACTATTGTAGACTAGCCTTTGAAGGTCTAAATTTTTGAATTTTGAAAGGAAAAAATTCAAAAAATTTAAAAATGTATTAAGAAGAAAAAAATGATTTGATTTTTTTTTCAAAAAAATATTTAAATAATTAATGTTATTTAACATGGCATTTGCCTAACCACATCAGCATAATGATGTGACATCGTTTTCAGTATTTGGGAACTCACAATCTTCTAAAAAAACTTGAAATCTTGTTATGTTTTCACCATTTGTTTTTTTAAAGAACTCAATAAAAAAGAGAACTTCATGCAATCTTAATACGGGTGACATTTAGTCGTGTATCCTTCACTTATCATAGTTTATGTGAAGACTTCACATAAATTGCACATACATATAGACATTTCAAGAGGAATTGAGGGTAGTAAAATTTTGATGAAAATAAATGTAGTTCATGCAAAATTTTATTTAAAACATTCCTTCTAAGTCGTTACTTATTGAACTATAATACTAAGACTATTTTTAAAATACTTTTTTTTTATAGTGACCAATCCAAGATTTTTCAATTAAAGTCATATGCTTGTCTAGTCCTAAGAGTTGCTAGTAAATCTTAGGTCCATGAGCCTAGTAGGCACCTTCTATAGTTATATAGTATAGTTTCTATGTTATAGACACCTATATTGTATGTGCCTATGTTGCAAGCACCTTTTGTAATTATAAGGTGATAATTTTATAGGTAGATATGTTATAAACACCTCTAATGGTTGTATAGTATCTACTTATACCTAGGCTCAAGGCTTATAGGCTCACATTTTTATGCTTCACGTTATGTTTACATGTTAGCATTGTTGGCTTGTATAGATAGGGGATGTACTTGGAAAAAGTTTTGGAGATTTGCTTACTTTGATTGCAACCTTGTTGCAAAAGTCAATTCTAACAGATTCCTACCTATGATGTATATGCTTATAGTATGAGATTTTTGTATTGATTTTAGATACAACTACAAGGTAATTGTAAGAAACACCTATACTATTTGTTGCATTTTGCGACAATACTCATGACTTTTCCTGAAGTACTTTAAAATTAAAAATTAGTTTTAATTTAAAAAAATATGACTTATGTATAAACCTTTAAGATGAAGGTACCTAGCGAAGGAAATGCATAGAAAAATTCTCTAAGTAGGAGAACTTGAAAAGTGCCAAATCTCAAGAAAATAGGTACTTTGATGTTTAATTAAAAATAGTAAAAATAAGTGAATAAAAAAAATAAAAACTAGCCATTTGTAACAACTCTATAGAGATGGTCATTCACCCAAAATCCTACTAAAATAAGATTTTATATGTTTCAAAATATAGGCAAAAAGAAACTCACTTGGTAGACTTCTACACCACATAGAATTAATTACAAGTCTTCTAGAAAACCATCTCATCCAAATTTCACCTCAAAATTAATTTTGGGGGGTACTAAGTAGTACTAAAAACCTCCAAATTGGCAATTGTGACATTCAATTGGGGTCTATTTTTGGATAGTATATTTTTGAAAATTATGAAAAAAATTAGGCACTAATAGAAAACCACGTTTAATGTGACAAGACCTAATTTTTCTTGAAGGATTTTGCTAGACATCAATGTAACATCCCATGTTTTTAAGTTAGCATTGATGTTATATTGAATGTTTTTATTGACATAAAAACATGAATTGTTACATTTGATGTTTAACAAAATCCATCAAGAAAAATTAGGTCTTGTCACATTAAACAAGGGTTTCTACTAGTGTAGGTAAGGTGTATGATAGTCATGAGTACCTTTTCTATAAATCTTGAGTCATTTGAAACCAAAACGCAAAAGCTATACCAAAAAATAAATCAATATGTGATATGTGACAAAAAAAGAGTACAAGTATTTCTTGCAATTATTCTACAATCAAGTCTTTGAAGATGTCTAGTGTATTTATACAATGTTCCAAATAATACAAATGAAAAATTTGAATTTTTTTCCTATTGCTAACAAGCTCAAGAAAAAACAATGACAATTCACTAACAAAACTTGTGATCATATGATAATTTTAATGCTTTTAAGTATAGAGACTTGAAGCAATAGTGTAGAAACCAAGCCAACAACAAAAAATTAAAAAAAGAAGTATATGATTTGGCACGTCCCTCTTCAACATATTAACCCCTAATGACTAGGATCCATTTTTTGGCAACGAAGTGATTTTGGACAATTTTCTAGCTATGAATGGGATTTTTTTCTTTGAAATTTTCACACAATATGAGGACATGAATTTTTATGTGACCCAACAAATTTTCTAAATTTGATTACATGGTTCAAAAGTTATTGTACAATTGAGTTATTCGTAAAGTACCCTAAACTGGGGTTTAAATCCATGAGTTTTGTGAAAAAGCTGGTTGAGTTAAAAAAAGTCAAAATAAAAGTGGGTATGAAACTTATTTTTCCATCCAAATGGTGCCTAAAAAAGTTTGGTCCCCACTTTTGAAGTTGTATGACATAAGCATCTTGCAAAAAAGTTTGATGCTTCAACTATAGTTGCCTTCTCAACTTCAAAAAAAGTCATGCGCAAAGTGGGGGGGGACTTTACAAATAACTCAAATATGTAGTTTTTTTCCTTGAGTTGGATAGTCTAGGCACATTAGAAAAAATCACTTTTTTTAGAAACAAAAACTTGAAATAGGTTTTTTATATTTATATATGCATGAAAAGCTTTGAATCATTTCATTTTGATTAATGAGACGAAAGTTATGAGGAATTTTAGTTTGCAATTAGTTAAAAGTTCTCTACTCTAAGATAAACTTTGAAGTTCTTTATTTAACATAATTTTCAATATTGTTTTGAAAAAAATGACATCATGGGATGTAGATTGTTAATTACTATATACAACATTACAACCATTGGGATTGGCATTATTCAATTCCATAGCTAAATTCTCAACAATTTAGTATTTTGAATCATTTTCTACTACTCTTTATACTTACTATTTTTTCCTATGTGTTGTAGAGTTCTAAAAGATCTAATTTTTTTGAGTATGTAGCCAACTTGTCTTGAAGAGTGAATCTAAAGAAGCACCAACAATACGGCCTTTTATCAAGAAAAGGTGACCTTGTGAAGTGCATTGCCTTGTTTTCTCAAGGCCTAGAAAAGGATTTTTGCCAATTCAAATGCTAATATCTTGCAATCGACATGGTAAAAATTTCTAAAATTTTGTCCTCATCTATTCCAAACGAGTGTGCCATAAGATCCTATGATAACATGTATCCATTTTTTTTTAAATTCTAAGATTTGGTACTTGTCTAGAAATGACAATTTTGGAGCGTTTTTAATATGAACCTTGTGAAGGAACTTTAGGGGTTAAGTAGAAAAATTAAGTTGTGTAGATGCTTAAAACGAAAGGATCTGTTTTTTTGAAAGAAAAATTAAAAGTATCCCACAAGATTTCTTTCCATCAAAATAGGTTGAGAAAAATATTATGCATAATTTTTTTAGCCTTTACTACCTTGCAACTACTTAAGTCTAGAAGATTAAAAAGCATTTGCAATTGGTCTACAATGACTTTAAACTATCTTGGGTGATGGGGCGGGTGGTAGGAACCTCCGTTGGAATCTATGAGATTCATGGTTCAACTCTCTATACTAACATTGCTCACATAGGGGCTCTTCACGCCAATGCACAAGGTGAATATTGATGTTCTTCTACTTATTCTTGATGGGGGATATACAAGGTGTGTAATTCTTTGACTATTCCACTAGGTTATCTTGATTGTGTCATGTCAATCCAGCTGCAGCCCTTAAAAGTCATATGTTTGCAAAGGAAAAAAAATTTGCATTAAAACAACAAGGAAAAGAAAAGAATTAAACGAAAATTAAAAACATTTGCAACCAAAATTAGAAATGGAAGTGAGATGAAAAGAAAAGACACAGAAAGAAGAATAAAAGAATCACCCTTGTTCATCCACAAGACTCACATATTTCATCCTATTTCCATATCCTACATTCATTCCATCTACATTTCAACCATGCACATGTCATCCACATTTCATCCACAAGGATGGAAAGGGCTCGCGAAGCTCCGCCTGTCCGTCATATCTTTGTAGGTGCAGAAGGGGGCTGCCCGCCATAGCCAGAGCGGCCAGCCCTCGAACCTGCCCCCGGCCACGCAGCAGCTGTTTGGATGTTGTCAAGGGTTTTGCTGTGGTTTTTGCGGCACAAGCAGGGAGTATCTAGCAATCCAGCGCCGGAAAAACCGCTCGCCTTGCAACAAAAAAGTACTCATGCGCGCCGCTTCCAGACGACGGAGGGAGTAAAATCAGCCAAAGCCTGAGCAGAGCGCGCAGATTTGCATCATTCGGCGGCCCTGCCGGGGGCCACCACAGCGTGGCGCAACTGAGCGCGCGAGAGGGCGAGAATTTTGTCATTTTTTTCCTACTTTTGTTCTTCTTCTTTCGTATTGTGTCTTTTGCGTTTCGAGGTCATCATTGCGACCTGGTCTTTCTGAGGAATCGGTGCAGCGACAGAGGAGAGAGAGAGAGAGAGAGAGAGAGCGTGACGGCGCCTGAGTTGTGGCTTTGTATTGTGGCTGTAGTACGGGTTCTTGTAGTGGTACATGTTTTGTAAAATTTATAGGTGCAGGACTGTATAAATTTTTTAGGTCTTGGTAAATAGAACCTGCTATCTGTCACGGGAGGAGAGGAATTTTCTTGCCGTTATGAATCGAGTTAGGGTTTAGCATACGGAAGAGCGTGGGTTTTTATTCTCTTGAAACAGACCGAGGAAAGGCATTCTTTCTGTCAAGAGTAGCTGTCCTGTTTTTTTCTTTTTCGAGAGTTTCTTTCCAAATTCTGCCTTGGATGGTGCTGCTGGTTACAAGTGCTGATGATTGGGACCGCAACTGAGATTACGCGCTCAGAGTTTCGTGTTACTTGAGTTTCTATGGACTCGGAACGATTGCTAGCTGCTTTAAGCTGGAAATTCATTCCAAGCAATCCGACGTAGCTTTCATAGCTCAAAGTTTTTTGAGTTCCAAATCCGAGGAATGGAGAAGTCAGAGATTGAGAGGCTCTTCACGGAAATTGACGACACGAGCTACGCAGTAAAGCCCTGGGATGTTGGCATCATTTCATCGACGGATTGAGTTTCGAGTACCTTTGTTAAACAGCCTGGCGAAGTTTCAGTCGGGCATTGGCATATTTTCTTCAAAAAAGGAGCTTCCGCCCTTTAGGGTAAACCAGATGCCTATAGAGGTCTAAAAGTTTGTTTCTCCTGTCTTCAAAGGAGAAAGGAAGAAGAGTGTGTCTTCAGTTTTAGGGCTGGGATTTTAAAGACAACGCTGTTGAGGTTTTCATAGGTTTATTTCGGTCTGACTTTTCTGTAACTTTAGCAGTTGGTAAAGAAAGGGGTTCGTGTCTACAGAAGGTAGATTTGCACTAGAATCAGGTTAGGGTAACCCAATTATTTCATTGTTTTAATAATTATTTATCTCCAGTGAGGGTGCAGGAGAGTGCTGGATTCTCATGTGTCGTTAGGAACAGTTAAGAATAGGTGTATTATTGTTAAGGAGTCTGCGCGTGCATGGGCGCGATGGCAGCAGCGGGTATTTCATCCCCAGCCCGTATCAAGCTGACGGATTTGGTCGCTGCCGATGGTCTGCCTTCGGAACATTACAAGCACGCTGTGGCGTGTCTGTCCCAGTCCCTGCGGAACTTCAACGCGGCCATCATCCAAGTGCCCCACTCGGACGACGTGCTGCTGCGCTGCGTGCTAGACTCGGTGCGTATGTTTTTCCATTCGAAACCCATGGTGGGAGCGGACACGGTCCACGCAGATGACCCTCAGAATTGGAATCGTACGTTCGGGTACTACGCGGAGCCGCAGCATTCTCGTGAGGTGTACGATTTTCGACCCGGGAGGTCGAATGTGGACGGAGGTGCGTCTTCGGAGCTTCCTCCGACGGGTCTTCCTGAACTGTTCGCTTCGCTGGGGAATGCGACCCGCGTGATCTTGGATGCCATAGCTTGCTCGCTGGAGCTTCGTAGTTTTTCTTTCACGGATCTGCTGGACAATGTTCCGCTGAAGACGGGGGAGATGGCGACCTCGGTGCTGACCAGTATGTGTCACAACAGGTATGTCGTTCATGGAGGGCTGGCGGGGAATGTGAAGTGTTTCGTGTTTCGTGTTTTGATATTTTCGTGTGTCGAATTGACCCGTCCCCCACGGTGGACTGCCTGCTCGCAGACCCGGAGCTCACCAGTCTGCGAACCTGATGGGCGTGGAGCAAGGTGCGCTTCCGATGTACGAAGAGGATGCCGACAAAGGTCTGCTGACTCTGTTGAAGTCGGACAAGGCGGGTCTCCAAATCCGCGACGTGCAGGGTCGATGGTTCGTGGTGGACGCGGACCTGGGTCCGCAGGACATGGTTTTGTTCTCCGGCATGTCTCTGCATCAGGCGACGGGAGGTTACCTGAGTCCGACTGTGTATCGAACGGACCACAATGTGGACCTGAGTCCGTCTCAGGGTTCTATGTCTCTGGGTCGTTGCAGCGTGTCTTTCAAGCTGATGCCTCGCGCGACGGCGATCCTTCACTGTTCTGCTATGACTGCTGCGGGTCATCCTGTTGGTGGTCCTTTCCAGCAGCCTGTGGCGGTGCACGACTTCATGCTTCGTTCGCATCCGATGGATCAGCTTTTGTCTCGTCCCGGTGTCCCTACGTTTTCGTTTGCGGCTCCGCTGGAAGGTGAGTGTTCGTTCTTTTTATGTTGTGTCTAGCGTCAGCGTTCCCAGTTACTGAAGGAGGCCATGTTTTTAAGGGAAGCGCAGATGAATGCTTAATGGAGTCGGGAGGGTGGGGTATTGGGATCGTGGATCCTATGTTTGAAGTGTTGATTGAGATGTTTCTCGGTGGGTTTATCGCGTGATCGGTGGAAGATCGACTCGTGCATATCGCACTAGGCAATTGCAGTTCAGTGGTGCCATGATGTCTAATTGTACTTTTTTGTATGTGTAGTTTTTGTTCCAGCTACAGCTCAGCTGAAGGCCGCGATGAAGCGTAAGAAGCAAGTTTCTCGAGGGAAACCCCTTGCTCCATCGAAGAGGTTACGTCTTGAGGCGCAGCGCGTCCTGAAGGAACGAGTGCAGGAGATCGCCGACCGTAAGGGTTTGAAGATTCGTTACTGCAACTTGAAGGAGTGCGAGGAGCAGCACCTGACGTCGGTGGACAGTCCGTGCGCGATTCTTCGAGCGGAGATGGATTGGCCTGCGGGCGTGCCGTTCGTTCATCCTCACGACCTTCCGAACAAAGCAAAGCAAGCTTTTTTGGAAGCCTACGAACCTGGTTGGTCCGCTGCGCAGGACAGCGAGCTGGCGTTGGTGGAGGGCGGTCAAGGTCAACATGGGATGCTTGCTTGTAAGGCTGTGAACTTGTGGCTTTGTTATTGTTTTGAGGTGGATTGTTGCATCTTTGCAACGATTGGTGGCCCTTGAGAGCATCGTGATTATTGTTGTTTGATTTTCGTTTTGGATTTTCGTGCCCCAAGTAATGCCTCATAGTTCTGATGAAGTGACAGGAGCCCCGCATGTTGGCGGTGAGGAGGGCCAGTATCCTGCGAAGGGTGCAGTGATGGAGGATCAGCGTTTCGCGGTGAAGAGCGTGTATGATTACTTGCGGTCTAAAGGGAAGCCCGTTCCAACAGGGAAACCGCAGGTGGTCGGACACAAAGTGGACATCAGTGGGTTGGCGAAAGCGGCCTTCGAAGCGGGAGGCCGAGCTCAGGTACCGAGGAATTCTAGTAATCATTGCGTTCGTGTGTTGTTTTCTGCTGGAATGTGAATGATGTGTTCTGATTCTTTGTACTGGTAGTACAGTCGATAATGTTTTCACTTCTCTATTTTTGAGTGCGTGGGGTTGAATTATTTCATGATATACATTTGTTTGATGCATGATTGGTTTCCAGGTTTGTGTTAGTTCGAGTTTAAGTGACTGCTTCCCTAAAATATTTTCTGTCTGTCAGTTCGAATCCGAGGGTGGCTTTCAGCAGTTCATTGGGGTACACTTCCAGCTAGAGACTGCTCCTGAACGGGACAAGGAGAGGGCCCTGGAGCGGCTGAAAAAATTGTACGATCAAGTTTTGAATGATTATGTGGAAGAACTGGTTGCTGCTAATCATGTTGGTTGAGTCAAAAACAGCTCCAGCGGTTTATAAATGGTTACAGTTCTTCGTATAGTTGCCTTGATGTGCTAGGGAGCCGTTTACCGTGGCTCAGTGGATCGACCCCTTTTTTCGTCCATCACATTTGTCACTGCTCAGCGCACCAGTTATCCTGATTGCTGCTTGGGGTTGTCCAGCGATCATCCAGGCAATGTAGAAACTAGGTGAAACCGCCACAATACGAGTGTTGTGGTGCATTTGTTTGCGCAGTGTTACATAAGCACATTGTAATGAATCTCTGTACAGACGGGCTTTCTGATGAGAATCGAATGTTGTTTATATCCTGTCCAGTTCACTTTCTTCTGTTTCTTCTCGGGTATTTTCTTATGCTTGTTTTTGTTTGGAGCTGTTTCTTTCTGACACACATTTTATGTCCCTGCGAACTAGCCACCGCCAGGTGGAGACTGGAGAGCAAGGGGCTTGGAGTTGCTGTCAGCATGGTTCGAAGCCTCGTCGAGACTGGAAAATGCCAAAAGGGTTGGTGCAGCGGAGCTACTTGTGTGATGACTGAGGACTTTGGCAGTTCGTTGAAATTTTGCTTTTCTTTACGTGCAATTGTGAAATACTGTTCTATCATAAGTTGATCATCACCTCTGTAAAGGGCATTTTACTAGGATATGTACTGTGTCATGAGTATTTCATGGTACCGTATGTACTACTGCAATATCATTTCGTATGTACTGCAAGATATTTATTACGCAAAAATGTGCAGCAGAAGAGCCTTCTGAGCTTCAGGTAGAACCACCCATTCCCGACCAGCACCCTATAGCCAACCTCAGTGGGTTTTTTGCCGGTGATTTGGTGCAAAATTGCACCATATTTTTTGGCGTGGCACCAAGCCTGAAGAAAATAAACAGTAAAGTGTTGGATGAAATCGTCAGTAAACTTCAAATTTTTTTTAAATAATGGATGAAATTGCAAAGTAATGGATGAAAAGAGAATGATAGACATGTATTGTGTCCTAATATGATATTTTCTATCCAATATATGGATGAATGTTCAGATTTGGAGTGCCTAGGAAAAATGAAGTATTGCAATTGTGGCACTTTGTAAGAAATGAAAAAAAAAAAACAGCCAACTTGTAGATTCATATATTTTCAACCATGGCAAAAATTATCTTCTCTCCTTCTCAAAGTTGGGACTAAAAGTTCTTGAAACATGTATTAAAGTAGTGTGTAAGAAAGACGAAAGCAATGAGTGGTAAAGTATTTTTTTGGATGATTGGAATTAGAAGAATTTAGAGATTAGCTATGGGTTTCATGCACTCATAGTAATTCTTAGTAATTTCAATTCATGCAATAAAATTATCAAAGTTTTTGCAATCTCCATCATTCCTATTGTTGCACCTCTAAAAATATTTGTTTTGCCTTGTACTACACCAAATCATGTCTAGAATATCTTAAATGATCGGTTATGGATGGTTCTATTTTACATTAGGGCCACTTTACATCTAAAGGCCAAACCAATTTGTTGTATTAGGGGCCTTAAATCCTCACTTGTAATTGGACAAAAGGTTGAAAACTATTCCAACCCCTTCACATTTAGAAGTTGGGTCAATTTGGTGGAATGAAGTTTTTATTCAAAAAAGACATGATTTGACATGACTTGGACTCATTAACCCCTAAATGTATTTGACTATGTTTTGCCAAAAACACTCCAAAACTGCCACTTCTAGTACAACACCAAAATCTTTTTTTAAAAACATTTTAAGACAAATGTAACCGTAAGATCTTATAGTAAACTAGTTTGAGAATATGTGGAAAAAATTTCAGAAATTTCCACCGTATAGATTGCAAGATAATAGTGTTTGAATTGTCAAAAATGCTTTTTTTGTCCCTGCGAAAATCCGGGCAGCTGCACTTCAGTAGCTCACTTTTGTATGAAAAAAAGTCCAAAATGGTTGTTACTCTTTCGATTCATTCTTTTAGTCAAGTTAGCTACATGCCTAAAAAATTTCAAATCATTTGGAGTTCTACAACATGTAGAAAACAATTAGTAAGTAGAAAGAGGTAGAAAATGAATCAAAATATTAAAATAGTAATAACTAATTTTTGAAATTGAAAATTTCCAATCCCAATGGTTGTAATGTTGTAATAGACAATCTTCACCTAATGTGTTTTGTTTTTTTCAAAAATATTAAAAATTGAGTAAAATAATGGACTTCAAAGTTTATTTTGGAGTAGAGATTCCATAACTTCCCACAAACTACCTTCAAACTAAAACTCCCATAACTTTCATTTCACAAATCAAAATAGAATAATTAAAAGCTTTCCAAGTAGATAAAAATCTAAAGAATGAATTTCAAATTTCAAATTTTAGAAAAAGTGATTTTTGAAGAAGTTTTTTCAGCTGCCCGGGCTGCCCGCCGAGCAAAAGAAATCACATATCATGCAATAACTTTTTATTCATGTTGTCAAAAGTTATGAAAATTGTTGGGCCTTAAAGCTAATCCTCGGACACACGTTCTATGAGAATTTCAAAGAAAAAAAACAAAACTCCATTCGTAGTGAGCTGCCCAAAATTGCTATGTTGCCAAAAAACGCAGTTTGGGCGTTTAGGGGTTAAATTGGATGTACCAAAAATGGGAGGTCAATTCTTGGCTTCATGGTTAATGTCAAATTTCAATTTAAAAGATTTTTTTTATGAAATATTAATATTTTTCAACAAATTAGATCCATTGGATTTTATGAAATTGGCCTTAAGAGGAATTGGCTTGGCTAATGTAACCAAATTAGTCAACTAAGGGTTCATGTATACCACAAGGTATGTCATCAAATGATGGAAAGTAAGAGTCTAAAACAAAAAATAGTAATGACATTTAGTATGGTCGAAGTGTTAATCTAAGAGTGATAATTGTTGAATCATTGGTTTTTTGGAGGGGTTTTCTAAAACATTACATGTAGTTCACCATCAATGTTGTAAAATATTGTTCTATCATCCAACATTGATAGTGAACATTAAACAGAAATAAAATTGTGAATTACACAAAATATTATCTTCTTCGGTCATATAGGATTTGCAATGGACTTCTCATTCATGTAATGGCATGGGCCTTGACCATGGCCATAGTGTAAATCCAACTTAGAATATGCCTACATATCTACCAATCACTACCTCGATGTAAACTAACTCAAAATTATATACCATTTTTGTTCAATCTCACCAAGGCACCTTTCCATTTGAGGAATATGATTTTGATTTGTTAACAATATTTTTTTGGAAACAAAGACCCTTGTGTTGGCTTCAATGTAGTAGTCAAATTTTAGAGGGATTAAATGGATTACAAAAATGATCTATACATTAGAGCATTAAATGACCCATCCCCCTCTAAACTTGTGTTTGTAAGTCATTGGTTAATGTGACAACATACAACACTAGTACAAATGTACGATGGAAAAACCATGGTCTAAAATAGTTAATTATTAATTATTATTTCTATTTTACTTTTAATGCAATAATTTTACTACTTTCAATGCAAATATTATATGAATTTACTTTAAACCATGGTTTTCAATGTAGATATTGTACTAGTGAAATGATTATTTTCATTATATAGTCTACCAATGTTGTAGTTGGTTGCCGCACCTAAAAGTGCTACTTCTTCTTTCGTTTGAGTGGTCAAATTCCACTTTTTAATGATATTTCCAAGAGAAATCCAACTCAAGTCATTTCATAATTTTTTGACTTTACAAAATATTTTGTAAATTTTTTAAGTTGGAAACATAGGATATTCAAGTCCAGTAAATAGACTTCCTTGAAGTACCAAATGCCTTTCATTGTTGCTCTCTCTAATTGTATGTGACCATTCAAGGCCCAATTGTACATTGCAAAACTAGATTGTGGCCAGGCTCTAAAGGCGCTATTGTTAATTGTAGATGGCAAAAAATTGGATTGTCTATGTAAAAAATTGTCAAACATAGATAGGTACAAGATGGAAAGGAATAAAATCATGAATGGTTTTAAGTGAAATTAAAAAATTCCAATTGTAACAATGAGATTTTTCTTGCAAGTAATCTACACCTTATAAATATCTTTCTTTCACCAAATTATAAAAATTGAGGTTAGAAATAAACCCTCTACATTGTTTTTTAACCCAATAACAACTAAGTTGATGATTGCAAATGAATATTTGGTTGAAAATGACACATTTTCATTAGTAGCCAAACTGACTACTAATGAAAACTTGTCATTTTCATCCAAAGTCATTGACCAGTCATCGACCTAGTCCTTAATGGGTTAAGATGATATAGAACCAAATTCTTTGTAACTTTCACTTCACTAATTAAAATGGAATGAATATTTATTGTTGCCTAGGCTTAAATATTTTGTGCTTTGGAGGGCATAGCTTCTTTTTTTTCCTAAAAAATCATGAAATGAAATAAAATTTATATTCCTACAAAGCTACTATATTTTATTACCTTCAAGAAAATCTCAAAAATTACAAAGAAATTGAACATCATTGAATCTTGCCTAAGATTCTAAAATTCCATTCTATAAAATTGAACCTCAAGGATTTAATGAAAATTAATGCAGTTCACAATTCAAAATGGTTTTTATATATCAAATAGAATTTATTGTTGAACCTTCCATCAAACTAGTTAAATAGGATGTTATGCTTGATTTTGATTCCATCTACAATCAAAGTATAGTAGATCAATACTAACTATGTAGTAGAATTGGCTCATAATGATAGAACATTTTCATGTTTTTATAAGAATCTACATTTTGCTTTTTTTAATAGATTCCCTCAAATTCCTATGTATATAAAACAAGATGGAATGGTGAATCTTGTCACTTTCATCCCAAAAACTCTTGAAACTAGTAAAATTTCACAAAACTAAAATCTTATTAGATTTTACAAGATCTTTACTAAAAATGTTGACTCACAAAATTATACTATAGAAACAAATAGAAAAAATTATTTTTTTAATGAATTTTTGGCTCTATGATTTTCTAGCCAATGGACATTTCTACTTTAAAATCTAAAAAGATATACTTAATCATCTTAACTAAAAGGTCCTTCGGTTAGAGTCATCAAAAGTCTTAAAAGATGAAGATCTTAATATGACTTTGGCAACAAGTACTATGAAGTAGTTTTGGCCTCAAAACATTGTAATACTTTAGGATTTTTGGTATTTCATTTTTAAATATGTAATTTCTATCGGAAAGTATAAAATTTCATAGATTTAATATATTTTCTAAATTTTTATATTCTTAATCAATCAATGGAAAAAATACAAATGAAAAACATATATTTCATCTTAAATTAAATTGACTAAATGTATATATTTTTTATTTTAGTTTTGTTCTTCCTTCTAAACATTCAAAAAATACACTAAATTGCAAGGAAAATCAATGGTAGAATAAATATCCAAAAAGATGCATAAAAATTGGAGGGATTGATAGATTTATCCTTTCAACCACCTAAGGTATAAAACCATTTCTTGTAAGTTATCTAAAGACATTTATAATTAGGGTTGATAAATGTCAATGATAAGTACATAATGAGAATCTGGTCAGTAAACAATTTGAGAGTCATAACCTACTTTTGTTTTTGAAGCCTATGATCAATATTCTAACCATTTATATCATTAATGTTGAATAAGAACATAGTGTGTTTGAGTGCTTTGAAATCAAAATGAAGATAATATTCAAAAATAGTTTTCTTTCATCATTATAATTATAATTTTAACAATTATGCTTAATTGTTGAAAAATTTAAGCTAATGAGGAAGAATACATTAGAATTCAAAAAGAAAAAAAATTATTATTTTTGGAATGAATGTAGTGCATAGACAATTAATAAAGAAGGATTTGAGTCTTTATTGAAGAAATGATTCTTGGCTTTTCCAAGCATAATTTTTAATTCATATTACTCAATGTATAAACATAAAACATTTCTATTTGTGAAAAGTAAATAATTTATTCCTAAAGTTTTTTAAAATGGTTCTCAATTTATTAATTCATTAATATTTGATGTGGTAGTCGCCCAACTATATTAGCATGCTGATGTGCTAGGGTTCCCACAACGTTCAAGAACTTCCAATCTTTTAAAACAGCCAGAAACCCTATTATGTCTAAAACTTCAATTTTTTCTAGTAGTTGATGAACTACACATGAATTATCATGATTTCGCTATATTGAAAATAAAGAAGCCATTTGTGTGAAAGATAGTAGAGTGGTGAAAATGTGTGGAATCACAAACTACAAGTTAGATCTACAATTTAGTATTCAAGTATTCAAGAGTATTCTTAGGATATCTTTGATAGTTTAGTAAATCAACACCACTAAATACAATTCTAATTTTTCATAGCTTTCAAATTAGAACTTGAAAATTCTATATTAATTGTAAGCACATTCAAAAACATTCTAGACCAATACACCTCTCTAACTTCAAATTTAGGCATCGGACAAATAAAATAAACCACTTTAAAACAATTTGTATGCACAAGAATTAAAAAGAATAAAGGTAATTTATAGTCATGAGTGCATCCACCATTTACTTTCTAAGAAAGCCATAGATCTCCAAGATTTGATGATCTTGATGAAGTTTGCAAGAAAACATTCTATATTCAGTAACCAACTTGCCACTCCAAAGCTTGACGAATTATCTAGCTAGTATTCCTTCCAACCCAAAATTGGATCTCCTAGTTCTTGTTAAGTTTTCTATCTTCAAATTAATGTTCTTCTAGTGCTCAAATATGAGCTTTTTGTTCTTGAATTCATAAGTGAATGGATAACAACTTCTTTGAACTATGTAGAAATCAATTGAAATAATGTCATTTTCAGCTTTAATCCCTAAATGCCCCAGGGGACCAAAAGTGTCCTCATATGGTTTCAAATCCAATTCAAAACTTTGTAAATTTTTCATTTAATGTTTGATTTCAATAAATCATGTTGAGAAAGTTTTTCAATTTCTTTTGGTTTTGGTGGTAGAATTTTCAAACACATCTAAGATGTATTGTTTTTTGGGACACAATTGAAGTTCACAAGTTCAATTTGAGTTCACCAAACTACATTTGATGGTTGCAACTTTGGGGGATTATATCCCCTTCACCCAATGTTAGTTTTTAATAAATATTTATTAAGTTTTCTTCCCCTTAAAGTCTAGTTATTGTGTTACAAATTTCATATCAATCCAAGAAGTTTTGAATATTTGGGAGCAATTTGAAGTTCAAAATCTCAACAGTTTTTTACTATAGTCAACTTTCATGTCTTGTTTCTTCTTCATAGAGTGTTGGATTAAATTTTTTTTTAAAAATTGTGCGTAAAACCAAATGAATGTGTTTCTATAATGGTTTTGAATCACTTTATAGTTTAGAATTTTTTTTCACTTGAGTAGATTTAGAAATCAAAATTCACTTGTGCTTGTATTTTTAGGAAAATTTCAATAATATTTTTTCAACACTAAAATGATATAATCTTACAATCTATGTAGCCAAATGACTACAAATTTGATTTACATCATCAACAATACATACACAACAAAATTGCATGTTTGAGATTACTACACTATTTAGTCACATTTAGACTTGTAAGACTTCAAGAGCAATTATGTTTTTAAACTAGAAAATGCTTTAGGCCTTTAGAAGTTAACTCCAAAAGGACTAAATTGCATTTTTTAGCAATATAGAAATTTTAGATAGCTCACTCTAAACACAAGTTTGATTTTCTTTTCTTTGAAACTTTCATACAATATAGAAACAAGGTTTTTCTTTTTAAGGAACAACAATTTTCATAACTTGTAACAACATGGTACAAAGTTATTTTATGATATGTAGTACTTTTCTTTGGTTGGGTAGTCCAGGTAGATTAGTAAAAATTGCTTTCTTCAAAAAATAAAATTTGAAATTGATTTCTCAAATATGAATATATATATATATATATATATATATATATATATATATATATATATATATATATATATATATATATATATGGAAAGCTTTGAATCATTCCATTTTGATTAATGAGACGAAAGTTATGAAGAGTTTTCATTTGTAAGCAATTATGGATCCTCTACTCCAAACCAAACTTTGAAGTCCTTTATTTCACCTAATTTTCAATATTTAAATAAGTAAATAAAATCATAGATTGTAGATAGTTTATTAAAACATTAAAACCATTGGGATTGGCATTTTTCAATTCTATAACTAAATTCTTAACAATTTAGTATTTTGAATTATTCTCTATTTCTATCTACTTACTACTTTTCCTATATGTTGCACGCAACTCAAAATGATCTCAAAATTTTTCATGCACGTAACCAACTTGCCGTGAATGAATCCAAAGAAGCACCACCATTTTAGGCCTTTTGTAGTACAACTACCACATTTCTTGTAGGAACGTGAAAGGATTTTTGTCAATTTAAATGCGCAATCCACACAACTAAAATATCTGAAAATTTTCCCACATCTTCTAAAACCATTGTACAATAAGACCTTTTAGTGACATGTGTTGGAAAATGTGTGTTTTTTCAAAAATGTAAAACTTATCTAGAAATGGTAGTTTTAGAGCATTTTTGGGGGCAAAAATATAGTTAAGGAACTTTAGGAGTTTAACTAATCATCACTAAAAGTCCAAATGTGCCTAAAAGCTACTTGATTTTCAAGATTTATAAGTCTATATGCCACTAAGCTATAGAAATCTTAATTGTACAATCTTGTGGTGTGCATATTATTGATGATGTGGATCAAATTTGGAGTCATTTGACTACATGGATTTGAGAGAATATAATGTTTTAGTGATGAAAAATGATATTGGAATTTCCCTAAAAACACATTTGGAGGTCAAATTTGATTTCTAAACCTATTCAAATGTAAAAACTCCAAACTAGAAAGTTCTTCAAAATCAACATACAAACGCTTTGATGGAAAATTTTTCATTCAATTGACTTATTGTGTTTGCAAAATGACTTTGAAATGTCAAAAGAATAATAAAGAAGGGTGCAAAAAACACATGTATTAGTAGCTGAACTTCCTTCTACTAAAACGCTTCTCAGTCATTTATAACTTTCTGGATTGATATGAAATCTTAGATACACAAACTAGACTAGTATGTGCAACTATTCCAAAAAAATAATTTGAAATGGACAATGTATGAAGAAGAAACAAGCCACCAAAGTTCATTGTAATCTAAAATTGTTTGGTTTTTGAACTTTGAATTACTCCCAAACATTCAAAACAACTTGGATTGCCATGAAAATTTGACCACGATAACTAGAATTTTAGAGGAACACATCCCAACAAATTTTATTGAAAAAAAACATTGGATCAAGGAGATACAAGCCCTCAAAGTTGCAGCCATCAACTATAGTTTGGTGAACTCAAATTGAACCTATGAACTTTGATTGGATCCCAAAGCATTTGTACATCTTTGATTGATCTAAAAACTTTACCACACAAATTAGACTAGGATATGCAACTTTTCCAACAAGTTTTATTGAATTTGAACATCCGATGCAAAAGTTACACCACTTTGAAGTGAATTGCCAGACCATGTGAGGACACTTTTTGTCCCCTTTGGCGATGAGGGATTAATAACCCCCAACTAAAACATTTTGTCCAACAAGAAGATCATTTTGAGGACAACACCAAGGAAGTAAGGTAGGTACACCAAAATGACACCTGACCTTGAAGCGCCATCTACAATGTGCATACATTTTCAAAATCAATCATGTACCTAGATTGTAGATGACGCTTTCACAAACAGACTTTGACCGTTAATAACTTTTGCATACAGTATCCAAATCCTCTATTCTTTGGTGCATTGGAACATACTTTCACTTGCCAACAAGATTGTATAAAAATCTGAATAGCATGATAACAGGAACTAGGCACAGTAAGAATAAGTGGCTTTTTTGGGTGTACCCACCTTACATAAGGTGGGTACACCCAAAAGCACCATGTTCCTAAAAGCGCCATCTACAGTGCACATACATTTCTGAAATCAGTCATGTTCACAGACTGTAGATGGCGCTTTTAGAAACAGACTTTGACTGTTAATAACTTTTGCATATGGTATCCAAATCCTGTGTTCTTTGGTGCGTTGGAACATGCTTTCACTTGAATACATAAAAATTTGAACTCATTAATAGCAGGAACTAGGCTCGGTTTGAATAAGTGGCGCTTTTGGGTGTACCTACCTTAAATCTTCTTGTTGTAAATCTTTTGAATGATGCTATGCTAGTAAGTTAAGGGGTGGGAAGTGAGAGAGAGAGAGAGAGAGCATCATTCATTGATTTCATTCCATCACCTCTGGTACCCGACCGACTGCAGGCCCCGGATCGCCCACATGGGGAAGAGTGTGCCAGGCCCAGCTTGCAGGACAGCCACCTTCAGACCCTTGTCGGACTCATGCCAAAAATTAAAATTCGAAAATCAGTCAAGCTGAAGCTCCAGTATATCCAAATCCATCCAGGCAACTGAGCAGTGAGCAGTCTGTCCCCAATTCTATAAGTACTGAACATACCAGCCTACTCCAAAACACTAAACTAAAATTTAAAAAAATCCATTTAAAAAAAACAAGGAAGAGCCTTCTCTGTGCTCCTCCTCACAACTCTCGTCAGTCAGTGCCTGCCTGCCTGCCTGCCTGCTCTCCCTGGCCAACGTAAACATATTCAAGCAGATTTGCCAAATCACACCGTACTTTGCTCCTCCCTTGTGTTGTGGATTTGCATCAACGAACTTCAAATTCAAGTGGTCGGTCATGATTGTCCCCATTCCCCTCCCTGGCCTGCTGCAGATAAATAAAATCAAGCAACCTACATCACCCGCTTTTCACTCCAACGTTTCGAAAAACATTGGAAAACTCAACAAAACGAACTCATAACATTCAGTAGCGTTGGCTGGCTCTGCCTTTGCCTTCCCTTGCCTTCTCTCAACAGTGGAGGGAGGGAGGGTGTGGAATATTCGACACCCCAACTGTGTTGCATCAGTAACTTAACTACTGAAATAAGTGGACATGTATGGATGGAGAGGTTGTTGGGTGTGGAATATGCCCACACCTTTCACTGTAAAGAGACGGCACAACCACAGCATGCTACTGAATGTCATGCGAACAAGAAAAAAGCCCTTTCATTTCCAATTGTACACTTGTATTCAACACAATGTGACAATGTGAAGAAAAGTGACGTATCACTCACGTCAATTAATTAGCCCCCTCTTCCCTCTTCTCTCAAAAAATTTACAAGCCATTGATTTAAAAAAAGAAAAGCTTACCTTTGTAATCACCGTTGATTTCTCAAAGATTCCCAAGCCATATACGGTCTAAATACAAATACGGATACAAATATGGATATAAATATATGATCACTTGTCCCATAATGTTTGTCAATCAATTGGTTTCAAAAAATTACAAGAGGAAAGGGGGGGAGGGAAATGAAGATTTAAAGATTTTAAATTTTAAATTCTTTGGCTTGTAAGAACATGCCAAATGTACTAAACCCAAATTTAAATTTTAAATTTTTTTAGAATTGATAGTTATTGCCACTTTTTGGTACATTGTTCACACAATGTACCAAAAAGTGGCAGTAACTGCCCATACTAACCATGTCAAGCATTGCCTGAATCAATCATCTTTGGCCTCAAACTTTGAAAACTTTGAAAAGAAAACAAAAAGTCTTATCATTTCCACACTGTACTACTGGTCTCTAGCCCTGTCAAGGGTTGCTTGAATCAATAATCTTGGACTCAAACTTTTGGAAAACTTTGAAAAAACCCCACAAAAAGAGTCTTATCATTTTCAAACTCAGTGCACTTGCATGATCCAGCCATGTCAAGTGTTGCTTGAATCAATGCATCTTGGGCTCAAACTTTTCGAAAACTTTGGAAACCAAACAAAGTCCTTTTCATTTCCAATTTGTACACTTGATCATTGTATCCAGCCATATCCCGGCGCGTTGCCTTGAATCAATTCTCGGGCTTGAGTCATGAGTGCGCCAATAAAATCCATCACCTGATCTTGCCAAGGTCCAATTATTCCACTCGTGCTAAATTATCGAGTTCCAGATCCAAATCATCTGTGTGGGTATGCGTCTGTTGCTGGTCACGCAGTCATAGTATTTCACAATTATTTCATTTTCTTAAGCACATGGATGGTTTCCATTGATATCTAACGATTACAAGTGACACCACCCATGTAAGTTGGTACTGTAAACAAAGAATGCATCTATTGGTCTAATATTAGAGTATTTTGGTGATTACTTTTATCATGAGGAGCTGCATCCTTTGTCCCTGAGTTAAGTTAAGGGAGGAGGCTCAGAAAACGCTCATCTAAGGGCTGGTCTGCCTTATTCATGTATCTCCTGGGATTGAAATATTTTTAGTTTATTTGTCAGTCAAAGAGAAATAGATGAGGAATCTAACACAAGTTGTTTCATATTTTTTTGAAGCATTGTTGAATTAGTTATGAATTTTCAAACACAATCTGGTGTAGGTCCCTATTTGTGATCATAGGCCCCTGGAAACCCATCCATGCATAGTTTGAAAAACAAATCAGGGCTTCTTCAAAAACTAGCATTGCTACATGTGTAAAGTAATTGTAATGGTTTCTGAAAGTGTCCCTTTCAAAATCTGAAATGAATACTTGATTTAATCATTATTTAAGATTTTTCAATACTTGTAAGAAGATAGTTGATCAATGAATTCTAATTTTGAATTCAATTAGTAAACACCTAGCCACTTAGTTAGGAATGAACCAAGTGTGATTCTTAAACCATCCATTGAAGAAGTAAGAACAAATCTCATGAAGCTCCATTGTAATCCACAGTTCATTTTTCCAAAGTTCACATGTCCATTTCAGTGCCCCTACTGGATGGTTGCAAAAGCCCGCTTGGTTTTAGAACCCTCTCCTATAATCCTGTTTTTAAAAGTTTTTTTCCTTTCATTTTTGGGTTCCAGGGTTTGTAATGTGAAGAATTGGAGAAGCAGAAACAAGCCGCATGGTGAGTGAGTGCACTTGAGTGATTGTCCTGGTGGAGTGAAGTGGATCGTTACAAGCGAGGGGGCTACCTACTTACTTACCTACAGTCTGTAGCAGTTTTATTAGTTGCTTGATTACTGTACCTAGACAAACACTTGGACCACCTTTAGTTTCCTGCTTAGGGCTTCCCATCACCATGATAAAGTACTTGGAACTTAGTAAGGCAAACTACCCGATTATGGACTAAGGTGGGTACACCCCAAAGCGCCACTTATTCTTACTGTGCCTAGTTCCTGTTATCATGCTGTTCAGATTTTTATACAATCTTGTTGGTGACTGAAAGCGTGTTCCAACGCACCAAAGAACAGTGGATTTGGATACCGTATGCAAAAGTTATTAACGGTCAAAGTCTGTTTGTGAAAGCGCCATCTATGGTCTGGGTACATGACTGATTTTGGAAATGTATGTGCACTGTAGATGGCGCTTTAAGGTCAAGTGCCATTTTGGGTGTACCTACCTTAAATGGGGGCAAATCCATGGTGGGGAGAATTGTAATAATGGTGCACATTTCAGAGCTTGAATGTACACAGTCTCCATTACAGTCTTGCCCACAAAGGGCTTGCTCTCACTTTGTTTGTAATGGGGTAGTTTACCTTATTCATTGTGAGAAATAGGAGGCATTTGGCATTAAGTCATATCTGAATGTTTCGATAGAGCCAAAATTGAGAATTGCAATAACTTAGAAACTCTAAGCTTAGCAACTCTAAAATAACAAAAATTGTTGAAATATTACTACTCTATAACCAATTTCTAGGAATTTCTAGGTGAAGCTAATCTCCCCTTTACTAATAGGACTCTCTTTGAACCTAAGAGTTAGGATTGGCAAAAACTAGTTCAATAACAGATGCCAAGAAAAATTGTTTTGCAATTTTTTTATAAAAATGATTTGAAAAAATGTGAATCTTAGGAAACACTTTTTTTTAAGTTACAACAACTATCAAACCTCTTTTCCGAAAAAACGCAAATATTTGGCAAGAGTTCCTAGCTCTAAAGAATTTATGGGTATATATACCATAAAACAAGTTGTTTTGTTTGTTTTGTTATATTCGTTTGTTTGTTTGTCACCTTGAGATCTCCTGGACCATGCATCCCTTGGTTGCATGCTTGACCATATCGTCAAAAGTCCTTAGTGAGGAAGGATACATGGGCTTGATCTCATGACATTTGGACACATGACAAGAAAGTTATTGGATTTCAAAGTTTTAATAGATTAAAAAATTAAAAAATTACATTTCCTTTGATTTTGATTGAGACAATGGCACAAGGCACACTAGACAAGGCCATTGTACTAAAAATACTATCCAATGTACAATTGATCATTGTTTTTTAAAACAAATTCTTATATCTCTTCTCTCTCTTTTGAAACAAATGAATCTTCTTCGGTTCTCTTTTTTGAAAAGCGGACCAGATGGATAATGGATAAATTATATATCATGAAAATAAAGTACAGTTTCTTCCATGAGCTGTATCAGAAGATGCTTCATCCAACCCTATCTTTTCAATGACGGCACCCAAAAGCAAAAACAGCAGGCAGTCCAAAGATTCAATTGTTCCGTACAACACTATTGAAAATTTGACACTCACCGCCTTGGGCTGCCTGTTTTTGAACAGGGCTTTTTTTTGGGCAAAATTTCACAAGATTCATTATCAAGGGAGAAATATCCAAAACCGTTCTTGTACCTTGTAGTGGACCCTAGACTCATCCAAAACAGTCCCTAGACTCATTCAAAATAGTCCTTAGACTATAGTTAATGTGTTTGCCAAATGCTTCACTCTAATTTGTTGACACATATTAAGGACACATATCATTATGTGATTTGCTCACTACTGATTTTAGCAGCGTTCAGATTTAGGGGCATCTATTGAACAGTTCCAATGGTCTAGGGAGCTAACACTTTGAAAAATCATAGAAATTACATATGGCATCTAAAAAATCTTTCTTTTTTAGTATTCATAATTTTCACTCATTAATACTGAAAAAATATTATTTTTAGAAAAAGATGCCTCCAACTATTCTAAATCCTTTACTTGGACAATTTTGAGGTGTTCCCACTCTATTGATTTGTCCCTCCCCAAACTAGCCTATGCAACAAGGCTAGCAGGGAGGGCATTTGTCCAAAATAAAAGCCTTGTTTTTTGAGTTTTACCAACTATTTTCCTCTACTTCCACTTCAATATTCATTGAGAAACTAGAGTTTTTAAGTGCTAAGGTGGGTACACCCAAAAGCACCACTTACTCTTACTATACCTAGGTCCTGTTATCATGCTATTCAGGTTTTTATACACTCTTGTTGGCGAGTGAAAGCATGTTCCAACGCACCAAAGAACAAAGGATTTGGATCCCGTATGCAAAAGTAATTAACGGTCAAAGCCTCTGTTTCTAAAAGCACCATCTACAGTCTGAGTACATGACTGATTTTGAAAATGTATGCACATTGTAGATGGCGCTTAAAGGTCAGGTGCCATTTTGGGTGTACCTACCTGAAGTTCATTTTTTCACTACTTTTTTTTCACTCCAAGTAGAATTTTTATCGATTCTTTTCACCCAAATTTTTCCTAATGTTTTCAAATTGCAACCGGGTTTTTCCCCAATCCCACCAGCTACCAATGACAATGAACTAACCAGCAGTGATTCTCCCCCAAACATGGATTCTGAGTAGGCTTCCAGTTGCAGTTGGTTAACTTGGATGCTGTTGGCATCTGTTGATTGAAGCTCAAGCACATGGATACGACATCCCCCACAATGTCTGATTTCTTCTGGCATTCAGCCTCAGACTGTAACTGCTTAGGTTTCTTTTGGATTCTGAGACTTTTAGCATATTAATTTCCAATTGCCTGGAATGCCTGCCAGTGATCTCAGAACAGATTCAAGAGTTTTAGCCAAATGTTCATTTTTGGAAGATTTTTAAAAATTTATGCAAAGGGCATGAAAAAATCAAGTAGAAAATGAACGAAATTTAGCCAGTTTTGGGATCACTGATGCCTGCCTGCCTGCCTGCCTGCCTGCCTGATTCCTCTGCAATTGAAACTCTTTTCATGTCACAGGCTCAAGACCCCAAAAATTCCAATCACATGTGGAAACTTGTTCAATCATGGGAACACTTGTGGGCATATTTTAAAATACACAACATCATCATGATGTTTTCATTCTTTTTGACCTGGAGTTTTCATTCCACAAAAGTAAGAACAAACATAACATTCAGTAGCATTGGGTGGCTCTGGCTTTTGGAGGGTGTGGAATATTTGACCCCCCAACAATGCTTCATCAGTAACTAGTGAAGTAAGTAGACATGTGGAGGATGGAGAGGTTGTTGGGTGTGGAATATGCCACACCCTTCATTGTAGAGAAAAGGCAGAGCCACAACGTGCTACTGAATGTTATGAACAGTGGAAGCTGAGGAGAGAAAACCAAGACAGGGAAACCAAACAAAAGCTAACGGAGGAGGAGATCTATAGAGCTCCCATCTGTGAGCTGAAACTAAATTTTGGAGAGGTGAAACTTCTTGAATTATTTTTCAATAAATTTTTGTTGAAAGACAAGTAGAATTGGTGTCCAACCCAAGTTGTTATAAATGTTGTGGAACTCTGTGGAGTTAGTTATGATTTTTGAAGTTGAAATGGCATAGGGCTCTAAAACCATCCACTCCCTCAAATGTACACTGTTTGTACATTCTTGTAAAGATGAAAAGTAGCATGTACAAACAATGTACATTTGAGAAGGTTGGTGGTTTTAGAGCTTGAGCAATATCCAAGCCTCTTCCCTTCTCCCCTAATTTACCAAGGCATTTTCTGGCTCTGAAACCACTGAAAACTGCCATTTCTGCTGCAATCACTCAAGAAACCTAAAAAAACTTTTTTTTTCTTAGAATCTAACCATAGGATCTTGTACTTCACTTGTCTCAAATCACGTGGTAAGAATTTCATGAAGTTTGACTGTACGGATTGGAAGATATTAGCATTTGAAGTTGGAAAAAAAATTCAAGTGCGGCCTGCTATTTCAGGTGACTTTGACGGCCATTTGTGGATTTTTTTTGCACTACACACCATAAGGTTAAAATTTTTATCTTGAACATTTGAGTTGAGAGTTGGGGAAAAAAATTTCAGAATGTCAAAACTTGATTTTCACATATAAATAAATTGTTAAGTAGAAGTAGGTCCAAAGTTGAACAAAATACTAAATTGTTAATAGCCCTTAGATGGAATTGAAAAATCATAATCCCAATAGTGGGATTGTTTTTGAAAACAAACTTAACCTTGTTAAAAAAAATTGAAAAAAATTGAAAATTGCATTCAAAAATGAATTCTATAAGTTGATTTTTTGAAGAAGATGCTTAGATTGCCCGAAAAACAAGATTGTCCATAACTTTTTCATTATTAGTCTAAATAGGATGAATCAAAGCTTCAAATGTAGACAAAAACATAATATTTCAGAGAAAAAATTGAAAAAAAAAAATTCATTTTTTTGTGGTTTTTTTTTTCTGCCCGCCGAACTACTTTTTTGACTTCGGATGGCAAAACTTCTGCTCCCAGGCACCGATTGAAAAAAAATTTATATTTTTAGAAAGCTGATGTGATTCCCTATCTTCAAAAAAAGTTTCAAAAAATCAGGTCAAAATTTCAGGTGAGGAAGGAATACTCTTCTAGATGGAAGAAGTGAGGTGTTCCAACCTCCCTTAGTTAGCTCATGCAAACAATGATTCCTTGTGGCTATTGAGCTTCTATTCTCAAACTTTCAATCAAAGTTGTGGAAAATCACCATCATGTTTTTCTTAACAATGTTATATCTATATCTTTGGTACTAGGATGTAATATTTACCCATAAAACATTGAGGCAAATGTTTTGTGCCCAATAGATGATGAAGCGGATTTTTTTGTATATGATAAGAGTGCAACTATTCATCCTTGGAATTTTGTGTGAAATGGAAAGATCCTCTACAATGCTTTGACTTCTAATGAGTACTTTTGGATTTTCTTAAACCAATGATTTCCACAATATCAAAATGAATGATCTTAATGTTGAAAAAGAAGATTTGGATGTGAGTGATAAGAATCATTTGGCAGCCCAATTGTACCAATCGTAAATTTAAGTTGTTTTTAGTTTTGAATCTATCAATAAGTTGTCTTCAAAGATTTTGGGAGTGACATTCCAAACATCAGCTAAGGTAGGTACACCCAAAATGGCACCTGACCTTACAGCGCCCTGTACAACATGCATACATTTTCAAAATCAGTCATGTACCCAGACTGTAGATGGCGCTTTCAGAAACACACTTTGACTGTTAATAACTTTTGCATACGGTATCCAAATCCACTGTTCTTTGGTGCCTTGGAACATGCTTTCACTCACCAACAAGACTGTAAAAAAATCTGAACAACATAATAACAGGAACTAGGCTCAATATGAATAAGCGGTGTTTTTAGGTGTACCCACCTTAGTAATATGTGAGTCAATGAAACTGAGAAACTCATGAAACCTGTATTTACGATATGATTCCCAAAAAAAGACTTTTTCTTTCTTCTACCAAAATAGTCTTGTAAATTTTGTACTAAAGCACATCAAATTGATCTTACCAAAAAATTCCTTAAAGCTCCCGTACGTGGGATGTTAGTCACTGTATAATGGACAAAGCCGTGACAGATTGATTGTCTGGACGGACTTATTATTGATTTCATTTGGAAATCCCAATGATATGGTCCAAAAATGGTTCTCATCGAGCCGTCAACACGGTTTTGGTGACAGACAGAGCAAACAACAAAACAAGTGGGGCTCTGGCTTTCTTTCCGACCAATTTGAAATTCTTTGGGAGGGAAACCGGCGAGACATTAAATTTGTCCCTCAAAGTGCCTGGATTAACCCTAGTGGTAAACGCTGAATTTTTTTATTTTTTGCACAATTTTTTTTTACAAATTCCGAATTCATATTTGCAATCAAAGACCCCAAATTAGCTAGGGAGGGCCATGAACATACCCAAAAACACAACACAAAAATAGGGGGCTTTTTTACTTTTATCCCTGGGTAACATGAATTTTACTATGCTGGACCCACTTTGTGCAACGGATTTAAGTCTTGCATGAAACCGGACCACCTTTAAGCCCTTTTTCATTGGACAAGAAATTTTTTGGACTCCTTGGCCCAGTCATATGGCCATCTTTCTTTCCCAACTACACTAATAATGGTATTTAGTATTGGCAACAGTAATTATGAAGCAAAGCACTGAATGTCAACAATCGTGTTAATGTTACAAATGCTTGATGTCAACATAGGCACCATTTCCCCTTCTTGGCTAGTGGTCTTGCTCTTTTATTTTGCAATGAAATTTTGTTTTATTTGTGTCAGAAACAAACAAACATAGATACTATTTGTCAACCATTGGATATAAATTTTTTACAAAATTACATTTAGTCTTACATATTATTTCATCAAGTAGTCATGAAAAAAATATAAACCTAAATATAAGAATTTAAAGGTAGTAAACACAAAACTAAATGTAAATTAGTTGAAATTTAGAGTGGGTGCCGCAAAACTCTAGTAACACAATTAGTAACATAACACTATATCCCATTATTGATGTAGTGTGTCTTTTGCCTTTGTAAGAACCAAAATGAAAAGAAAAGAAATTTCTAATTTTTTATAAATCTTTAAAACTTTGAAATTCAATAACTTTCACATTGTGAGTTCAAATGTTATGAAACAAAGCCCACGCACCCTTCTTGCCAAGGGCTTTCCAATAGTAACAAGCATATGACCATGAGATGTAGGGTTTGGGAGATGTCAATGTAACAAACAAACAAACAACTATTTTGAAGGTATACTTAGATGTATGATAATTGGGATGCCTTCCAAGTGTGAGAAAATGGAGAGAGATGTTGAAAGTTTATTTTTTGACAAGGAACGCATTTATTATGAGTTTTTAAAGTGTATTGTCCAGTTTGTCCAAGAGAGTTTCTGAAAAAGTATAAAATCAAAAAATAAAGTGTATCCATAATTATCATCTTTCCTATCTAAAGTAGTTACAATGTTTCCTAATATGGATACAAAATGAAAGTCTAAAAAAGTCATTTTCAATGATGAATTTACATCCAAGACATTGATAACTCAACCTAATGTAGCCCAAATCTCATTTATTCAAAAAGGTCTATTATGGGTTGATGCAAGATTGGAATGGATAATTCCCTAAGTGCTTGCCATGGATTGGGTGGTTTGTCCATCATAGGATGGTTTATTTGCTTCATAAAAGATAATTAACCCCTATAGCACCAATGAAAGTGCCTTTTTTGGCAACATAAAATTTTTGGGCAAGTACATGTGACTAGAAGTTTTCATATTTTGGGACTAAACTTTAATAGAAGGTGTGGATGACAAATATCTTTAAAGCCCAACAATTTTCATGACTTTTGATTGCATGGTTAAAAAGTTATAGCATGCTATGTTGTTTGTTTCTCAACTTAGGTAGTTCAGATAGATTAAAAAAATTACTTTTTTTAAACAAATATTTGAAATTAGTTTTATAGATTTATATATACGTAGAAAGCTTTGAATCATTCCGTTTGGATTAATGAGTCAAAAGTTATGAAGAGTTTTAGTTTGTGGGTAGTTATGGATTCTCCATTCTAAAAAAAAAATTGAAGTCCTTTATTTTACTCAATTTTCAATATTTTGGAAAAAAAAAAGCATTGGGTGTAGATTGTTTCTTAAAAACATTTGAACCATTGGGATTGGCAAATTTCAATTTTACAAATACATTCTTAACAATTTAGTATTTTCAATCATTCTCTACTTCTTTAAACTTACTATTTTTTCCTATATGTTATACAATTCCAAATGATTTGAAAATTTTCAAGCATGTAATGATCCAACTTGCCTTGGGAAATGAATCCAAAGAAGTACTTCCATTTTGGACTTTTTTTCATGCAAATATGAGCTTGTAAAGTGCAGCAACCCAGATTTTTGCAGGAACAATAAAAGGATTTTGGTCAATTCAAATGCCCATATCTTGTAATCCACATGGTAGAAATTTCTGAAATTTTTTCCTTGTCTTCTCAAACCAGCATACTTCAAGATCCTATAGTTATATGTGTCTAAAAATAATTTTTTCCAAATATTTGGTACTTGTATTAGTAATGGCAATTTTGGGTTTAGGGTTTAGGGTGAAAACATAGTCATGGAACTTTAGGAGTTGAGCAAATTTATCTAAAGAGAAAATTAAAGTGCTTGACAAATCTACCACAGAGTTTTTATCTAGCTCGTACACAATGAGACAATGAAAAGAAAGTTGTGTTAAATTCTTAATTCAAGAAACCCAAGAGTTTTTTCTTAATCAATGACTGAATGGGAAATATTAATTCACAAACTTCTACTATGCAAAATTGGGAAACAATATCATCAATTTCTTAGTCTCAAGATGAAGGGGTCAAAATAACTCACTATTTTTTATATAGTAGGGTTGTCCCTACGGATGATTGCAAGAAATACTTTACATTTTTTGTCTCAAAAACATAGTTTTTAGCCACATAATTGGTTGTACTGCACAATACTACCAATATTGCACATCAGCATTGTGCCTGCAAATCTGGACCGTTTGTTAGTACTATGTAATATTGTAAACTAGGGGAGGACACTTCCCGTTTTTTAATAACCTATGTGCGGCGGAATATAGGGTACATTTAAATAATCTTAGGTAAAACTTATAAGACATTTACATATAAAATAGGGGACATTAAAAAGGCAAAGTGTTTTTAAAATAAAATAGGGATGATAATATGGCTGATTTTTCCGCTTTATGATAAAATAGGGGCTCTTTTAATGTTGCCAAGTAATGATTACAAGTAATTGATAGCCCCCCTAAAAATACCCCACCGCTGCACGTGGGTCCCCCAAATATACAAGAAGTGTCCTCCCCGGGATTGTAAACTACTATAAAGTACTACAAAGGCTACTAGTAGCAAAAAATAGCAAAAAAAAGGGTCTGCCAACCTTTTCATTTTTAGTAATTCAAAAAAATTCAAAAAATTATTTTTCTTAAATCCATTTTTCTAGACAAGATTGTACTCACATCACAATAAAAAAAATTCTAAGAAAAGTTTTCCCTCTTCATAGCCTTTGCACCTAGGAAGGTCACTTTGCCCCCATGTGTGCAATAGACATGTTGCTAATTTCATAAAAACTCATTGTCAATCTTTGTAATGTTAGTAGACATCCAATTTGTCCTATTCATGGCTTCAAATTTGGATTTTTGGGTCAAAAGTAGGACTACACCCCACCCACCCAAAATGGCCAAAGTAGACATCCAATTGGGGCAGGTTAAAAATAGTAAACTAATTTTAAGAATTTTGAAAAAATAATCCAACATCTAAGACTTTTGTATGCACCTTCATTCCAAATTTCAAGACAAATGAACAAAAGATGCAAAAGTTATGCACAAAAAACTACTTGTTGGAGGTCAAGGGAACAAAAAATAGGACAAGTGTTTCTTGCAATCACCCCAAGCTGCTTGCATTTTGGGTCTTGTATTTCTATTCCTTACAGTAAAGGGCTCCTTTAGTTGTGTCAAAATAAATAGATAAATAAATAACTCATGATACTTGCTTTTAATCTCAAAACTTTAGCATGGTGGTTCTTCATCCCTCTTAATGTCAAGTATCTCCTTGGTGTCAGGTTGTTTTTTTGTTGAAGGATGAGAGAGCATCTTGTTGTGTAGGACACAAATGCAACTGTTTATTGTTAGAATTAGGATTAGAAAGAAAAGATCTTTTACAATACTTTGACTTCCAATGCACACTTTTGGATTTTTTTTTAAAAACCAATGATTTCCACAATTTTAGAAAGGGTGATTTCCAAGGTGACCCTGTGTCATTTAAGGATTAAATTGAATTGATTTACTCTAGGAGTGAGCTTGCAACATTAGAATCACCTACAAAATTAGTGTCACTATGCAAAAATCTTCCATGAAAATTAATAAAGTAGAACCACCCATATTCAACCAACCCCAATAGTCAATTGATAGATTCACATTTTTCCAACAAAGTCTACATGGTTTTTTTTTCTCCTTTTCAAAGTTGGGACTAAAACCTCATAACACATATTCTAAAGTAGAGTGCAAGAAAGTAGGAAGCAATGAATGGAAAAGTAGTTTTTTGAATGCTTAGAATTAGAAAAGCCTAAAGATTGGCTATGAGTCCAATACACTTTTTGCCTTTTGAAATTCATAATAATTTCAATTCATGTAATAAAATTACCAAAGTTTTTTGCAATTCCCATCATTTCTATTGTTGCACTTGTGAAAATATTTGCTTTGTCTTGCACTACACCAGACCATGTCTAGAATACCTTAAATGATTGGTTACAAGTGGTTCTACCTTATGATTCAATAATATTGCAGCCTCAAGTACTTTTGAATCAGTGAAGTATGGTTTTTGGTCTTATAACTAAGGTAGAACCACCCATAAGTGATTGGCACCCCATCTCCAACCTGTAGACTTCATTTATTTCCAGTAAGGCTAGAACAGATTTCCAATTAGAGCTTGGAATGCATGTTTTCTTCTTTATCAAGGTTGACACTAATAAGTTCATAACACATGTCCCAAAGCTAGTGAACAAGTAAGAAAGAAGTAATGAACGGGAATGGAGTTCTTCTATGGTTGTAATTGAAAGAGTCTACACATTGGCTATAGGTCTGCAATACTTTTGACCTTTCAAAATTCATAGTAATTTCGGTTCATGTGATAAAATTACCAAACTTTTTGCAATCCCCGTCATTTTTATCTTTGCACCTCTTAAAATATTTGTTTTACCTTACACTATACTAGATCATGTCTCAAATACCTTAAATGATCGGTTACAGGTGGTTCTACTTTACTTGAAAAGCCGGATCATGTTGGAACTAAATAGAGCATTCAGTTGGCCTCCAAGTTAACCTTTAAATGTCGAAGAGGATGTTTTGCGTCCGCAGAATGAGAGAGAATCTTCCCTTGTAGAATGGAAGTGCAACTATTGGTCCGCAATTTTAGGGATGGAAAGGGGAAATCTTCCACAGGGCTTTGACTTCCAATGAATATATTTGGCTTTTCCAAAGTAGATGATGTCACACGGAATCAAAATGCATGATTTCCACGGTCACCAGTCCGTCGTTCAAGGGTTAATCCTCTACTCATCAGTGTGCCTGTTGAACCCCTGGAATGAAATCTGAGGCCTTCAGTTGCAGATCATATCCATGCAGAACAGAACGGTCCACAGTTTCTGTTTTGAAAACAATGGTAAGTTATTCAACGTTATACTACTTTATGGAATTATGGTCCTCAGTCTCCTCACTAAACATATTCATGTGGACAGATGTAAGTTAGAATATATTTGGCCTTCAGTTGGAAAGTATCCATATCCATCTGGAACGGTCTCAAAGACATGATAAGTTATCTGCACAGAGCAGACATCCAGACATTCATGTCAGAGAGGATACAAGCTTATACACAGCAGCACACTGGCTGTTTTGTGCCAAACTGGTTTTCATGTCCCTCTGTGTCACGTTTTAAAATAAGATAAAGCAGTGACTATTTCTGCTTCATTTGTTTAAATAAAAGAAAATGAATAAAGAATAAAAGAGAAAAAACTTCACTTCTGTGCAGCGTTCACAAAACTGGCTAAATTTTGCTCCATTGCTACTAAAAATTTTCAGTAGCTAAATCTCCATAGAAAAAAATCCTTGAAAAAATGAAATTTTAGCTAAGATTTCAACAACCAATAGAATTTATAGAATTTGATAGCCAATTTGATACTTACTCTACATTGGAATTAGCATCTCTATAGTTAGTTATGGGTATTAGTACCCCCATGCATTATCCTTTACAACTTGCAAAATCCTTTCTTTTCTAATTTTTTTAATGGCACTTTCTTTCAAGATAGCCAAAGTTGATGCTTATTTATCTTGAAGGTAGCAAATTGCACTAAATCCCCTAAACTAGGTAGTATATTACACTAAATTCTATAAACTAGTTTGGGGATCACTGCTTCTGTGTAATCACTGCAATTTCCTAACTCTACACTACTATCTTATCTTAGAGTGGGTACACCCAAAGGTGCAATTGACCTTAAAGCGCCATCTACAATCTGTGTACATTTCAAAAATCAGTTACGTACCTATTTCGATGGAGTGCTTTCAGAAACAAACTTTGACCCTATGTAACTTTCATGGCAAATTTCGTTAAAACAGCGAAATGCCATTAATTTGGCAGTTTTTATAGTTCAAACCACGGGGTTTGAAATTTAAACCTATCATAGATTTTTGAAATCTATATAGGTCATAAATGTCTAAAATCTATACCTATTCAAGATGTTTTGGACTGGGCCGTTTGAAATGTAAAAACGTCATAGATGTTAAAAATCTACATACGTCTTAGATGTTTGAAAATCTATACCTATCCTCGATGTTAGCTTTTAGTTCAAACTACGCGGTCTGAAAAATGGCATAGTGAATATCACCATTTTATTGAACTTCGCCATTTTTGCACCCTATATCCAAATGTTGCATTCTTTGGTGCATTAATTTGAAACGTGCTTTCAGTTGCCAACAAGACCATATGAAAATCTGAATAGCCTATTAATAGAAACTAGGCCCAGTACCAGGGTGTACCCATCTTTATATGATGTCAGTTAGTCCCAGTCCCTTGAGAAAGAGTCGTAATTCCCTTACTCCAAATCCCCCCCCCCCCATTGATTCCATGCCCATGGTATTCAAGGTCCATCACTTCCCCTGAAAAGACCGACATCAAGAACACCTGAACTGAAGGCGTTATGTTAAGTTACTACAGGAGTCTTTTGACTGAACCAGCCCTCCCTCTCTGCAGGGGTGGTGGAGAATTAACAGGCCAGCTCAAATCAAGAGGGCTGGCATGCCAGGAAAAAGGGCTACAGCTTCAAGGACAAATTTTCATTTTGAAATAGGAATCAAATTGGCAGGTTCAGTTGTGGAAATGTGACCGACCGAGGAATTCACATGCTCTAATTTGATTGATTTGATGCAGTACTGGGAAACTAAGGTTAGGAAGGAAGAAAGAAAAAGAGGAAGGGAAGGCATGCTTGAGTTTGATTGATTTGACGAGTTAAGTTACTTGGAAAGGAAGGAAGGAAGGAAGAAAGAAAAAGAGGAAGGGAAGGCATGCTTGAGTTGGATTGATTTGACGAATTAAGTTACTTGGAAAGGAAGGAAGGAAGAAAAAGAAAAAGAGGAAGGGAAGGCACTATACTTGGAAAGGAAAGAAGGAAAAGAAAGGAGAGGAAGGGATGGTGCTACCACAGAATAGTGAAATTAAGGTAGGTACACCCAAAATGGCACCTGATCTTAAAGTGCCATCTACAATTTGCATACATTTCCAAAATCAGTCATGTACCTAGACTGTA
This sequence comes from Thuidium tamariscinum, assembly GCA_947034885.2. NCBI lineage: Eukaryota > Viridiplantae > Streptophyta > Bryopsida > Hypnales > Thuidiaceae > Thuidium > Thuidium tamariscinum. Next base: position 15,855,363 of record OX344758.2, read on the forward strand.
GACGGCGTTTTCAGAAACAAACTTTGACCGCTAATAACTTTTGCATATGGTATCCAAATCCTTTGTTCTTCGGTGGGTTGGAACATGCTTTCACTTGCCAACAAAACTGTATAAAAAAAATCTGAACAACATGATAACAACACCTAGGCACAGTAAGAATAAGTGGTACTTTTAGGTGTATCCACCTTAGGTTGGCCCTCACTAATTTCTCAACATTCTGCAATCTACACTATCAATATATAACTTACTTGCTCTTATTATAGAAGGATATAGTAATGGAAGAATCATATATGTTGCATGGGTTGTTGCAATCAGTGGGTTTTTTTCTGGCGATAAATCACCCTACTCTAATTCTTGGTCTGGATTTTGCTAAAGTCTCATGTGCCTCTATAGGGACAAGCAATGAGTCATGGGATAACTTTCTTGGGGTAATTAAGGCAACCTAATTTCACTATTTCCATGTAGGGGCATCATCCAGTATCCTAGCTAGCTGGGCAGTGTGAGCCAGAGCCCCCCTGCCCCTGCCTGCGGTTGCTTCCACTTGGTTCCCCCAGCCCACTCAGGGCGCTTCAGGAGATCCCGTGGCAGCAGCTGGGTTGGGAATGTCACATTCGTGTGGAATCTAAGCTTCAGCTTCAGCTTACTCCTCCAGCCTGGCTTCAGTTGGCTTCAGTTGGCTTCAGTTGGCAGCAGCTTCAGCATGTGCACAGCTAGGGCATCAGATTAACGGATGGATGGATGGATAGACCATCGGAGGACGTGAAAATCACCTACCATTGACGGAACTGATTGAACTATTGAAGGTGGGTCCCAGCAGGGTGGATTCACCTCATGGGAAAACGCAGGAATTTTTTTTACTTTTGCAAATGATTGTTTTTGCAAATTCTGAATTCATATTTGCAATAAGGTTAGGTACACCCACAAGTGCCACGTTCCTAAAAGCACCATCTACAATGCTCATACATTTCCAAAATCAGCCATGTTTGCAGAGTGTAGATGGCGCTTTCAGAAACTCACTTTCATTGTTAATAAGTTTTGCATATGGTATCCAAATCCAACGTTCTTTGGTGCGTTGGAACATGCTTTCACTTGCCAACAAGACTCCATGGAAATCTGAACAAGCTAATAATAGTAACTAGGCACAATATGAATAAGTGGCGCTTTGGGGTGTACCCACGTTACAAGACTCCAAATTCGCTCCGAGAGATTTTGGATATACCCTAAACATGGCACAAAAGAGGGTGAGTGGGGGCTATTTTTTGACTTTTTTTTACCTTGGAGAATGACCCATACTTTACCCTGTTGTGTTGGGCCCTTCAACCTTTCCGAAGGTACTAGGATTTCACGTCCTCCAATGGATAAATAAGTTAGACCAAGCTGAGATGCTCTCTGTGTCCCTCTCCCCCGCCCACCTGCCAGGGGGCGCTTCACTTGGCTTGGCTTGGCTTCAGTTGTCATACAAGGTATATTATTTCTGGCCCAGAGCCCGTCGGAATCGTTTTCGGGGCAGGCAACAAGGTACCTTAGTACCTGACTAGCGCGCCTCACGGAACTCCACGGGAGGTGTGGTGTTTTACAAGCTGTGACATGCCCTGCTGCGGTCCTGCCTGCCTGCCTGCCTGAGTGCCTGCCTGCTACAGGAGCTCAGTTAGAGGGCTGGCCATGGCTTCACTGCTTCAGTGGAGTGGGAGGCAATCAAAGGCCACAACATGAATGCATGACCATTTGTTGCTTGGGACATTCATTTGCACGCTGAGGGGATTGGGAGGCACCGAGGGAGGGAGGGACATTGCATGTCCGCGGAAATTATTGCAAACCATGACCACTAAGGTAGAACCACACATAACTGATCATTTAAGGTATTCTAGACATGATTTGGTGTAGTGCAAGGCAAAACAAATATTGACAAAGGTGTAAAAATAAAAATGACGGGGATTGCAAAAACTTTGATGATTTTATTACATGTCATGTGATATTCGTTATTTTTGCACTTCGTTAAAATTCATTGAATTGAAATTACTATAAATTTTGGAAGGCAAAAAGTGTGTCAAAGCCAATGTCAATCTGCAGAGTCTTCTAATTTTGATTACACAAAAAATTACTTTTTTACTCACTCCTTCCTACTTTCTTGCACACTACTTTGAAACATGTGCCGTGAACTTTTAGTCCCAACTTTAAAAACAAGAAAAAACAACATTCTAGTCTTGGTTGGAAATACGTCCACCAACAAGTTGGCTATGGGGTGCCGATTGGTTATAGGTGGTTCTACCTTAATAAATAGCTATTGTTAGAGCAACTGGGGGAGGAGGTCCATGGAGGTGCCCCTCTAAGAGATGAAACTGAATTTTGGGGAGGTGAAACTTTATGAAATAATATTTTTCAATAAACTTCATGAAATGTTCTTTGAAAGGCGAGGAATTGGCATTCAACCCAAGTCGTTTCATATTTTTTGGAGATTTGTGGAATCAGTTGTGAATTTTTGAAGTAGAAATGGCATGGGGCTCTAAAACCGCCCACCTCTTCAAATTTACATTGTTTGTACATTCTTGTAAAGATGAAATAGCAACGTGTACAAAAGAAGAACATTTGAGGATGTAGGTGGTTTTAAAACTTGAGCACTTTATAGACCTCCTCCTTTATAATTCAACCAGAAAATCATCACACCATTAGCATAATGATGGGGCAACTATACAAAAATATGATCTAATGCAATTGATATTGGTCTCTCTTTATTCCCAACCTGAGAATTTTCCTTCTCATATTTAACAAGTTTGTTTGGCAAAAATATGGAGAGTTTGTAAGTTGGGTCACAATTGGACAAATTACAATGGTCATACCTTTTCAAACTTTGTTATATGTGCCAATAAATTGGAACTTCCCTTTTTTTTGCACAAAAGATCTTCTTATCAATATTGAATCAATTTCTCTTCTTCTTTTTGAAATGAGACCCATTTGTAGTTTGGATTGTTGACTTTGCATTGGCTTAGTTTTTTCGAAAGTCACCAGAGGGAGGTTCACGTCTTTTCACTTCTAAATTTTGGTACTATCTCTATTTCTTTTCTTGGATTAGAAATGCTCTTAGTTGTGCAATGAATAGATTCATTGTAGCATTGTAGGCTTTCTACTATGTGTCTACACCAACAGAAATGGGTTGTAAGGTACTAAACTACAATGCAAGAGCATGGTTCCCTAAGGCCTAGGCATGTAAGCAATATCTAAGTGTCTAAATGGGCCTTTAGAACCATATTGTTACACTTTAGTTTAGTTCCCAAAATTTTCCTTTCAACTATTGTGGACACCAAAGGAAAATTCCAACTGCGGAAAAAAATTATATTGTTAGTGTCCATTTTGCATTTTAAAATGTGAAAATTTAATCATGATTCATAATATGAATGCTAATTACCTTGTTTTCAATCATAAATAATCCCTATGAATGATTACAAATTGTTCATTTAGATTGGCCTCAAATTAGGAATTGTTATTCTATATGTTGTTGTCCATTGAGAGGGTTTTCCTACAATCCCTTAAAAATGAATTTATTTTTTAAATCTATTATTATTTCAATAGAAAATGAAAGAATACTCTATATGAATTGTTGTGGTAGTAAACAAAGAGCATTAAGAAATCACATAGAATAGACATAAGAGAGTCTAGATTTCAACCTCAAATATTGAAAATACACCCAAAAATGTTTTGGAAGCTTCATTTTAAAATATCTATGTCATTGATTTATATAGAAGAGTCTTTCTTCTTCCATTGCAACTGTGCTAGTATGTAAGTATGAAAATGTGAACATGTGAGCCTTAAGCACATATATATAAGTAGATGTACTATAACCATTATAGGTACTCATAATATAAATATCTATAATATAGATATTTATATAAATATAAATATACTTAATATATAAATATATCTTTAATATAAATATACTATTTTTATAAAAGATTTCTTTAATAAAGACACTTATACTATAGGTATGGGTCATTGCAAGAAACGCCGGTCCTATTCTCCGTCACAATTGGAGTGACGTCATTTTTTCTGCTATAACTTTTGAATCTAAAGATATAACAATATGAAATAATTATTGGACCTCTCTAACTTGATGGTTTTCACATCCCTTATTTTTCAGAAATTAAAAAAAATCATTTAATATTTAAAAATCATTTTTCTTAATTTGTCACAAACGGAGGTTTAGGGGTTTTTACTACGTTCGGAGTTCCCAAATTTAATGATCTAAAGCTGAAATTTTCACAGTGAATTTGCATATTAGGAAAGCATATTCCTACCAAAGGGAATCTAAAAATATATTATTTTATGTCCTCCACATGCGTGCAAACAACACTCCCATTGCATGCAATTTCTGAACATTGATGATGGTACTAAGATAATTTTCTTGGTAAAATCTCATCACCATCAACTCTACCCAAATGGACAATTTTTAGATTTGAGAAAAATAAATTTTCCTATTTTTTACAAATTAAAATCTAAATATGCCCATTTTCATGAGTTTTGGCACTTTTCCAATTCTCCTACTTAAAGAAATTTCCAAAGCTTTTCCTTCATAGGGTACCTTCTTCTTTAAGGTATAAACATTTCACATATTTTTCATGTTTTTTTAAAATTGTTTTTCTAATTAAATAGTACTCCCGAAAAAAGAAGCGTCCAAATCCAGAATGCTACAGAAATGGATGCCCTTTCTTGCAATGACCCGTATACATTCTTCTAGGTTCATAGGCTTATATTCTTAGGCTCACATAATAGCAACCCTCATTGAATTCCATTGATATAATAATGGATTTTTCCTTGAATCTTTTACAATGAATATCAATAGAATGAAGTGTACTTTTCACAACATTCATTATCCATCCAAATGAATGGATGGTTGTTCTTAACCCCTAAATGTTTTTGACTATGTTTTCACCAAAATTGCTTCAAAACTGTCATTTCTTAGACCACTACCAAATTTTAAGAAAAAAAATTTTTTAGACAAAAGTAACCATAGGATATTTTAGAACACAGGTTTAAGGAGATGTGAAAATTTCAGCAATTTCCGCCATGTAGATTGCAAGATATTAGTATTTGAAGTGACAAAAATAATTTTCTTACCATTGCGAAAATTTGGGCAGCTACACTTCAGAAGACCATATTTGTATGGAAATGTCCAAAATGATTGTCACTCTTTAGATTCATTCTTCAAGTGAAGTTGGCTACATGCTTAAAAACTTTCATATCATTTGGAATTGTATAACATATAGAAAAAAAATAGTAAGTAGATAGAAGTAGAAAATGAGCCAAAATACTAAATTATTAACAATTTACTTATAGAGTTAAAAAAAGACAATACCAATGGTTGTAATTTTGTGTTAAATGATATACACCCAATGTTTTTATTTTTTTTCAAAAATATTAAAAATTGAATTAAATAAAGAATTTCAAACTTTTTTTGTAGTGTAGAGATTCTATAACTAGCCGCAAACTACCTCAATCTAAAAATCCTCATAACTTTTGACTCATTAATCAAAATGGAATAACTCAAAGCTTTCTACTTTGATAAAAATCAAATAAATAAATTTCAAATTTTAATTTTCTAAAATAGTAATTTTTAAAGAAGTTTTTTTGCTGCCCAGGCTGCCTACTAAATAAAGGAAACTACATATCATGTCATAATTTTTTAACTATGTAGTCTAAAGTCATGAAAATTGTTGGGCCTTAAAGCTACTCCTTGAGCATATATTTTGTGAAAATTTCAAAGAAAAAAAATAAAAACTCCATCCGTAGTGCGTTGCCCAAAATTGCTATGTTACCAAAAAACGCAGTTTGGTCCTTTAAGGGTTAAACCTTACAGTTTGTCCAATCATTCTTCAACTTTTTTCCAACTTTTCATTTTTATATTTATATCTTTGTATTATTGTGTTATTTACCTTAAATTCATAGAAATTAAATATAATCAATATATGAAATAAAAAAATCAAGAAATAGTTTGAATGAATGAAGAATTATTTGGACAAAATATTGTATTCAAGTAGTTTATTCATCAACTAGAATGTGGAATTTGAAGTGCTTAGGATTGTGATTTAAGGGCTATTTCCTATAATTCTTAGATTTTTAGTGGCCCAAAATTACTTCTAAATATTTATACCCAATGCAAGGCTAAAATTTATTCTACATTTATTTTATTAAGAATCCAACTTTAAAATCCTCTAGTTAAACCTGTTAAAGTACATTCTTTCAAAATTTAGAGTAAATATCCCAATCATTTACAAGTTCAATATTTTCAAACTTCAAAATGAAGATTTTTTCTAATCCTTCCAAAAGGTAAAGTTTTGTTGTTCAAAAATTTTAAGAACAAAGCATGTATGTCCTATAACTTACAAAATTTAGACAATATATTAGAAAATTACTTAATCAAGAAAACTATTAAGTTCATCTTTAAAAAATTATAGAATGAAAGGTAATATTTGATGAAGGAAAATGCAAAAACTACTAAGAACATTTACAATTTTTTTGAAAATGATCAATTCCAACAAAAAAATTTAAATAGACAATAGATTTTACTCTTTTTATATTTTATATTTCAAAATTAAAATTCAAAATTGACTTTAAAGATTTTTTTCCACCCTCTTTGCTTGTAAAATAAACTCATCATAACTTTCATCTCATATTTTGAATTTAGAATGATTCAAGTTGATAAAGCTTGCATGAGTTTTGTAGTGGGTTCCTTAATCCTTTACAGGTTAAAAAAGACAATAATTGCACCTAATTGCAACCCTTTCTAAAATCCACTCTTATCTAAAGTCTTGTCTAAAATATTGCCTCTATTTACAAGCAACAAGGGGGTGCTTATACGTATGCCTCTTTTTAGCTCTTTAAAATTTCATAGTTTATTCATATAATGTCCAAAAAATGCAAAAAAAATAAAATTTAGAATATTCTTTTGACTTCCAAAAAAATCCAACAAAAATTTAAAAAATTTAAGTAAAGTTTCCTTTGAGGTTTAGCATTATTTATTGAAAAACAAGAATCCAACTTTGAGAAACATTTTCTACTATAGGAGGAGGTTTGAAAACTGCTCAGGCTTTTCAAACCACCCTACTTAAGTCTCTGAAATTGTGGAGAAGGTGAACATGAGTTTTTAGAAAAGACCCAAAACAAATGTTTGTATATGGTTCTACTATATTGGTCACGTGGAAATGCTCCATGTCATGGATGCTTCTTGGTAATAACATGAATTTGATTTAGATCAAGTAAGATTTAGGAACTTGTCAAACTACAAACTGAACACTCAACTCTTACTATTCTATAAATATTGCAAGCTATGGCAGATGCATATAAATTGTTTTCACATGTGTGTAGCTCCGTCTTTATAATAAAGCACATGGTTTTAAGACTAATCTTAGAGCATCCCAAGACTAATGTTGTTGCACATTGGAACTAATTGACACTATTCATAGTACCCACTTGTGCAATTACACTACTTGTCTACAAGCAATTTTAGTGACCTATGCTACTGTGGCTTCAAAAAAACGTACATAATTCATATAAAACCAGAAAACTATTATAAAAATTGCCTTTTGTTTCCTCTGAATTCCTCCTTCTCCGGAATTATGCAAAAAATTAATAACTGCCACACCCTTCCCTACAAAGGTGTATTCAGCCTTAGATGGTCCATTATCAAGCCTCCTCCCTTACAGTAGTAAAAGTGACTTCAAACTGCCCCTTGCTTTGTTTCAAAAAAACAAAAAAAAATAAAAAAACTTAAAAATATAAACCTGCCCCATGGGTACAACGCAGTACAGTACTTCTTTTCTGTCCAATTCACTCAGTCAGTGAAACAGTGATACCGGCACGTGCCCGTCCGGCCCGCCAGGGAGCAGTGAGAGCACCCGGCATGCCTGTCATGCCTCGGTGATCGCTCCCGCAACTGCCCGATTTTTCTCGGGCAACGAATCTTCCTGCCCGAATCTGCCCAGCCCAGTCGGCGCTGAAAAAAAATGCCCCCTGCCCAAAACAAAACCACAAACTGAAGGGCAGCCCTTTGTAAGTTCGCTCCACCGTGATTACTCCCACTAAAAAGTTTCCTAATTAAGCTGATTTATAGTATTTGCAGGAAGAATTTGGGAAGTTTTTAGTGGGACAGAGGGAATAATTTTGGATAATTCATCACTCAAGATACAATATTTTTCAAGGAAAAGTTTGGTGGTGTATTCCCCTCTTTGTAAGGGATGAAATTGCTGAATTGCTACAATAATTTTATGGAGTCCTGCTTCATTTTTGGAATAACAAAAGTACATGTGAAAGAACACATGAGTTTTCATTTACATTTTGTCATTCATGTCTATGGATGGAAAAAGCTTCATAATCCAAGAGAAGATTGCATGTACCACTTTGAAAAACAGAATTAAATGGAATTAAAAACCTTGTTTTGAATGAGAGACAATTTGCATCAACAAATGTTTACACAATGACAATGATACTTGTGAGGAAGTTTGTACAAGCCCTTACTTGAAAAGGACATTATTCTTGTATAGGTTTAGCCTCTTGTAGTGGATTTGTTGATTTTTTTCATATTTTGTTATTCATTAGCAATTGGAATGCAAGCTACTAATTCTATCAAAGTTTTGTGTAATTGATCAACTTTTTCTTGTACCCAAATTTATCCATTTGATAGAGAAGGGCTCTAATATTAATGTCATTGCAACCATAGATGTCACTACTTCCATTTTTTTGGAATCAAATCTATTTTATTTCATTTTACTTCAAAATTAATACAATGTAATAAAATTTTCACATGTTTAATCTAAACATTTTGTAAATAACGCTAGTTTGATAAATAACTATTCCACACCAATTGGATAAATCAACCCTTGAATACTTGGCTTGTGACTATGGAATACATCTTTGTTGGCATTGTATAACATCATCTACTTCCAAAAAACCAAAATTGCTCATTGAAAATCAAACAATTGTGTATGATCTCCCCTTTTAGCACAAAAGTCTAAAGATGGATACTAGCACTTTTGTACTATATAGAAAGATTTTTTGACATTCATGAGTTGAAAAATGGTTGCAACATCATTTAAGGGTTAAAGGCAAAAGATAACTAATCTTAAAATCATCCAAATAATGTTGCCATTTACTTTTTTTTGTATTTTTTTTGGGAATCAAAATGAACTACATACTTGTGCTATATAATTAATCTGATCCAAGTAAGTTTTCTACAAGACCCTAAATAATTGTACAAAATTCAACATTTTCATAGGCTTATATAATTGGATAAATAGAAACTTACAACCCATTTGGACCACTTAAGGGATTTAGCATAGCTCTAGGCAAGGTTTGGTGGAGGGGGGGGGGGGCAATTTTTTCTGTGCAGAAAAGTAGATTTAAGACAAATTTGAAGTTTTTATATATCTTTTTGCTCAAAAATAAAATTAATGTGAATTCTTTTGGTCAAGATTTTGTAAACACTATTTTTGATATATAGGTATGTCTAACTCCAACCATAGGAAATCCACAAGAAATCTACAACTCATAATGCATTATAATGGATTGGTTTCTTCCACCCCCTACGTTTAAAAATAGATCATCTTAAACTTTGGAAATGTGTGTGTGTGGGTTTGGAAAGAAATTGAAATTAGGGTTTTCATTTTTAGCTTTCTAGTGCTAGATTTCATGAGAAATAAATCGGCTAAAAAATGGCAAAAAATTTACAAGTTTATCACTAGAAAACTTTAGATCTAGAAAATATCTTGGATGGAATCGCCAAGTTGTTGATGAAAACATAATTATAGACATGTGATACATATGAATGTGATATTTTCTATCCAATATATAGATGAATGTTGAGATTTTGAGCACTGCTATATAGTAATCTCAAAATTGTTTTTGGAATTTAGTGCAATACGCTACCTTTCAAGAGAAATAGGCATCAACTTTGGCTATCTTGAGAGTGAATAGTAGCAGAAAAAAATAGAAAAGAAAGGATTTTGCAAGTTGTGAAGGATTATTGGGAATACTGTAAGACAAAACTAACTAAATACATGCTAATTCTACTATAGAAGAAGATGCAAATTGGCTATCAAATTTTATTGTTTGTTGTAATTTTGACTAAAATGACTCCATTAAAGGCCCTTTTTTACAATGTAATAGTTTTTTTTGGTAGAAACCAAGCAAAAGTTAACCAATTTTGAGAATGCTACTGCTATAACATTTTATATTGTCACTTTTCCACTTCATAAAAAATGAAAAAAAAGAAAGAATTGATGGAGGGTGCAATGTGCATGGGTTGGTAGCAAGTTAGTGAACTTATTGGGCTTGTCCTCTTGGATTTGGGTAACAATCCAAAATTTCGATGCTGACCGGTGAGAGGTACTCAGCAACGTCCGACTTGCATTATCGCCGCAGTCTCTTTCTTGCATAAGAAGAACAAAGATGCTCCTCCAGTCCCGTCCATGGTTGGAGCTACCGACAACTGCCCATTGGAAAGCCTGAAAGCTAGTCTCCCACCTCAGTCCAAGTTTTTTCTCTTGTAGCGAAATTTTCATAAAAAACAATGATTTTTTTATCGTGGATATTTAACAAAAATATCCTTGCTTTCCTATGAATGAAATTTCTACTCCCTCTGTCCCACTAAAAGCTTCCCAAATTCTTCCCACAAAGACTATAAATCAACCTAATTAAAGTAACAACATCCATAACCGACACTGCACCCATAACTGGCAGGTAGAGGGCCCTTAAATTGTCTTCAAGAGTACCTTGAAACAATCACCTATTCTTAATTTTGATTGGTAAGCTCTGAATTTTTTAGTGAGAATCAAGGTAGATTTACTAGAGTGCGGTATAGGGTGCCCTAGTAAGTTCTACTTTGAAAATTCATAGAAATTAGATGTCTTGTCCAAAAATTCTATTTTTTTTTGTAAATTCATGATATTCAGTTGCTAATACTGTAAAAATATTTTTTTTCTAGAAAAAGAGACCTTTAATTCTATTGAATTGCTTATTTTGATGGTTATGGATGCTGCTACTTTAGGAAGCTTTTAGTGGGACAAAGGGAGTAATTTGTTACCAAATCTTAGCATGGGATTGCTCCATTTTGGATAGATGAACATTGATTTGGATGAACAAATGGAATTCATTCATAGATTGTAAGTTTCATCCATTTCTAGAGATGTAAATAGTTTCATCCTTCTGATAATAATTGCTTTTAGCACTACGTAAAATAATTGAAAAAAAACACTGTACCCTTGTCTATCCATCCACCATTCTCATTGTTAAGAGAGTTAGAATATTCTTTTGATGATTCATTCAAAAACCAAGAAAATTTGATAATAGGAAAAAACTTCAATTGCTTATTAATTTAGAAAGAACTAGGTTTAGTTACTCTAACTATCAGTATTAAGGTGGAAGTGTCTAAAACCAACTTGAACCATAAACCAATCTTTAAAATATCTAGATGTAAGTAGTCCGAAATCTTATAGATGTGTTTGTGAATGGAGAAAAAGGGTTTAGGATACATCATAAAGTTGGGTATTCAGAATTTATAATATTATTTATACAAAAGTAGAGACTTAGAATTATTTTGGGGAAAGATTTTTTATTTTCAATTGCCAATGTGTTGGAAAAATAATATCATTGGTTGAATCTATATCAGAGTAAGGTAGAACCACTCATTCCTAACAAGTGCCCCATAGCCAAACTATAGATTGACTTCTTTTCAATCAAGGTTAGAATGTTTTTTTTTTCTCCTTTTCAAGGTTAGGACTAAAGGTTCATGACACATGTCCTACAATAGTGAGCAAGAAAGTAGGAATCAATGAGTGAAAATACGTTTATTAAAATTATTCGAATTGGAAGAGTCCAAAGATTGGCTATAGGTCTACAACACTTTTTTCCTTTCCAGATTCATAGTAATTTCAATTCATGCAATAAAATTACCAAAGTTTTTGCAATCCCCATCATTTCTATCATTGCACGTCTGAAAATATTTGCTTTACCTTGTAGTAAACTAGATCATGTCTAGAATATTTTAAATGATTGGTTATGGGTGGTTCAACCTTATGTGAAATTGCTTAAATGGATGGTAATAGGCACTTCCAGCTCACTAACTTACTTGGAGTTTGTGAGTCGCAACTCTCTGCTGCCCAATCCAAGTCGGGGAAGCGCGCAAGAGAAACGAAAGGAACGATGGACTCTCACATTCGTCCAAATCACACTCAAAGCTCCTCCACATTCATCCACACGGACGAATGAAAGGTTCATCTTGCCAGAGCAAGTAAAGCGGGGAGTCGTCCGATGGAGCAGGGCGTCCGTCGCAGCACTCTCCCCGTCGCTGCCCGCCATAGCCAGCCCTAAGCCGAAATTTGCACAAGCTTTTTTTTTAGCCCCCTCACCTGCTGTTGTTTTTCCCGAGGTTTTTCAGTTGGAGCGTCGCTCCCCTCGCTGCCGTCTGCTGGCAACGATCAGCCAGTGCCGGGGAGTGGCGGCACCAGCCGAATCTGGCACCCAGCAGCAGGGCCGGAAAAGCGCACGTCACACGAAAAAAAGACGGACGCGAAGCCAGGCAGAGTCTTGTGTGCTCGCGCGCTTGAGCTCGGCACGGAAGGGGCTGCTGAGGAGAGTAGTTTGTAACTCACGCTTCAGTTCGGCGCTGCTGCTGCTGCTTCTGCTGCTACATACTGCGGCTGCTGGCCTGGCGCCCTGGACGCCAGGGGGATGCCGGGGCCACCAGGACATCGAACACGAGCGACTGTGTATTCACTTGAGAGAATTTATGCAGCTTTGGTTGTTGCGTTTGTTTGTAATTAATTATACTGGTTTGTGTGTGGTTGAAGCGATGATCCGGGCTGAGTGTTCGAGTTGAGTGTTCGGGTTGAGTGCTCGGGTTGAGTGTTCTTTATTGTCCTCGGTTTCTTGGAGAAGAGTGTGGTGAAAGGGATGGAGTGCGTGAGGAGCTGTGCTTGTGTGCTGTGAAGGATTGAGAGAGAAAGAGGAAAGAAGAGGAGGAGCGGTTCTTTGTAGTTTTTTTATAATTTTCTCGGGAGTGGCGGGCTCGGGTCATGACGTGAGTGCAATTCTAGGTCTTGGTGATTGGAAGTGACCTGTCGGAATTCTTTCTTGCGGTTGTTTTTGGTGTACTCAGGGGAAGAGAGGGAGTGAGTACGCGTCATTTCGGATGAGCGATTGAAATCATGCGAGGAGAGGATTTTGATATTCTCCAGGATTGCAGGCCTTTGTTTAGAGCAGCGGAGGCATTATTGTTTCTATTCAGACGCTTCGAATCCGATCTGACTGGTAGAAAACATGTTTTAGGCAGTGATTCGCACCGCAGCTGAAAATTAAGTGCGAGAAATTCTAATTCCTCAACCTGCATGGCTACGGACCGTTTACTCGCTGCCTGAAGCTGGAAATTTATGCTCAGCATCGGGACTACATTGTGTCTCGTTGAAGTTTTGCGTTAGAGTACGCAATACAGACGAGCGTGAAATTTGGTTCTTGTTCTCTTGGAACAGACCGAGGAAGGCATTCTTTCTTGCAAATCAGCTCTCTTTTCTTTTAGTCTTTTTCGAGAGGCTTTGGATGGTGCTGCTGTTTACGAGTGCTGATGATTGGAACCGCAGCTGTGGTCAAGCGCTCAGAGCTTCGAGTTGCTTGAGTTTCTTATGGACTCGGAGACGTTCGCTAGCTGCTTTAATCTGGAAATTCATACCAAGAAATCCGACGTAGCTTTCATAGCTCAAAATTTCGAATCCACAAAACCTGAGAAATGGAGAAGGCAGAGATTGAGAGGCGCTTCATGGAAATTGACGACACGAGCTACGCAGTAAAGCCTTGGAGTGTTGCCATCATTTCATAGACGGACTGAGTTTTGAGTACCTTTGCGGAACTGGGTTGCGACATTTAAGTCGCGCATTGGCATATATTCCTAAAGATAGGAGCTTCTGCCCTTTGGGTGAACCAGACGTCTAAACGTTGTTCCTGTTATTTATTGGGAGAAGCACCGAACAGGAGTATGTCTTCAGGATTAGGGCTGAGATTTTAGGGACAACGCTGTAGACGTTTTTATAAGGTTTATTTCGGTCTGACATTTTGGACCTTTAGCAGTTCGTGTCAACGAAAAGGTAGATTTGCACGGGAAACAGGTTTGAGAAACCTAATTATTTCATTCTTTTTATTATTATTTTTCTCCAGTGAGGGTGCAGGAGAGTGCTGGATTCTCATGTGTCGTTAGGAACAGTTAAGAATAGGTGTATTATTGTTAAGGAGTCCGCGCGTGCATGGGCGCGATGGCAGCAGCGGGTATTTCATCCCCAGCCCGTATCAAGCTGACGGATTTGGTCGCTGCCGATGGTCTGCCTTCGGAACATTACAAGCACGCTGTGGCGTGTCTGTCCCAGTCCCTACGGAACTTCAACGCGGCCATCATCCAAGTGCCCCACTCGGACGACGTGCTGCTGCGCTGCGTGCTGGACTCGGTGCGTATGTTTTTCCATTCGAAACCCATGGTGGGAGCGGACACGGTCCACGCAGCCGACCCTCAGAATTGGAATCGTACGTTCGGGTACTACGCGGAGCCGCAGCATTCTCGTGAGGTGTACGATTTTCGACCCGGGAGGTCGAATGTGGACGGAGGTGCGTCTTCGGAGCTTCCTCCGACGGGTCTTCCTGAACTGTTCGCTTCGCTGGGGAATGCGACCCGCGTGATCTTGGATGCCATAGCTTGCTCGCTGGAGCTTCGTAGTTTTTCTTTCACGGATCTGCTGGACAATGTTCCGCTGAAGACGGGGGAGATGGCGACCTCGGTGCTGACCAGTATGTGTCACAACAGGTATGTCGTTCATGGAGGGCTGGCGGGGAATGTGAAGTGTTTCGTGTTTCGTGTTTTGATATTTTCGTGTGTCGAATTGACCCGTCCCCCACGGTGGACTGCCTGCTCGCAGACCCGGAGCTCACCAGTCTGCGAACCTGATGGGCGTGGAGCAAGGTGCGCTTCCGATGTACGAAGAGGATGCCGACAAAGGTCTGCTGACTCTGTTGAAGTCGGACAAGGCGGGTCTCCAAATCCGCGACGTGCAGGGTCGATGGTTCGTGGTGGACGCGGACCTGGGTCCGCAGGACATGGTTTTGTTCTCCGGCATGTCTCTGCATCAGGCGACGGGAGGTTACCTGAGTCCGACTGTGTATCGAACGGACCACAATGTGGACCTGAGTCCGTCTCAGGGTTCTATGTCTCTGGGTCGTTGCAGCGTGTCTTTCAAGCTGATGCCTCGCGCGACGGCGATCCTTCACTGTTCTGCTATGACTGCTGCGGGTCATCCTGTTGGTGGTCCTTTCCAGCAGCCTGTGGCGGTGCACGACTTCATGCTTCGTTCGCATCCGATGGATCAGCTTTTGTCTCGTCCCGGTGTCCCTACGTTTTCGTTTGCGGCTCCGCTGGAAGGTGAGTGTTCGTTCTTTTTATGTTGTGTCTAGCGTCAGCGTTCCCAGTTACTGAAGGAGGCCGTGTTTTTAAGGGAAGCGCAGATGAATGCTTAATGGAGTCGGGAGGATGGGGTATTGGGATCGTGGATCCTATGTTTGAAGTGTTGATTGAGATGTTTCTCGGTGGGTTTATCACGTGATCGGTGGAAGAGCGACTAGTGCGTATCGGAGTGGGCAATTGCAGTTCAGTGGTGCCATGATGTCTAATTGTACTTTTTTGTATGTGTAGTTTTTGTCCCAGCTACAGCTCAGCTGAAGGCCGCGATGAAGCGTAAGAAGCAAGTTTCTCGAGGGAAACCCCTTGCTCCATCGAAGAGGTTACGTCTTGAGGCGCAGCGCGTCCTGAAGGAACGAGTGCAGGAGATCGCCGACCGTAAGGGTTTGAAGATTCGTTACTGCAACTTGAAGGAGTGCGAGGAGCAGCACCTGACGTCAGTGGACAGTCCGTGCGCGATTCTTCGAGCGGAGATGGATTGGCCTGCGGGCGTGCCGTTCGTTCATCCTCACGACCTTCCGAACAAAGCGAAGGAGGCTTTTTTGGAAGCCTACGAACCTGGTTGGTCCGCTGCGCAGAGCAGCGAGCTGGCGTTGGTGGAGGGCGGTCAAGGTCAACATGGGATGCTTGCTTGTAAGGCTGTGAACTTGTGGCTTTGTTATTGTTTTGAGGTGGATTGTTGCATCTTTGCAACGATTGGTGGCCCTTGAGAGCATCGTGATTATTGTTGTTTGATTTTCGTTTTGGATTTTCGTGCCCCAAGTAATGCCTCATAGTTCTGATGAAGTGACAGGAGCCCCGCATGTTGGCGGTGAGGAGGGCCAGTATCCTGCGAAGGGTGCAGTGATGGAGGATCAGCGTTTCGCGGTGAAGAGCGTGTATGATTACTTGCGGTCTAAAGGGAAGCCCGTTCCAACAGGGAAACCGCAGGTGGTCGGACACAAAGTGGACATCAGTGGGTTGGCGAAAGCGGCCTTCGAAGCGGGAGGCCGAGCTCAGGTACCGAGGAATTCTAGTAATCATTGCGTTCGTGTGTTGTTTTCTGCTGGAATGTGAATGATGTGTTCTGATTCTTTGTACTGGTAGTACAGTCGATAATGTTTTCACTTCTCTATTTTTGAGTGCGTGGGGTTGAATTATTTCATGATATACATTTGTTTGATGCATGATTGGTTTCCAGGTTTGTGTTAGTTCGAGTTTAAGTGACTGCTTCCCTAAAATATTTTCTGTCTGTCAGTTCGAATCCGAGGGTGGCTTTCAACAAAATGTGTATGTTAAGCGGAAATCTTAGTTCTTGCAATTTGATTGCTGTTTAATGCGATGGTCTTGATGGATATTTTTTTGGTTGTTACTCACGCTTGCAGTTCGATGCTGAGGGTGGATTCCAACGGTTCATCGGGGTGCATTTCCAGCTGGAAACCGCGCCAGAGCGGGACAAGGAGAGGGCCCTTGAGAGACTCAAAAAGTTGTACGACCAAGTTTTGTTGGAGTATGTAGAGGAGCTAGTTACCGCCAATCAAGTGGGATGAGTGAAGCCGCTTTCTTAATATGGACAAATGTCACGGTTTTACCTGTAGCTGCTTCTTGGGTTGTGCAGCTGATTGCCACGGCGTGGGGGATTTGCCTCCGTTTTTCCTTAATTTTTCCCCATCTCTGGGCAGCTACGATCCTGATTGCTGTTTGAGGGTGTCCTGCAAGCACCTCTCACCTCATCGCAAACCTCCCTGCCATCTTCTAGGCAATTTAGAGACTTGGTGATCCCGAATTCCGATGCCACTGCTTTTGTCGCGCATTTGGTGGCGCAGTGTTCCGTTAGTTCATTGTAATGATCTCTGTATAGACCGGCTTTTTTTTTCAAAAATTTATTTTTATAAGAAGTCGAATCATGATGTTATCCTGCGGGAGTTTGAAATCTTAGGTCCCTTAATTGGCAGGCCTGCCTTTTCTTTGAATCAGGTCTGATTGGAGCAGGCTGTACTTTGTCCTCGTTCCAGTTTTGTCTCATTCCTCGTCTCTCGCTGTGTTTAACCTTATTGTTAAAGTCAGTGATCTCAACTGCCCCATCTCTGAAGTCAAAAATATTGTTTTATGCCAAAGTGTAGCCAGGGCATGTGAGTTCACAGTATTTTACCTTCGGAGAGGAAATAAAAGAAGTTCTCCTTGATGTCGATCTGATTCAATTTTTTTCTTATTTCATTCACCTCAACTCATTGCTAAACAATTTACAAATTATACTTCTTTAACGTTCAAACATATTTGATTGAACATTTTTATTTGAGTATTGTTGAAGAACATGGAAATTGCATAGTTTCAAGGAATCATCTTCACATCCTTTGAATATCCTTAACCCTTAAAGTTTCATGACTATGTTTTCAAAACTGCTCAAAACTGCCATTTTCAGAACAAGTACCAAATTTTTGAAAAAAAACTTTTTCTGACTCATGTAAGCATAGGATCTTGTAGTATGCTGACTTGAGAACATGTAGTAAAAATTTCAGACATTTCCACCACGTGGATTGAAAGATATAAGCATTCAAATTCATTGAAATCATTTTTTTGGCCTTGCAAAAAGCAGGGCAGCTGTACTTTGCAAGCTCACTTTTCTATGGAAAAAAGTTCAAAATAGTATTGCTTCTTTGGATTCTTTTTCTTAGACAAGTTGGCCAAATGCTTGAAAAATTTCACATCATTTGGAATTGTACAATATATAGGAAAAAAATAGTAAGTAGAGAGTAGTAGAGAATGATTGAAAATACTAAATTTTTAAGAATTTAATTATGGAATTGAAAAATGCCAATCCCAATGTTTGCAATGTTGCACTAAACAATATGCATCCTATGGTTTTATATTTTTCAAAAAATATTGAAAATTAAGTAAGATAAAGGACTTCAAAGTTTATTTCTGAGTAAAGAATCCATAACTACCGTCAAACAAAAAATCCCCATAACTTTTGACTCAATGATCAAAATGGAATGATCCAAAGCTTTCCATGTATATGTAACTCTAGGAAACCAATTAATTTTTTTTTTTTTTTTTTTGATTTGCCCAAATTGCCTAGTTACAAAAAAAAGAAATATATAAGGCCATAACTTTTGACTTGTGTTTTTGAATGCCATGAAATTTAGTGCATATAAAAGATACTCCTTGCCCCCACCTTCTATTAAAATTTGGGCCAAAAATATGGAAATCTCTAGTCACACATACCTGCCCAAAGTTTCTATACAACCAAAAAATTCATGTTGATCTTTTAGGGGTTAGAGCCCTTCTCAAGTCTCAAGAAAACTCAGAATGAAAATAAATTTGTTAGAAGAATTGTATGCAACATTTTATTCTATCACAATATAGACTGCGTGCCTCAAATTTCATTTTCTAAATAAATTTTTTTGAGATCTTTTAACTTTGCCTTCCATTGCCAACAATGAAAGGAATTGAAATTTTATCATGATGAAGTTAAGAAATTCAATGCACTAAAATTAAAAAATTATCAATGTTTGCATTCTCCTTTTAAAAAAAATCCAATAAAGTAGAAGTCAAATTATAGTTAAGAATTGTAGTCAAATTTTTTGTAAGTACACATCTTATCATAAGAGGATTTCTGGCCGGTTAGAAAGACTATGAATTCCCAACTGCTGGGAACACTGGGAATGCTATATTGGTGTCGTCAAGCGATTGCCATGTCAGAAAATATTAATTAATAATTTATTTTAATTAATTATTTTTAATTTCGAAAATAAATAAAAATAAAAGCATTTTCATGCTTTTTAATACATTCTGAAATTTTTTGAAATAATTTTTTTTTTCAAAATTTCAAAATTCAGACTAACAAGGGATTGGTTTATAGCAATGGGAACAGTTTCAAGGAACAACCCTGAAACAATCTTCAAGGGGCCCAAAAATCCTCTTATGACTTAAACAATAAAGAAGAATTATTGTGACCATCTGAAAGATCTTTGGGGGATGCTACAATGCAAAGATCATGAGCTTTGAGCATTCAATTGTATTTGCAATATAAGAGATTGTCAAGGGCTTTTGTAGATAAATTCTAATATAAAAGATTGTAAAGTTTGACCATTCAATTGAATATGCAATATGAGAGATTGCAAGGACATAGGAGGAATTTGTAATTTGTAATCATAGTTTGTATTCAAAGGGCAAACTTCCATGTGCCAAAATTAGTCAAACTTTTTAGAAGACAAAATGTTTTATGAAACTTTGTAATATAAAGAAGGAAAGAATTTGAATGGTTTGAGGGTAAGAATATAGAGAGGTCCATGGCAAAAATAGTTTTGATTTTGGAAAGCTTGAAACTACTTTCCAATTTCCAATGCACCAGGAAATTCACCTTTGAGGTTTCAATGATATAAAAAGAATGTGATTAGTGTGTCGGCAAGATTGTAGAGAGAGGTTTGTGGCAAAAACATTTCTGCTTGTAGAAAACTTGAAAATGGCTTTCCAATTCCAATTCTTTATAGAGATCTTCCATTGTTGTTTTGAGGGTAAAAAGAGCTCTGAATAGTTTGTGGGTAAGATTGTACAGAGAGAGATCCATGGTGAGAGCAATTTTAATTGCTCAAAATTTGAAAATTTGATTTTGATTCTACCTCCGCACGGAGATCTATTGTTGAAGTTCTTAACATAACAAAAGAATCCGTATGAATATTTTGTGGGCAAGATTGTAGAGAAGTTCATAGCAAAAGCAATTATGAGGTAGTTTGTTCTATAAGTGACCACTTAAGCCTACCTAACTCATCATGGACAGAAGTACATATTTCATATAACATGTCACTGATTCCTAGATAGTGGTTGCATTTAGAATGCAATTGCTTTTAGAGGAGACTACCTTAGTTGTAGAAAACTTAAAAAATTGTTTTATGATTCCAACTCCATTTGAAAATCTGCTATTGAGGATCTTAGGATTCAAAAAGATTCTAAATAGTTTGTGGGCAAGATTAGAAAGAGAGAGGGAAAAGAAAAAGAACATATGTTTTCGATTCAAAAAGATTCTAAATAGTTTGTGGGCAAGATTAGAAAGAGAGAGGGAAAAGAAAAAGAACATATGTTTTCGCCCGGGTTCGAACCGGAGACCTTCAGTGTGTTAGACTGATGTGATAACCAACTACACCACGAAAACCTGTTCCTCCCACCCCGCACACAGTGTCCGAGAAGGGTCCAGGAATCTCAGTCGGAGCTGATTCGAAGCCAGTACTGAAGATATTTATATTGAAAGATATTAGTCCCTCTTGGTGTCGTAAATTGCTCTCTTCAGGGACGAGAAAGGTTTGTCTTTTGCATTTAAGGTAGGCACACCCCAAATGGCACCTGACAATGTGCATACATTTTCAAAATCAGTCATGTAAGGTAGAACCACCTATAACCAATCACTTAAGGTATTCTAGACATGATCTGGTGTAGTGCAAGGTAAAGCAAATATTTTTAGAGGTATAATGATAGAAATGATGGGGATTGCAAAAACCTTGGTAATTTTATCACATGAATTGAAATTACTATGAAATTTAAAAAGTAAAAGGTGTAGCGGACCTATTGCCAATCTATGGACTCTTCTAATTCCAATCACACAAAAAATTACTTTTTTATTCACTCTTTCCTACTTTTTTGTACACTACTTTGGGACATATGCCATGAACTTTTAGTCCCAACTTTGAAAAGGAGAAAAAAAAACCACATTCTAGCCTTAGTTGGAATATGTCCATCCACAGGTTGGTTATAGGGTGCCGGTTGCTTATAGGTGGTCCTACCTTACCCAGACTGTAGATGGCACTTTCAGAAATAGACTTTGACCATTGATAACTTTTGCATACGGTATCCAAATCCTCTATTCTTTGATGCGTTGGAACATGATTTCACTTGCCAACAAGAATGTATTAAAATTTGAACAAACATGATATCATGAACAAGACACAATAAGAATAAGTGGTGCTTTCGGGTGTACCCACCTTATTCCTTTGCCTTGCCCTTGCTCCTCATAGGTAGGACCCTCAACAACAATATGCTCCTTCTGACAACATTATAAAGAATTGTGAACCTTCCTAGTATTCCTATTTCTTACTAAGGTAGTAGCACCTTAGTTTGTCGATATAAGCGTTGTCCGGTGGAAACACCCAAAACCATTCAAATAAGGAAGGAATTCAACATAGTTGGAGGCAAATTTTTCTTAAAATAATATTTTTCTAATATTAGTGAGTGGAAATCATGAATATTTATTAAAAAAACAGATTTTTCGGATGTCGTATGTAATTTCTAAGATTTTTCAAAGTGTTGGCTCCCTAGACCATTGGAACTATTCAATAGATGACCCAAAATCTGAACACTGTTAAAATCAGCAATGAGCCAATTACTTGTTGGTATGTGCCTTCAATATGCATCAGTGAATTAGAACCAAACATTTGGCAAACACATTAAGTGCAATCTAGGGATGGTTTTGGATGAGTCTGCAATCCACTGCAAGGTATAGGGATGGTATTGGGTGTTTCTCCCTTAGTGCCTTCCATATGGCAACATTGTGAAAATTTAGATCAATAAAAATTTAGTGAAATATAGGTTTTTTATTACTAGGTAACAAAAAATATGCTTTAATTTTCTAAAAGCAACATGATGAAGGATAGTGATGAAGGATACTACAATGGGGCAATGACTTAATAGAAAAAACATTTGAAACCTTGAAGCAACAAAGAGTAATGATTCTATAAGGTAACTATACCCAATATTGCACAAATAAGCAATTCAACATAGTTTCCATTATTATATTTAGATTCTTTCATGGAGTCATGTTGGAAGTCAAAAGGAGTTTCCAGATTCTCTTAGAATGCATTTTTTGGACATTGTATGAAAAAACAAAGAATTTTCAAAGTGCTCAAGATAGGAGTTTCTAAAACCAATTATAGACTCATGAATAGCAAGAGTATATTTTAGGCAAGAATCTGTAGTGTGTGATTTTAGAAAGCATGCAATCTTAGGAATAGTACCTTAGCAACATCCCTAAATACCCACTTTGACAATCTACTCAATTTCAAAATAGTAGACTCGCAATTTCACATGCAGGTTTGGTTTGCTATTAGGCAAAAAAATAAAGTTTGTTCCAGGTACCTGACAGTTTGCGGTGCCAATACCTTACATTGTATCAAGGTTATCAACTACTGTCTCTATTCCCTTGAGATCATGAATGATGATTTGAGTTCACAATATGAATGATGATGACAACAACTGGTAGCCAGAGGTCCTATAACTTACTGAAGTCCAGAGGTGGAGGAACTATGAGAACCAGAATCATAAAGAATAGATTCCCTCCGAATCTCACTTCGGAAGCCAATTAATCGAGCTGTACAGTACACTACGAAAACATTCCCTACTTCTATCATTTACATTATTTACAGCGAAGGGAATGTTTTGTGGAAGTCACACATTGCTCTGGAACAGAGTCACAGTCGCAATATGTCCATTCTTCATTACCTGTAGAGTCATGCCACCAAATATTAGAGTGATCCCAGTTTAAAATTGCAATACCTGGCTCTCAAGGCAAAATCAGACGAATAAACGAAGTATAACTTGCATGGAGAAATAATGGTCTACACTAAGTACCATTCCACAGCAGCGAAACGGTACTTACCTCCAGGGCAATGTTGCGATAGCCATATACAAATGTTGGACCAAATGGATTGCTAACAGAACCTTGAGTTTGGATTGCAGCACGACCACCATCACCTAGTATTCCCTGAAGCATTGCCCACGTACTCAGGACCTGTGAATGAATAACCTCGAACTCTAACTAGAACTTCTTCAATATGAAATCAAGTACTCCCACCGTCCCGAAATGATTGTCCAAGAAAGGTTACAACTTTTACATCACTAGAATCAATGAAGAACATTGCGTGTGTTCATTGCAAACTAAACAAAATTAGACACAAAATTAGACATTCCAATTATTTTTTGGACCTACTCAAAACAGCCTTAAAAAAACATGACATTCATAGCAAACATCACCGCCCTGTAAAGAACTTGCATGCTGGCTATACAAATTACCGCTAGTACCTGTACTTCGCTCCATTTGGTGTCAGCAGTGATACACCGCTGGAGGCCATTACCGTTCGCAGCTTTGTCGAGTTCTTCGTCACCATCATCATCTGCTAAAGGATGCGGATTCTAAAACCGTTAGGGAACTGATTCCGTCTCCTATTCATACACTTGAAACCTCCCTCCCACTCTGACGATAGCATAAGGAAAATCATAAAGTGAGAAAAATTTGAATCTCCACAAATTTGGCTCTTTTAACTCGAAGTGATCCCTTCACAGCTCTATAAATCTCCTGAACACTACACTCCTACATGTAGTAAAATGAGTAAAGTGATGCAAGTAGCATTCTCCACCTTACTACCCACAACTCAGAAACGATTGTTGACCACAATAACTATCATTGACAATGAGCACTCAAAGGAGACGTCTTCAAAGCACGCATCGAGTATGTCCATTTTCACACTACCATTAAAAAAACTGTAATGTGCAATGCTACATCACAGGATTTGGGGCTGGCTTACTTGAGGGAACCTGGATGAAGAAGTTGCACTTGATGTAGCAGTTGAAATCCGTGTGACCTGGAAAATTGGTGTGAAGCACAAACTTCTTGATGCGATGATTCTGCCAATCCATCTCACGTCGTCAGTATTGAAGTCTCACTCAGTCATCTAAACACCGACGAGATGTAAAGCTCCACAAAGCTCACAAGAGACAGTGTCTCTCAATGCATTCGTTAGCATTTCTAACTGAATGACTATCGATAGATTGCGCACCTGACCATCGAACAAGATGTCAATACCCCGTGTAAAATAATTATAGAAATAATCACCACACAAAGCAGTGCGAGGCCTTGGGTCTGATGCAGAATGGATCACCATCGGATCAACCTGCGAACTCATAAGTAATTAGGTGAGGGAGACGATGACGATAATGGTCAGCAGAAGGAGAGTAATAAAGGTAACACCATAAACATAACAAGAAACAGAACATAAAGACAGGATGTAGATTTAGAAAGACGATTGAAATAACAAACTTAGATTGTGCAAAACCATAGATAAATGTATGGCACATTCACAAAGAGAATTCAACGAGAGGACATTCTGGGTCTAACCTGTTTCTGATGTATGCCGCACGGCCGGCCTAACTCTGCCCACACATCCTGAAAAATAACTTTCATGTTCAGAGCCAAGTACATGACGAATGATTTGCAAAGGGCAGGACAATAAAAGTGAAGTATTCTCCTAATTCTGGGACAATTGAGGTTGCGAGATGCTCACCTGCGGAGACGCACCGAATGGCAGATGCTGACCGCCACCTGTGAACCACAATTCTTCTGCCAACTACACAGTTGAAAGCAACTTCCTTCTCAAAAAAGATCGCATAATTGCAGCAGTCTGAATTCAAATTTAAAACTGCAAGATCAGCAGATACAGCTGACTCAACTGAAATACTCCACAAGTCGCTTGAGACCTAAAACACTACATCAATTCACATGTTGTGAGCTACTGACTGCAAGCTTGTAACTTCCTTGGCATCTTCATGCTGAAATAGAATGAATCATTTCATGGTTTAGAAATCGAAACAAGAGACAGCACCGCCATTAACGTACTTTGGCATGAACCTCTTCCATGTACAAGCTTCCCGGCGGAAGCAGGGGCGGCAAGGCAACCTTCAGGGGAGCACCGACACCGACTCCACCTCCAACTGCACTATCATATATGCATACCCGGGACATAACTGGAGTGGTCCCATCTGGAAACTCCAACGGCAACTCCGCTGCATTATGAATGTCCATGTCAGAGAAGTAACTTAGAGGATACAAAAACCGGTAGGGACCAACTCCTGTCTCCTATACGGAACCCTGCAACTCATCTATTCATACACTTGCTTGGAATAATTAGCAAGTGGTGTCAGCATGACTTGGCTAAATATCTCTGGCTACTGATCATTGCATGGAAATGAAGTTGTCTACTATCACATCTAGTGATTTACACTTTGAAATTGCATAAGAAAATCATCCACAGTGATAAAAGCTTAATCTCAATAGACTTGGCTTTTGCACCCAAAGTAATTACTCTACAGCTCAATAGTGATCTCCCAAAGATCACTCGTACGTATTAGTTAAAATGCTTGAAGTAACACAAAACTGAGCAACACAAATAACTGTTTCACACACTCACCTTCCCGATGTTGGCAGCACTCCGTATACTGTGCAGGGATCGGGAAAGCAAACGACAAACCCTGCGCGACAGATGGATTATCCTGTCAGATTCTGATAGGCGCATTCAAGTACTGAACATCTAGCAAAAACGACCACCAAAGAATGAAAAATACAAAAAGTACTACTAATATCAATACGTCAAACAATTCCATTACGAAAGACTACTCACAGGGTAAAACAAGGTGTAAATGCACCGCTTCATGTTGTATGTGCCTGGGAACGTTGGCCCAAAAAGTGCATACACCGCAACAAATGTAGCTGCAGTATTTGGACCCCTGCATAACCAGGAGCAGAATGAGAAGAGGGGTCACAAAACTAGAAATAACAAACAGATAAAAGTGCGCAGCTCCTTCTGCTTACCCGATGGACGAAGTAGCGTATCGCATATGAAGGCGTTGCACATCATACACCTCTATCAGTCTCAGTCGCTGCAAATGTACCCAACATAAAGGGAATCAGACCACCTAACGGTCACCCACAAAACGAACTTGAATTAAGGTAGAGGATACAATTTAAGTCACTTGACAGATGTAATAATGTGAATTTTGCGACATCACTAAAACGCCTTTGTAGATCAATTTGGGAACAAGGCTAAATCTGATGAGATCAAATTTTTGTCACTATATCTGAATTTCGTATGTAATTTCAAAGCGGGGGGCTGTAGACCACCATTGAAGAGAAAGCAGACAACCTCATTTCCTTCAAATGATCAGTGGCCAGAGATGTTTAGCTAAGTCATGCTAAGCACTTGTTAATTGAAGGCCAACCAAGTGTACGAATAGATGAATTGCTGTTGGTAACAGTACAGTACAGGAGACAGGACTAAGTCCCGAACGGTTTAGTATCCTCTACTTTAGGGCACAGAAATAAAGCATCAGACTGGTGGTAAATTCGCGTACCTGTGACCGAGATTCAAACCGCAGATGAAATCCATGTTCAGGGAAGCTAAGGACCAGATCCATTTGCAAAGGTTCCTGCACACTCTCAAGCTTCACAATCTCCTTTTGCACCTCATGTTTCAACCATCAGAAACGTAAGTTGCCGCCTTCTCATTCCCTCATACATTAATCTATTTCCAGAGGTGAACTGGCAACCAATAAACATGATACCGGATCAACGAGCACATAACCCTAGAAATTTCCTGCTACTACTACCTCTCAGGATATTCAAGCATTACACAATCTGACAATGCAGCACAGTTAAGAGCAGGATGCTTCATATGCAATGTACATGGCATTTCACTCAACCCTAAAAAACATAACCTACCTCGTACTAGATTCGAAAATGCTCCAATCAACAATTCAATTTCGGAATAAACATTGTGCTAAACTTTTTTGAAAAATCAACAAGAGCAATAATGCATACCTCATCGTTGTACTTCACATGCACAACGTCGAACAACGATTTGTGTTGCTCAACGTACGCCAAAGCCTCGCACACCGGCATACCTAAAACAATACAAAACAAAACAAAACCCTCAGATTCTTAACACTGTAACCACTTATCTTCCCTCGATCATTTTCCTCATACTACACCATCAATTTCATAAAAAATTCATAAAAAATTCCTTAAAGATTTGCACAAATTATCTGCAACGATTGCTTTCAGCAATCTAAAGATCGAAAATTTTCCCTCAACACGAAATGATCGCAATCGGAAACTCGAATTGCGAGGTTGGGTTACCGAGATTGAAGGCGCCCAAGCCCGCCCCTGGCCTGAGGTCCAGCGTGAGCCCTCCCATCCAAACGAGTGTCTCAAAAAAAAGATTTCAAATCTTTAAGATCTCCGTGAAATCCTTCAATGAAATCGACAAGTTGGTCCTGCGCAGGTTTTGATAGTGGAAGCGTGGAAATGTTGCTTCACTCTGACTTCAGTGTTTCTTCTTCTTCACAACTGCGGGTTGGAGTCCCTCTCGCGGCTATATATACGCTGTGGTCTTAGGGTACGACCGTGTTGTCCCTCAACCGTGTTCTCGAACCAACATTGACTTCTTTAATACTCCCTCTGTCCTACTAAAAGCTTCCTAATTAGGCTGATTTTTTTTGGGCACAAATGAAACGGACTAATTAGGCTGATTTAAGTTACAGTCTTTGCAGGAAGAATTTGGGAAGCTTTTAATGGGAGAGAGGGAGTACTACTTTGCCTAATACCAGATACGTTTTTTCCTTGCCAAAAAGGCAATGTTGGAAAATGGACATTGTGAGAAATGTCTTCAATTGCTAAAACCTTCGATGCAGAAATGAAAAATGTCAATTCTAATTACAAGAGTGCTATAGTAAGCAACATGTATTATATAATATGATTTTTTTAATGAAAATATTAACCCCCAACATACCTAAGAGTCTACTTTGGGTTTTAAGAACTTTGGTAGCCTTTTTTGACTTCATAATTTGGTATTTTTGCATAAAACTTTTAGGATGGATTCTATTCATCACAATCTATGTGTAGAACTTTGTTTAATCTCATTCTTATTAATATTATAAAAATTAAAAGTTTTTTTAATCTTTAGTGTCAAATCAAGTAATATAAAATATTTTCTAAATAAAATATTAATATTTTTTTAGAATTGTATAGATTTATACCTACTTGGAAACATTTGAAGCATTCAATTTTGAATAATGACGTAAAAGTTATAACAAGTTTTATTTTGTAGGCAATGAAAATAAAAAAATAGAAATAGAAAAAACAATTTTAATTGTTAACTAGAACATTCTTACCATTGGAATTACTACTTTTCAATTTTTTATAAAAAATATTAGCAAATTAGTTTTTTGTTTTTTTCATTTAGTTCTACCTTCAACTTCACATCTTTTGAAAATGAAATTTTTTTTGGTTAAAGTTTTCTTCACATGTTTTCAATCCATTTACCAATTTATTGTGACTAAATGCACATATTATAGGGCTTATATTTGTTTGTTTTTAAATGTTGAAAGACAAACCTTTACCTTTTGGAGAAAGGCTTGGAAAACAACATTGCTTGTATATGATCATAAAAGTGTGAGCATGTGAGCCTTGAGTATATATATAAATGGAAATCATGCAACCATTGAAGGTGTTTATAACATAAACACTTATAATGTAGGTATTTATAGCACATATTCACTATTATCATAGAAGGTTATTATAATATAGGCACTTATATTATAGGTGTATAGTCTTTTAGGTTCATAGGTTCACACTTTTAAGCTCACATAATAGCAATTTTCACTAGAAAAAGCCTACATTTTGAAGTTTAGGGAACATTGAAGTTTAGGGAACATTTTGAAGTTAGAATGAATTGAAATAAATTAACCAAAGGATCCTACAATTGGATTTGTTAAAAAATAAATATTGATGAAGATCAAATTTGACCTTGCTTTGGAGATGAGTATTTTCAAGTATTTTAGGCTACTAAGCATATTGGTGCTTTAGAAATTAAGAATGGAATTCAAATAGAATATTACACATCATTTTATGCCAAATGTCAAGAATGAGGCTTGTCATAGCTTTGAATTCATTTTACTTGTGGAATGAATTTTCTTAATCTTCCAATAACAAATCAAATAAACTTATCCAATCACTAGTTGTGACTCTTTTTTATCATATAAAATTAATGCAATAGTTGCTCCAAAATTCCAAAAATTGCAGTGAAAATTTGCAAAAAACTGTGACTATCCACTACATATGCATGCACAAAACCATGACAAAAAAAACCATAGTTGATTTTGACTACAATTTTTTCAGACCATGTTTTGTTATAGTGTTTGTATGAAAAATCATCAAAAAAGGTGAGAATGTACTTGTTGCATATTCGAGATGGAATTAATAGGGAGCAGTCCGTAGATGTCAGTGTGGACTAATTGAAGTGGATGGTTGGTGAAGGATGTGTGTTTCTTTGGTATTTTGTCTCATGGCAACTTGCTGAAGGCGCAAGATTTGTAGATGTACTTGAGTAGCGGTATTGATGGAACTCTATACTACAAGAGAAAGGGGTGTTTTAAGTGGAATTTTAAGTCAAAAAATGCATATTGAAAGGTCATGTACTTTAAGTAAAATTTGCTTAAAATCATGTGTCTAGGACTTGCATTAAAATACCTTGATGAAAGGTCAATTTAATGAATTTGGCATGTCTTTTCAGCATTCTTAAAAGACAACTCAAACTAGAAACAAAATCTTCTATAGGAGACATTCTACTTTGTAAAAATTTATACATTTTAGAGAGCCAAAATCACCAAGAAATTTTATTTCTTACAAGAAGTCCAAATGTACATATGATGAAGTCTAAATCTATGAAAATTCCAAATCTATGAAAAAAAATCTAAAATCTACGGAAAAATCTGAAATCTAATAACAAATCTAAATCTATTAAGGAAAAAAAAATCTAAGGAAAAAAAATCTAAAATCAAAGAACAAATCTAAATCTACAAAGAAAACTAAAATCCTGGTTTATGCGCAGCACTGCCATGATCTCCACCAACGTCTCCCCGTCCGACTGCAGCTCGATCCGGCGAGCCTCCTCATCCGTCACCGTCACCATCAACACGTTCTCACCCGGAAACTCGCTGTCCAAATTCTATAAAGAAAACAAGACGTGTGGGCCCTAGACTCTAAACCCTAAATACACTTGAAGCGTAAATCTGACAGATATCCATGCCTGCATAATGTAGTACTTTCAACGTATATAGTCTAGATCGTCCAAGAGCCATCTCTACCTGAAATTGAGAGCTGAATAAAAGCTGCGCAGAGATCAGGAAGATGGTGAAATATAACGAGCTCATTCAGAGCTGCTGCTGGTAATTGGTTTGTAGTGATTCTCCTCCTTCCCCCACAGGATTGTTAGCCTTATTCCCATCCATTTCTGGCTTCTAAGGATTGTCTAAAATAAGCCCTACTAAAAGCTCTGCTAACTGAAGGAGAGACATTGGTTTGCCATTGCAAAGCTTTGCAGAGGGTTGTGGAAGCTCTCCAGAAGATCCAGAGCCTTCACCTGAATCATGCTCCTTCAACGCAGCTGCAGCGGAGGCTGCTGATCTTTCCCCAAACCGTTTTCCCAAAGATGCCCATGCCAGGGCTCAAATGAGGATATATGCCCCACCTCACCACCAGCTCTAAGATTGTCTCCACGACAGTCGAGTCCGAGGAGCTGAGAATCACACTCTTACCACTGCCAATGGTTGTATAAACACTCTCCAGAAGTCGGAAAGTCAGAAGGCACATTCCAACACTTGTTCCGCAGCTCCACTACCTTGAGTTGCACTTGAAAGCAGAATCAGAAAAACTTCAGAGGCAATGAAACTCTAAACCTAATTCTTTTGTTTTAGAAACCCAAATCTCAAAATTGTTTTCTTTGTTTCCCAGGCATTGAATGCAACACTGGCAAAAAGAAATGCGACAAGTGTGATTATAAACCAGAAGCACTTGTGGTACACCCTCAAGAATTGCGAAACACAAGTGTGAGACCAAAATTCTTGACTTGCCAATCCATGAAAAAGAATCCCGATTCATCATGGTCCTCGCCGACATTAGTGTTTCACATTTTGCATGCGTCCCTGGCGTTGTCCCTCACGTTCTCTCTACCCCTGTAGAGCACGCCGACGTCCCAATGTCACTTATTGTAAGGCAAATTTCAACAGAATTATCAATTCTTTGATTGACAAAAACAGTCAAGATGCACAAGCTATAAGTTTTCGTTTGATATCAATCAAGATGCACCAAGCTATAATTCTTCCTCTGATAACTATGGCAGGCATAAATTCAAGTCTAGTACAATCACACAATTGGCAAATGAATGCGCATTCCCTCAGGGTAGGTAGCTCTAACTAACGAACTTGAGATTTGATTTGCAATTCCACTTAAATTCTTCTGCAGGTAAGCACGCAGGCGTTGACTCTGGATCCGGATGACTACTTTTCAGGCTAATGTTTCCAGCACTCTCAAGATTAAGAACAAAAAAAATTGACAACTCAGGTTAACAAGCACAAAGACAATTCTTAATACATGATTGCACGGAACAAGAGAACTGCGTACCTTCGGAGCTTGTTCAACAAGGCGCCGACTCCTCGCATATTCACCACCTCAAAATTGACCAACGACCAACGAGGAAAGGCCTACAAAAGGATTGTAAACTGCATCTATACATTATTAGTGAAACCATTATCTTTGAACTTCTAACTTGGCAAGGTTAGAGAAAAGAATAACATCACAGAAGCCCCCCTGGATTAACAACGTTCTTAAAGTTGACTTCAGATTCATATGTTCTTCATGTTGCGTTAACGTTGTGTTAATTCTAGTGTAACGCACAAGTTGTGATTAACTTAAAGTTAGTATCTTGAAATTAACACAGCATTTACTTGCCTTTTATCCTATGACTGTTCAGACCATGTATAAAACGTAACAAAATCTATTCACCAAACCGGAATACAAGACGACAACCTGTAAACACAGAACGTCGGCATCAAATGACAAAAGTCGCTCCAAAATGGCCTTCGATCGATTCTTCCATCTGCAAGACCGGTTTGTGGGTTAAGAAATCTACAAACCAATACTTCTAAACTCATGAACAGCTTCAACTCATGCATTTCAAAGTGCACGGGAATACTCTTAGAATTGCAATCAAGGTTTTTGTTTTATCAATATATTTTAGAAAGTGCAACCACGCTCAGCGGCAATTGCGATGGTTTCATCCCTAACTACCTTAAGTCCACTGAAGAATGCAGAGATCAAAGCTACAAGCTTACGATAACAAGAAATCTCACACATCGATTGGTGCACAAATCATTTTATATTCATTTTATCTTGCTTATTCAAAATCGAATTATTGCGAATCCAAGTAACATGAATGAGCATCTAGAGGTGGCACTTGCGTGGCTCCTAGGACGCTTCCTAAAAACATTACAGATAGCAAGGTTGCAAGCTACCTCTTTAAGTTCAATTACGGAGTTGTTCCCTCAAGTGCTTCATAAAATGCGTTACAAGGTGCAATAATATCAATGGATTTTGTAAGCTTATTATCACACTTCTAGTTGCACATGATGTTGGTTCAAATTTTAACATGCTTTCTGCTTCGACCTCTGCAATCTATAGTGGCCCTTACTCCAGTTGAGAAGCTGAGAATGTCATTGCTCTACAGTCATAGAGGTGACTATAAATACAGCACAAAAATTCCCCGTAACATTTCGCCAGCTGAACCGGAAAATCAAATCCTGTACAACATGATGGATCCAGGTTTCCAGGGTTTAGGGTTAAGAATACTTAAAATGTGTTGGAACTTTAATGTCAAATGCACACTCTGTAGATTCAGAAGAATTAGAATCTCGTAAAACAATCATTTAAACACTAGCACTCACCTTAAGCACGGGGGCAATGGCGAATGTGGAAAATACACACTCTTCACATAGGACAACGCAAGAATATTGTAGGAAACTATGTGAACCAGAGCTGCAAAATCCGACAACAAAAGTACATTTGAAGCAATTGCACAAATAGAACCTTCCATCCAAACCCTAAAACTATGCTTCCAATCTCTGAATTGTGTTTTTTCAATTGCTCAATTAGCTGTGAATATTAATAATATTAAGAACTCATCAATTGCAAAAGTGAAGCACATTTACTTACGAGTGGAAGGAGAAATGTCGGCCTGTTGAGGAGATTGGAAGGGGACGAACGCGGGTAACCACTTCGGAACAGCGGTGGTCATTGTACCACACGACTTCTGCAGAATCTGCCCGAGAAACTAATGCGATACATAGTCAACATCATAAACAAGCTAAACAATTTCTCTACACGCCAGTAAGTCCCGAAATTTATTAGAGATGGGAAATACAGCGTTCACAAAAAGCATGGAGCTCGCAATCCAAAGCAATGCAGGATCTTCACAATCACAATCCATGCCTCCAATCCGATAAAGGGCTGGCCCTCAATATCAGAAGAATAAAGAACAGGGAGATTTCAAGGCAAGAAAGAATATTGATCATACAATCTGATTGAAAGGTGTGCGAATCGTGCATAGGACACGGAGCTGAAGCATGCTTCCTCAACGATGAGCAACATCATGCTAACTTTCAACGGCATTGAACAACCGACTCAAAATGAGCGCGCTCGTTCTTGCCCGACGAGAGAATGCGACTGAAGGCATCGACGGAGGAGGAGCAGAGGAAGGAGGGGAGAGCGGAATCGCGAAATGGGAGGGGGGGGGGCGAATATCTCACTTGGGAGTCGAGGTTTCCAACGTAGGCCGTGGCATCCTGGTTGCGCTCCGCGGCGTGCTGGCCCAACAGATTGGCGCCGACACCGAGCGTGATGCGCGTCGTCATGGGAAAGCGCACGCCAAAGTGGCCGCGGAGGAAGACCATCCCGTCGGACTCCTTGCGGCACCATCTTCACCAAAAACACCAAAAACCGCAACGAGGACAGCAACAACTGAATGGAGACGATGCAGAGCAAGCAGAGGTTCCTGCAGAGACGAAGTTATGCAGCGTGCCCTAGAAGAAAAGAATGGAGCAATGCGGCAAGCCCTCAACGACAAGAACAGATGCTTTTTTCTATTTTTACACCAAACACACCGCTTGCTCACTACAGGAAAACAGTCTTCATGCCGCTCAGTGACCGAAAAGAACGTTTTCGAGAACATTTATATGACTTTTAAGAATTTATAACTGAATGTACACGACTCCACTTCCCAAGTTGACTTTCCAGTACTTTCAATGTCTTTTCAATATTTTCTTACTATTATCTCCTACTAAAAACACCCACATCTCTTGTAGTGCTAGCAATAAGATTTTGTGTTGTCATATGATATATATAAACTTTGGTAATTAACATGGTTGATTCGCTTGTGCCAAGATGGATATTGGCGTTAGATAGTCGTTAGGGACGATAGCTGCTGCTATCAAGTGCATTGATTCGTTCCAACACATGTTGTAGGCCGAAGTGGATTGATGATTGTTGTATTGATCTAGTAACGTTGGAATAGGGATTTGTGCTTGATTAATGTCCTCTCATTGTTGGTGACAAAGAACACTAGGAATGTCTCGATATCTGCAATATTACAACTTGTGCAAGAAGTCCTTGATGTAATGAATGGTTGGTCACTCGATAAAGATTATTTCGTGGATCCTGGATTCCTTTCAGAAATATATTGTTGGATCAATCATTGTGATAAATAAAGCACTTTCTTGATTCAAAGGTAACTTTGTAGCCTATATTTGTGAGCTTCCCAATAGAGAATAGATTTGTCTTGACACTAGAGATGTACAAAACATTGCTGATATTTTTTATTGATCTTGAGATAATTATCAATTGTACTTACAATACTTTGCCCAGATACTGGAATGATTTGTCTTCGTGTTGCTCTAATATGCGGAATATTAGATGTAGTAATATGACTAAGAAGATCAGGGTTCTCTGTGATGTGTGACAAGGTGCTACAGTTAAGGAACCATTTTTCCTCTTTAATACAAGCATTTATGACCTCTTCACTAGGGACAATATATGCATTGATGACTTCATTAGGTACTACAAGTTTATTTTAGAATGCAACGACACACTTTGAATGTGAGGTGGCAGAGAATCTCATTGAAAATCTTTTTTGTAGGTGGCATTTGCTTCTTTGTTGATTTCAATAAGATATACTTGAAAAGAAAGTGGATGTTGGTGTGTCACATATATTGCTCAAGTGCAATTGCAGATTCTTGATTAGGTGTTTGAGGTTTATACAATCGCATTCACGAGTATAATGTCCTTTTTTGCATTTGTGGTAGTGAATTGATTGCGCTTGTCTTGATTGTTGACACTAGTAGAAAACAAGCAATAAATAACTGGCCAGAATGACTGTATTTAAGTTATTTAAGAAAAAAAACACAGTCAATGATTGTGACTGCAATTCCAAGGTTGGAGGCATTCTAGACAGGTAATTTTGGACATTTGAGTCATTCATGATAAGGGATTAACACCTCATCCATCCCTTGAAAAAAAGTTCATTGCCCAAATTTGACTGACATGGTTTAGGACTTGGACCAAATGAGAAGCTTTCTACATCAACATGGATGCCATGTTAGCGGTTTCAAAGGGATTGGCTGGCTTGCAAGTGACTAGCCAATGATTAGCAAATTATATGACTTGTTAAGGTTCAGTCATTCTAGAATCATTTTGTTGTCATTTGGGAGACATTCTATCGTCATTCTATCATCATTTTGTTGTCATTTCACTATAAGAAACCCCCGTTTTAGGTAACGAGCCCTAATTTTTTATAACGGATTTTGGGTGATGTCAATGTTGACAACTCAAAATTTTTATGTCGACAAAACTGTCCAATGTAACATCAATGTTGACATAAAAACATTGGACTGTTGACATTGATGTTACATTGGACAGTTTTGTCGACATAAAAATTTTGAGTTGTCAACATTGACATCACCCAAAATCCGTTATAAAAAATTAGGGCTCGTTACCTAAAACGGGGGTTTCTTATAGTGTTTGGGAGTCATTCAAGAGCCATTTAAGAGTCATTTTGTTGTCATTTGGGAGTCATTTGGTTGTCATTCAAAAGTCATTCAAAAGTCATTTGGCTGTCATTTAGGAGTCATTTCTATATTTTTGCAATTGTAACTAAATCATTTTTTTTGTGTGGCAATTAAGGGCAAGTGGAAGAGTCATTTTTTAGTACTCATTTAATAAACTTTGCACTTTACTTAAAATGGTAAATGACTGA
Source organism: Thuidium tamariscinum (assembly GCA_947034885.2). Taxonomy (NCBI): domain Eukaryota; kingdom Viridiplantae; phylum Streptophyta; class Bryopsida; order Hypnales; family Thuidiaceae; genus Thuidium; species Thuidium tamariscinum. Next base: position 15,891,774 of record OX344758.2, read on the forward strand.
ATAGGACAATTTCAAGTTATTTTTGTACCTCTGACTCTATCCTAACCTCTGTAATAATGACTGGAACTAAACCACTAGACTGAAACTACTGAAAACATTGAAAACAATGACTGAAACTAAACCACTAGATTGAAAACACTGAAAACACTAGACTAAAACCAATGAAACTACCAACTATTTCCATTGAAAACACTAGATTGAAATGATTGAAACTATCAATTGAAACCACGACCACCACTAAAACTACATATCAATAAAATAGTAGAACAAGTGAACAACAAACCCTAAAACTATAAAACAACTGTTTTATAAAGTTGAAAAACAATCCTAAATCATATCAATACAAGTATACAACAATAAGTAAATCTCACAAAGTGAAAAGATGAATTAGAAGTGTATTAACCCTGATTAAATATACATGGGACACTAAACCTACGAATGATAAGTTCTACATGTGGATAATAATCAATTGTCAATGAATGAATAAAACCCTAAAGTATAGTAATTCAAGTAGAGTGCCGAAATGTATGCAAGGAAGGGAATAAATGGTAGTCCTAAAGCAACCTATGAAGCATCCATTTTCAAAGAAGGATCATGAATGATTTGGAGGGTTCTAGCTATTTGAAAAACTTGCCACTAAAATTTTCATGAAAGCTAGACAAAATGAAAATGACATCTATCCTAAATTGTTTTTTTATTTTTCAAAGCTTCGTGAAAATGGTTATCAATGTTTGAAGTTGAAACACAATGGTCATTCAGAGCATCTAAATCTTGAAATATACAATAAATTTGTATACTAATGGTGCAATGGGAAAGCAAAATTTATAAATAGTGAACATTTCAAGAAGTGGATGCTTTTAGAACTTGTACAATTTATGGATTTCCTACCTCAATAACAAACAAACATGCTCCTCAAAATAATTACCATGACAATATTTTCTATCTTTTAATTTATTTCATCAAAAATGTACTATCAATGACATGAATTTGGTACAAACTTTCAAATTAACTAAAAATGTTTCAATGAATATTTTATAACAAGCTAGAGACTCAAAAAAGACTTAAACTCTCTAATGGTCATATACTTCAAATTGTTTTGAAAATACACATAAAAAATGCAGTTAAAAAATTCCAAAAGGATAACTATACACTTCACACATCTATTGTGATTAAAGCTTGACATCAACTACATGATACTAATAGGGTGATTGCAAGAAACATTTGTCCTTTTTTTTGTCCCCTTGACCTCTATTAGGTAGTTTTTTGCTCATAAATTTTGCATCTTTTTCCCTATCAACTTGAAATTTGGAGTGAAGGTTTACACAAAAGTTTTATATGTTGTGTAATTTTTTCAATTTAAAAAAAAAAAATTTACTATTTTTAAACTACTCCCAATTGGCTATCTACCTTAGCCATTTTGGGGGGTTTTAGTCCTATATTTTTGACTCAAAAATCCGGATTTGAAGCTAGAAATTGTACAAGGTGGAGGACTACTAACATATGAAGGATTGATAGTGAGTTTTTCTGAAAATAGTAAAATGTCTATTGTCCACATCGAGTCAAAGTGACCTTCCTTTGCACAAATACTACGAAGAGGGAAAAGAATTTAGAGGAATTTTTTGTTGCAATTTATATACAATTTTTTTAAGAAAAATGAATGTTTAAAAATAAAATTTTGATTTTTTTTAATTATTAAAAATAAAAATCTCCATAGACCCTCTTTCTGCTATTTTTCACTCCCTATGGCCTGTGAAGTACTTTGTAATAGTCTATAGTATTGAATAGTACTACATAGACTGAACTGAGGGCCCAAATTTGCAGGCTCCCGAAATCAACGATTGAGATTTGTAGGCATGGGTCAAATGCGCTGTATTATCAGGACCGCATAGTACTACTAGTACTATGCCCAAAAAACGTAAAGTGTTTGTTGCAATCACCCAACAACAATGACATATGCTTCCTACACAAGGTTTCATTGACCTACACCAAGATACTAATAACTGGGGTCAAAGATGAACATTTCAATAGAATGAAAATTATTTAGAAGCTTGTATTCAATGAAAAGATGCAATGATGAAATGAAGTTCTACTTTCCATTTCTCTTTGTATAATTGAAACAATCATGTACTATCCTCTCTAATAACACAACATATATAACAATTGATTTCCAAAAAGTATTTAGAATCAAAGTAAGGTCAATAAAACTTAATAATAACTTGTATTTTTGCTTTGTTAAAATATCAAATATCAAATATCAAATATCAAATATACAAATGGATCATCTTAATCATCTTCAAGTGACTCATTTTCTTGAGGTCATTCATCTTCTCAAACAGATTCACCTTCCTAGTTCCAATGAAAAAGTGTACAAATCAAGTTAGTTGATCTATCCAAAAGTAGACAAAGTTCCTCAAGAAACTTCGCACTAGGCCCTTCATCTTCTAAGGTAGCTTCTAAACCTACATCACTCTCATCCTTCCTTTGCCTCCATTCAACTTCAAAACCATCAACATCACTATCAACATCACTATCAACATCAATGTAAAGATACTCTAAAGATTGTAAACAATCAAAATCTAATAAACTCTCAAAAAAGTTCGGAGAGAAATCACTAAGTGTCAAATCTTTTAGAAAAAAACAATCTACTCCTTCCAAACTTTTCAACTCATGGAAACAGTTTACAACAATTGAATGCAAGGAGGTGCATGGACTCAAGTTTGGCATGTGAACTAAAGATTCCAAGCCAAGTAATCGCACATCTTGCAAAGAATCATAGATGCTTCCATACTCATCCTTGCTTGAATTCCGAGACAATGTGATCGTCTCCAATTTCTGAAGGTCTATGAGATCTAGGTCACGAAGGCAATGAAGCCCCTCCAAATTCAACATCGTCAAATCATTACTATCACAAAGTTGCAAAACCACAAGATTGCTCAATTCTTGCATTCTCTTGCTTGCAACAAGTCGCACATTGGTAGGAGTCATATGAGAAATGCGGAGCCTAATGAGATGTGACCAACTTTTAATTGGTATTGAAGAATCACCTCTCATATTCATTCCTCCAGGTTGAAATACACCATAGGCATTCTTCAATCCATTCACATTATGGTCCATTGCATACCACTTGGCAAATTTTTTGTACAAACGAGGCACGCTAATTTCAAAACCCAACATATCATCCGTATTGTCTTCTAAGTCAAACTCAATCATACCTGAGTTTCTCAAATTCCATAACTGCATCAAATGATAAACATACATTCTTAAATTAGATGTTATAGGTCACAATCTCCAATTTAGAACTTGTCGTTACACCAAATACAATATAAAGGTGGTTGTTTATCCCCATACTATTCTTCTAGAAGCCAATAAATTAATCCAAAGCAATATCACAAACAATGTTCTCCTAAAAATTCACACAAATTGACAAAAACTAAAAGCCTCAATAAAACAAAATAAAAGATAATGATACTCACTTTTTTCTTGATAATTGTTGGAGATTCATCATAAAATCGACAAAGCCAATCAATGATATCATAATTGTAAAACCACCACTAGAAGAAAACTACACTATTCATACCAAAAACTGTGTTAAATTTGCCAAACCTGCGTTTTATTTAACAAAGACTGCATTGGGACTACGTTGCGTTCAACGTAACGTGTGGAGTAGATTGTGATGAGTTCTCCCTTCATAACGCAAAATTCTGTGTTTCAATATGTCAACACAAAATTGAACAAGAAAAACACAGAATTTAACAAGGAAAACGCAGAATTTTGTGTTAGAATGAAAAATTCCGCATGACAAAGCAGAACTTCAACACAATCCACTCCACGCGTTACGTTGAATGCAACACAGTTTCAACACAGTTTTTATCAAATACAACATAGTTTTCTTCTTGTGCACCCATTCACAAAACCTCTTGAAAAGAGTGCAAGATCTAGAAATAATAACTTTTCACTAAATTCAAAAGTGCTAAATTGCAAACCCAAAATACCAAAAAGATCTTTTGATGACTTCAATACATCCTTCACCAAGTCCATTTCCTTTTCAAGATGATACTTCCAAACCAAAAGTTGATTTCCTTTTGCTCTACCCAATCGAGAAAAGAAATCCGCCAATGCTGTCAATGCCATAGGGTGATAGAATCCACCATCTTCACAATAAAACCAACATTATTCTATACATATCTTGAGAATGTCTTGTTCTTGCCAAGTCAATTCAGAAATAGCCTTCATAGGAGTAGCTTGTTTCAAGAAAAGTGCTTTAGCTTCTTCAAACATCAATGTCAGCATAGGCATGTGCAATCCCATGTTGGGTATCAAATCTTCAAGAATAGCTTTGCTACTTGATGTGATCAAGATTCGACTCTTAGGGTGGAATCCCACTCTCAAATAATCTTGGACTTCTTGCAACAAATGTGCATCATAGGTGATATTGTCAAGAACCAAAAACACCCGATCCCACTTCATGAATGTTTTCATTTGCATCAATCCATAACATATGCACAAAAACATGAAAGAAATATCCATCAATAATGAAAGGACAAACATTAAATCAATTTTTTAAATTTCAAAGTTTTTTCTCACTAGAAGAAAACCGTGCTTTTTTTTATGTCTAGCCCTGACATACTCATGTCCAGAGGTGAACATGTACAGAGGAATGCTGGTATGTGAGCAGGGAGTGGCGAGCGGGGAGCAGGGAGCAGGAAAGAGTGAACATGGAGCAGGGATTTTAGGAAAAAAGACCTACCTAATCCTATTACCGTGGAAAAGGGTACCTAAAACCGTGTAATTAGTTTGTTCCAAAAATATTAAATTTGAATTTTTTTCAATCCAATTCTAATCTAAAGCCATGGAATTTTGGAAGCTTAGATCTATAGCTATATGATATAAGCATTATGATCATGTAATTTCAAACATTTAAAGTTCTCTACAAGAGCAAAGAATAGAGATAAGAGAACCAAAAATGATTTATTAAAGTTTAATTTATGAAATTTAAGAGACCCTATTACCGTATAATTTTCATAAAAATTTAATTTGTATTAAAACGGGCATGTAAAGCCGTGGATTGTTAAGGAAATTTGGATACCTAATAAAATGATGGTTTCTAGTTTTAATAAAAATAGAAGGAAATCTATGACCATGGATTTTTGTCATTTAAGACATTAGATGTTTTTTGGGGCATTTAGAAGGCTAACATTGTTGAGAGATTATCATGCTAGATTTTACTATATTTTTAATTAATTATTAATTTTAAAAAATCAGTTTTTTGTTTCATAACTTTCTGATTTTTTTTTTTTTTTTTTTTTTTTTCCTTCAAAAAATTCAGACCAGCAGTCGCTGGTTCATTGCACAGTGAACAGTTTTAGGGAAGAACCCTGAAATAGTCTCCTACGGAGCAAAAAAACATCTAATACTTATAATGGAAAGACCAAGTAGCTTAAAGAAATTGAATGAAAAACTATAATACTACAATATCACTCAAAAAAAGACATATATAGTTATGGCATAATATTGCAACCATTAAAGATTATAAGCAATTGTGAATCATTTAGAAACAAATCTTTTGTTGTTTAAATTCACACAATGAGAAATTGAATACTCACCAAGATAAGAAGATACAATAAGTTTAAATATGTGGGTCACTTGGATATAGCATTCAACATTTAGAACACATAATCAAATGCCTGTATAATATATATATATATGATAAAGCAAATGCCATAAAACTGGAGGGCAATTTAGAGTCACAATAGTGAAATACACTGAAAAATGAAAACCACTCAAAGACCACCACTAGAGCTATAGTCACTAGAGGTTGAACCTTCAATCTCAAATTCCTCTCTTTGATCTGCCTCTATATCCAAGAACTCCTTTACCTTTGGATCATATCGAAGCTTTTGTCGATTCACTATTGGAGATGGAGCATCAACATATGCTTGAGCAATCCTCTCTGCATAAACCGGGAGAATGAAATTGAAAGGCGGACTCTGCTCATTTCACTACAAGAGAATGGGGTGTTTTAAGTGAGTTTTTAAGTATAGTCCTAGACATCAAGTTATAAGTAATGACCTTTAAGGTGATTTTCAGCAAAAAATTACTAGAAATACATGTATTTCTAGTAATTTTTTGCTGAAAATCGCCTTAAAGGTCATTACTTATAACTTGATGTCTAAGACTATACTTAAAAACTCACTTAAAACACCCCATTCTCTTGTAGTGTTTGCATCTTGCACTTGCTCTACTACGGTGTCTCTGCAAGACAAGAAAAAAAGGTTAGTAAAATACAATGTAATTCAAATATTCTTATAAAATGAAAAATGGTGACTTAACAAATGAATCACAACTTACGCACAAGAGATGAATCGATTCCTCTTTGGCTTCTTTGTAGGTGGCTGATCAAGTGGTGGGGTAGTGGCTCTATCCTTGGTTGTAGAAATAGAGGCTGCAATAGGGGCAAACGGGGTAATCATAGCCTTGAAAATGAGAGGATCATCTTCTAATGCTAAGATGTGCCGTTCAGTCTCCAAACAAGCCTTGATGGATGAACCTGTTGGAAAACAAAAAATATATGAATAAATTATGAAAAATCAGCTCCAAAGAATGATGAATAGAACTTAAAATTGTAGAAGAAAAAAAATACCTGTTGCAGCTTTGCAATCAAGGACAATATCTCCAGGCTTGCAAAATTGTAGGATGAGATCTCGCATAAAGGATAAGTTCTTCTCACGTGGACCTCTCCATGGAATTTTCTCATTCATAGAAAGGCTTTCAATATCCGTAAGATTGAAGAGAGCATCATTTTTCTCTAAAAGCTCACCATCATAAGAAGAATCACGGTTTTCTTAGAATGAAAACCGTAAAGGAATCTCCCGCCGAATAAACAATTGAATCCAAAATCGAACAGACTGCAAACATTGAAAAGTTGAATATTAGAAAGAACTGTATCTCAGAAATTACAATATCAAGAGAGCTACAGAAATTTCAGAAATCACAATGTCAAGGGAACTACAAAAATTTTAGAAATCACAATGTCAAATATATCATTAAAACAAAGGACTTCAAAGTCTATTTTAGGATAGACTTTCTACAACTTCCTACAAACTACTCACAAACTAAAACTTACAATGTCAAAGAAAATTTCAGAAATTACAATGTCAAAGAAAATTTCAGAAATTACAATGTCAAGGAAATCGCAGATATTACAATGTTAAGGAAATTACAAAAATTTCAGAAATCACAATGTCAAATAAATCATCAAAACAAAGGACTTCAAAGTTTATTTTAGGATAGACTTTCTACAACTTCCTACAAACTACTCACAAACTAAAACTTACAATGTCAAAAAAAATTTCAGAAATTACAATGTCAAGGAAACCGCAGATATTACAATGTTAAGGAAATTACAAAAATTTCAGAAATCACAATGTCAAATAAATCATCAAAACAAAGGACTTCAAAGTTTATTTTAGGATAGACTTTCTACAACTTCCTACAAACTACTCACAAACTAAAACTTACAATGTCAAAAGAAAATTTCAGAAATTACAATGTCAAAGAAATTGCAGATATTATAATGTTAAGGAAATTACAAAAATTTCAGAAATCACAATGTCAAAGAAATCACAAAAATGAAGGACTTCAAAGTTAAGGGTAGAGTAGACTTTCTATACATTCCTACAAACTAAAATGTACAATGTCAAAGGAAATTTTAGAAATCACAATGTCAAAGAAATAATAGAAATTACAATGTCAAGGGAATTACAAAAATTTCAGAAATCACATAAATTTCAATGTCAAGGGAATTACAGAAAATTTCAGAAATCATAATGTCAAAAAAGTCACATAAACTTTTTCATTTACCGTTAATGATGGATCCTGTGCAGATGCAAGATGTAGCTCATTGATTCCCCACCAATCTTTGGCCAACTTCATGTCATATTGGTCGGCCAACTCATCAACTTCTTTTAGCAATCTTCGGTCATCACAATGTATGAATAGGAGGGCACCATCATCATGCAAATATATATCAGCCATCTCAAAGAGAGTCTCAACATAATTCTCTTTGCGCGCGTTCTACTCTGGAATTGAAGTTGAAAGACCTGGAATAGGTAGATTCTCTGGAATGTCTGCAATGATCAAATCAAGTCCTGTATGCTTGTATTCTTTGCAAAAGTCGGATGTGACAGTACGATTGCGAGTAGCACTAATCTGCACATTTCATACATGTAAAGTTAGAATTAAAACCTTCAAAGCAATGCCATAAAAGATGAAATGTTGGAATTAAGTTGAGAATACAATACCTTAGCTATAGTGTTATGCAACCTTATCCATCGAGGATCAGGGCCAGTGGACTCTTGTAAACTATTCAAGAGAGTGATGAGAGAAGTGCACTCTACAAAGACATGAAGAGAGTCTTTAGGCTCTATCATTGAAGAGCTGGCTGAAGGGAACATGAATCGTTTCTTCTTTCGAATTCGATTACCAGTGGCATGAACAACATTCGATAAAGAAGAATCTGGAGCAGCAGGTGCAAGGCCATCATCATGGCCTTGGTCTGACATGGAGGTAGTCTCATGACTCTGTGAAGGCGCGGCTACAAACTCATTTGCTTGAGACTTCTGTCTTTCGGCTTCTTCTTTCTCTGCCTTCTCTTTCTCCGCCTTCTCTTTGGCCACCCTCTCCATCTCTTCCTTCTCCTTCTTTGTGAGCCGCTTTTTCTTTGGTGCCTTCTCTTGTGGTTGATTGACTTCTTCTGCATCGTCAGGGTCAAGAATAGCAAGCTGTCCACCATCAAAAGTTGTCTTCTCTGCAACCTCTGAGTCAGGGGTGTAATTCCGATGACAATCAAGGTACCACCCTCCCGCTTCCAAATGTGTAGCTTTGAACTTCTTCAATTGCTCAAATGTAAACATACAAAGATCAGAGTCTTTTTGCAACCAAGAAAGGAAAAAGGGTGGTACAGCTTCTGCTGAAATTGCATTTTTGGGAAGTAGAACCCGCATGAAGTACCTGAAGTCAAGGAGACAAATGTCATGATTGGCAAGTAATTCATGAATGAAAACAATAAGAACAAACAAAGCATTTTCATCAACTTTTAGAAGTAAAGGTAACAAATAGGAACCAAAAATAAGAAACAATAGAAACTACATAATAAAATATTAAAACAAGTAGATAAGTGCAATAGCATGATAGTACCTGTATACAATACGTCTCACTGCACTCTCAGCTCCAGGGAACTCTTTAAATACAGACTTCTTTGTATAGAGTTTCTGATCTTTGTTTCCAAAGAACAAGATAAATGCTTTGTCCCAAAGCAAAATGCGCCAACTCTCCATATAATCAAAGGGCTTTCGAACACCTTGTATGGTCCAATCTACGACAATGTTTTCATCTTTGCAAATGTTTGTAACCATCTTAACAACCGCCTCCTCCATCTATTAAAATAAAATGAAGAATGTTAAAAATACAATAAAATGAAATCATAATAAGTGCAAGAAAGAAATGATTTGCGGTCACAATACAATACCTCAGCCCAAAAAGATGCTTTATTGATCCAAGAATCCCAAAAGAGGTCTTTATCCTTGGACCCTGGAAAGCGATAAGATTGTTGAACCGTCAAGGATGCATTCCACCATCTTAACCACCGTGCCTTGTGTTTTGCTTCAACGTTAGCGGTGGCAATTTTTTGAAGCTTTTCAATCGTCATTTCAGGATTTGGATATTCACTGAAGTGTCTATCAATTTGAGCACATAAAAACATTTATATTAGATTGAAATGATGCAATGTATAGATAAATTCAGAGATTACAAGTTTAAATGGAATACAAATGAACTCATACCTCTTTGAGAAAATCATTTCCGTTCTTTGGATTTGCCACCGCTAGGTATTTGTCAAAGTCTTTGGCATGAACAGCCTTGACAAACTTGTCTGAGGCATTTTTCATTGCTTCCCAAATGCCTGGAGCAGTCCTCTCTTGGAGTGGTGTCCGCATCGTGTACTCTTGAGCTGCTTCATCGGCGGCCAATGCAATCTCCCGCTACAATTGAAAATTACAAAAATTACAATGTCAAAGGAAATTTCAGGAATTACAATGTGAAAGAAATCATAGAATTAACAATGTTCAGAGAATAACAAAAATTTCAGAAATTACAATGTCAAAGACACTACAGAAATTACAATGTCACAAGAATTACAAAAGATTTCAGAAATCACAATGTCAAAGAAATCATATAAATAGAGGACTTCAAAATTTATTATAGAATAGACTTTCTATAAACTAAAACTTACAATGCCAAAGGAACTACAAAAATTTCAAAAATCACATTGTCTAGAGAACTACAAAAATTTCAGAAATCACACTATCAAGGGAACTACAACAATTTCAGAAATCACACTATCAAGAGAACTACAAAAATTTCAGAAATCACACTATCAAGGGAACTACAAAAATCTTAGGAATCACATTGTCAAGGGAACTACAAAAATCGTAAGAATCACATTGTTAAGAAAACTACAAAAATCGTAAGAATCACATTGTCAAGAAAACTACAAAAATCTTAGGAATCACATTGTCAAGGGAACTACAAAAATTTCAGAAATCACACTATCAAAGGAACTACAAAAATTTCAGAAACCATACTATCAAGGGAACTACAGAAATTTCAGAAATCACACTATCAAAGGAACTACAAAAATTTCAGAAATCACACTATCAAAGGAACTACAAAAATTTCAGAAATCACGCTATCAAAGGACCTACAGAAATTTCAGAAATCACACTATCAAGGGAACTACAAAAATCTTAAGAATCACATTGTCAAGGGAACTACAGAAATTTCAGAAATCACACTATCAAAGGAACTACAAAAATTTCAGAAACCACACTATCAAGGGAACTACAGAAATTTCAGAAATCACACTATCAAGGGAATTACAGAAATTTCAGAAATCACACTATCAAGGGAACTACAGAAATTTCAGAAATCACATTGTCAAGGGAACTACAAAAATCTTAAGAATCACACTATCAAGGGAACTACAAAAATCTTAGGAATCACATTGTCAAGGGAACAACAGAAATTTCAGAAATCACACTATCAAAGGAACTACAGAAATTTCAGAAATCACACTATCAAGGGAACTACAGAAATTTCAGAAACCACAAACTGAAACTTATAATGTCAAAAGAAATTTCAGATATTACAATATTAAAAAAATCACAGAAATTACAATGCTAAAGGATTGTCAAAGATATTACAATATCAAAAGAATGTCAAAGAAATTACAGAAATGACATATAAATGTTGCAAGAAAAACAAATTGGAAATGTGATTGCACCTTATACAAAAAGGAGATGAAGACATTGACTGTCAAAGAAAACCAACTCGGTCTCATTGCCTTCACCTTCTCACAATATTGGTACTCTTCAGGAGATATAAGGTCCTTGAAATCAGCAAAAGGTAAAACTCCAAAATTTCGAATTCGCCGCAATCGAGCTGGAATTGTACTCTTCACATGATCATGCTCAGTAGACCTACACATTATACAATGCATTTGCATGAGAATGAAATCAAATTTCATGGCAATGAATTCATATTTAAATTCTTCACAAATAAATTTAAATAGAATAAGAAACGTACCAGTTAATATCACTCATTGCATTTAGCAAGTTTGCCACTTGACCTCTTGGATCCAATATAATGCAATGAACTCGCCAGTGTCAATCAAGTTCTGTAGGATGATAGTTGGTGATGTGTCGCATCCATGCCGAGACACGATGATTTCCATCCCACACATAAAACATCTTGCCTCTCAAGTGGGCAAGGTCATCATCAACCATCAACTCTTTCTCAAACTCCTCATTCACATGTTGCCAATGAGGACTCCACCTTGCAATTTCTTCTTCAGTCACGTCCATAGTTTTTTCAAAATTGTTGTATGGTGATATATATAGAACCCGATCACCATCTCGATAGCCAGTCATAAACTCACTCTCCAATCTCTGAACATCCATTTCACTAACCGGTCGAACCTCGTCCATAACAATCATTCGACAAAGAGGTATCTCAAGGCGTGACCTAGAAACTGGTTGGATACACAATGTGTTGATGAGTCCTGTAGTGTCCACTTTAAGCTGTTTGCGGTGGAGTTGCTCACTCTCCAATACACTTGTTACATCAGCTGGACATTCACATCTTGGTTCATCATCTTCAAGATCAATAGATGCAACCTTCAAAAAAATGATAGATAAAATGGCATTAGAGAAGTTTAAGAGAAGATTGTAAAGAGAGTGATTTACATTTAAAATTTGTTGTTTTGAGTAATTGTACATACACAAAGTAATGGAAAGGACATGAAGTTGAGAACATGTAGAAATTTCATTTACCTCAACAATTGGACGTGCAACTCTTCCCGTTTCTCCTGTAACAACTCTTTCACCATCATTGTTGTTCTCACCTTCTTCCTCCTCGACATATGTGATTTCAGTTTCTTCTTCTTTATTCATCTGATTAACTGAAATCATTGAAGAAAACTTGACATAAGTCCTCCATTATTTATAAATGAAGATGAAAGGAAAATGAACTCATTCTTGATTCTTGTTTACAGCATCATAGTATACAAATAAGACAACACAAATACAACAACATTGACAACTGAATTCCAAAATAATCTCAAAGCTCTAAAAAATTTCCACAATGTATATCCGATTTCGTTTGAATTGAAGTAAACGGCTAAAATCAGCTAAAATCAGCTAAAAACTCATTCTATTAGAAAACTAGAGAAGCTACAAAGAAATCATGAAATGGCATCTCTTCTCAAAATTCAGCCTAAAGTAGTACAAGTTATGGACAGCCTCGTCAACGAGGACTATATGAGTTGAGTATAGTTCAAACCAAAACATTGGCATTGATCCAAAGAATGTGCAAATATTGTCCTTCAAATTTTTTTTGTTAAGAACAGCCCAACAATCTTAGCATTTTTCAATTAGATTCAAAGTTGTTTTGAGTGTCCTCGTCAACGAGGACTCCTCGAAATAGTCGTGTGTAATTCAACCTAACGATCTAAACAAAGATTGTATAATTTTAGGTTTTTTTGTCAACGAAGATTTCCCAAAAGGGCTGTAAACAAACCAATGTTGATTAGGGTAGCCGCCGTTTTGGGTATCCTCGTGAACGAGGACTCCTCAAAACTGCACGTCCCGCAATTGCTGCCCCCCCCCCGAAAATGCACAAAACTTCGAACTAGAAATGACAGAGAAAAAATTAGAGGAGAAAACAAACCTCAATGTCTGGCTGAGTGTCTTCTTGCAGTCCACGCGAAGCCACCGCCGACCGCTCTGCAAATTCTCCCTCTTCCATCTGCAGCAACAATCGCCACAAATCGTAAGCAAAGAAGATGCCTCGTCAACGAGCGATCTTCCTCTGCGCCAAACCCTTAGCAACTTCAACGTACAATTGGACTGGTTTGCAATGCTGGCCTCGGGGAGGGGAAAAAAAAAAAAAAAAAAAAAAAAAGAGTACAAAATTGGTAGATTTAGGTCAGCGCTTTATTTTGAATAGCAAATGTAATTTTGAGTAATTTGGTTTGAAATTTTTTTCATACGTAGATTATAACCTTACAATTAACTCCAAATTTTTTCAAATTTTTTAGACTCACTACTGATTTTACAAAAATCGTCAAAGTTCACAAAAAAGTCCATGGGCAAGATTTGCCTGAAAATCTTCCAATTCTGAAGATTTCAGACCAGGTTCCAATCTGCTGAAATCGTTTTTAGGCCATAAAACATTCAATAACCATCCAATTTTTATGTGCCATATACCGTTGGAATCGTCTCCTTAAAATACACGAGAAGGTCTTCCCTGTCAAATGCAGCTCTACCAAAAAAAATTCATACTAATTCAACAAACAACCTAATCATTTTGGTATCTATTCTTCTATACTTTCAAGCATCTTCTGGCTTTGTTATGTAATGAACTAGTAAATAAGTACTTAACAAGTGTTCTTCTAAACAAATTCTCACTACATCTTATTGAAAACATCAACTTCAAATGATCAAATAATATGATATACTTACCAAATCTTGTCTACTTTGGGCAAGTTCTTCGCTATCTTCGTCACTCTCGTCCTTACTCTGATCGTCTTCTTCACCATGTATGTTGTCCTCATCTCTTTCAACCATAGATACTGGTTCTTCAATAATCTTATCAAGACATGAAATACCGTCACCAACTATGTCGGCCACTTCTTGGTCACCAAAATCAAGTGCTTTAGACGTCTCACCATAGCTATGCTTTCTTCTACTTAAAATTTTGGCCCCTCTCATCTTAGCTCTTGATCTGGCCTTCGGAGTTGTGTAATATAGTTTGCGTCTTTTTCTCTTCTTTTTTATTAACCTACTTGCAACCTAAGACTTAAGGATCTTGATTTCTTCAAGCATTTGATTTACCACACATACATTCCGAAACAAGCATCACAATAATACCGTCTCTATCACCTCAAAATTATCTATCATTCAATCCTACTAGCTGTAGATATAGTTCTAACAAACATTGACTCTAATTTAAATAATGTTTTTAGCTATTCAAAGCCTTCAAAAATTGACAAAGGTGCATTATTCTCATCTCTCACAAATCTACAATCTTCTTTCACAACAAGAGTAAAAATCACCTACTGGATGCATAGCTACTGTAACACAAACTTAAAACGCTTTTAAGACCAAAGAAGTATTACAATGATGTCCTACAACTTTAATAAAGATGGTAAGCAAGATGTACTAACAAGAAAAACTTAAACTCTCTAGCAACGGTAAATGACAATTGTACAAGTCTGAAGTTTATTCAAATTTTGAAATTTGACGGATCTGTTATTCTAAATGTTATTTCTTGTATAAATACTCTATCAATCTTCTACTATAACGTAAACCTGCAGGTGGATTTGGCGCTCCCACTACTTAAATGTTTGTATTTCCTTTGATTCTTTGTTCCTATTTCATACAAATGACGGCTACTTCTAATGTGGGCCACTTCTAATGTAGGCCACTTCAAACTAAAATCTTCACATATACTATATTTCATTTATTTTTTAATTCATAATTCATATTCATTATTAAATTAATTAATGTTAGACATGTTTATTTTCAAAATCGGATCATCACTAATCTAACTATGTTGACCACTTCAAACCAACATCTTAATATATACTATATTTCATTTATTTTTTAATTCATAATTCATAATCATTATTAAATTAATTAACATGAGACATGTTTATTTTCATACTTAGATTTTTATTAATCTAATTAATTTATTCAAATTTATACTATTATTAATAAATTTGGTACTATGCTTTATTGTCTACTATGTCAGTATATCAGTATGTCACCATTAGGTGTTTTTAGTTTGCTTCTCTTTTCTAATGAGGTTCTTTTAAGGGATCAAGATTAATGTCACTTCTTGAACTCTTGTCAGAATTCATCATTGAGAAATTTTCAAACGATTTTCTAATTACTGCTAAAGCCGTTGTAAACTACTTCATCATCGTATTTGCTAACTACATATTTATTTCCAGCACAATCTCTTTCTTTTCAATTCATTTCTTTTGAGTGTAGTATGGACATAAATTAGAATGGTATCTTCATGAGACTTCAATCTTTAAGCAATGGTAGACTTTACAAAGATGGCTATTGTAAGGGCGAATGGTGAAGGGATTCCAATAACGTTTCTAGTAGGCAAAGATGGATTTGCTGTGGTTTCTGCATTTCGATTAAGTCTTAGATTTCAGTTGAACGAGGACTCACTTTATATTGATGAAGAGGTGTTCGATGATCATAGTGGAGACCTTACTCACACAATTGGTCAAGTCCCTGTTTTAGATGGTGCTGGTAGATTGTGGCATTTGAAGCTTGGTCAATTTAGGGTGTATGGATTGCGTGAATCCATTATGGTAACTTCTACGAGTGTTTTTACACCTCGTCAGTCCTCTACGTCCTCTCGTGAAACACCTTTAACAACACGAGTTAAATTAGACCCTAGTTTGAATGATGTCACCATTCTAAGAGATGATTCTGATGACAATTCTCCCAAGCAACTGCAAAGCTCTAAGATTCGATGTCATGAGTCAACTTTACCAAGTTCTAGTACATTGCCAAGCTCTAGTATTTTGCCCAATTCTAGTACTTTGCCCAGCTCAAATACTTTGTCCTGCTCGAGTACTTTACCCAGCTCAAATACTTTGCCTTGCTCGAGTACTTTATCCAGCTCAAGTACTTTATCCAGCTCAAGTACTTTACCCAGCTCAAGTACTTTACCCAGCTCAAGTACTTTACCCAGCTCAAGTACTTTGCCCAGCTCTAGTGCTTTGCCGAGTTCTTATGAGCCATTATTTGTCAATCCCTCTAGTAGCAACGAATCTATTACATCTGTCATTGATTGTTTAAGAGAATTGCATACACTGAAGGGATGTAGAAATGTTTTGAAAAAAATTGATTATGACACTATTACTATTCATAGAGTGAGCGTATTACCTCCAACTTTCAATGGAGATGTCATTTTTGAGTTTCCACCACTTACTACCTCCACTGCTCTATCTCAAGTTAAGCAAATGAGTGGGATGGATAAGCGGTATGATGGGCATGTCTGGTCTAAAACTATTACAACAAATATAACAAATATCATGGGATTATCATTCCGTACATCTTCATGTGTAGGACATCTTCAGTGCATCAATCCGGGCTATGAGTTTCTTAGTCGTATTCATCGAATCAAGCCTGTCAATGAACTAGAATGGGAAGGGTTCACACCATCACTATTTGAAGTAGGAAGTGTACATCCTCAAGGATCAACACTTGTTTGTAAAATATGCAAGCAACCTCCATCCTGTATTGCTCGATGTTCTGCAAGGGTATATTATGTGTTTGGAAAACAGAACTTCTCTCGTGCATTTGTACATCTTGACATTCATCAACATCCTGTCAAAGATGGTGAACTCAGAGACATCAAGGAACGAACCCGTATTCTTATTGGTGAACAAATGGAGAGAACACCAGTTGCGACAAACTCTTCAATTGTGTTGGAGGCTACAAAAGAACTTGTGGGAGAATTATTGCTACGTCCAGATGGAGTTCCAGTGAAGACCCTCAACATTGATGAACTTCTTCCAGTTCTTGACAAGTGCAAATATTTCAGCTCTCCAAATATTCGAAATGAGGTAACTTCATTCAAATACTTAAGGAGGTTTGGAGTTACGGATAGTATTACAAAATTGAGGGGTACAAGCTCTTGGGCATTTGTTCAAGAGAATAAATTTCTAGGTCAAGGATCGGATATGGATAAAGTTTTTGTTTTCAAAATGTCGAAAGTTGGACCCGGTAGTGGAGTAGACTTGGTCAAGCGAATGCAACCTGACGGTGACCTTCAGGATGCTTGGTTAATGTTTGATCATGTTAAACGTGTTAAAGGTTGGACTACCATGGCATGTCATGTCTACGACTCCATGTATTGTCGTGTTATGACTATTGCCGTCTGTGATATGCAATCTGAAGACTGTGCTACTCAAATTGTATTTTGGAAAAACTTGAATTCGGTTCTTGCAAGACATGGTGTATCTCACCTTAAATTCAAGGGATTTATGGCTGATAGTGCCCAAGCAAATTGGAATGCTGTGAGGACAATCTATGGATCAGGTGACATTCATGTTCCAATGGAAAACCAAGAAAGGACTTGTCTTTTCTATTGGACTCAATCAATGGAAAAGCATACAAAAGCTGATATTCGATCAGACTTACAAGATCAGCATCGTTTGCTATGCAAACAATACAAGAATGCTATTTCCTCTGAAGAATCAGAAACTCAATATCTTGCCATCAAAGCTTGGTGGTTATCATCTGGTGCTACGACAAAAGAAGGACTTCATCGATTGGAACTTTGGCTATCGTTCTGGCATTTCCGTTACCACCAATGGGGAGGATTTGAACAACTTGTAAGTATCTATTCTTCATCTATTCTATTTCAAATATCTATTTGTTTAAATCTATTTATAGCAAAAAATTCAAAATTTAATTTTATAACCATTACTAATCATTTGGACAATGTCAATTTGAAAATGTATGTATAATATACATGATTTCATTACAATTCTTATAATTACTATAAATAGATAATCAAAGACAGTATGGGTTATTATTTATTGCATTATTAATCAAAAAAATTATATTAAATTAGAGACCAATAATCCTTGTCAACAAAGATCATGAGATTTGAATCTTCAATCATTTTATTTTTGTAACACTGAAAGTAGACATAATTTAGCATGTCTTGCCACTTCATCAACGACAATGACACAACTTAACCTCCTTTCCTAGTTTTTTGATAAAAAAATGACATGAACTAAAAAAGAGGTCTGTTTTCTTTGTCCTTGATGATAGAAAGTTTATTGTCTTTTCTTAATTCATATTATAATTTCCTTCTTACTTTGATTACTAGTTATACTATCAATATTAATAGTAATAATGTTATACTTACAATACATTTATATTTTTTTCTAACAAAATTTTCATTTTTGATTTCATTGTCATTTCAGAATCTGAGTGAATCTGAGCTCGCGGAAATGCCTTCTTGCAATTTAGCCGAAACTGTCCATAACAAGTGGCTTCAACAATCTGGAAATCGAGGAAACGATTTATACATTGCCACTGTTGACGACTATGTAAGAGCCTTTATGCAAATGGTCAAGTATTATCAATATCTTAAAGGCGATCAAATTGGAACAGGACCTGGAAAGGAAGAATTGTTACTCCGAGTTGCCCAACGATCAGCGCAACGATCGGGGAATCCAAAAGTGCTCACTGAAGCTATGTTCAACATTCCAGAAGTGAAAGAATTTCTCAATAGGGAGCCTCGTCTTGAAGGTGAAGAAGTGTTTGGATCACAAAAACGCAAGCCAGATATGCCATTGGGATGTGAATATGATTCACACCACCCGGACAAAGTGAATTTTTCTCATCCACGCATTCAAATGAGGTCGAAAAGAGCCTCCACAGGCACTCAAAATTTGAATCCTATTATTGAAGATGTTATTCCAACTACAGATACTGAGATGGAGGATCCGATGACAACTGAGGGCAATTTAAGAGAAGGTTTTACTTACAAAGTTCCTCATGTGTCAGCAATTCAAGAGAGCAACTGTGATGAGTTTCAGTGGCACATTGCAAGGCTTCCTAAATCCTTAGCAAAGGCTTGCTTTGCCCTCCAAGCTATTTCGAAGAAGAAGTGTACAGCAAGGATTGTCCAAAGCAATATTGCGACAGCAACACCAACGTATACAGGAATGATGACCAATTATAAGAAAAATCGAAATGAGCAAATGCAATTTTTCTTTTGCAATGACGACATTGAACGTTGTGTGAAGGGTACAAGTCGGAAGTGGGTGTTGTCAAAACCTAATGTCCCTGCTATATGGCCTGTCAAAATAGGTACCAATTTGTCAAAGCAAGAGATTTTAGCATTTGAAACTGCTGGCTTTCAGCTTCCACAACGTCAAGTTATTTCACCCCGAAGACTGTTTGGTGGAGAAGCAGGTTTAGATTTGGTCTCTGCTTATCCTGTTCCATGTATACCAGATGAGCATCCAAAAATTCGGTCAGGGAAAACCATTCGTCGGAATCCAAAGGCGCCAACAGTAAAACACGCGAACAATTGTGCATCTGCAATTACACTGAAGGCATGCATTCGTCGGGTAACAATGGTTCCTCACCCTGGATTTGGTTGCATTGTTTGTCTTGA
The DNA here is from genome assembly GCA_947034885.2 of Thuidium tamariscinum. NCBI lineage: Eukaryota > Viridiplantae > Streptophyta > Bryopsida > Hypnales > Thuidiaceae > Thuidium > Thuidium tamariscinum. The sequence continues at coordinate 15,911,553 of OX344758.2, forward strand.
CTCTGGATTGGAGCCAAAAATTGAACAATATATGCTTACTATTTCATCATTTTCAGAGTGTTCATGTCCATACTTCAAAGAAATGGCTACAAAGTCATTAGGCAAGCGAGGACAATGGGCAAATTGTAAGCATCTCTATTTTGTTTTTACAATCATTTGCAACCTTGAGTCAACAATAGATGCCTTCATTCATGCCCCAAGTTTCAGTTTCAATGAAGTCAAGAAGATCCTTCTTAGTGGGATATTAAATCATTTAGCTCTAAGTTAGATTTTTATTGCAAAACAGTATCAACTTTTGTACCTTCTGTACTCATCAATGTATATGTAGTGAGACTAAAAGGGCCACTACTTCCATTCACTTTCAGCATTGAGATTACTGTGTAATTTTTGTTGTTTTCCTTACACCTATATTTTGCATTATGGTTTATTATATTCCATCATTGATATCATGTATTTGTACCTTCATTCTCTTCTAACCATTGTGTTTTGATTTTAATTTTTTAGTTTATAATTCAAATTCTCTCATTTCTTTTTGAAACAAAATACACAATCATCAATCTAAAAATGTCCACGGTAATGGGTCTATTTGAGATTTATTATATGACACAAAAGCAATTCAATTCAACTCTCAACTTCTTTGGTTTTAAGACAATTTACTTCCACGGTCATAGGCACTGTAGTAGTGAAGTTACAATTTTGAATGGTATATATTTTGATTTTTACCTTTTTCATCTGTTCTTTTCGTCCATTGTCTTCTATTTTTGCATTCAACTTCATCCATTTTTTCCATCTACTTTCATCTATTTTTCATCTACTTTCATCTACTTTCATCCATTTTTCCATCCACTTTCATCCATTTTCATGCAACTTTATTTTTTTTCATCCCAAATCAATGCTCCCCGCTCACAACTTGCTGCTCACCGCTCACCGCTCACGTACTAGCGACGTTGAACATGTACATGTCTAGACAAATGTCTGTATGTCAGAATGTGCATTCCAATGTCTATAGTAGATTTTTGTGTATGTTGGAGACAATCGTGTAAAATTCTAGTGAAAAACAAGATGTGCTTCCATTGACATCGACTTTTTGCTTCCGTTGGTTGAAGATTGGATGATGTTGAAATTGATGTTTGTAGGAACGTTCATTGCCACGTCAGCTTCATTGACTTTGGATAATTTTGTAAGAATTATTTTGGTTCAAAAATAAAATGCTGCCCAAGCCAAAAAAAAGGAAATGGGCAGTCACAGGAAAAATTCCGGGGGAAAAAATGATGACGTGGCTGTTGACGTCACATCTGACATCAAATATTTGTGACATGGCAAACACTATAATCTGACGTGGCAAAATGCCACGTCACTACTTTCAGGTACTACACAAATTTAATGTTCTCTTAGACGTCGGAAGAGACTTCATTAAGTCATAGTAGACGTACTCTGAGACATTGATAAGTCTCATAAGGTATCTTATAAGAGTGTGTCGTGTTCATGTAGACGTTGATTATGACTTCAATGCATTCCAACAGACTATTATGAGATGATAGGATGGACCTTATGACATTTATGAGAATTATTGGACGTTTTAGGTAACATATTCTAAAGTTCAGAGCAGCCCTTTTTTTTTGCTTTTTGAGAAAGTGCCAACATGGCGATCATTTAAAATTTGGTGAAGCATTGTATTTCTACATTCATCCAACTTTTGCACTAAAAAATACTTTATAGTTATATTCATACACTTTATCATCTAAATTTGGCGATTTCATCCACGGTTTTCATAAAAATGGTAAATTTCTGGCGAAAAAAAGTTACTTTTTTCGATACTTTTCTGGCGAATTTTTTTTTTTTTTTGAAATGGTGCTTTTCGGCACCATATCGCCAGAAATAAAAGGGCTGGTTCAGAGGTGTTTAGCGTTGTACAAAAGTTAACTCCTAGTGTTTGAAGTTTCATGTATTCCTCATTAAACTCAAGAAAAGTTACTATATATAATCATAAAAGACTATGTCCAAAGTTCATCCTTAACATCCTATGCCATAACATTTTATAAAGTGGTCAAGGGACACTAATGTTCTATCTAGCATTTAGGAGTTTGGAGAAATTCTTTCATTGCAATGAGGATTAAATCAAGATGTTCATAGTTTGAAGTCTTCTATTTTCTATGACAACAATGACGTTTTTATAGGGTTCAAATATGTCACATGATGTACAACAAGTGAAGCAGATGAAGTAGGATAACACAAGATGTTTCAAAAGCATTGCAATAGAGAAGTAATATAATAAGAAAGCTTGTTTCTATAGAATATTTTCAAAGGTATTTTATGTGTGGCTATTTACCTTAATTCTTGTATTTAAGATTACTATATTTTTACATAAAAAGATACAAAGGGCATATTTTCAATACCCTATAATTTTTGTAAATTCATTCTTGTAGGTTTTCAAATAGGGCTATGTTACATTTAAAATTGAAATTTTTTTCCTTCTACTACATATATGTACAATATTTATACCATGAAACCAACAACAATCAATTCAATTTAAGTGCTATTGACAAAGTGGTAGTTTTCAACTTTTAAAGGTCAATTGTTCATTGAACAAACAATTGAAAATTTAGGTAGGTTCCTATGAATTGAATTTGATTGGATGTTCATAAAATTTTAACATAAGATGTGAATATGTCTTTAAGTGAAAATATATATTTTTTCCAACTAGAGATCCAAATCAAAGTTATACTTCCCTAAATTTTTTTAGTAGGTTGGAAAATTTGGATATCTTTGGCACATCTTTTGCAAAAGCACTCATTGAATTTGGAAATTTGGAAAATATACAAAAAATAAAATATGGTATTTAAGTGTCTAAAAAAATTTTGAAAGCCTAAATCCTAAATCCTCAAATTCACAATTTCACACTAACTATGTAGCTTTTTGAACCCTTGTCATAGAAATTACACAAACATTCACAAAAACAAACAAAATAAGAAGTCATTGTACAACACAATAGACCAAAATCCTAAATCCTAACTATTAAAAATACTAAAGTGCAGGAAGATGAATTCAAATGAGCATCATCTACAATGACTTTCAACCAACAAAAAAAATCGTTTCAATTTTTTTTAATCTAAAATGCATACAATTGCAGTATAATAATGAAATTTTCCTAAATTAAACAATTTTACACTTTTGGTATTGTAATTGTATAATTGTTTGACAATATTTTTAAAAAATTTGTATGTTTTAATATCTAAAATTCATTGCTTCTATACACCAATTTTACAAATGTGCATTACTGCAATTATTCATAAAAATTATACTTTCAATATCAAATTAAATATATTTTGCAATGCTTAAACATATAATTTTCATTATCTAAGTTGTGGTATTGTTTACTAAGCCACTGGACAATATTCATTTATGGTAGCTACAATATTTCATTTATGCTTGTCTTCTTCTATATTGATTCAATATTCCGTTAGTATTATACTGTTAAATATTTGCATTAATATTGAAATTTACCCACATCAATACCATTTCACTTGGAAGAAGAATTTTTTTCCAATCGGTAGATTACTTGTCACTTGTCATCAACTATCACTAAAATTGGTAGCTTGACTTTTCTCTACATCTTAGGAAATCCAACCCAACTCATAGGATCTAGCCCCTTAGTTTCTTAAATCCAAATTAGGTATAGGTAAAGCTATCTATTATCACCTACCCTTCATTAAAAATAACTTTAAATATTTCATTTTAATGATGCTAGTTTACTTTTTAAAATTATCTAGATTTAAGAGAAGTTAATTAATACCACCTTGCATTTGATTGCACAATATAGTTTTTAAAAAATGGAGATTTCTTCCCCCAAGATTTCATTACATTCATTAGAAGTTCTAACATGTAATAGACAATGCAAGATGTTATCTTATATGTTTTTCACCCTATAGTGTGCCACGTTAGCACATTTTGCCGCCATGTGAGGCTTTTTAAATTGTTTTTAAGGTGTCAATTGAGATGTCAATTAAAACATCAATTAAGACATGAAGATATTTTTTGCAATATCAATTTAGACATCATTTGAGATGTCCAAATAGACAAGGTTCACAACTTGTTGCACTAGGCAAATCCCATATGGTTTGTCTTTCCTCCTAGCACCCCATTAGTATAAATATCTTGCCTTCTCATGTCAAAATATTCATATAATAAATGATTTTTCAAGCCATGCAACCCAGTTTTCATATATGGTGTATTATATATGGATTACAATGTATAGCATATTATATATGATGTATTTATATGGTGTACAATGTATGGTGTATTTTGTATTTTATATGGTGTATGGTGTATTATATACAATGTATTGTGTATGGCATGTTGTGTTGGACATTATATTTGCATTGGTACATATGTTGTAGTAGACATTATAACATACATGTGCATTATGTAGAATATGTGTGACTAGTAGATATATTAGTGTCATTCTAAATTGTGCATTTAATCACACAAATGTCCAATGTGACATTATTTTGTTTGTTTGATTTGTACTAAATATTTTAATAGACATTCATGATGCCATCAAAGTTGACATTGCAAGATATTTCAATGTCTATATTGATGTCTTCGTAAATGTGTATATCTCAAATATTATATCTGTTACTACAATGTTGAAGTCTTACAGGACATTATATGTCAATATATTTGTATCCTTGCCTACACCACATGCACGGAGATGAACATCATATGAAACACATAGATGTCTCTAATGATGTCTTTTGAGACATAAAGATGTCTTTGTAGACATCATAGAAACACCCTCCAAAAGCTCAAAAGACAGTAAATGTGCTTTTAAAAATCTGCCACGTCACCATTTGAACATGCCACGTCACCCCATTTTGACCCCCCAAATGAGCTGACGTGGTAGATGCCACATCAACAAAATCTGGATGGATGAAAAAAATCCTAGCTGGCTGCCCGTGCCTACGTGGCGCTAAACTTCCAGCCACATGGCACTCTTTCAGGACCCCGTTGACCGGTGTTTTTTTGGATGTCTAGCCCTTGACATGTTCATGTTTACATGTTTTTTTTTATGTCTGGCCGATGTTTTTTTTAACGTGATCCTTTTGGACATCCATGTTGACATAGAGGACGTCTAACCCAACATCAACATGTCTATCAGGACGTGTCCAAAAAAAGACTGTTTTCTTCTAGTGTCTATTTGTATGTTTCTAGTTTGCAACTATACATGAGTGAAGATATATGTGTTTATTTTTAGAAATGTCTTTATTTGTCTTCTATATGATTAGAACATTTCAAATGTAAATAAAAATATAAAGCTATTAATCTTCTCTATAAGTAAAAAACGAGGAATTTACTCCCCAAACCACCACTTTTTGCTACTATGCATAGTTACTATTTTGAAACTCATTAAAATTCCATACATTCTTGGCAAGTGAAAAGAGGTTCCAATACACCAAACTTGATACCATGTGTAAAAGTTATTAGGGATCAAAGTTTTTTGTTGATGATTTTCAAAAATGATTATTTTTATATAGGCATGAAATGATTATTGATACCATGTGCACATAGAAATGATAGCAATTTGGAACAAGGTACATTAGCAAACTCACATTACAAAACATCATGGCACATATTGAATTACTTCATTACCAAAAAATTAGGATATCAGCACTCTATAGTTACACGTCAAATGATCAAATTATAATAAGAAATTGAATTTTGCAAATCATCTAAATTTGAACTAGAGTAGATGATATACTTCATGAACTTCAATTTATTTCTTGACTTAAAACTCAAAAATAATCATTGACACAATTCAAATTCACATCAATGGCAAGGACCTACATGACATCAAATTACACTACATAGTGATCAATGAACTAAGCTCTTTCTAATGAGAATTTTTTTTTAAAACCCACAACAAGCCAGTATCCAATACCATATTGAAGAAGTAAATTCAACATAACCCTAAAAAAATAGATTGAATAAATCAATTTACCATTTGCCAAGAAAAACAATGTCGTTCAACCACCAAGTATGTAATGAGGCATGACAAAGTGACAAATTGGCTAATGCCCCGATTAAATTTCAAAACAAAAAAATATACTCTCCAAAACTCTCTATAAAATTCTCACTTCACTCATATCTTTAATAGTTCACATCTCAAATTATAACTAATCAAAACTAGCATTACTTTAGAACACATGTCTTACAATTATTTCAATTAAAGTCATTGTCAATTGTCAACTCATGGTAAACAAAAAAAAAAATTGAATAGTTGATTTTAGAAATCCACTTCACTTTCAAACATTGCAAGTGCTTAAATTTGAAACTAGAAGTGAAATCTTACCTTTTCAACATCACCACCAATGTAGTCCACCACATTCTTATCAAAGCCACAAAGCATCTTGAGAATCCTCTTTAAACGTTGCGCTCTTGAACCATTATGCATGTCAATGTAGCATACTTTACCCACGAACTCTCCATAGAAATAATCATGTAAAGCTTTTGCCAACATGGTTTTGCCAAGCCCAGCCATCCCATATACCCCTAACACTCTTGCTCCAATAGTGGTGTCTTCCACAAATTGAATTGACATAGCCTACACATCAACTGAACTAGTTAAAAAAAATCTAAATTCAAGTCTTTACATGCATCACCAAAACTTGAATGATCTACGAAGTACTTGAATGCATCATTTAGAGTCATTCAAAGACAATACTCTGAACTTCAAAACTAACATAAACTAGTAGCAACTATCAAAAACTAGGAACAACTCTTATTCATCTAGCATGCCTAGTCATGAATATATATATACCTAAATTAAGTATAAATAACACCAAGACTTATGTTAAAAGTTCTACACAAACATGAATCATTCCAAAGCTAAACTAAAACCAAAGTAAACATAAAAGTCCAAAAAAAACTCCTAGATCTACAAATTAACAAATGCACATTGCAAAAGATATCCTAATGTAGATTCAAAAATTCAACAAAAACTTCAAGACCAAGAAGTCTCAAGTACCTCACACATTTGACCAAAGCCAACCATCTTATCAAAGCTACCAAAGAGTAAGTCCAGAGGAGACAACTTGAAAATGCTCTCAACAACACACTTCCTATAAGCCACCTCCTTCTTTCCAAACTTCTCAAAATCCAAGCCATTTGACTTACACAAGGCTTTCACAGCGGCTCTCCATTTAGACAAGTCAATACGGTCATCACATGCAGCATGTTCTTTCCATTTTGGCAACCAATGGCCCTCATCCTTCACTTCTTCAATTGATAACTTGAAGAACAATGGAAGCAATTTCAACTTGCCACAACCATCTCTTGTACCTTGGTGAGCAGCATAAAATGTAGCCAACTCAATCATTGTCCACTTGGAACACAAAAACTCCTCCGACAACACTACCATGGCAACATGACACAATCGAGCTGCTTGCATGATAAGAGGTGCAAAGTCCTCGCCTTTGGGCAAACTGTGGTGCCTTTGATCAAAGAATGGGAAGAAATATCCCTTGCGTTCAAGATCCACACACAATTGCTCCACAAAATCTTTTTGAGCTCCTGAGTGACTAAGAAATATCTTATGCTTGGCTCCATCCAACTTAAACAAGCTGTAAAATAGTGCATGAAAGTTAGCCAATGACTAAGAAGCTTTGAGAAATCATCAAATCCAGTGAATCTGATTCTAAACACATACCCAAACTCAATGGTCACATTAGGACTCACCAAAACTTCACACTTTTAAGCAATGAAATTTGATCATACCATGAATTCTATAAACATCGTCTTATATATCCTAGTGACAGACCACAAGTCAACACACTACAATGTGTGAGAAAAAAATTTAGTAATGAAAAGTAACAATTTTACTAAAGGTTTGAAACAGTAGCATACCTCATGGGCTGCACATGCGTACTCCCTGAAGGACCAAGCACCATGTCACTTGCTGCTCCCGAGGGCTAGCATGAGAACAATAGGGACTTTGGTTCCTATTCATTGGTCAAAAATTGAATACCATCATGACATTTTATTTTATATGGTAACAAGGTTGAAAACTATGTGCAAACCACCTTTGAAGTAGTTCATTTATCATTCAAAGATTCCATACCCAAGGGGGTAGGATAGAGAAAGTTAATTTCCTGTCAATCTAGAATCAAACCAATTGAAAACTCAAGGACTCTAGTCTCTTCCATAACTTTAGAAGCCACAATTACAAATCAAAGAAGCAAAGAAATTCCTACTCCGTCGAAAAAAATTATCACAAATAATTTCTGATCATGAAATGAGCTCCACAATAAGCAGAAAGACAAGGGTGTGAAATGCACAACACTTGCAAGCTGGATTTGACCATCTTTATTCAGAGGTGCAGTATCAGGAACTTGAGCAGGAATTGCAACATTGCTTGCATCCTTGATACGCTTCGCATCCTTGTCATCATCTGCAAAATGGTTGACCATGACATCAGGAGACTCAATCGACAAACAACATATTCATGAGGGACAATCACGCAAACATCAAAACGCAAGATGGATGCTTTCCAAGACAAAGCTCCGCAAATTCAAATCCAAAAACGATGTCAGCTGAGGTGGACATGTCTACTATTGAGTTAGGATGATAAACGATCCTAGTTACATGGATGATATTCATAGTACCCTCCTATCGAGGGTTCATACTCCCCTACCGAGGGTTCATATCTTCCTATATAAATGTATCTCTAAACCTCACAATACAGTTATTGGTTTTACTTCCTTGAGTTCTAGGGTTGTGTGTCTTGCTTTTGGCTATCCATCACAACACGTTATCAGCACGATTTGTCTCTCGTTTTGCTATTCTCTTTTTCTATTTTCTTTTTCACTATTGCCTTTAGCTACAATAGCTATGGCGGATAAGAAATCACTGCGGGAGAGTAGCTCCCAGGGACAACCACTTTTGTTTGATGCTTTTGAAGTAGATGGTAGCAATTACATGGAGTGGATTATAGATGTAAAAGCGTACTTTTATTTAGAGGAGTTGGACGATGCAATCGATGATGAACCGGAGGAGGATTTTCCAATGTCATCCAAGTGGAAAGCTTTGCTTGTTCTTCGCCACCACCTTCACACCTCTCTTTGACAACAATACATCCAAGTTGACAATCCGGCGGAGCTATGGCATCAACTTCACGCTCGGTTTTATCATGAGCTCACTATCTTTCTTCCTCAAGCTCGAAATGAGTGGATTTCTCTTCGTGTTCTTGATTTCCCCGATCTCCTTTCATTCAATAGTGAATTGCATTGCATTACTTCTCAGCTTCATCTTTGTGGAGATAAGATTATAGATAGAGAATTGATAGATAAAACCCTATCTACTTTTCCTACGGCTTCTGCTCTTTTAGCTCAACAATATAGAAATATGAAGTTTAAGACTCGTTCTGAACTAATGTCTTACCTTTTACTTACTGAAAAGGAGCACCAACTTTTTCTCAAGAACGTAGAAGCAAAACCCGCCCGGGAGGCTCACACCTCTGAGATCTCGAGGTGACAACTACGGGGAAATAAGCAACAACATGAGTGATCACCAACACGGCGACACCCTAGAGATAAGTCCAAATTCTCTAAACCATCTTCTGATAGAGTTTCATGGTCTACTCAAATTCAAATCGTTCATTTCGACCATATGAAAAATCTTTTGATAGGAACGCCGAAAAGAAGTCCTCTTTTTGTGACACCCTTGACAAGCGTACTTGTTACAAGTGCGGCTGCCAACGGCATATTGCCAGGGACTGCTGTACTTCTCATTATTTTGTGAGTATATATGAGGAGTTACAACAGCTTAGAAACGAAAAGAGGGAGGCTCATACCTTAGATGCCCCTTCTTCTTCTGAGCTAAATACCGAAACTTCTTGGTATATACCTCCGAAGAGTCAACCCCCCGAGATGTAGCTCTCATTGATAGCGCCACAACGCATATGATTCTTAGAGATCCAAAGTATTTTACGTTTTCTGGCTATAGAGACGCCTGGCAAACTTGTGATATAGTCACAATTGCTGGAAGTCGGAACTTTCGGTTCCGAGAGGGCCAGGCAACTATAGTATTGCCTGGGGGGGCCCCCTCCTGTGTAAAAAGGCTATGTATGCCCCTGATGCTCCCCGGAGCCTGATCAGCTTCCGTGATTTGCGGGCCAATGGAATTGATGTGTCCACTGATGTGGACAACCATGAAGAGGTATTGGTACTCAAGCAAGGAAGGTACCGCCTTGCCATTGTGAAAGCAGGAGTCACTAGCCTATACGAGATATTTATAAGTCCTGCGCAAGCATCTTTCCACTTCTCCTGTGCGGCGGGAGTTGATGAAGAGTCCGGGACCTCAGGCTATGGCCAGGCAACCCACGTTACTGTAGAAGCAGCTCATGGACTATTATGTGAAAGCAACCCACGGGGCTCTGCTTTGGTACTCCCACCTCCAACTAAGATTGGACTGTGGCATAGTTGGTTGGGCCATCTAGGTACCACTCTGATGCGAAAAATGATACCATTATTGGAAGGACATACTTTGAGTACAAGTGATGCTAAAAAAAGTTGGAAGCTGTGGAGCATGCTCACAAGGCAAATTTATTAAGCGCCCATCTTATTGGAAGTTACCAACAGAACTTCCCCCTATATTGGAGCGCCTACAAGGTGACATATGCGGACCCATTACTCAAGCCTCCGGTCCATTTCGATATTTTTTTGTATTGGTTGATGCTTCGGGCCAACATGCAGAGGTGTCTTTGCTCAGCACTCGAAACTTAGTATTTTCCAAGCTCTTGGCAATGCTTATTAAGTTTCGAACTCATTATCCGGACAATCCCGTGAAGAATTTACGGATGGATAATGCCCAAGAATTTCGTTCTCATACTTTTGAGGATTATTGTATTGCCAATGGGATTTCATTGACATACTCTGTACCGTATGAGCATTCACAAAATGGATTGGTGGAGGTGTATATCAAGAAGATCCAGCTTATCACTCGGCCCTTATTGATTCATGCCCAGTTGCCCACTACAACATGGGGGCATGCAGTTTTACATGCAACTACACTACTCAGGTTCCGTACGACCCTACTCAATACGCAGTCTTCTCTTGAATTAGTATCCGGGCGAGTACCCAATGTTTCCCATATTCGTTTATTTGGTTGTAAGGTTTGGGTCCCAGTTGTCGAATCGCATCGAAAAACAGTGAATAGTCACCTAATACTCTGGGCAAGTATTCTGGCCTCAAACTGCAACGAGCTCTCTATGGATTAAAACAAGCCGGCTGCATGTGGTATAAGCATCTACGAGATTTTTTGATTGACCATATATTCTAACATGACTCAATCCTTCCATGTATTTTTAGTTTGAAGGATGGGAACAACTTTGTGATAATTGTTGTATATGTTGATGATCTCAACTTGATTGGTGCACCTTTGGCTTGCCGCCAAACGGTGATACTCTTGACCACTCACTTTGAGATGAAATTACTTGGTCGCACTTCTTTTTGTCTTGGTTTGCAGATCTCACACCTACCTGATGGTAGTATATTCCTTCACCAAGTAGCGTACACTCAACGTTTATTGAAACATTTCCACATGCATCAAGCCAATGCTCTATCTGCACCCACGGTTGGTTGGAGTAAGATGCATGATGACCCGTACCGCCCCTGCGAGGAGGAGGAGGAATATGACAAGCAACAGTACCTCACAACGGTTGGAGCATTATTGTATTTATCCACTTATACTCGACCAGACATAGCATTTGCAACAAGTGTTTTAGCTCGCCACAGTCAGAAGCCTACAATACAACACTGGAATGCAGTCAAGCATCTATTTCGGTATCTCCGTGGAACAGAAGACTTAGGGCTTCACTACACCAAGAGTGCAACATCAAATTTAGTCGGATATGCAAATGCTGGTTTCAAATCGGATGAAAACACCGGCAAGTCACAAATAGAGTTGATTGCGTTTCATGAGGCGACAAGAGAAGCGGTTTGGTTGAGGACAATTCACAAGATCATTTCACACCAATGTGAACTCAATCAAAGTATGGAGCCAATAGTGATTCATGAAGACAATGCAGCATGCGTGGCACAAGTTATAGGTGGATTCATCAAGGCTCATCGGACCAAGCACATTAGTCCACAGATCTTTGGTAGGTGTGAGATCTGCAAACCAAGACCTTATTGAAGCACGAGAAATTAAAGTGGAGAAGGTTCAGTCTTCTCATAACATTGTAGATTTACTTACAAAGGCACTCCCAGCTTATACTCATAAACGATTAGTTCAGAAAGCCGGTATGAGGTCTCTTCAAGATCTCACTTCACATTAAGTTACACTCTTTTTCTTTCTGTGAATTTTCCTTACAAAGGTTTTTGTCACAATTAAGTTTTTTAACGAGGTAACCTAGGATCGAGGAGGAGTGTTGAGATAGGATGGTAAACGATCCTAGTTACATGGATGATATTCATAGTACCCTCCTATCGAGGGTTCATATCTTCCTATATAAATGTATCTCTAAACCTCACAATACAATTATTGGTTTTACTTCCTTGAGTTCTAGGGTTGTGTGTCTTACTTTTGGCTATCCATCACAACATCTACCAATCATCAACTCTTGAATGGCATCAAGCAAACAAAAAACACAAGCATCCCAATTCATTCCTCATTACCGGGCAGAGCAGAACGCAATCGCTTCCTCAGGGGTCCTGCTGTCTCACTGGGTGGGATATAATCCGATACTCCAGCCAACCCGCTTGCACCATCCCTGCGGACAGAAGCACAAGAGTAAGAGATACCTATCGACCGTGCAAATCCGGCATGCAAATCAGCGGAAACAGTCGGTGAAGAGTCATGCTCACATGAGCTCTGAGGAAGAGCCGAACTTGAAGTCTCCGACCTTGACCACTGGCTCTAGAAGATCAGCCTCAACCTTAAAACTGCATAACACAACCGACAAATTAGACCACCACTTGCTGAGGGTGCCAACGCCCGTCTGTCCGACGCAAGTCCAACAGAAAAAGGGTGATTCCCAAAGTTCTTGAATGGCTGTGTGAATTCTTACAAACCAAATGCCAGAGTCCTCATCAAGTTTCGCACAAAAGAAAATTGAAACACCGACTGCAAAATTCACCACTCAAAACCGTAGACTAAAACCACCAAGCACACTAACGGCTGAGACGGGTGATCATCAAGAAGCATCAGATCCAAAAGAAAACCTCAGTTCCCTGAGTATAGTACTGGATGGTGACTGTGGAAGTATATTACAAAACACATCAAAAAACCAAAGACATGCATACCAATCTCTCGCTGTCATTTATTTTCCTTTTCTAGAAACGAATCAATGCAGGAGGCAGACAATAATCTATTCAATCCGGCTCCTCCTCAACAAAATCCGAAACATTTGCGGAACTCATGATTTTCTTCCGGAGCACGTCAGCAAGTGAAAACAGTACTAGATACATCGTTAACCAATGCAATAGGCCAGGTTTGGCTATGACAAGGATAAAACTCAAGAAACAGCACACAAGCTGGCGACCGAGCCGCCTGGACGAGGTATGTACTTTCGGTACTTCATACGAAAATTTAAGCTCACGCGGATGAGCCACGTTTGAGAGCAGCAACGCTAGATGTAGAAAAACTCTTCATCAATCCATTGCTTCATGTCAATGATTGTGAACACCGGATTTCTCAAATCTGGAATACGAGAATGAAAAGTTCAGTTTCTACAAATTACAAAAAGAGAACCAGTGATCACCAACCGCACCCATGCAGGAGCCAAAATAGAGAGAAGAGATTAGGCCAACTCCGCAGAAAAGGAAACATTGCGCCTTCTCCTTCTAACAACTACCTTCCACTAAATAGGGGGAGCCTTTCCTGCCAATTGTAAAATCATCGATCAAGCAGCTACTCCAGCTACGTAAGGAGTGCCAATCTTTCCAAAGGAAGATAAGTATACTTGAAGGAGTTTGCAAACCCAAAGGATCGATTCAAGCATTGCCATCACCTTTTATAGTTATATTACTCTGACTTCCAAACTGCATCGATGGCCTGGCTACTGTTCAGTGCTTGCATGTAGTTACGAGTGTTTCGATCAATTCACCACCAAGGGCTCCCTCCTGAATTCGAAGACCACTGTTGTTGTGGGCTTCTTGCCGGTGCTGCTCCCAGCAATGGTGTACTGTCTGCAGCCGCATTTCGTCCTAATCGCTGGATTCACGGAAAAGAATTGCACCTCTGAGCTCCCCTTGCTTCTACACCCAAGCAGGAGCAAAAACAGAGCTCCACTGAAAATGAAACATTTTCCCGTCTCCTTCCGACAACCGGCTTCCACTAAAGAGATATTCTACAAGCTGTAATACGGATCCCTTTCCAACCGCCTCTCGCCAAAATGCTCTTCGATGAGGGTTTCATTCGGGACACACCAGCACCGACGCAATTTCTAACCACTGGAATGTTCCGTTTTAGTGTTCGATAGCTCTCACACGCCAGAGAAAGCATGATCTGCTTCAACTCCAGAGGAACGGGAAACGAAAGAAAAAAACAATCACAACACGCAGGCAAAACACCAAAAAACTCGGCTGCAACGACAAACTCATAACACAGTTATTCCAGGCGCTGCTCTACTGATGTTATTCCAAATTTTGTTACGACACGACTTAAATCCTAGTCATCAAGTTAATCAGCTAGCCATAGATAGACTTGTAATACAGACACACCGTTACGTTAGATCAACAGTCACAGCTGTTAGTTACTCAAGAGGCACATCTGGGTGCTATATAAACTCTTGATGTGTTCTGTAAATCAACTTCATAATATACATTATTTTCTTACTTCTCTCGTTCAAACATGGTATCAGAGCAAGGCTATGAGTCTGCATGATGAACGAGCAGAAAACTTAAATACTTCAATATGTGCTTCGCTCCAACCCCTCCACAGGAGTGTTCCAGCGAAGATATTTTCGATGTACTAGTAATAGAAGATGAGCGAACTGAAAATGAAAATCAGTTTCCCATGATACGATTCTTTCAACATTACCTGCAAGATGGATTCTTTCAAGTTGCAGAAGAATTAGCAGTTGAAGACGTTGGACTACCTCGGAATCCAGATCATGAAATTATTCCATACGGAATCACCAACGCACCTGAAAGCTACATCGAATTACAAACTCAACCTGGCCAGTTCGACGAGGTTATTCCTCAATACTTCGCAGATGACTCGTACGACAACGTACCGTCCTATCTATATCAGGAGCTTTAAGCGTTAATCCTGGACTTCAATTCGGTTCCCAAGAACTTTAAACAAGTTAAGATCTACTCTATCCTAGAAAATTATGACAACTGTCATCACCCCTAGAACTTACGCAATTGCACCGTTAACTGCATCAAGCTACTCTACCTGGAGTATCAAGGTAGAAATGCTCCTCATCCGCTCCGATCTTTGGAGCGTGGTTGATGGATCTGAAGTCGCTCCTGCTACGAGCGATCTTGTCGGATTGACTGCTTGGAAATCAAAAGATTCCAAAGCACGATCTGATATACTTCTCCATTGTGGAGATAAGCAGTTAACTTTGCTAAAATCCCTCACTACCTCAAAAGCAGTTTGGGACAAACTAAAGCAATTATATGAACGCTCTAATACAGCTTCCCAAGTCAGTTTACACAAACAACTCTGTCATTTAACAATGTCAGATAATGAAGACGTTGTTAGTTTCCTTGAAAACTGGCAATCCATTTTGCACGATGCAGCCACGGCAAGTTGTACATTTACCGATGCCCAACAAATCATGCTGCTACTTTCGGCATTACCAGACTCATGGAGTTCTTTTATCACAATACAGGGAGGAATTGCCAACCTCACTTTCTCGGAACTTCTCTCAAATATTCTCCAGCAACATGCAATCAATAGTTCTAAAAGTGAACCTTCTAAGAACTCTGCCTTCTATGTCAAAGGCAAATTCGTAAAATCTCAAATGACGCCAAAACGATTTAATAAACCGAGTATATCAGCGCATAAAACTTCTCAGCAACCCAAACGAGATATTCCTTCTTCGACACCCATTATCTGCCATTATTGTGGCATACCGGGCCACAAGGTCCCTGACTGTCGAAAGAAAAAGCGCGATATGAGAAATTCCAAGTCACATGTCAACACCTTTACATCTGAGGACACTGTATATATGTTTACAGCTACATATTCATCATCCACAATATCCAATGAATGGTACTTAGACTCCGGCGCAAGTCAGCACATGTCACCACTTCAACATTTATTTCGTGACTATAAAGAACTACCTACTTTAAAAACTATCTTGCTTGGTGATAACAGTACATATAATGCCCTTGGAATTGGATCTGTACTCATCAAACTTCATACAGGACAATCCTTACTTATTAAAGACATACTCTATGTACCCGGACTTACTAAAAATCTTTTATCTGTAGCTCAAATAACAAGTACTGGTCACACAGTTATAACTTTCCAACGTGACCACTGTCTTATTAAAACAACCTCTCCAATTTCTCATCAAACTATGGCCTTTCGAGTTCATAAAGACGGAAATCTTTTTCCCTTGGGAATTGGTCAAGATTCATCTATTCAAAATTTTTCTGCCACCACACAAACTGAACGAGACACCTTTAAATGGCATTTACGCCTTGGACATCTAAATTTAAGATCCTTGAATAAAATGCAAGCTCAAGACCTTGCTAAAGGATTACCACCACTACAAACATCTCAATCGTTCTGCCTGGGTTGTACCTTTGGCAAACACCACAGGGAACCATACCCTCGTACTCCAACCACTAGGGCTACAGAATCTCTTGCTCTTATTCATACAGACCTATGTGGTCCTATGAAGACCCCCTTTCACGGCGGTGCTTTGTACTTCCTACTCTTTATTGACGATTACTGTCGATACACTCATGTTTACTTCTTACAAAAGAAGTCAGATGTTTTCCAACACTTTACTCAATATAAGAGTTTAGTTGAAAACCATACAGGAAAGAAAATACTCATTCTCCGTTCTGACAACGGGGGCGAGTTTGTTTCCAAACATTTCAATCAATTTTGTGCAGATAATGGCATCCAACGCCAACTCACAAACCCCTATAATCCTGCACAAAATGGCGTCTCTGAACGCAAAAATCGTACTCTTGTGGAATCCGCTCGAAGTATGTTATATACAGCTAAATTACCCAATATCTATTGGGCTGAAGCAATCTTTACAGCCTGTTATCTGCAAAATTGCTCCTATCATACATCTTTGGAAAATATCACCCCATTTGAGTTATGGACGGGCAGCAAACCCGATCTTAGCCATCTTCGTACTTTCGGTTGTCCGGCCTACTCTCACAAGCCTACTGAGATACGAAGCAAACTCGATACTAAAACTACACCATGCATCTTTGTGGGCTATGGTATACCCTTGGGCATTAAAGGTTACCGTTTATATAATCCTCATACGCGGAAAATTTTCTGCAGCCGTGATGTTATTTTTGACGAAGACCCATTACTTATAACTGGAGCTTCTTCTGCTCCTGATCAAGTTTCTATCCCAGCTCAATCTGCACCCTACTATTTTGCAAGTGGTAAATCCACACCAACCCTTTCAGTGGTCAATCCACTCCCGATAACCCAACCTACTCTGAATTTATCCCCTCCAAAAAGCAAACCTCACAATCCACCCCTCCCATCCCAAAGTGACCTCCGTCAGGACGACTCACTTATTTTTAAACCCCAGTTACGTACTCATTGTCACTCTCCTACGACTCCACTCCGTGCTTCTCACCGCCAACACAAAGGACAGTGGCGGTCTACAAAATTCCATGATGAAGCTTCCTTTGCATGCGCCCTTTTTACACAAATTGCAGATCCCAGCTCAGTCTCTGAAGCTCTTTCTAGCCCAGAGGCCTCCCAGTGGCGTCAAGCCATGGAAACCGAGTACAGTTCTTTATTGAAGAACAATACTTGGATTTTGGTTGATCGACCAATTGATCGATCTATTGTCAGCACTAAGTGGTTGTTTCGGCGTAAATACAACTCCGACGGCACTTTGGCACGTTATAAAGCACGTTTTGTTGCTCGCGGATTCTCGCAGCAAGCAGGCCTCGATTATTCAGAAACTTTTTCACCTGTCATAAAGATGACCTCCTTACGTACTTTACTCTCTCTGGCTGCACTTTATGGATATTATGTCCATCAAATGGACGTTACGACCGCATTCCTCAATGGTCTTCTTCGGGAAGAAATCTACATTACACAACCTGAAGGTTTTGTGCTCTCAGGCAATGAAAATAAAGTCTGCCATTTATTAAAATCACTTTACGGCCTTAAACAGGCACCCAGAGTTTGGTACGAACTTTTCGATCAATTTCTTCTCAGTCAACATTTTACTCACTGCCTATCCGACACCAATGTCTATATTAAGCGCTCTTCCAATTTATTCTTATTTATTGGTCTCTATATAGATGACCTTATATTAATTTCAGCTAATCTCAAATATCTCTCAGCTCATAAGGCCATCTTTGCCCAACGGTTCTCCATGACGGACAACAATGAGATTGAATACATCTTAGGAATCCAAATTCGACGTGATCCTCAGACTAAATCTCTTACTCTTACACAAGATAAGTACATTTCTGATATACTCCACAAATTCCATATGACAAATTGCACACCAATAGCTACCCCTATGGAAGCAAACATTCGATACTCTCGCTCTCAAGCTGAGAACTTGACTCCGGATGAAGCTACTTTTATGGCTTCAGTTCCTTATGCCAATGCCATTGGTAGCCTCCAGTATCTGGTCACTTGTACCAGACCAGACCTAGCCTTTTCCGTGAACCATCTTGCTCAATTTATGGCCAAACCAGGCCCCACTCATTGGAAGGCACTCAAGCGCATTTTTCGTTACCTGCAGTACACGCGCTCTTGGGGTCTCACATACCACTGCTTCCCTCCTGGTTCTCCTTCATCTGCCCATCTTAATGGCTGGACTGATGCCGATTGGGCAGGCGACCCGGATACAAGACAATCTACTTCTGGCTATATTTGCAAATTCAATGGTAATACTCTTTCTTGGTTTAGTAAGAAGCAACCAGTTGTTGCTCTGTCAACCACTGAAGCTGAATATATAGCTGCAGCTACAGCAACAAAGGAACTCCTTTGGCTTCAGACTTTATTTTCCGAACTAAGCTACCCCGTCACTTTACCGAGCATACTCTACTGTGATAATCAGTCTTGCATTGCCCTTACCAAGAATCCCAAGTTCCATGAGCGTTCCAAGCACATCGACATTAAGTTTCACTTCCTTCGAGAGAAAGTTGAATCTAAACTCATCCAGTTCGAATTCACTCCAACTACTGAGATGTGGGCCGACATTCAAACGAAGTCATTACCCAAACCCAAGCATCATGATTGTGCTTCAGCTCAAGGCCTCAGTGCTTACCCAGATTCACCTTCGCTAACTCAATTGCGGGGGAGCTCCTAAACGTCCAATTCTTTTTATCGAAGGTCCAATATTCTAAGACTAGTTTCTTCACCTATCTGATGCAGCTGACGGGGGAGTGTTACGACACGACTTAAATCCTAGTCATCAAGTTAATCAGCTAGCCATAGATAGACTTGTAATACAGACACACCGTTACGTTAGATCAACAGTCACAGCTGTTAGTTACTCAAGAGGCACATCTGGGTGCTATATAAACTCTTGATGTGTTCTGTAAATCAACTTCATAATATACATTATTTTCTTACTTCTCTCGTTCGAACAAATTTCTCTCCCCATAGCTCTTGAGTTGCCTGATTCAGTGCTTGGACTAAATTGCGAGAGTTTCAGTCAATTCACCTCCAAGGGCACTCTCGCCGTGATGCTATTCCGACACGGGATTCATTCTGGACACACCAGCACCGATGCAATTTCTAACCACTCAAATGTTCCGTCGTACAGTAGTGTTCCACAGCTCTCATACGCCTGAGGAAACATGATCTGATCCAACTCCTCAAGAATGGAAGACGAAGGAAGAAAACAACCACAACACGCAGACAAAACACCAAAAACTCGGCTGTACCAACAGAACTCACGACAGAGTTATTCCAGGCGCTACAATAAGGATGCTATTCCGAATTTCTCTCGCCGTTGCTCTTGTGTCAGGAGGACCAAGCCCGGGCGCTCGTAACTTACCTTGCAATGGCACATTGGTCACACAATGGCTTCCTCCGATTAGGATGGAAACGGTCAGGGGCGTAGAATGGGCACACAAGCTCCCTCCGACGCCACCGACAGACCGAGATGTTCGAGAGACGCTCTGCTCCAGACAAACTGGAGCCGGACACTTTGCACCACAGGGAGGCCACCTTCTTCACCAAACACTTCCTCGCGCAAGCCGTAGAAAAACTTCGACACTGAAACCAAGCTTATGCGAGAGAATTTGTGATACTTTATGCATTCCCCATCGAGCAATTCACGCAGGCTGGGCCCCAGCACTGTTGCGCATCCGGGCCGCCCCTGCTCGACCTGCCACGGGAAGTTTAACCATTTTCTTCGGACCTGCCCTCACCTGTCCTCCTCGCTTGCTTTGCTTTGTTGTACTCCGTATGCCTATTGCGATCCTTCCTTTTCTCCTTGGCTGAGATTGATGAGAAACTCGAAGAGAGAGTGAATTGACAACTTGGACGCAATTAAGAACATTGAATGGCTTCAGTCTACGATTGAATCTTGTGTAGTTCTAATGCTCTCTTTTGTAAAGATTTCTGAAATGCCCCGAGGGCATTACGTAATTGCAGCATAAGTTGCACCACTGGAGCTGGGCTCTCTCAACGTACTGCGATTCCGGCCTGTCTTCCTCATCATCCCCAGCTACAGTCACTTCCCATTTGTCTGCAACCACTGTTCCTCGACGGATGTGCTATACTGGATTGGGGTTTTGGTGGTAGACGGAGCGCTGTAAGTCATTGCAAGGTGAAGGGAGTAAGGTAAGGTTGAAGGTGCATAAAGCCCCCGTCTAACAGCTGAAACTGAATTTTGGGGAGCTGAAACTTTTTTAAATTACTTAATAAATTTTCCATGAAAGTAGAGTAAAATTGGCATCCAATCCAAGTTGTTTCGTATTTTTTGGAGCTTTGTGGAATTAGTTATGAATTTTTGAAGTCAAAATGGAATTGGCTCTAAAACTGCCCACCTCCTCAAGTGTAAACTCTTTGTACGTTTCTATAAAGATGAAAAAGTATCATGTACAAATAGTGTACATTAGGGGAGGTGGGCAGCTTTAATGCCTGACTTGTTCTCAAGCCTTCTACCTTAGGAGGTCTAGAAAGCACCTATTAGGAGTTGGATATTAAACCAGAGAAGTTAGACTTCTTGGAATAATTTTTAATTAAATTTTCTTGAAAGACAAATGGAAATAGCATTGAGACCACATAGTTTCAAGTTTTAGGACCTTCAAGGAAATAGTTATGAATTCTCAAAGTTGAATGCTTTTGTCACTTAAACATCCACCTTTAGAAATGTGCAATATTTATACACTATTGGTGCAATAAAAAAGCAAAATATGGGGTTAGTGTGCATTTCAAGAGGTAGACACTTTAAGAGGTCAAGTACTTTATGAACTTTTTACCTTAATTGATAGACTCATCTTTTGGTGAACATTCATCAACAATATTATTATTGTCCACATTTTTCATTTAAATATTTGCAATTTTAGCACTTTTTTAGAAGGATTTTTGCTATTTCATATACTTTTTCAAACATTCTTTTCAATGAAAAGAAATGGTACTATAATCAAGTAAGATTATCAAGAAATTTTGCAATAAAGTAATTGGTTGGATTGAAATTTAAAAAATATGGTTAAGTTGAACCAAGGGATTTTTTAGGTAATTAAATGTCCAATTTCCTAAAAAAGATGGGCAATTTGAAGCCTATAGAAGAAAAGGATAAATATAAACATTAAAAAATGCCAAAATATTTGCACATAGTTACCGCAATGCTTCCAAAACTTCATTTCATCTATCGTGCAAAATCAATATATACAAAGAATGCATACAAAAAATACGTACTCAAAATTACATCCTAAAAATGGCTTTCTTCAATAGTATAGATTTCAAGTGCTTGTACATGTTAGATGAGTTGGAGTCCACTGCAAATGGTGGAAGCTATGGGTGGTGAGTGCATAATTTGCATGTAAACTTTTATACTTTTGAAAGTAAGTTTGTTGGGATTTATTTATTTATTCATTTATTTACACAAATGAAATAGAATTTCATTGCAAGGAAGAGTTAACAAATCCAAACAATTACAAGTAGCTTGGCTCTTGAATATAAGTTTGAACAAGGTTAAAAAATAAAATTTACTAAAGCCATTATTGCATTTGTTGAACACTTCAAAATGTCTTTAACCTCTAAAGGACCAAAGTGTTTTTTTGGCAATATTAAAAATTTGGGTAGGTATGTGTGACTACTGATTAGAGATTTTTATGTTTTGGGACCAAACTTCAATAGAAGGTGCAGACAAGGAATTTTTTTAAAGCCCAATAATTTTTGTAACTTTTGACTACATGGTTACAAAGTTATTGCACAATTGAGTTATTTGTAAAGTACACTAAACCGGGGTTTAAACCCACGAGTTTTGTGAAAAATCTAGTTGAGTTGAAAAAGTTGAAATAAAAGTCGGTATGAAACTTATTTTTCCATGAAAATGGTGCCTAAAAAAGTTTGGTCCCTACTTTTGAAGTTGTATGACATAAGTATCTTGCAAAAAAGTTTGATACTTCAACTATAGTTGCCTTCTCAACTAGTTGTTCTCAACCCTAGTTTTATATATACTTGAAAAGCTTTGAATCATTTCATTTGGATTGATAAATCAAAAGTATTTCACTCTATTTCTCAATATTTTTGGAAAAAAATAAAAATATTGGGTGGAGATTGATTATTACATTTGAACCATTGTGATTGGCAAGTTTTAATTTCAAAAATAAACTCTTAACAATTTAGTATTTTGATTCATTCTCTACTTCTTTTACCCTTATTTTTTTTCCTATATGTTGTACAATTCCAAATGATTTGAAACCTTTCAAGCATGTAGCCAACTTACCTTGGAGAATGAATCCAAAGAAGCATTACCATTTTGAACTTTTTTTCATACAAATGTGAGCTTGTAAAGTTCAGCTGCCTGGTTTTTTACAAGGCTAAGAAAAGATTTTGGTTGATTCAAATGCTTATATTTTGTAGTCCATATGGTAGAAAATTCTAAAAAGTTTTTTTTCATCTTTTCAAACTAGCATACTACAAGATTCTATGGTTACATGTGTTTATAAATAATAATTTCCAAATATTTGGTGTTTGTATTAGAAATGGTAGTTTTGGAGGGGTTTTTTTTGTGAAAATATGGTCAAGGTTAGGGGTTAATTGTTTGAACATCAAGACAGACAATTGGTATCTAATGCATGGAGAACAAAGAATTTTTGTGTATAAGACAAATGTAAAACTATTTATCTTTAGAATTTTGCGTTAAAAGCAAAGATATTTTACAATAGTTTGACTTCTAATTAGCATTTTTAGATATTTATAAGCCAATACTTCCCACGGTATCAAAATGGATGAATTTTGTAGTCACATTTTTTTGGAAGGGTTAAAAACTAGGTTCCTTGTACCTAGTTAATATATATACCATTCTTTTTGCAATGAAATTTTGTTTCCTTTGTGCAAAAAATTTGTCTTTTGAAGTCTTATTAAGTGTAACAATTAGCCCTTTTTTGGCACCAAAGTGTCACATTGCACCAATATAAAACAAATGTCTACTTTTCACTAGAAAAAAGTAATCTTTTTTCACGAGAAATTTTTCATTTCTATACAAAATATAGATGAAATCAACAAATTTGGATGAAAAAATGCATGAATATGATTCCAAAGTGCTTTTAGGTCAAAAAATGGATGGATGTAGAAATGCAATGCTTAACCAAATTTTAAGTGATCACCATCCTAACACTTTCTCAAAAATTCCTAAAAAATGATTGGTCACAATATTAAGCTCTTTCAATAATTAGTGTGACACTTATTTGTCAATCTAAATTCCTATAATTAAAGAACATCTAGCCTACTAATATTGTACTATTTTGAAAGACTACTATAAGGTTTTGATGATAGGAGGTGCTAATCTATGTCACTCTTATTGATAAGACAACTCGATGTAGATTTTATTCGTAGAGAAAACTTTAGTTCGATACTATTTTCACAATAATAAAATAGGAATATCATAAATTTTGCTACTCTATAAATGGTTTCAATGTATCAACTCTTGTCGTTTATGCCTTGAATGACAAAAATAGATAAATTAAATTGTTTATGGATTAGCATAGTTAATGGTATTCTTAAGCTCTCATTTTTATTCTTTGCTTATTAGTAGAATATTCATTGTAGCCTATTTTAATGAATCTCATGCTTTTAAAACCTTATTGGGTCATCTAACTTGGTTCTCAATTATTTAACCTTCATTTTAGGCCCCCATCTATGCCATAACTTCTATAAATCTTAAGGATCAGTTTTATTGGTCTTATGCCTAACAAGACTTTACAATTATAGTCATCATAAGATCACTAACCCTAAAAGCATTCCAATAGAAGACTTGCCAAAAAGGGGCACCAAATGAGATTTGCTATGCAATTTGAAAGACTTCAATTTTTGTATTGCAATCTTGCAATAAAGTTCTGTTTCATTTATGTCGAAAAAATTTGTATTGCATCTTTAGCCTTTTATTTAGTAAAAGATTTAAACAAATCAATTCCTTGTCAATTGTTGATGTACAAGGCCAAAGACTTGACATAATTAGAAGGTTTTCATTATTCTACACTCAAAAACTCAGAATTTGACAGCAATATTAAATAGCTCCTCAATACAACTCCTCATTATTGATGGCAATTAGATACTAAATATAAAAAGCTTCTTGAGGTTTATGGCAATTAGATATTGAATATAAAGAGCTTTGTAAGGGTAATTAGGCACATCTTGGGACAATTGTGCATAATGAAGGTCCAAATTACTTTTTCTTGTGATTAGGATACTCAGCTTTTTGCATTTTCTAAAGTTGGAGGACTAGGAATTAGTATACACATCTACTTTGAAAATTGGATCATACAACATATGAAGTCATACTCTACACAATGTATTTGGTTGTGCACTTGCCTCATTTAACAGTGTTTGGCCATTTTTTGACCATTAGCATGTCTACCAAGGGCGAATGATTCTCACTTAATGTAGTTGTGGGGATGTTCTAAGGTTTGATGGTGATGTGATCTCTAGTTGATTTTATGAAAACGATTAATTGAGTAGGCTCTTGGCTAGGCTTGAACTTCAATGGTGACAAAGTGGTTCCAATGTATGGAATTGGTGGTTATGTAAATTTTGAGAGTCAATTGGAAGGTTAAAAGGAAATATTTGCTTGAGCTTTAGAGTTGCTAACTAATTGTTGATCATTCCTGTAGATGACATTAGGTACAAATTTTTTAGAATAGAGGGCTATAAGTATTTAGGATAAGATATTATACTACAAGAAGTTATATTGAACGTTATTTTTAATATAGAAATATAGATTGTTTTATAAAGTCCGTCACCTAAAACATAGGGTTTTTTTAGTATTGCAAATATACTTAATTTTACTTATTCAAATTCTTGGCTATAGTTTAATATGAAAATGTGAAGATGAATGAATTGGAATTAAGTCAATATGAGACAAAAGATGGTGATGGAATTCCTAGCTTGTTTCCTTTTTAGTTCAAAGAAATAATTATGGAAAGTTAAGAGAGCAATATGATGCTGTAAAAGAGATTGAGATTTGATTTTGATGATTAATACACTTTAAAAAATACAATGGTATAAATCTTAAACACTACTGCACTTAGGAAGTTCCTAAGAATTTCAATGGGATTTTGGAAAGTTTGAAATGAGTCAAAAGCACTATGGTTGTTTCCACGAGGTCATTTTAAAAGACTTTCAACCTTTTGCTAGTTCTATCCATGTAATGATAAAAGGTAACTACAAAAACATTGTCCATTTTTTGTAGCATTTTGGCATAATGTTATTTTGGAAGAGATTACTACTATTTTCAACCCAAAATTGCAAATTTGAAGGTCATTATTAAGAGATGAAGATTTCTACTGGCCTATTACAATTACAAAAGACAAGAAGAGATTTTATAAAAATAAAAAAATAGTCACTTTTTACATGAGCTTAAAGTGCATTAGCTTTGGACAAGTGCAAAGATGATAATTTTTCTTACAAAAATACAAATGATTCAAAATAATCATCTTTAAATTAGAAAAAAGTGTCTTCCCTTACTTTGTTATTGAATTTTTATTTTTTATTTTTTTAAATCAAACATCAAAGTGTCTATTTTCTTGAAATTTTCATTAGATTCTTTTTTGCATTCTAGAAGACTATTTTGGAGCTGTTTCCAAAATTGTTCCTTGTACAATGAAACATTCTCTTTTAATCTAAATTTTAGAATTTAAAAGATTAAATTATTTCAAATTTCAAATTGTATGAAAGAACTAAAAATTGATGTTTAAAAATTTAATTTTTTTACAAAAAAATTCTTAATTAATTAATATTAATTGACATGTCAGTCTCTTGGTCTTATCAAATAACTTACATGGCAGTGTTCCTAGAATTTTCAGTGTATTCACACAATCTAGAAATCTACAATCTTTTGGAGGGCCTTCAAAACATCTAATGTTTCTTTTTTGGGTGCATATTTTTAATAGATAAATTTTACAAAGCTTGAATTTTTACACAAATGGAATTTTGGATGATTTAAAAATTATCCATATTTTAATATATTATATTTGAAATTTTTTAGTCAAAACATTGTAGTCTTCACTAAAACAAAAACAACAAGTGCTTCCCACAACAACTTTTTGATTGTTTGAACTTCTTAAAATTTAATCATATATGGGTGACTAGTTATGAAGTATTGGTGAAAATAATTCTTTCATTTGATTTTTAAAAATTAATTATTTTAGAAAAAAGAATTTTTTTATAAAATAAGTTTGGAAAATGGAATGATACCAACAAAACAAGTTAGAACAAAAATGAATAACAGTACTAAAAAAAACTCTTGAAAAATGACTTCTTTAAGAAGATAAGGTAGGAAAATGGAACAATACCAACAAAATTAGTTAGAACAAAAAGGAACAATATCAATATATTAAAGTAACCTTTATCAAAACAATCTCAACTACAAATAAATTAGAAGTTTAAAATTAGATTTATACCTACAAAATGCCTATACATTGTGTCGTATATTTTCCGGAATCTAATCTTATTCAACTAAATCCGAGTTCGAACACCAAGGAATGAACTATGTAAGGTTAGCATAATGTATTTAAAGGTCACAACGTGCAAAATTTAGAGACTGATTCATTCTTAATCCTAGTAAAACCCAAGGTATCACTCAAGCTGTCCATTAGTAGATGCTATTGACTAATGTATGCAGTCACAGTTCTATCTAGTGTGCTACTGGCTCGGGACAATAGTTCAATGTGGATTGACTTGTAGTGAATGCATATGCAATGCAGGACTTATAGACTAAATAAATAATAGTATTGTTATTCTTAGTATTTAGCAAAAGAATAAGAGTTAATATTTTAGACTAACTCACAATAAGTCTGCACACATACAACCAAGGACAATATGGCCAAACACGTACAAATCAGTATGCTCTACCTAAAACCTACACAAAACTCCCATTTACAACATACATATGCGATTTTAAGATTGACACTCTCAACCTCCGTTAGGACCTATATCCAAATTAGGGTTACAAATTTGGACCTTTATTTTAGTTTGTTTTTGGTCGAATAATTAGGTCAAAACATTCAAAATGTTATATCCCCAAAACCATGGATATCAACCCTATGACCGTATTCCAGAACCCAAAGCCGTGGTACCCAGTTGATACCCGCGTCCGATACCCGATTGAGTATGACCAGCAGGGTCTCAACCTTCAGGATTTCAGCCGTCAGGGCCTACTCCAACTTTGAGTCGCGACTGCTTCGCGCGGCACACTTGGTGCCGAATTGGTTGAGGAATTTCGCAAAATTCTCACACGATTGCGATTCTACTACATCTGGTGATCTCGCGATCACACAAATTTCCCAAATTCGGTTCAATTCTCAAACATTGGGCTTCACAAAATTTCCGAATCCCTAATCTCACCCCAGGTTTACAAACGACCGAATTTGAAGAATCTTCCTGAATTCGGATGCACTTTAGCAGCGATTACCATTTCTCAATGCTCTTGATCGATCTAACCCAATCAATCACTCACATTGCTCACAAAAATTGATTTCGAAGATTTTTTTTTACCGGACCTGGTCAGCACCGCAACTGGCTCAATGTTCAGCAATTTTGGATGTCGCAACTCCTCACGATTCAACCTGCAGCAATCGGATTCTCCGAAATCTTTCCAATTTCCTCTTTCACCGTAGTCAATTTCCCCACTGCGACCACGAAACTGGTCACCCTCATAGTCACGCCGACCACAACCGAATGCACCCCAGTCCAAATTCAACTTCAGTGTCTTCGATTCTTTGACCACATAGATTCAGAATTCATAAGACACTCAGACTAACACACGATCCCTCAAAATCCAAGTAATTTCACCGCAACACGCACAGATTCAATTTTCACACAACACAGATGCACAATTTACACAAACTCAATCTTTTATTGCAAATATACAGTTCTACGCACAAAGATTACAGCACTAGAAGGATCTCTACAATTTGCACTTCCGGGGGGAGAGAATTAGAGGAGGGAGAGGAAATTTTGTCAAGAAAAGGGAGATCGGAAGTGAGGAGAAACTGCAGCACAACGTTCCGCAGCCAGAACTCTTCAAATCTTAATTTTCTCTTTTCTTTTTCTTTATCTCTTTTATCTTTATCTTTTGCCTTTTGCTTTAATCTTTACTTTTCCCCTCTTTTACAATTATACTAACTACAAACTAAAGTATCTTTGAACTTTTTCAAACTTTAATGAAAATAGACTATTTTTTATACTAAATATTAGATATAGAATAAAATAATGTATATAAAGTCTTTAAAAATCGAAAAAGTACTTAAAAAACCAAAAAAAACTAGACTACACATTGAATCAAAATCATTTTAAAATCATACAAGCAAGTACAAATCACTAAATTTGAAGAAGTTTTTTTAATGTTTTTTTTGTCATGAATGTAAATTGTAAATGAATATAAATGCACAAAAACAAAAGAGAGGGGAAAACAAACCTCTCAAATCTAACTTCAAGTGCTTCTAAATGATCATATTCCAATTGTTCTATAGCAAATGCTAGTAAGGATGTTAAGATGAAAGTTTGAGAGAGAATGCGCAAAGATGATAAACTACAAGCCAAGGCCTCCAAAAATTGCAAGCTCAAAAATTGATAGCAAAATTGTCAGAATAAAAAGAATGCATTACAGAAAATATAAATCCTATAGAAGGACGTTAGACTTTTGTTTGATTTTTGGCTACAATACACATTGTGTTGTGCTATTGGAGAGCATCTTCTAAGCTTGCTCACAATGGCCCACTTAGCTCTCCTATAGTCAATGAATGTGTTCCAATTGATTGTAACAATATGTCTTCAACCTAAGCCTTGTTCTTGAAGACCATGTCATTTCTTGGATCCATAAGCCAAAGAACATCAATGTGAATCTTCAACAACTATATCCACTTCATAGGGTTGAATTTTGAAGGGACACTTAGAGAGAAGGTACCTTGTCTCAAAGAGAGGATTTGCCATAGTCCTATAGCATCCTTGTGTGTAATCAATGTGGCAACCAAAGACCAAAGTATTCACACTATGCATAAATAATTGCCATTTAGATTGAGCAGCTTGATTGTCAAAAATGATGAAGGACCATTTCTTCCAAATGTCAAGGGCAAATTAGGCAACAAGTGTACATATGCCATTTTCAAAGTGCATTGTCTAAACTATAAAAGTGACATTTAGGACAATTGTAGATTTTAGATTGTGGAGTTGAAATCATCTAGGGCAAGTATTGATGTCAATAATTTAGGATATATATAGGTTTTAGTCATCTAGGATGGGTATAGATTCAAGACTGCGTGATCTAAACAAGTTCCAAAGTTGTGGAATTTTTACCATTTCAATGAAATTCACCACACTAACACTCATTCAATCATTTTACTGTCAATCACATATTAAGCCTTTAATTCCTCCCAGAAATCACGTGTTTAATCAAGAAAACTCGGCTACACACTTAGCTCACAACAAATGGACCAAAACAAATCAATTCAAATGTCACATTCAAATAGGTGCTAGATTTTCAAGAGTGTGGACTTACGGTATGGTAGGTGGCTCAAATTGCGACTGTCCATTTAGAAGCATCCCTACAAAACACCCTAAAAACGACAGTAAATGGTTTTGAAATGGTACTACCATATGTACTTAAAAAAATTTGGTTAAAGAAGGAGCCATTCTCAATTACTCTAATGTTGATTAGTACATTTAGTATTGATTATGTAAGGGTCCAGTATGTTTATTTAGGAAATTGCACCAGACTTTAAATGGAACTTAGGAAACAACAAACAAAAGCATAACCACCAAATAAACAAATTATAGAAAGCCTAAAAAGATACAGTACAGGACGATTTGGGGATAGTAAAGAGTGCTTTTACGAGCAAGCGCCATCTGAATTAGCATGTTCAATAGTCGACTATTAAGACTTAATGGACGCATTGAAAAACTAATTAATCCTGACAACAAACTGTATTACAGTACATCCATAAACAAATTCATCCAAATTCAATTGAGTGAAGAAAGTTTCACAGAGTTGTTTTACTAAAATGATTGTGTGTATCCAAAGTGTAAAGCTGCTCCAGTTGAGGATTGTAGTTCTTGATTGTGAAGTGAGGAATTCTTCGACGTGTTCATTGATTTTTCTTTGTTTTTGCTTCCATAACTGGGTTCAGAGTTTGTAAGATTTATTGCAATACTAGAGCTGATACAAGAATTCCATAAGCTTATTCTAATTGAGAGCTTCTAGTGCCTTACTTGTGAAATAATTGGTCCAAACGTGTAGTAATAACGATGGGTCATTGCAAGAAAGACCTGCTGAAAAGCATAGCGTTTTGCACAGTATTCACTTTTTTCTTTGGGAGTACTGTAGAAATAGTAAATCAATTTTTAAAAAAAGTGAAAAATATGTTTGGTGTATATACCTTTAAGAAGAAGATACCCTAGGAAGGAAAAGTGTAGAAAAATTCTCTAAGTAGGAGAACTAGAAAAGTGTTGAATTTCGTGAAAATTGTAACTTTCACCATAGTTTCACATTTTAATTTGTAGAAAATAGGGAAAGTAATTTTTCTTAAAACTAAAAATTGGCCATTTGGGAAGACTTTATGGTAAAGGTATTTCACCAAAATAATGATCCAAAAACTATCTTAATTGTTCAAAAATGTGCGCGCAAGGGAGGCCTGTTAGCACACATGTAGAGGAAAGAGAATAATTATTTTTTGAATTTCCTTTGGTGGAAACATGACTACTTAGTGTAGGAATAGACCCTAGAAATCTCAGCTCTAAATTATTAATTTAAAGTACTCCCCAGTACTAAAAACCCCTAAACCGCAAAGTGTGACAAATTAGAGAAATTAGAATTTAAATATAAAAATATTTCTGAAAATTTCTGAAAAATAAGGGTTTTGATAAATACCAAGTCATCCATCTTCAATAAAAATTTCAAGTTCAAAGAATTAATGCTTCAAAAGTTATAGCTCATGACAACTCCGTCATTCAAAGTGTGACGCCAAATAGTACAAGTCTTTCTTGCATTCACCCCGATGAATTCTTCCGATGAGGACTATGAGGACTCAGTCACTCAGGAGGGATTGAAGAGTGTAGTGATAGTGAGTTCTGTCAACCTCGGAGTTCCGGGTCTAGTGCGAGCGAGTTTGATGAATTAGATGTTACAGTTAAAGAAGAATTGGACGATGAGGCCCTTCCAGATGGTGTTGACTTTGCAGCTATGGAAGAGTTAGAATCAAAACGTGTTCAATCTACACAATTAGTACATGATGAGTGTCACACATCTTACCTACTTGACAAGGGCGGAGGGTTGTAGGATGAGGAACACGACCTGTAGGAAGTAAACAGATGAACATACCAATAGGGATGGAAACTACCACAAATTTGAATAGCAACAGCCTTCTCAAGTTTAACATGGCAACATGCCAGATCATTGCACCTGTAGAAGTAGAAGCTAAAGACGGCTTTGAAGACAATAGACACAGCAAAGTAGCCGATCCTTCAAGGACACCATCCAACAACGGCAGAAAGGAACATCCAGAATCATCTCAACTGGGAGAGAGAGCTGCAAAGATGGATAGGACGTTCAAGGACTGTAGAAAAGACATGGGCATTGAGAGAGAGGAAGGCAACAAGAATGGGGCAAACCATAAATAGACCAGCTAGGATGGCTACCAAGATCTACTGTTAGAAGGAGAAGAAACCTTCCTTTTTGGCAAGACACTTTCCAGGGCACCTTCTCCTATTGCAGAATTTGCAGAAGTAAATAACGATCCTCCTCCTTCAATTCCAAAGAGACCTTACAAGAAAATTAAGAAGAATGGAAATTGGACTAGTCTCCAATTACAACAGGCTATAGAAGATGTGGATGACGGAATGCCTTTGAAGACTGCAGCCAGAAATTGTAGAATTCTAATTACTAGTTTCAGAGGTCACATGTATGGTACTACCTTGTCTAGAAAGAGAGGGAAGAAATCATTTTTAAGTATTGAAGAAGAAGGCAAAATAGTGTCATATCTATTAGAAATGGAAAATTGTGGATTTCCTTTAAATATGGGTGAACTCAAATCAAAAGTCCAAGAGTTTACCCAAACAAGAGTCACACCTTTCAAAGATGGTCTTCCAGGTCAAGGTTGGATTAGATGTTTCTTCAATAGACATCCCCAATTATCTATGAGAAAGCCATAGGCATTGGATGTCAACCGAGCTAAAGCCCTTAATCCAGTGAGCGTAAAGACTTTCTATAACAACCTAGCATCTTTGTATGAGAAATACACATACCTTCCTCATCAAATTTGGAATTGTGATGAGTCTGGGGCATAAGCAGGACGAGGAGGTGGTGGATTTGTTATAGCAAAAAAGGGGATGAGAAGTATTCACACAATAGTTCCCAATCAACAAGAGTGGTTATCAGTTCTTGTTTGTGTCAATGCAAATGGAGATACTCTACCCAACTTTTTCATTTTAAAAAGAAAAAGAACAAGTTACAATTACCTTTCTAAGACAGGAGACAAGAAGGCTGCAATGACTATGCAACCAAAAGCCTGGATGACACATCTACTATTTAAGGGTTGGACGAAGCATTTCATCAAGAATATTAGAGAGAAGTATGAATTATCTCGTACTTGTAGACACCTGCTCATTTTAGATGGTCACACGTCTCATGTAACATTAGAAGTAGTGAAAATAGCTATGTTATGTGGTATAGATCTTGTCACTCTTCCTAGCCACACCTCCCATGCATTACAACCATTAGATGTGACATGTTTTAAACCATTCAAAAGTGGTTTCAGAGCCTATCGGGACAAGTGGACTGGCAGTCACGTAGGGAAAAATCCTAAAAAAGAAGATTTAGCTGGATGGGTTGCATTTGCTCTTAGAAGAGCACTTACCAAGGAGAACATTACAAAGGGATTTCAAACGACTG
Organism: Thuidium tamariscinum; assembly: GCA_947034885.2. Lineage (NCBI taxonomy): Eukaryota > Viridiplantae > Streptophyta > Bryopsida > Hypnales > Thuidiaceae > Thuidium > Thuidium tamariscinum. The sequence continues at coordinate 15,945,295 of OX344758.2, forward strand.
GCATACTGCCTTATGACAACACTACTATGAATGGGAAGATGGGGCCCAGTTTAAATTTTAGAAGAGAAGCTGAAAGAGAATTTCCCAATGCTACAGAGAATATATCTTCTCCTGAGAACTTCAACGCAGTTCATTACGACGGTGTGCATGAATGGCAAATTGAGTAAATTAATGAAGAGGATGTAGAAACTCTTCCACAATGTGATCATTACTTTGTTGAATTATCAGGTAACAATGAGCATTCCGATAATCAAGATTTAAGTAATGAAGATAGTGAGGATGGATTTGTACAAGGAGAAGACAACTTTGATAATTTCTTTAAGCTTCCCCATGTTGAGCTGCCACTAGTGAAGAAAACAAGGAAGGGAGGGGAGCCTTACATTGATTATTCGAAATCTATTTGGATGACTCAGAATGATTATGTCCACTTGTTGGAGCAGATTGCCATGCGGAAGGAAACAACTCTGGAAGAAAAGGAACAATAAAAATTAGAAGTACAGAGGAAAAAACTGATTAAAGCCAGAGAGAAAAGGGAAAAAGATATAATAAGGAGTGAGAGGCAAGCTTTGATGGAATCCAAAAAAAGACACAACGCAGCATGGTCTACCAAGGGAGTAGCAGAGTATGGCAATAAGCTTCATGCCCTTATCAAAGCTGGAACATCTATGAGAACTTGGAAAATGCCTTACTGTGGATTCCCACCTCCAATATGCAAAGAGAATCAAACACGAGAAATGGCTAGAAGTGCAGCAAAGAAACTAGGAAAGAATGTAAGTGACTTACCATGTCTGCTAGAAGTTCCAAGGCCTTGGATGCAATTTCATAGCTTTATGCCACAGGTTCATCAAGTTTGGCAACAGTCAAGCCTCTTCACTACCTTCATTGGAGCAGGAATTCCTCCTTCAAGCAACTTGACTAGTAACAATGGATTTAGATCACTGGACATACCACAGGCTTCTGTTCAGCTGCAACCACCACCACAACTCTAATGGACAGGAGTGAGTTGGAGGTGCTCACATGGCAGCATCATCATGGGAGGTTACTATTACATATATGTCAAAGTTGATCATACTATAGAATATATATGGGAGGAGGCTAGACATGCGAATTTAAATGGATCAGTTAGGTTTTAGATGCATAGTTGTGAGAATTACAGTACATATCATATTTACAAAAATTTCAAAGCAAGTGGACTGAGCTTGAAACCCAACATGTTTCACACTGACCTTTGATACTGAACGAGGTGCTAACTTCTCTAGCTTCGTTGCCAAAGAGGGAACTATGAAGGGCCGCAATAGATCCTTCTCGATGGAATCAACATCGTAATTGAACTCGAAGTACAACGACAAGGGTGATTGATAGGATCTGCAAAAGGCAAGTGCTCTTCTGGCCACCTCCCTCCAATGGTGAGTACGAACTTCAACTGATGACCCAACCACTCGGCTTAAGGTCTAGGTACTCTGATCTTTTCCTCTGTTTCAATCAGTGGACACCGCCATTTGTGATTAATTACGTGCCAAGAATTCAATATATCATGCTAAACTCAGATTGATCGATTGGCACATGCAGGCAAGGGATAACAAACATAGAAACAATAATCGAACAAGCAAGGCAAAGAGAAGATGGGACGACCTTGGGAGTTGATCCAGGAGGTGCAGCTTCAACAACAATAGCATTTGGAAAGGCTTCCTTGCTCAGTACCTCAGTTCTCGAGTACCACTTGTACACCCGGCTTCGTGATGACAACATGATCAGAAGTTGCTACACAACGCAGTGGAAAGAAGGCATGGGCATCAGTTACAAAGAACTTCACGCACATGTGTTGAGGCAACTCCCGCTTCACAGCGTCCAAAATCGAACCGACATGTAGTGTTGGGGTACTTCGAGCTTGTACTATCGGGAACTTGGAGCTCGGAAGTCAGGCTTCGAAGTGTCGGACGTTATTAACTAAAGGCGTACCTGGCTACTACATGCACTGCAAAGAAAAGATCCGATCTGTGATTGGTTAGTACATATTCGAACATGCATATTCAACTACGTTTACTCTCCTACTAGTAGTACATTGGCTTATCGTGCTAACAAATTATCAATTCAGGTAGCGTTTAGAAATCACATGCTGTCGCTTTGCTCATGTGGCCATGCAAATATATTTGAACTATTGATGCAGTTTCTGCAAGGGGTTCGTGGATGCAGCATCCGCTTGGTATTGAAAACCAGTTCATATTGAAATGCTGAAACATCGATATCTCTTGTATTTCAATACAATACTGATTTCTCATGTTCATACTGAAATCATGTACTTACTGAAATACTTTTACATCGATATCTCTTATATCCAAGCTGAAGTGTGCAACAGTTAGAAGCTCCATCAATTTGAAGGTTCCACATATCTGTGACCATGCAGTTTGGAGTAGTAAATGTTAGGACTGTGATCAGAAATTGGGAACCTGATATTGTCGATACTCCTTGCGAACTGAACCCTCCAACTATCGGTTGTTGCATCCTGATCGAGTTGGCCCTCCCTGGGCGCCGCTCTCCAACGATTAGTCTCTTGATGATCAGTCTCCCGATGATCAGTTCGGTGCTCAGTCCGCGGCGCCGCACTCCCTTCCTCCCATTCCGTTGATCTACGGCTCCCCGTAGATTAGCCCCGCTTCACCCGCCGACCCCTCTCCCCGATGCTCGGACCTGCGCATGCTCAGTACCTACGCGTGGGACTCAATTACCAAATTAGTAAGTGTCAGTCTGCAGGTCCATCCGAATGCCAGGCATCTCCTCACCGAAGTTTACTCTGGATACCAGGTACAGTAATTGACATGTAGATCGACAGTGTGAGAATCAGGATTATTAGTTTTCGTGGGACTCAGTAATCGGAAGCAGTAGAGGTATTTGTAGAAGGAAGAGAAATTAATAACATGGCCAAGAAAACAAGAGCAGAAACGGAGAAATGACAACAAGCTAGATTAAGCAAACAGGCCGTGAAAAAGAAGAAATACAAGTGCGCGACATAGATCTCACCAGTAGCACTGATTCTTGACAAGAGGTTTGTAGCAGGGATGTGGCGACCATGACGAGCAGTGGAGGAGTCATTGCAAGAAATGGCCGCTGGGCCTGCAAACCTCCCTGGTTATACTAGCTGAAACGCAAGTGCCAACGGTTAGGAATGAAGGCAAGCGCTGAAGATGAGAACAATAAGTTAAATCATCCATTGCCCAGAATTTTCGGATCCAAGGAAGGCACTTGGCGCGTAAAAGGTAGCACATGCATGACGGCCATTTTTGAAACCAAGTTGGGCGATTCAAAATTCATGTAGGCCGATTCTTAGGACTTCCAAGGTCGCTTTAAGATGTAGTAGGGTCGTGTTAGGGAAGACAGTTGCATCATTCACCTCTTTCTGCGGGTTTATTTATGGAACTCTTACTTCCAGAAAGTGTCAGGAACTGGCAAGACGAAGTTGCTTCAGTCTTTGCATAGGGTCTGCTTATCTTGCGTCAGGGTTGGTTTTTGAAACCTTCTGGTCACTTTTAAAAACCACTTGTATTGCATTTTGCATGCCACACGGTTGTGTTTTGGATGAAGACTTCTCTTTTTTAAGAAATCCCTGGTGTGGGTTTGCCAGACCCTAGGGTCAGAATTAGGTACTTATGGCTGCTACTTTCTAAAATTCATAAGTAATTCAAAACTATTGCAGAAATTCTATGACTACTTTTCTTCGATTCCCCAATACCTTGTCTTCAAGTCAAAATTAAAGGAAACTCTATCCAGCCATTTAACTCATCAAAAACGTTGAGACAAGCCTTAAAGGGTCGCTTTTCAAGCCGGCTACCTTATTACCAAATTGTCACAGACTCTGCATAATTATTAGATTCAACTACAATCATGACAAGAGTTTCAATCCCCACTTGACTTGTATAGAAATTCCTCAACTTGTCCGCATTGAACTTCAGACTTGTACACTCAATTATTTGCTCTCGAGGAGCTCACTTAATTTAACCCCTAAACGAGGCAAGACGTTAAATCCTGTAAACGAACCTGACGTGGCGCAGGTAAATTGAGCCCCCCGCAGCTAAAACTTGTTTTATTTGGAGTTGATAAGGGTTTGGGGGTTTATGTTTCATTGGGTTTTTTGGTTGTGTCAACATCTTCCTTAGCTAATTTATGGTCTCCGAATCCAAATATGAATTCAGAATTTGAAAAACATAAATTTTGAAAAAAATTAAAAATTTCAGTGTTTACCCTGGGGTAAATTCAGCTGCGCCATGTTAGTTTCGATTACAGGATTTAACGCGCGCCCTAAACGAGGAGCCGGTGGCCATGGAACTCATGAATTTTGATACTATGGGAATCACTGGTTCTAAAAAAATCAAAAGCTCTCATTGGAAGTCAAAGCACTATGGAAGATCTTCCCTTTCCACCCCTAATTTTGAGGATGAATAACTACATTTCTATCACATACCGAAAGATTTTGTCTTGTTCATCGACTAGAATGGAGCTTGCACATCGTTTAGGGGTTAACCACCAAAGAATCCAAACAAAAATAAGCTTATATACAAGATTTGATTTCATTGACAATTGGGAACATAAAAGGATTTTTGGCTTGTGCAGAAGACTGCGAGTTCCCGGATTGTAGAAACTCGCTGAAAGTTGCTATAGACACAATCTGATGTGGCCAAGAGATTGCCACACCAGATATTAATATCAAATTAATATTTTAATATTTTTTTAAAATTATTTTTTAAAAATTTGATAATATTTAACTATATATATATTTGATTTTCTTAAAAATTTAATCTAACAAGTTCATAGATTAGAGAACACGGCTGAAACGGTCTCTCAGAGCCCTAGAAAATCCTCTTATGATTCTCACATCTGATCCTCACATCTGATCACATTCTAGCCATCCAACCAGGCTTGCAACACCCATAGGCAATTGCGGCACTTAGCTCCAGTATATCTCTACTCAAATTACTTTGGACAATGAACACTCAAAATTGCTATTAGAGTAAACTTGCTAATCATGGCACATAGAGAATTCAAATCCTTTTCCACGTACAAATAGAGACGTGCATTTTTTGAGATTTGACATGATTATTAAATGGCATATTAATCCATCAAGGACCATAATTGATTTCTGGGGAGGACAAGACATTTTTTATCTCTAAGCTAAATATGGAAAAAAAAATTCTGATGCATTCCAAAGATCTAAGCATAATAATGAAATTGGCATGCATACTTAGACCCCTACAATAATTTTCTGGGCCATTGAAGGTTTTTTTGTTGGAAGAATTTTGTACTTCCAACCCATCTTTTGTGAGTTCTTTCCTCCCCTAAATCACATGCTAGTAAAATTTGTTGTAATTCTTGTTCCAATTCATTTGATCTATCATTCTCTACACCTATCCCCTTTTATTTGTATCCAAATTCATTATAAAATGTTGGCTACCAATGAAAAAGTCTCAATATCAACCAAAAGTTGTCAAGTGGCCCTTGATGGATTAAGATTGACCTTCAAAAAATAAAATGCAAAAAGATTTTTTCCTACAATTTTTATTGCATTTTGAGGGAAACGAAATTGAAATCTAATTTTTACAACTATTGCGTAGTTGAGTAGAGGTCTAATTTAAATATGCAAGCACCAAATGATTTTGCTATTGCAATTTGGTCACACAGTACACAATTCTCTTTTAATGTACAATGGAGTACCAATCAAAATGTCGTTTTTGAATTCGCAGTGAGAAAAATTTCAATATTGCCAACTTTGAAAGCCTCCCGAGAGCTCAAAAATTTGTATTTTACCACAACATTTTTACTACAACATCATCTATAAGTTAATTATATGTATGCCAAATTTCAAGGCCAAAAATTCACCAAAAAAAAGTAATTCAAAATCTACCAACATGGGTAGTGGTGAGAAACATTTCACTACTTTCAACTTTGACACCTTCCTAAGGATTGAGTTTTTTTTCTTTTTCCATGAAATTTTTGTCATAAAACAATATATATGTTTTTAATATGTATAAAAAGTTTCAAGGTAAAAGAATTTTCTTAAGAAGATATTTGAAATCTCCCAATAGGTGTGGTTTTGAGAAAATTTTCATAATTTCCAACTTTGACACCCTTCCAAGGGCTGAAAAATTGGTTTCTTACCATGATTTTTTTTTGTGGAGTCATCTCTATGTTGATAATATGTTCTCTAAATTTCAAATTCAAATGAATTACCAAAAAAAAGATATACAAAATCTCCCAACATGTGTAGTTGTGAGAAAATTTTCACTATTGCCGACTTTGACACCCTCCCAAGGGCTAAAAATTTGTCTATTTAACATGAATTTTTTTGAATAAGATCAACTTTATATTGATGATATATATTCCAAATTTCAAGTTCAGAACACTTGTCTTCCTCCAATTAGATTTACTAATTTACTTTGATGCTTTTCTTTGAATAAAAGGAGGTCAACTAACTTTGGGCTTGAGATGGACTAAACTTAGAATAGCGTTACAAAGTTCAACCTGTGTTAATAATATGTTGTTGCAAAATTTTTGGGAGCTGACTCCATGACTATAGTAACTTATCAGATGTCTACAACTATTCCACAATGCAACAAACTCACTGGATTGAAATAGTATTCATCTCAAGAAGTGGATGCTTTTAAAACCTAAACGGTTTACAAAATACAAGCATTCAAATTCATTGAAATTGTTTTTTTGGCCTTGCAAAAAGCAAGGTAGCTGTACTTTGCAAGCTTACTTTTCTATGAAAAAATGTCCAAACTGGTGGTGCTTCTTTGTATTCCTTTTCTAAATAAGTTGGCCACACGCATAAAAAATTTCACATCATTTGGAATTGTACAATGTACAAGAAAAAAATAGTAAGTAGAAAGTAGTAGAAAATGATTAGAAATACTAAATTGTTAAGAATTTAATTATGGAATTGAAAAATGCCAATTCCAATGGTTGCAATGTTGTAAAAATTAATCTACATCCTCTGATTTTATATTTCTCAAAAAATATCGAAAATCAAGTAAGGTAAAGGACTTCAAAGTTTATTTTAGAGTAAAAAATCCATAGTTGCCTGCAAACAAAAAATCCTCATAACTTTTCACTCATTGATCAAAATGAAATAATTCAAAGCTTTCCATGTATATATCACTCTAGAAAACCAATTTCAAATTTTTGTTTTTCAAAAAAGTGATTCTTTTTTATCTGCCCAAACTACCCAGTTACAAAGAAAAGCAACACATTAGGCCATAACTTTTGAATTGTATTGTTGAATGCCATGAAATTTAGTGAATATGAAAGATTTATTTGCCCCTACCTTCTATTAAAATTTGGGCATAAAATACGGGAATCTCTAGTTACACATACCTGCCCAAAAATTTCTAAACAACCAAAAAAAAATGTTGGTCCTTTAGGGGTTAACCTAAAACAAACACACCCCTAAACATAATTACCATGGAAATATTTTATATCTTTAAATTGATTTCATCTAAAATGTACTATCAAAGACATTACTTTGGTAAAAACTTTCTAAACTAAAAATGTACCATAAACTTTTTATAGCAAGCTAGAGACTCCAAAAACACTTGAAATCTCCAAAGGTCAAATACTTTAGATTGTTTAGAAAATACACATCAAAAATGCATTTCAAAAATCCAAAATATAAATTACACACTTCACAAATCTATTGTGATTAAAGATTGACATCAACTACATCATACTAATAATAGTGACAAATGCTTCCCACAAAAGGTGTCATTGACCTACATCAAGATATTGATAAGTCGGGTCTAAGATGGACATCTCAATAGAATGAAAATTATTTAGAAGCTTGTAGTTAATGAAAAGATGCAATGATGCAATGAAGTTGTCCTTTCAAATTTTATTTGCATAATTGAAACAATTATGTACCATACTATCGAATAACACAACAAATATAATAGTTCAATACCAAAGAGTAATTAGAATCAAAATAAAGTCAATACAACTTAATGATAAGTTGTAAATTCAATTTGAATTTTTTTTTCTATTAAAATATCTTATATCAAGTATAAAATGGATCATCTTCATCATCTTCATGAGATTCATCTTCCTAAGCACATCCACCTTTCTCTTGAAGGTTAAAGTATGTACAAATCATTCTATTTGATCTATGCAAAAGTAGACAAAGTTCCTTGAGAAACTTAGCACTAGGCCCTTCACCTTCAATAGTAGCTTCTAAACCTACATCACTCTCATCCTTCCTTTGCCTCCATCGAACTTCAAAATCATCAACATCGCTATTACCAATGATCCAAAGTAACTCCAAAGACTGTAAACAACCAAAATCTAATAAACTCTGGAAAAGGTTTGCAGGCAAAGAACCAAGTACCAACTCCTTTAGAGAAGGACAATCTACTCCTTCCAAACTTCTCAACTCATGGAAACCCCACACAAGACCTAAATGCAAGGAGGTGCATGGATTCAAGTTTGGCATGTGCACTAAAGAAACCAAACCAATCAATTCCATTTCTTGCAAAGAATCATAGATGCCTACATACTCATCCTTGCTTGATCTCCCAGAAAATGTGATTGTCTCCAATTTTCGAAGGTGCAAGAGTTGGAGGTTACGAAGGCAATGAAGCCCCTCCAAATTCAACATCGTCAAATCATTGCTATCACAGAGATTCAAAACCACAAGATTGCTCAACTCTTGCATTCTCTTGCTTGCAATAAGTCGCACATTGGAAGGAGTCATATGAGAAATGCGGAGTCTAATAAGATGTGACCAACTTTTAATTGATGTTGAAGAATCACCTTTCATATTCATTCCCCTTGGTTGAAACACACCATAAGCATCTTTCAGTCCATTCACATTATGGTCCTTTGTATACCACTTAGCAAACCTTTTGTACAAAGGAGGCACTGTAAATTCAAAATCAAACTCATCATCCGTATTGTCTTCCCAATCAAACTCAATTAGGCCCGAGTTTCTCAAATCCCATAACTGCATCAAATGATAAACATATATTTTCAAATTAGACATTGTAGGTTACAATCTCTAATCTAGAACTTGTCATTACACCAAATACAACATAAAGGTGATGATTTATGCACATACTAATCTTCTAAAAGCCAATGAAGTAATCCACACACTATCAAAAATGCTATTCTCCTAAAAATTCACATAAATTGACAAAAACTAAAAGTCTCAATAAAAAATCCAATAAGATGAGGAATACTCACTTTTCTCTTAATAATTGTTGGAGATTCATCATAAAGTAGACAAAGCCAATCAATGACATCAACAGCGTCAGGCCACCTATAGGCAGAATGTCTAAAATAGACTGCAAGATCTAAAAACAACAACTTTTCACTAAATTCAAAAGTGCTAAATTGCAAATCCAAAATAATAAAAAGATCTTTGGACGACCTTAATACATCCTTCACCAAATCCATTTCCTTGTCAAGATGATTTTTCCAAACCAAAAGTTGATTTCCCTTTCTTCTTCCTAATCGAGAAAAAAAGTCTGCCAATGCCGTCAATGCCACAGGGTGATAGAATCCCCCATCTTCGGAATCAAACCAACACTTTTGTACGGAAATTCCAAGAATGTCTTGTTCTTGCCTTGTTAGTTCAGAAATAGCCCTTATAGGAGCAGCATGTTTCAAAAAAAGTACTTTAGCTTCTTCAAACATCAATTCTGGCATAGGCATGTGCAATTCCATGTTGGGTAATAAATCTTCAAGAATGGCTTTGCTACTTGACGTAATCAAGATTTGACTTTCTGGGTGGAATCCCACCCTCAAATACTCTCGAACTTCTTCCAACAAATGCACATCATGGGTGACATTGTCAAGAACCAAAAACACCCGTTCTTGCTTCATAAATGCCTTCATTTGCATCAACCCCTAACATATGCACAAAAACATGAAAGAAATATCCATTAATCATGAAAGGACAAGCATTCAACCATTTTTTCAAATTTCAAAGTTTCTCTATTTGTATGCTCCTAGTTTGCAACTATACATGAGTGAAGATATAAGGTAGAAGCACCCTCTGTTACTACCAATGTTGGTAGATTTAGCATAGTTGGAGACACCTTTTCCTGTAAAGAGTATTTTTGTAGTATTCGCAATTGAAAATCATGAATACTCAAAAAGAAAAAGAATTTTTGGACAAGGCATGTAATTTTGGTGAATTTCAAAGTAGGATGCAATAAAGCACCTTAATCTACACTCCTAGTAAATTTTCCATGATTCTCACACCAAAATCTAGAATAATCAAAGCCCACCAACCACAACTAAAGTTTCAAGGTACTATTAGGAACACTTTTTAGAAAACTCTAGCATCAAACTATGGATACGCTGAAATAAATAGGTAATTCTACTTTATGTGTATATTTTTAGAAATGTCTTTATTTGTCTTCTATATGACCTAAACATTTCAAATGTGAATAAAAATATAAAGCTCTTGTCAATTTTTGTAAAAAAAATAGAAAAAGTTCTCATTGAATACAAAGTATGCTTAAATGATCTAAAACATTCTTTGTAGGTGAATAACGAGGAATTCACTCCCCAAACCACCACTTTTAGCTATTGTGCAAAGTTACTATTTTTGAGTTCATTAGAATTCCATACATAGTCTTCTTAGCAAGTGAAAAGAGGTTCCAACACATCAAACTTGATAACATGTGTAAAAGTTATTAAGGATCAAAGTACTTTGTCGATGATTTTCAAAAATTATTTTTTTCACATAGGCATGAAATGATTTTGTATACCATGGGCACGCAAAGATTATAGCAATTTTGGACAAGGCACACTATCCAAGGGCCTAACTCACATTACAAAACATCGTGGCACATATTGAAATACTTCATCATGAAAAAATTAGGATATCAACACTCTATGGTTGTAGCCCAAATGATCATTTTAGAACAAGAAAATGAATTTTGCAAATCATCAAAATTTAAACTAGAGTAGATGATACACTTCATAAACTTCAATTTATTTCTTGACTTAAAATTCAAAAATAATCATTGACACCATTCAAATTCACATCACTAGCAAGCACCTTCATAACATCAAATTACACTCCATGGTGATTAGTGGATCGAGCTCTTTCTAATGAGAATATTTTATGAAAACCTACAACAAGCCACTCTTCAACACCATGCTAAAAAAGTGAATTCAACATAACCCTCAAAAAGAATAGCTTAAGTAAATCATTTCACCATTTGCCAAGAAAAACCATGTCATTCAACTACCAAGTAGGTAAGGAGGTATGACAAAGTGACATACCAAATAATGCACCAATTACTTCAAAAAAAAAAATTAAAAAAAAAAAAAAAAATATATATATATATATATATATATATATATATATATATATATATATATATATATGTACTCTCCAAAACTCTCTACAAAATTCTCTCCACTCATAACTTTAATAGTTCACATCTCAAATTATGACCAAATAAATCAAAACCAGCATTACTTTAGAACACATGTCTCACACTCATTTCAATTAAAGTCATTGTCAATTGTCAACTCATGGAAAATAACATAAAAGTGATTGAAGAATTGATTTTAGAAATCCACTTCACTTTCAAACATTGCAAGTGGTTAAATTTGAATCTAAAAGCAAAATCTTACCTTTTCAACATCACCACCAATGTAGTCCACCACATTCTTATCAAAGCCACAAAGCATCTTGAGAATCTTCTTTTGACGTTGAGCTCTTAATCCCTTACGCATATCAACATAGCACACTTTACCCAAGAATTCTTTGTAGAAGTAATCATGCAAAGCTTTTGCCAACATGGTTTTGCCAAGTCCAGCCATTCCATATACTCTTGCTCCAATGGTGGTGTCTTCCACAAATTGAATTGACATAGCCTACACATCAATTGAACTAGTCAAAAAAAACAAATTCAAGGCTTTACATGCATCACCAAACTTGAATGATCTACAAAGTACTTGAATGCATCAATTAGAGTCATTCAAACACAATACTCTCAACTTCAAAACTACCACAAGCAAGTAGCAACTATCAAAAACTAAGAACAACACATGTTCATCTAGCATCCCTAGTCATGAATATATATCCAAATCTAGGAGTCCAAATTAAGTGTAAATGACACCAAGACTTATATTAGAATTTCTACACAAACATGAACCACTCTAATGCTTAACTAGAAACCAAAGTGAACATAAAAGTCCAAGAAAAAATCCTAGATCTACACATTAACAAATACACATCACAAAAGACATTCTAATGTAAATTCAAAAATTCAACAAAATTCAACTACAAGAGCAAGAAGTTTCAAGTACCTCACACATTCGACTAGAACCAACCATCTTTTCAAAGCTGCCAAAGAGTAAGTCTGGAGGAGACAACTTGAAAATGCTCCCAACAACACACTCCCTATAAGCCACCTCCGTCCTTGCAACCTTCCCAAATTCCAAACCATTTGACTTGCACAACGCTTTCACAGCGGCACTCCATTTAGACAAGTCAATACGGTCATCATATGCAGCATGTTCTTTCCACTTAGGCATCCGACGACCCTCATCCTTCACCTCTTCAATTGATAACTTGAAGAACAATGGAAGCAATTTCAACTTGCCATGACCATCTCTTGCACCTTGTTGAGCACCATAAAACGTAGCTAGCTCAATCATTGGCCACTTGGAACACAAAAACTCCTCCGACAACACCACCACCGCAACATGACACAATTGAGCAGCTTGCATGATAAGAGGTGCAAAGTCCTCGCCTTTGGGCAAACTATGGTGCCTTTGATCAAAGAATGGGAAGAAATATCCCTTGCGTTCAAGATCCACACACAATTGCTCTACAAAATCTTTTTGAGCTCCTGAGTGACTAAGAAATATCTTATGCTTGGCTCCATCCAACTTAAACGAGCTGTAAAATAGTGCATGAAAGTTAGCCAATAACTAAGAAGCTTTGAGAAATCATCAAATCAAATAAATCTGAATCTAAACACATACCCAAACCCAATGGTCACATTAGGATTCACCAAAACTTCAAACTTTTAAGCAATAAAATTTAGTCATACCATGAACTCTATAAACATCATCTTAATATATATCCTAGTGACACTCCACAAGTCAACACACTACAATGTGTGAGAGAAACATTTAGTAATGAAAATTGACAATTTTGTTGAAGGTTTGAAATAGTAGCATACTTCATGGGCTGCACACCATGCGCACTTCCTGAAGGACCAAGCACCATGTCACTTGCTGCTCCCACAGGCTGGCATGAGAACAACAAAGACTCTAGTTCCTGTTCATTGGTCAAAAATTGAATACCGTCATGACATTTTATTATATTTGATAGCAAGGTTGAAAACTGCGTGCAAACTATCTTTGAAGTAGGTCATTTATCATTCCAAGATTCCATACCCAAGGGGGTAGGATAGAGAAAATCACTTTCTTGTCAATCTAGAATCAAACCAATTGAAAATTCAAGGACTCTAGTGTCTTCGATAACTTTAGAAGGCACAATTATAAATCAAAGATCCAAAGAATTTCCAACTCTATCGAAAAGAAATTATCACAATTCATTTTCGATCATGAAATGAGCTCCACAATAAGCAGAAGGACAAGGATGTGAAACGCACAATACTTGCAAGCTGGATTTGACCATCTTTATTCAAAAGTACAGTATCAGGAACTTAGGCAGGAACTCCACCTTTGCCTATATCCTTAATACGCTTCGCATCCTTGTCATCATCTGCAAAATGGTTGACCACGACATCAAGAGATTCAATCAACAAACAACATACTTCACAACAGACAAAAAATCGAACACCAAAATGCAAGATGGATGATTTCCTTGAAGACAAAGCTTTGGAAATTCAGATCCAAAAACAATTTCAATAGAGTTGGACATTTCTGCTTATCATCAATTCCAAAATGGCATCAAGTAAACAAAAAATACAAGGATCCCAAAGACTTGGAACACCCAATTCATTCCTCTGAGTGTACCGGGTAGAGTAGAATGCAATCGCTTTCGAAGTGGACCCACTGCTTCACTGGGTAGGATATTATCCAGTACCTCAGCCAACCCACTTGCATCATCCTTGCGGAGAAAAGCAAAACAATGAGAGACACATAAATGTATGGAAAGTTGGTGGAGGAGGGGCATGCAGTTTAGGGTTCTTGCATATAGAGGCATGCATAGAGGGGATACCTTGTCTCTTTAGCGAGCACTGAGGCAATTGGCGGTGAGCATGGCTTAGAAGGCAGGGGTGAAGCGCAAGAGACAGAAGGCTTGGAATGTGAGGCACCCATGATCAATACATAGCCTTCTTCACTGGACTGCGAAAATTCGGCATCCGGTGAAGAGTGATGCTCACAGGCACTTGGAGAAAGAAACAAGCTTGAACTCTTTGACCTTGATCAGTGGTTCTAGTACATCACTTAAAACCACATAACAATCCACAGACTGGATCGTCACTTGCTGAGGGTGCCAAAGCCTATATGATGCGCAAGTCCTACATCATATGCAACAAAAATGGGTGATTCCCAAAGTTCTTAAATGGTTGTTTGGGTTACTTTGAGAGCAAGAAGGTTGCAATAGCAAGTACAACGAAATTGAAGACACTTGATCCACATAGAACACTTCTAACAGTTGGCATAGACTCTTGTACATACTCACAAACCCTATACTAAGGCCCGATTGAAAACTCACTGAGAAGTAAGCCACACTGCATAGTTACACTCGTTTGTAGGTTACAATCCATTGTGAAGGTGAGACAAGAAACAACCGACATAATTCAGTCAAGAAAAAATAGGAAAGCCTGACCTACAAAACTTGTCGCCTTCCACTATGGCAATGGAAACAAATAAATTGAAAGGTGGCGTGCAAAATCCACCACTCAAACCTTTGATTCAAACCACCAAGCACATTCACTAAGGGCTGAGACAAGTGATCATTAAGAAACATCAAATTCAAAAAAAAACTCAGTTTCCCAAGTGTAGTATAGGGCAGTGGTATCAAAGTATATTGGCACATATGTCAAAGTGCACACTTAACACCAACAAAATGCATACCAATCTCTCCCCATCATTTTTTTTCCTTTCTAGAAACAACTCAATGCAAGTGGCACCAATAAACTATTCAATCCACTTCTCCTCAACAAAATCCCATCTACTTTGGTAACTAGTGATTTTCTCATGATTCACGTCCGCAAGTGAGGAAGGTACGTAGGTATGTTGTTGACCCATGCGCCAAGCCTGGTTTAGATAATTTAAAAAAAATAGACGAGTTGCTGTCTAAGCCGCCTGGACAAGGATTCTCTTCTCTCGGTACATCAAACTAAATTTTAAGATCACGTGGATGAGCCATGTTCGAGAGATATAGAAAAACGCTTGATCAATCCCAACACACAGTGTGAATCATTGTGAACACTGGACCTCTCAAATGTGGAATACGCAAAGAGAACAGAGGTCACCAACCACAACCAAGCACCAAAAACTAAACATTGCCCCGTCTCCTACTAACAACCGCGTTCCACTAAAGAGATATTCCACAAGCTCCACTATGAATCCCTTTCCAACCGTCTCTCGCCAATAAGCTACTCCGACGAGCGTTTCATTCGGGACACACCAGCACCGACGCAATTTGTAACCACTGGAATGTTCCGTGCTAGTGTATCCCAGTTCTCATACGCGAAAGAAAACATGAT
Organism: Thuidium tamariscinum; assembly: GCA_947034885.2. NCBI lineage: Eukaryota > Viridiplantae > Streptophyta > Bryopsida > Hypnales > Thuidiaceae > Thuidium > Thuidium tamariscinum. The sequence goes on from OX344758.2 coordinate 15,960,993, forward strand.
CTGATCCAACTCCTTAGGAACGGAAAACGAAGGAAGACAGCGATTTACAAGACGCAGAAGCAGAAAACTCCAAAACTCGGCTGAACCAGCAGAACTCACAGCTCAGCTATACCGGGTGTTGCACTACGACTGCCATTCCAAATTTCTCTCGCCGTTGCTCTTGTGTCAGGAGGAGCAAGCTCAGGCACTCGTAACTTACCTTGCAATGGTATACTGATCACACAATTAACGGCTTCGATTCGGATGGAAACGGTCAGGGGCGTAGAATGGGCACACAAGCTGCCTCCGACGCTACCGACAGTCCGAGACGTTCGAGAGACGCTCTGCCGCAGACAAGCTGGAGTTGGCCATTTGCGCCAAAACTTCTTCAATAAACCCTCTCACGCACAAGCCGAAGAGAAGCTTCGACACGCAAACGAAGCTTACGTGAGAGACTTTGTCTTTGCGAGACGTAATGTACACACACCATCGAGCATTTCACGGAGGCTGGGCCCCAGCACTGTTACGCATCCGGGCTGCCCAGCTTGACCTGCGACAGGAAGTTTGAACATTTCCTTCCTGCCCTCACCTGTCCTCGCTTGCTTTGCTCTCTTTTATGTCTATTGCGATCCTTTTTCCTCCTTGCCTGAGATTGACGAGAGAGTCGTAGAGATTGCGGTGACAACTTCGACGCAATTAAGAACAAAAGAAGAGTGAGCCTGGCAATGCAGACTATGGAAGCGCTCGGGTGTTTCCAGATGCAGGTCGCTATGATTTGCAAAGTGAATTCAACTTGAAAGCATGTTGCAGGCTTCCACCTGGACTTCCTTGCTCACACTTCATCTCAATGTGAAGAAATTTAAAACAGCATGAACTGAGCAATGCCTTCAATTCTTGCAAGAGGGGCTTGATAAACGAAGAAACATATGGCACTCTAAATTCGAAACATGATCAATCAAGAACCTTGTAGTTGTGGTTGCAACCCCAAGCATAAGTTGGAAGAACATCGAACTTAGCATTCAAGCCCGTGAACTGAATCAACCAACATGAGAATCCAACAACAATCAGCTGTGCAAGAAACAATCACAGAGACAAATACCCTTAGGACCAAGATGTGCAATTTATTACCCAGACGTGGTCATGTGGGGTTTGAGAATTTCCCCATTAGCAAGTTTTCACTGAGACAAAAGCTAGGAACTAACGATGTTCTTGAATTCGTAGCTTCCGCCTACCAATTGAATCTTGTGTAGGTTTTTTGCTCTCTTTTTGAAAAGATTTCTTAAATGTCCCGAGGGCATTTTGTCGATGCAGCACAACAAGTCGCACAACTCCTGCTGGGCTGTCTCAACCTGCTGAAATTCAGGCTAATCTACTTCATCAACTCCAATTGCAGGTACTTCGATGCCAAATGAAATGAGGTCGACTGGCGTCAAATACGAGATGGACCGACTTTTAGGAGCGGAGCAACAAAGCTGGAGCCCAGGGCTGCCCGGATGTGCAACAGTGCTGGGGCTCAGCCCACGTGAAAATCGTACCTATCGCAAAAACATTGGGAGCAGTGAGCGAGTGGTCCTCATCAAGGCCAGCTCTGCAACTACAGGAACTGACCATTTGTCTGCCACAAATGTTCCTCGATGCTTTGATAGTACTGCAGGTTGGACCTGCTAATTGTTTTTTTAATTTTTGGTGGTAAGGTAGAGTGCTGGAGAGAACATTGTTAACCATGTCTGTACAGGCGGGGCCCCCCAGCAGTGCAACTTGCAATGTACTGGACACATTTCTCTATGTAGCCAATTACATTGCTTGATCTAGCACTTTGCACCACGTGTTGGGCTGGCTTACCATCACATCACCCAGTCAGCTCCATTGAAATGTAACTGAAGTGGAAGGATTATCCCTCCTCTGACTGGAAAGGAATTCCCCCGGTTAACAATGTTATGGAATGTATGCAAGGAAGGGAGTAAATGATAGTCATGAGATGGCCCATGAAGCGTCCATTTTAACCCTAGATGCCTGCTAATTGTCTTTTTTGAGCTTCTAGAAATTTGCTATAAATTGAACAAAAAACAACATTTTGATATGCTTTATTTTGATAAGCCAACACATGATCGTGCAAACTCAAACTAGACATGTTAGAGATGACTTAGGAAAAGAGCACATAACAATATCACTCATGGATTGAAAAATTATAATGTTTGATCATGAGGGTGTTAAAATTGCAAAAAATGAGTTGAAGTCTTTAGATCCTCTTCTCAAATGTCAAATCTTATAAGTTGGTCACCAAAAAATCATGAGGTTAACCCTTGAAGGACGGATTGGTAGCCGTGAAAATCATATATTCTAAGTCCGTGTGATATCATCTAACTTGAAAAAGCCTTATATATTCAATGGAAGTCAAAGAACTATTGAAGATCTTTTCTTTCCACTCCTAATGCCAAGGATGAAAAGTTGCACTTCTATCCTACTTAGGGAAAGATTCTTTGCCATTCAAAGGATGCAGAACGTCCTCGACGACATTTAAAAGTTAAATGACCACACAGGCATAACCCCAATCAATTTATGGCTTCTCATTATGGACTAAACAATGCCTTCAATCCTTGCAAGAGGGGCTTGATAAGTGAAGAATCATACCTGAACAATGCTCTGAATTGGAAACATGCTCAATCAAGAACCCTACAGCTGAAGTTGCAACCTGAATTGTAAGTCGGAGAAACAACAAACCTTAGCTTAGCATTCAAGTCCGTGAATTGAACCAACCAACAATAGAATCCAACAAGAATCAGTTGTGTCAGAAACAATCACAGCCCCATGGAACCAAGCCGTGCACTTTGTTACCCAGATGTGGTCACGTAGGGTTTGAGAATTTCCTCGCAATCAAGTTTTCAGGCCTCTCTCTCCATGTGCTGAGATTCCGGCCAGTCTTCCTCACCGTCTGCAGTTGCAAGTAGTTTGGTGCTTTTCTTCAAATGAAAGGAGGTCGACTGGTGTCGAGCTAAAGCCTGGGCAGCCCGGATGCGCAATGAGCTTGATGCTGTGCCCAGCCCGTGTGAGAGAATACGCAGAAAGTTTGGGAGCAGAGCAAGTGGTCCTCATCAATGTCAGCTCTGCAACTAACTTACAGAAACTTACCATTTGTTTGCAACTGTGTGCGGCAAGCGTCTTGGAAACTAATTGGAGAGGTTAGACTGCTTCAAATAATTTTCAGGACAAGTTCCTTGAGAGAGAAATGGAATTAGCATATAACCCAAGTAGTTTCAAATTTTTTGGAGCTTCAAGGAAAGAGTTATGAATTTTTGAAGTTGAAACATTCCGGTCACTAGAAAGGTCCACCTCTTGAAATGTGCAGTATTTGTACATTGTTGGTGCAATGAGAAAGCAAAATATGGAGAGTTACTTAGGGTACATTTTAAAAAGCAGACACTTTTAGAGCTTGAGTGCTAGGTGGACTTTTTACCCCAATGGATAGAATCATCTTTTGGTGTACATTCATCCATAATCTTATTTATTGTCTCTAGCTTTCATTCAAATATTCACAATTCTAATATTTTTTGAGAAGGATTCTTGCAAATTCATATACTTTTTCAAACACTCTTTCTAGCATTAATGAAAGGAAATGGTACTATAGTCAAGTAGGATTATGGAGAACTTTTGCAATAAAATGAATGGTTGAGTTGAAATTAAAAATAATGGCTAAGTTGAACCAAGGGTTGCTTTTAAGGGTGATTGCAAGAAACACTTGTCCTATTTTGTGTCACACTATATGTGCTGATTTGTTTTTTGGCCATAACTTTTGTATTTTGGCTCCACTTGACTCAAGATTTGGAGTAAAGGTTCTTATAGCTATCATAAATCTTTTCTTAATTTTTCCTAATTTTCAAAAATAATTTACTATCCAAAATTAGACCCCCATTGGATGTCACACTTTGTAGTTTAGGGGGGGGTAGTACTATGGAGTACCTTTTTTTCAATGATTTTAAGGTGAAATTTGGATAAGATGGTCTTTTAAGAGAATTCTAGCTTTATAGGGAAGGATTTTCAAAAATAGTTAATTTTATGTAGTGTGGAGGTTTACAAAGTGAGCTTCTTATTGTTGGTATTTTGAAATATGTAAAATATTATTTGGGTGATTTTTTTGGTGAATTACCATCTCCATAAAGTTTTTGCAAGTGGCCACTTTTTATTTTTTGAAAATACTTATTTTTACTATTTTTCCCTAATTTCAACATGAATACGTGTATTTTCTTGAGGTTTGGCACTCTTCAAATTCTCCTATTTAGAAAAAATTTCTATCCATTTCCTTTAGTGAAAACCTTCTTTTTTGTAAATACTTTAAAATTAGAAAATTCATTTTAAATTTCTTTTTAAATTATGAATAATGTATACACCTCTAAGACGAAGGTTTCCTAATTTTAAAGTACTTCTGAAAAAATCAGCCAAACACAACAAAATCGGCAGGTGTTTCTTGCAATCACCCTTAAGCAATTAAATGCTGAATTTCCTCCAACAAAATGGACAAATTTAGGCGTATAGGGAAAAAAGAGGGTAAATGTGAACATTAAAGACTACTAGAATATAATTATAACAATGCACATCACTGACAAAATGCTTCCAAACCTCATTTCATTTGTCATGCAAAACCAATATATACAAACAAAAAAGCATACAAAAATTACATACTCAAAATTGTGTGCTAAAAATTGGCCTCCTTCAATTAAAGCCTCCCAAATGAAGGAGCTAGAAAACATATAACCTTCTTAAAAAAAAGGTCACATAACCATTGGTAAAAAAAAACAAAAAAAACATGGAGTTATTTTGTTTTCAATTTTGGATGAGGTATTATTAATCTCAAGTGCTTGTACATGTTAGATGAAATGTAGTCTATTACAAATGGTGGAAGCTGTAGGAAGTGAGAAACAAGAGCATAATTTAAGCAATTTATGCATGTGTCCAACACTTCCAAATGTCTTTAATTGTTTCAATGTTGACGCAGATGCTTTGTATCTAATGGATGACATAAAATCTTTGTATGTAGGACAAAAGTACAACTATTCATCCTTGGAATTTTGTGTAAAAAGGAGAGATTTTCTATAATAGTTTGACTTCCAATGAGTGTTTTTAAGGTTTTTTTAGCCAATATATCAAATGGATGATTTCCATAGTCACATATTCTTCTTGTAAGGATTAAAAGTGAGGTCGCTTGCACCTAATTGGTATGGACTATTCTTTTTGCAATGAAATTTTGTTTCATTTGTGCCAAAAAAAAGCCTTCAAAAATATTATTAAATGTAATAACTAGCCCTTTTTTGGCACCATGGTGCCTAATTGCACCAATTCAAAATAAACATCTATTTTTTGTTAGATAAAGTAATTTTTTTCATCTATATGCAAAGTAAAGAAGAAATCAACAAATTTTGATGAAAAGTGCATGAATATGACCAAAAAATCTTTTTTTGGTCAGAAAGTTAGATGGATGTAGAAATACAATGCTTTGCCAAATTTTAAGTAATTGCCCATCTTGGCACTTTGTCAAAAAAAACAAAAAAAAACTGATAATAATATTAAGTTCTTTTGACAATGAGTGAAATATTTATTTGTCAATCTTAATTCTTCTAGTTGATGAACATCTAGCCTATTTGTATAATTGCACTAATTTGAAAGACTTCTATAAGATTTTGATGATAGAAGATTCTCATCTATGTTATTTCTATATTGTATCCCTTGCTTTTTATTTAGCACAAGATTTAGACACACCAATGCCTTTTTAATTGTTGATGTACCTTACAAGGCCATAGACTTGGAACATTTACAAAGTTCTTATTTTGCTACACTCAAAAACTCGGAATTTCAACATAATATTAAATAACTCCCCAATATAGCTCTTCATTATTGGTGGCAATTAGATATTGAATATAAAAAGTTTTCTGAGTCTAATTAGGCACATCCCAAGTACAATTGTGCATACTTTGGGTCCTCATTACTTCGCCTTTCTGATTATGATATTCACCTTGTTGCATGTTTTGAAGTTGCATGACGGATTAGGAATTGATCTGTGCATCTACTTCAAAAATTGGATTATATAACATATGGAGTCACTTTCAATGAATTGTATTTGGCTAAGCACTTGCCTCATCCTACCATTTTTTGACTCTTGGCATGTCTACTATGGGGCATTGATTCTCGCACGGCCTGCCTATTTATCCAATTTGCATCTCCTAAAATGTGGTTGTTGGGATGCTTTAAGTCTTGGTGGTGATGTGATCTTTGGTTGATTTTATGAATTGATTACATGATTGAATAGGCTTGGAATCTTTGGATAGACTCTAGGCTAGGTTTGAACTTCTATGGTGACATAGTGGTTCAAATTTATGGAATTTGTGATTGAAATGTTGGTTATGTGAGTTTCAAGAGTCAAGTGGAAGCTCAACAGGAAGTATTTGCTTCACCTTCACAATTGCTAACTAACTATTCATCATCCATATAGATGACATTAGGTACAAGAGGTTTGGAATGGAGGGCCATTATGTTAGATGAAATCTGAGGGCATTCTAGGGCTGTTTCGGGTCTGTTTCCGAAACGGCTTCCAATGCCGCTATCCGCTGTCAGGCCGATTTTATCAAAAAGAAATTGGGTCCTGAAATATGAAAGTAAGTCCAAAAAAAATTTGAAATTTTATTTTTTATTATGTGGCAGTGTCCCGACCATGTAGGATTTGAGTTCACAGAGCAGAAACTGCATTCCCGCAACCCGGGAACCCGCAGTCTCCTAATGCCCTCAAATTTCATCTAATGTATAAGTCTTTTGAGTAAGATATTTTTCTTCAAGAAGTTACATTGAATGTTATTGTTAACCTAAAAATATGGGTTGTTACATTGATGTCATATAAAGTCCATCACTTAAAACATAGATTTTTATATTGCTATGTGTATACTTAATTTGACTAATTCAAATTATTGGCTATAGTTTAATTTTGAAAGGTGAAGGTGAATGAGATTAAATTAAATAAATTCAAGACAAGGATGGTGAGGGACATCCTAACTTGTTCCCTTCTCAAGTCAAAGAGATGATTATGGAAAATTTAAAAAGAAATATGAGGCTATAAAAGAGATTGAGATTTGAACTCGATAATGCGCTAAGGAGAATCCAATGGTATGAATCTTGGACACTACAAGACTTAGAAAGTTGCTAGGGATTTCAATGGGATTTGGAAATTTTTTAAATGAGTCAAAAGTATTCTAGAAGGTTGTTCACATGAGGTCAAATTAAAAGACTATCAACCTTTTGCTAGATCTATCTAGTATCTATTTGATGATAAAGGATAAGTGCAAGAACCCCTATGCATTTTTTGTAGCATTTTGGCATAGTACTCTTTTTTAGAGGGAATAATTCAAAATTAGAAAAATTATTATCTTTAATGTGGAAAATATATTATATATACACACCTTTGAAGAAAAAGGTACCCTAGGGAGGAAAAGCATAGAAAATTCTCAAAGTAGTTGAATTTGGAAAGTGCAGAATCTCATAAAAATTAGTACTTTCACATTTTCACTATCTATTAATTGTGTGCATAAGAGTGTTGCTTGCACTCATGTGGAGATCATAAAATAAGACATTTTTAGATGCCCTTTGCTGGTCACATATTCTTGCAATGTGCAAATAGGCCATAAAATTTCAACACTAAATCATTAAATTTGGGGACTTTTAATGTTGTGAAAACCCTTAAACCTCAAATTTTGGAAAATGATCAAAATTTTCTTTTAATTTTGAATATATTTTTTTAATTTCAAAAAAATTAAGGGATCTAATTAATATCAAGTTAGAGATCTCCAATAATTATTTCATATTCTTAGGACTTGGGATTCAAAAGTTATAGCAAGAAATAACAACATCACTTTAATTGTGACATCAAATAGGACTCATGTGTCATGCAATTATGGCCCTAAACACTTCAAGTTTTATCAATGAAGAGTCATGGTTCTTGTACATAGTAGTTGGACAATGAAAAACATCTTTCTAATATAGAATCTAAGTTGAAAAACTAAATTGGCTTGAATATAGGACATTTGATGAATGATTAATTATCTATAATTTAGACATATTGTAACAAATATAAGATAGAGTAGGCAATCTTGGGAAGTATTTCATCTTAAATATGGATTACTATGAAAAAATGAATTATTAATTCTTTCTAACTTATATAGGTAAGATAAACATGATGAGTTTACTCACCATAGAGGTTGAACTATTTATTCTTTTTATTATACTTAGGTGGAAAAAGACTATGATTAGAAGACATTACATGTCAAATTCATAACAATAGGATGGATCAACAATATATTGTATTCTATGCATGATGTTTGTGTTTTTGGATGATTGCAAGAAACACTTGTCGTCTTATTTGTCCCTTTGGCCACAATTGGATGGTTTTTTGCTCATAACTTTTGTATCATACGTTAGTTTTGTATGAAATTTGAAAAGAATGGGATATATGGTTGATTGGTTGTCAGTGCCGTTGAATAAATTTTTTCTAAGTTTTTAAAACTTGTTTTTAATATTTAGACTACTTCTAATTGAATGTCTACCTTTGCCATTTTTTAGGAGATTAGTACTAATTTTAACCCCAAAATGCAAATTTAAAGCTCATGATTAGATGACAAGGATTTCCATTACTCTATTATATTTATACAAAACCATAAGAGATTTTATAAAAATAAAAAATATCCACTTTTCACATGAACTTAAGGGCACTACCTTTGCTCAAGTGCAAAGAACATTTTTTTTCTTTTGAAGGTGTAAATAGTTGAGAAGGAACATCTTCAAGTTAGAAACAAAAAGTCTTTTAAAATTAAAATTATAATATATGTATATATTTTGAAATCAAACACCACAATACCTATTTTTTTGGAATTTTCATTAGATTTTTTGCACCCCTCTCAAACACTATTTTTGGGTTGTTTTCCAAAAAAAAGTTTCTACGCAATGAACCAGCCACTTCTAGTTTGAATTTTAGAATTTTAAATTAAAAATAAAAATAAAAATAAAAATAAATTCAAATTATACTAAAAATTGATGTTTTTAAAATTTCATTTATTTTACCAGAAGACATTTAATAATTAATGAATATTATTTGACATAATACTCTTTTTGCCACATTAGATTGCTTATGAAGAAGCAACGCTAGATATCCCACTGCCTTCATTTGTCTCAAAACTTACAATCTTTTAGAGGCCCAATAAACATCTAAATATAAAAAATAAAGTTGAAAATTTCATTTCAAAATATATAAAATGAAATATAAGAAATCTTTTAAGGAAAATCAAAAGTACAATCAAATATTAGATGGAATGAAAAACAAAAATTTGTAGATGGACTTGAAAAGAATTAATGTAAATAGTGATATTGTTTACGCGAGTAAACTAAACCATAGAGATCCTTTATTTTCAAAAATTATAGAAAATGAATTCAAAATGAATTTAGTATATAATTCTTTTAGAACTATACTTGAATATTTTTTTCATTACTAATCCAAATAGAATGAATTAGGTCTTTTATTAAAGACAAAATATATTTTATGGGAAGTGATCTAATAATAAATACATTTACCTAAGATTTTCATATAGGAATTGAAAATACCTCACAAAGTTTTCAATTTTTGAATCATATACACCAATATTTTCATGTACAAACCAATTATTTGGAGCCTCCTTACATATTTGATTCAAAATGTTTAAATTTCTTACAATGTCACTATTAGACCATCTAAATTTACAAAAGGCCCAACAAAATTTGATACTTTCTTTAGACATTAAAATTTGAGCAAATTATTTATGCATGTATGTACGTATGTATGTGTCTATCTCCTCTCTACATATACTTTAAGGTTTAAAAAATGTCATTTAAATATAAAGGTGTAATTCTTCATTATTAGAACAAAGAATTCTTTAGATCATATATAAAAAAAATCACATTTACAATTTTTTTCTTTAAAAATAGACAATAAAAGATGCCTAACATTAATTTCCAAACTTCAAAAAGTTTCAATGATTTTCTTAGTGCAAATGTATATGCATGATTATAGGGAATGCATTGTTAGGACCAAAGTCAATTGTACACTTAACACAAGTTATTGGCTTCAAATTTGATAACAACTATTTGATAGTCATAATGTCAAGTGATTGCTATAGACTAATTCATCTATTATATGTTGGAGAGTGGGATTGTATAGATTGACCTCAAAAAAATTCTTTCCAAAATCTTCCATCTACAATCTCTGATAGACTTAATAAACAAAACACAAAAAGGAAAAAAATGGCAATAAAGGCAAAAATGAAGCTTGACTTGAAATCAATTGCAATGCTTTGCTTTTGAAGTGAAATTCCAATCCATTTAATTAATTGAAAAATAAGCATATTTGTTTGCTATATGTAGCTATAATAGTCAATATTGCTTACTTCAATAGTACAATGTATTGAAAAGTGGTTGGATATCTCTGGTCAATTAATTAGCCCCACCCTTCTCGAAAAATTTACAAGCCATTGATTTTTTTTAAATGCTTACCTTTGAAATCACTGTTGATTTCTCAAAAAATCACAAGTTGTTGATCTTGTGAGATTTAATCCCTAAAGTTCTTTGACTATATTTTCATCAAAAAAACTCCAAAACTGCCATTTCTAATACAACTATCAAATATTTGGAAAATATTGTTTTCAGACACATATAATTGTAGGATCTTGTAGTATGATGGTTTGAAGAGATGATGAAAAATTTTCAAAACTTTCTACCATGTGGATTACAAGATAATAGTGTTTGAAGTTACAAAAATCCTTTTTTTACCGCTGTAAAAATTTGGACAACTGCACTTTACAAGCTCACATTTGCATGAAAGAAAGTCCAAAATGGTAGTGCTTCTTTGGATTCATTCTTCAGGGCAAGTTGGATACATGTTTGAAAATTTTCAAATCATTTGGAATTGTACAACATGTATACAAGAAATAGAAAGTAGAAAGAAGTAGAGAATGATTCAAAATACTAAATTGTTAAGAACTTATTTGTGAAATTGAAACTTGCCAATCCCAATGGTTCAAATGTTGTATCAAAAAATCTACACCCAAGGTTTTTATTTTTTTTCAAAAATATTGAAAATTGAGTAAAATAAAGGACTTCAAAGTTTATTTTAGAGTAGAGAATCTATAACTACCTACAAACTAAAAACCCTTCGTAACTTTTGATTCATTAGTCCAAATGGAATGATTCAAAACTTTCCATGTATATAGAAATCTATAAAACCAATTTCAAATTTTTGTTTTCAGAAGAAGTGATTTTTTCTAATTTGCCCAACTCGTTCAAGTTGAGAAATAAATAACATATCATGCAATAATTTTTTAACCATGCAATCAAAAGTCATGAAAATTGTTGAGCTTTAAAGATATTCCTTGTCCACACATTCTATCAAATTTTCATTCCAAAATATGAAAATCTCTAGTCACATGTACTTGCCCGAAATAGTTATGTTGCCAAAAAAAGGCACATTGGTCCTTTAGGGGTTAATCTAAGCTATCCAAAACTCCAAACATAAATACAAATATGGATACAAAATGAATATTAGATATCAATACAATATCATATATGAATACGTAGTGAATACTAGATATGGGTACATATACAATATTGGATATCAATACTAGATACGAGATGAATTGTTTAATATTGTTTACAAATTAAATTAGTTTTTGAAAATTACAAAAGGAGAGGGGGACTGTGAAGACATGCCATGTATCCCCCCCCATTGATGAAATTTAATTTAGTTGATTTGGTTTTGTTTCAATACATTGTCTTACAATGTACAGAAAAGTGGGAGTAACTGCTAATTCATACAATATATTGAATAGAGTCATTGGACTATCCAATCTAAGATTTACATATGTAATGAAAAATAGATTTCAATAGGGATACACATTAGAAACTCAAAATCATCTTATTCAGTGGTTCAAAGATTACATAAGTTAGCATGCAAAATGTGAAGAAACTAGTAGAGTTGGACTAACTAATGAATGTATTTGGTGTACTAAAATAGCAAAAGTTTGGTAGATTTATAGTAAATTTTGTGGTACTTGAAATTGATGATAAATCCCTTTGAACATTTGATTGAATTAATTTTTTTTTCAATTTCTTTTAACCCCTAAAGTTTTTTGACTATGTTTTCACCAAAACTACTCCAAAACTATCATGTCTTGGACAACTATTGAATTTTTTTTTCGTTAAACATTTTAAAAATTGTGTTATTATAGGATCATTTGTTGCACTAGTTTGAGAAGATGCAGAAAAAATTTCAGAAATTTTTGTAGTGTAGATTGCAAGATAAATTAGTGTTTGAAGGCATTAGGGAGGATTTGAAGGCTAAAGAAGACTACGAGTTCCCACAGTCTAGAAACACAAGAACTGCCCTAGGAACGTAGAATCGTAGGAATCCTTTGTCATTGAGCGACTGCCACATCATTAATTAATTTTTTTTAATTTTTTTTTCATATTTCAGGACCCAATTTTCTTTCTTTAGTAAGTATTGGCTAACAACAAATAGCAATTCCCTGGACAGGTTTTGGGAATAGACCTTAAAACAACCTTGAAGAGGCCTCCAATCACCCCTAATGTTACAAAAATCCTTTTGTTACCATTACAAAAATCTGGGGAGCTGCACTTCAAAAGGTCACATTTGTATGAAAAAATGTTCAAAATGGTTGTTACTCTTTGGATTCATTCTTCAATTCAAGTTGGCTACATACTTGAAAATTTTCAAACCATTTAGAACTGTACAACATGTACAAAATAAATAGTAAGTTGAAAGAAGTAGAAAATGATTCAAAGTACTAAATTGCTAACAATTTATTTATTGAATTGAAAAATGCCAATTCCAATGGTTCAAATGTTGTATTAAACAATCTACACCCAATATTTTTTTGATTTTTTTCAAAAATATTGAAAATTGAGTAAAATAAAGGACTTCAAAGTTTATTTTAGAGTAGAGAATCTATAACTACCTGCAAACTAAAATTCTTCATATTTTTTGACTCATTAATCCAAATGGAAAGATTCAAGGCTTTCCATGTATATATGAATCTATAAAATTTATTTCAAATTTATGTTTCTAAAAAAAGTGATTTTTTCTGATCTACCCAAACTGCTTGTGTTGAAAAACAAACAACATATTATGTGATAACTTTTCAACTATGTAATAAAAGTCACAAAAATTGTTGGGCTTTAAAGATATTCCTTGTCTACACCTTCTATTAACCCCTAAGCGCCCAAGGGACAAAATTTGGGGCGCCTAAAATTTTATTTTGAGTTTGTTGAGTTGCTCAAGGTCTTGTACTGCTTTGGAATTATTACAAGGTGGACCGAGGTACAAGGATGATTTCGTGGAGTGGGATGATGGTAGAAAAACTTCCAGCACATTTGGCTAGGGGCCCAGAAAGAACACAAGATTTAGTGAAATTGTGTTTTCCACTACTAAACCCGAAATCCAATGACCGGGACCATCGGTAGGGGCCAATGGCATGCTGTTACGTTTTTTTGGCACCATTGGGGTTTGTATGGGAGGAGGTCCAGAAACCGACCATCTAAGGGCTGGAACAGAATTTTGGGCAGGTCAAACATCTTGAAATATTTTTCAGAGAATTTTACTTGAAAGACAGCTTGAATAGGCATCTAACCCAAGTCGTTTCATATTTTTTGGAGCTCTCTAGAATTAGTTATCAAATTCTGAAGTTGAAAGGGCATAGGGCTCTAAAATGGTGCCCTAGCTAAAATGTCCACTGTCAGTACACTGCTGAAGGCTATGAAAATGCAACATGTACAAGTACTGTACATTTAAGATAGGGCACCATTTTAGAACCCGCTCCATTCAAGAGCCTCCTCCTATACCACAACAACTTTGTTTTAGAGTGTAGTTTACATACTGTGGCAAAGCTCTGAGGTCGCAGGTTTACTTGTTCCTGACTTCCTGTACCGCTGATATAGGTTCCAATGTGTAAGTGAGTATTGCACCTGCTACAGGACCTGCTGCCAGTGACATTCTTGGAATGCAGCAATGACTCTATTGTTTGAGGCTTGTGAAATGTGCCTTGTCAATGTTAGAAAAGTCTAAAAATTGGTGGCCCCCAAGATACTTGCTTTGCACACATTCTGCCAAAATTTCAGAAGCAGGGGCCTCTTTCTCAGGCTATACAAGCATTCTAAAGTCCCACACCCTTCCAAAAATCTACCTTCCCCAAATTGTCAATGCAACTTTGACCATTATAAACTCAGGATCCAATAAGTGAAAGCTCCACAAATTTCATTAGAGCTCCGGACTGTAGCCTTCTGGCGAATTCAACAGTCAAGGCCTTCTAATCTTAGTTTTCGATTCAGACAACCATCTTTCTTGCAAGGTGGTCCAAATTGGCAGCACTTTGTCAAACATGACTAGGGCACTTAGGGGTTAAAGTTTGGTTCCAAAACACATAAATCTCTAGTTACACGTACATACCCAAAATCACTATGTTGACAAAAAAGACACTTTGGTCCTTTAGGGGTTAAATATTCATAAGATTTCTTATCAATCAAAGTGGATTTATGAAAACTTTCTCAAATCAAATGTGTTTTTTTCATTTAGGGGAAGGGGTGAATTGTTTTTTCAATACCCATGTGATATTTCAGTGATACTTGGTGATATCTATATAAAAATTAGGTGATACCTAGGTAGAATTTGGCTATTGGTCTCAAAATGCAAGAGTGACATGGTCATTTTGAAACAAAGAAATAAAAACTTCTTTACCAAAAAAATAGCCAATATCTTTTGGTTGTTGCCTGGCAAAATTTCATGCATGGAAAAGCACTAGCTCAAATGCATGAATTTTTTTTCAATTTGATGATGTTTTCATTATTTTAAAAAATGTTTATTTTATTAACTAAGTATCAAAATCAATAGCAAGGTAGGGCACATAATAACCCCCATGGCCTGATAAGTGGATGCATAAAAGTCATTTTTAATATTATCTTACCATGAGGTTTATTTTGACATAAATCATTCCAAAAATAATTAATGATATTTTGAAATTTTAAAACATGGTTGTTTGAATGCGCAAGAATGACCTTCAAGATTATCAAATAAATGGAAAAAAATTCAAAGGAATGAAACTCTCAATATAGAAATATTGAATTTTTTTGTAGTAAATAGAAAAACAATTAGATGAATGGAAGTTTTGGAATGAAAAATAAATTAATAGGAATGTTGTAATCTACTCTGACTCTAAAATAATAATAATTTTTTTATCAACTGTCCATTGATAATGGTCAAAGAGTAAGGTAGTAGTATAAGGTGGTAGTTGTAAGATGGACAATAGAAGGCTTTTAATTTTTGAATAATGGCTACATCATCATAAAGAAATTGAAAACATTGACATGAATGGTGATCATATGTAGCAAAATGATACTGATTGTAATTAAGTTGAACCAACAATTTTTGAATGGAAACTTACTCCAATGAATTTGAAAAGTCAAATAGACTTGATTTATTTCATCTTTACATCCAATTTTACTTCTACTATCACATTTATTTTTGGTGTTTATAATTTGATTATTTAAGTAGTATATACGGGTTTTTTTCTTAGCTTTTTTGTGCCACATTGCACTAAAAAGAATAATTTGGTTTAAAAAAAATTATAAATTGTAAGGTTTATTGCCACTGAGCTTCAAATTATTAAAAAATATTGGATAAAATCATCAAATTGTGGGTGAAAATAAAATTTTAGATATGTGATATGTACGAATGTGATATTTTCTATCCAATATGTAGATGATTGTTGAAATTTGGAGCACCACAACAACATTTTACATTGCCACTTAATACTTCATAAAAAAACGAAAAAAATTCTAACATGGTTGTATGTGCTAATTGAGCAAGAAGGTTGTAACAAAAAGTACAACAAAATTGAATACACGTGATCCACACAAACCACTCCTGATTGCTAGCATAGACTCTATTCCATATTTTTGTAAGTTAGATCGACTAGACTACAAAGTAATCTACATTGATTACAATTGTTTGTTGGTTATGAATCATGGTGAACTTAACTCCTAAATGCCCAAGCCTTTTCAAGTGTGTTTTGACTATGGAAAAAGTGCATTGGCTTGTAGTCATTTCTAATGAAGCAAGTTTATTTTTTTCCAAAATTTAATTGTACAAATGTTTAAATAATTTGTTTATTAATAAGTACACAGATTTTGAGTGCAAAATTGTATAGGAGTTGTGAGATTGTAACGAGAGAAGAGTATATTTTCTATATTTAGTATGATGCCTTTATCCACAATGTTTTCCAAACTTGCATATAAATTTTGGGGGGGATTGGAGGTGACATGAACAACTACATAGAGTGTTAGCACACTAAAATGCACTTCTAAAAAACTTAATTTCACATGAAAAGCTATTAAACTCATTACACAATCCACCTTGCAATTGTTGAAATGCAACTGTTTTTTTATAAGTAAAAATTGCAAATAGCTCCAAATCAATAGTTGTATGTTCAAATTTTCAATGGTTTATACCATGAAAACACTTTAGAGTTTCCATTGGAACCATTCTCAAAGCAAACGGATATGTACAATTTCTTAGATCTCAAATCAAGTGAAATTGCTAAATGCTACAAAATGAAGAAAAATTGCCAAGCTTTACTCTTCACTTTTGGTACATGTATGCCTTTGAAGACCTCTCAATAATCAAATATGTACTTTTTTCAGTGAAAAATGAAAGTTTTCAATAGTTAACCCTTAAAACTGCCCCCTAAATTTTTTTAAACGGTAAAAGAAATTTAACTACCCGCTCAAAAATGAACCTGAAATTTCAGATCGACCATATATGATCGACTGGGCAGTAAGGGGTTAAGAGAAGTCACAAGCCATAGAATTCAGTCAAGAAAAAAACAAGAAAGTCTAACCTGTAAAACCTGTCACCATATCAACAAGTTTCAATGCCATTGCAACAATAACAAAATAAACTGAAACACCGCTTGCAAAATCCACCACTCAAAACCATTGACTCAAATCACCAAGTAACTTACACTCAGGGCTGAGACAAGGAATCATCAACAAGCATCAGATTAAAAAGAAAATCTCAGCTTCTTGAGTATAGTAGCCGATGTATAGGGGGATCAAAGTATATTAGCAAACACACCAAAATCCAAAGCTATGCACACGAATCTTTCAACAAATTTCAAACCTTGTGCGGAATTTGTGGTTTTATCATTAAGCACATCAGCAAATAAAAACGGTACAGTGATATATCATTAGGCACCACAATGGGGACAGGTTTGGCAATACCAAGGATTACATTCAAGAAATAGTAGAGAAATTGACGACCAAGCTGCCTGGACGAGGTAGAGTAACCTTGCCAATCACCACGCAGTGGAAATTCAAATTCTTCTCCACAATACAATTATAGGAACTTGTAAGCTCCCAAACTTTACATGATTATGCAATGCCATGTTAAGATTCAATTTCAAAAAAAATTGCAAAAAGGTTTTCTTTTGTAGATTTTGTTGCAACTTAACCCCTAAAGGACCATGGCCGTTTTTCAACCCAAAACCACTCAAAACTGCCATTTCTGCTCCATTCATCCCTGAAAAACAAAAAAAACTAAATTTTTAGAATCTAACCATAGGATCTTGTACTTTACTTAACTAAGATCATGTGGTGAAAATTTCATGAAGTTTGACCGTATAGATAGGAAGATATGAGCATTCAAAGTTGGAAAACAAAGTTTTCTTAAACTCTAGTTTGCAACTTCAAATGACTTTGTCCTCCATTTATGTAATTTTTTTGCACTATAGACCTTGAATTTAAATTTTTTTTCTATTGAGAAATTGAGCTAAGAGCTTAGGAAAAAAATTCACAAAATAAAGACTTTTTTTTCATTCTTTAAAAAATTGTCAAGTGGATGTAGGTCCAAGATTGAAAGAAAAACTAAATTGCAAATATCTCATAGATGGAATTGAAACACAATAATCCCAATGGTGAGATTGTTCTAGCAAACAAAATCAACCTTATTCAATAATTTTTTTTGAAAAATTGTGAAAATTGCATTCACAAATGAATCCTATAAGTTATTTTTTCAAGAAGATGCTTAGATTGCCCGAAAAACAAGATTGTTCATAAATTTCACATTACAAATCCAAATGGAATGAATTGAAGCTTCACTTGTAGACCAAAAAAAAAATCTATAAGAAAAAAAAATTTTAATTTTTAAGTTTTTGTAGATTTTTTTTTCTGCCCGGCGACATGAAAATTATGTTTAAGATGGCATAACTTTTGCTCCCGGTCACCAATTGAAAAAATAATAATATTCCCGCAGAGCTAATCAGTTTTTCTATCTTATGTGAAAATTTCAAGAAAATTCATTAAAAATTGAAGTCACAAGTACCTGCCCGAATTCTTAAAGTCCCTCGAGGGGACTCTTGGTCCTTTAGGGGTACATAACAAGCTTGAAATTGCTTGATTAAAAACTTTGTTGCCCATCACCACATAGTGTGCAGTAATTGTGCGGTGGTCAATTCTTGAGTTCCTTTTGTGTTTGTAAAGTTCCTGTGATGCATGGTGTTTGTCTAGTGATTAGTAGTTTTAGTATCCGGTGATTGAAAGCGTCCGGCTAAGGGCAAGTTTATTATATTATTTTGCTCTACTTCCAGTACTTTATACAAAAATTTCGGCTCACATCCATAGATGAGCCATGTTTGAAAGCAACAATGTTAGATACATAAGAACGCTTCATCAATCTCATCATACATATGTGAATGATTATGAGCATTGGACTTCTCAAATCAGGAACACAAGAGTGAAAAACCTTAGTTTCTACAAAATACAAAGAGAACATGCATGAGCTCACCTAGCAGATCCAAGCGCGACTGCCTTCGACTTTGACTTCCTCATCCACACTTCATCTCAATGAGAAGAAATTGAAAACATCATGAATTGAATGGTGCCTTCAATCCTTGTGACAAGGGCTTGATAAACGAAGAAATCTACATGATCAATGTTCTAAGTGGAAAACACGCTCAATCAAGAACCTTGTTGCTGCAATGGCCACTCCAAATGCAAATTGGAAAAACAACAAGCTTAGCATTCAAGCCCTTGAGTTGAATCAACCATTAGAATCCAAAGACAATCAATTGTATAACAACCATCATAGCCTTGTAGGACCAAGCCATGTAATTTATAACCTAGATAAGGTCATATTGGTTAGGAAATTCCTCATAAACAAGTTTTCACCAAGACAAAAGCTAGTTACCAAGGATGTTTTAAAATTCATGGCTTCCATATACCAACTAGCTCTAGGGTCATTTTCATTGTTGTCTTTCAAAAAAGATTTCTAAAATGGCCCCGCGGTAGTTTGTGGGGTAGGAGGTCCATAAATCAACCATTTAAAGGCTGGAACTAAATTTCAAGGTGGTGAAACATCTTGAAATATTTTACAATGAATTTTCCTTGAAAGACAACTAAAATAGGCATCTAATCCAAGTTGTTTCATAATTTTTTGAGCTTTGTGAAATTTGTGATGAATTTTTGAAGTCATTATGGTATAGGGCTCCAAAACTGCCCACCCCCTCAAATGTGCACTATTTGTACATTATTGTAAAGATAAAAAAGCATCATGTTTAAACAATGTACATTTGAAAGGGTGAGCATTTTTTGGAGCTTGAGTGGTTCTCAAGCCTCTTACCTAAGTTGCAAAGCTCTTTTATTCCTGCTAGGTTCCTTCCAACTACTCAGATTCAGGCTAGTCTTCCTCCAATTAGATGTACTAATTTACTTTGATGCTTTTTTTTCAATAAAAGGAGGTCAACTGACTTTAGACTTGAGATGGACTAAACTTAGAATAGCATTACAAAGTTCAACCTGCGTTAATAATAGGTTGTTGCAAAATTTTTGGAAGTTGACTCCGTGACTATAGTAATTTATTAGTTGTCTACAACTATTATTCTTCAATGTGAAAAACTCACTAGGTTGAAATAGTGTTCATTTCTAGAAGTGGATGTTTTTAGAACCTATACGGTTAATAGACTTCCTACCTTAACCCCTAAAGTTACATTCCTAGGTTTTCACTAAAAACGCTAAAAAACTGCCATCTCTAGGAACAAGTACCAAATTTTTGAAATTGTTTCTTTTATACATGTAAGTGTGGGATCTTGAAGTATGCTGACTTGAAAACATGTAGTAAAAATTTCAAACATTTCCACCATGTTGGTTGAAAGATACAAGCATTCAAATTCATTGAAATTGTTTTTATGGCCTTGCAAAAAGTAGAGTAGATGTACTTTGCAAGCTCACTTTTCTATGAAAAAATGTCCAAAATGGTGGTGCTTCTTTGGATTCCTTTTCTAGACAAGTCGGCCACATGCATGAAAATTTTCACATCATTTGGAATTGTACAATATACAGGAAAAAAAAATAGTAAGTAGAGAGTAGTAGAAAATGATTAGAAATACTAAATTGTTAAGAATTTGATTATGGAATTGAAAAATGCCAGTCCCAATGGTTGCAATGTTGTAAAAAACAATCTACATCCTATGATTTTATATTTTTCAAAAAATGTTCAAGTAAGCATAAGAGGATTTCTGGCCCCCCAAGGAGACCGTTTCAGGGGTGTTCCCCGAAATTGTTCCCACTGCTGCAGACCAGCACCCTGCTGGTCTGAATTTTTGAATTTTGAAAAAAAAAATTAAAATTTTCTTTTTCAAAAAACTTCAGAATGTATTAAAGAGGAAAAAAACGATTTAAAAAAATATTTTTTTTTTCAAAAAAATATTTTAAAAATATTTAATATTTAATTAAAATTAATAAAAAAATATTTTTTTCTGACGTGGTAGTCGCTCGACCACATCAGCATCGCGTTCCCAGAGTTCCCAATGCGTTCCCAGCATCTGGGAACTCGCAGTCTCTTATAGTAGCTGAAAATCCTCTTATGATAAAGGACTTTAAAGTTTATTACACAGTAAAGAATCCATAATTGCCTAGAAACAAGAAATCCTCATAACTTTTGACTCATTGATCAAAATGGAATGATTCAAAGCTTTCCATGTATATATAACTCTAGAAAACCAATTTCAAATTTTTGTTTTTGAAAAAACTGATTTTTTTTATCTACCCAAACTACCCAGTTATAAATAAAAGCAACACATTAGACCATAACTTTTGACTTGTATTTCCAAGTGTCATGTAATTTAGTGCATATGAAAGATTTTCTTGCCCCTAACTTCTATTAAAATTTGGGCCAAAAATATGGAAATTTCTAGTCACACATACTTGCCCAAAATTTCTATACAACCAAAAAACACATGTTGGTCCTTTAGGGATTAACATAAAACAAACATGCCCCTAAAAATAATCACCATTAAAATATTTTATACCTTTAAATTTATTTCATCTAAAATGTACTATCAAGGACATGAATTTGGTACAAACTTTCAAAACTAAAAATGTACGATAAACTTCTTAGAGCAAGCTAGAGACTCCAAAAACACTTGAAATCTCCAAAGGTCAAATACTTTAGATTGTTTAGAAAATACACATCAAAAATGTATTTCAAAAATCCAAAATAAAAATTACACACTTCACAAATCTATTGTGATTAAAGATTGACATCAACTACATGATAGTAATAATAGTGACAAATGCTTCCTACAAAAGGTGTCATTCACCTACATCAAGATAGTGATAAGTGGGGTCTAAGTTGGACATTTCAATAGAATGAAAATTATTTAGAAGCTTGTAGTTAATGAAAATATGCAATGATGAAATGAAGTTGCCCTTTCAAATTTTATTTCCATAATTGAAACAATCATGTACCATACTATTGAATAACAAAACATATATTATAGTTCATTACCACAAAGTAATTAGAATCAAAGTAAAGTCAATACAACTTCATGATAGGATATAAATTTTTCTCTAGTAAAATATCTTATATCAAATATACAAATGGATCATCTTCATCACCTTCATGAGATTCATCTTTTCAAACAAATTCACCTTAATTATCAAGTGAAAAGTATGTACAAATCATTCTACTTGATCTATGCAAAAGTAGACAAAGTTCCTTGAGAAACTTAGCACTAGGCCCTTCACCTTCTATAGAAGCTTCTAAACCTTCATCACTCTCATCCTTCTTTGGTCTCCATTCAATATTAAAACCATCATCATTACTAGCACTAGCAATGAAAAAATACTCCAAAGATTGTAAACAATTAAAATCTAATAAACTGTCAAAAACGCTTTCAGAGCATAAAAAAAGTCTCAACTCCTTTAGAGAAGGACAATCTACTCCTTCCAAACTTCTCAACTTATAGAAACCATACACACCAACAAATTGCAAGGAGGTGCATGGACTCAAGTTTGGCATGTGAACTAAAGATTCCATACCAAGTAATCGCACATCTTGTAAAGAATCATAGATGCCTGCATATTCATCCTTGCTTGAATTCCCAGACAATGTGATTGTCTCCAATTTCCGAAGGTCCAAGAGTTCGAGGTCACGAAGGCAATGAAGCCCCTCCAAATTCAACATCGTCAAATCATTGCAATTACAGAGGTGCAAAACCACAAGATTGCTCAACTCTTGCATTCTCTTGCTTGCAACAAGTCGCACATTGGAAGGAGTCATATGAGAAATGCGGAGTCTAATAAGATGTGACCAACTTTTAATTGATGTTGAAGAATCACCTTTCATATTCATTCCCCCAAGTTGAAACACACCATAAGCATCCTTCAATCCATTCACATTATGGTCCTTTGCATACCACTCAGCAAAACTTTCGTACAAAGGAGGTACTGTAATGAAAGAATCCAACTCATCATCTGTGTTGTCTTTCCAGTCAAACTCAATCATACCCGAGTTTCTCAAATCGCATAACTGCATCAAATGATAAACATATATTCTCAAATTAGACATTGTAGGTTACAATCTCCAATCTAGAACTTGTCATTACACCAAATACAACATAAAGGTGGTTGTATATGCACTTACTACTCTTCTAAAAGCCAATAAAGTAATCAAAAGCACTATCAAAGACGCTATTCTCCTAAAAACTCATACAAATTGACAAAAACTAAAAGCCTTAATAAAAGAACCCAAAAAGATGACGGATACTCACTTTTCTCTTAATAATTGTCGGAGATTCATCATAAAGTTGACAAAGCCAATCAATGACATGATCATAACTAAACCACCCAGGTATATAAAATCTTGAATAGAGTGCAAGATCTAAAAACAACAACTTTTCACCAAATTCAAAAGTACTAAATTGCAAACCCAAAATAATAAAAAGATCTTTGGACGACTTCAATACATCCTTCACCAAGTCCATTTCCTTGTCAAGGCGATCTTTCCAAACCAAAAGTTGATTTCCCTTTCCTCTCCCCAATCGAGAAAAGAAGTTTGCCAATGCTGTCAATGCCACAGGGTGGTAGAATCCCCCACCTTTGGAATAAAACCAACACTTTTGTATGCAAATTCTAAGAATGTCTTGTTCTTGCCTTGTTAGTTCAGAAATAGCCCTTATAGGAGCAACATGTTTCAAAAAAAGTACTTTAGCTTCTTCAAACA
Source organism: Thuidium tamariscinum (assembly GCA_947034885.2). Taxonomy (NCBI): domain Eukaryota; kingdom Viridiplantae; phylum Streptophyta; class Bryopsida; order Hypnales; family Thuidiaceae; genus Thuidium; species Thuidium tamariscinum. The sequence goes on from OX344758.2 coordinate 15,984,595, forward strand.
TCAATGTTGGCATAGGCATGCGCAATTTCATGTTGGGTAACAAATCTTCAAGAATGGCTTTGCTACTTGAAGTAATCAAGATTTGACTTTCTAGGTGGAATCCCACCCTCAAATACTCTCGAACTTCTTCTAACAAATGCACATCATGGATGACATTGTCAAGAACCAAAAACACTCGTTCTTGCTTCATGAATGCCTTCATTTGCATCAATCCCTAACATATGCACAAAAACATGAAAGAAATATCCATTAAGGATGAAAGGACAAGCATTCAACCATTTTTTCAAATTTCAAAGTTTCTCTATTTGTATGCTCCTAGTTTGCAACTATACATGAGTGAAGACCTAAGGTAGAAGTACCTATTGTTACTGCCAATGTTAATAGATTCAACATAGTTGGAGGCACCTTTTCCTGTAAAGAGTATTTTTGCAGTATTCGCAACTAAAAATCATGAATTTTCAGAAAGAAAAAGAATTTTTGGACAAGGCATCTAATTTCGGTGAATTTCAAAATAGGATACAATAAAGCACCTAAATCTGCACTCCCAGTAAATTTGCCTTGATTCTCACACCAAAATCTAAAATAATCAAAGCTCACTAACTGCAACTAAAGTTTCAAGGTATTATTAAGAACATTTTTTAAGAAATTCTAGCATCAAACTATAGATACACTAAAATAAATGGGTGCTTTTACCTTATGTGTATATTTTTAGAAATGTCTTTATTTGTCTTCCATATGACCAAAACATTTCAAATATGAATAAAAGTATAAAGCTATTGTCAAATTTTGTAAAACAAAAAAAAAATTTCACATGGAATACAAAGTATGCTTAAATGATCTAAAAAATCCTATGTAGGTGAATAATGAGGAATTCACTCCCAAAACCACCACTTTTAGCTATTGTGCAAAGTTACCATTTTTAAACTCATTAGAATTCCATACATTCTTCTTATCAAGTGAAAAGAGGTTCCAATACACCGAACTTGATACCATGTGTAAAAGTTAATAAGGATCAAAGTACTTTGTTGTTGATTTTCAAAAATTATTTTTTTCACATAGGCATGAAATGACTGTGGATACCATGTGTACACAACGATTATAGCAGTTTGGACAAGGTACACTATCCAAGGGCCTAATTCACATTACAAAACATCATGGCACATATTGGAATACTTCATCATCAAAAAATTAGGATATCAACACTCAATGGTTGTAGCCCAAATGATCAATTTATAATGAGAAAATGAATTCTGTAAATCATCAAAATTTAAACTAGAGTAGATAATACACTTCATGAAATTCAATTTATTTCTTGACTTAAAACTCAAAAATAATCATTGACACATTTCAAATTCACATGAATGGCAAGGACCTATATGGCATCAAATCACACCCCGGGAGGTGCACTATTTGGGAAGTTCAATGATCACGTGAAAACAAGCCCCTATTATTGAGGACTGAGGGGCTATGTAGGTGATTTTTGGACTTTTTAGGGGGCTTAACTTACCTAAATTTTTAAAGGATGCCTGTTTCATATACCCTATCTTTTAGTTAAAAAACTTTTTGGTGCTAATTTATTATACCCTATGTTCATTATAAATACATTACAATAGAAAGTCATACAAACAATGATAGTATACTTTGTATAATCCTAAATGATGTATTTGCAAACTATCAAACCTCAAAAATACAAAATCACAACACAATCAAAAACTAGTATCAAAACTTATGAAGCAATGAAGCACAAAATCAAAAACCAATACTATGAGAAAAAAACATCCACATTACAATGTAATTTCTAGTCTGTTGTCTCAAGGCAATGTATAAAATTGTGGTTATGTTTTAAAAAATACATAATACACAACATTTACAAAGATTAAAGAAAATGGAAGAAATCTCTAGTCCAATTAACCTAAACCTCAACGTCCACAAAAATTCAATGACCTCACCCTAACACTTAGTCTATTAGTGATTGAACTGAACTAGTTGCCTAGCTGCAAATATCATCCATCCAAATTTTAATTTCTTGATACAGCAAGCACTTCTGCACTTGGAATTCCTTTAATCCCTTAGTGAGCTATAATTTCAATACCTTTGTGAATTCAGTGTAATTTTAGTGTACAGCTCATAGGTTAAAACTATACTAAGCATACTATGAAAAGCTCAAATCTTTGGAAGGGAATTTTGGTGGGGCTACTTCAAAAAAAAAAATTAATAAATTTTAGTATTTATGTATACCTTTCATTATTTAGAAAGTCTAAAAGCTCATTACATGGATGCTAATTTACTTCGAAGGGATGTATAAAATTTACCTCAAACGAAATTAAAATTTTCCTTCATTAGTTCGCACGTTGATAACTTGACATCAAAGTCTAAAGAGGGAGTGCACCCCTCGGAAATGACACTACATGGACATTGGTGGATTGAGCTCTTTCTAATGAGAATTTTTTTTTAAAAACCTACAACAAGCCACTCTTCAACACCATGCTAAAAAAGTGAATTCAACATAACCCTCTAAAAGAATAGCTTAAATAAATCATTTCACCATTTGCCAAAAAAAACAATGTCATTCAACTACCAAGTATGTGTTATATATTGAAGCATGAAAAAGTGAAAAACCAACTAATGCACCAATTACTTCAAAACAAAATATACATACTCTCCAAAACTCCCTACAAAATTCTCCCCACTCATAACTTTAATAGCTCACATCTCAAATTATAACTAATCAAAACTAGCATTATTTCAGAACACATGTCTCACATTCATTTCAATTAAATACATTGTCAACTATCAACTCATGGAAAACAACAAAAAATGATTGAAGAGTTGATTTTAGAAATCCCCTTCACTTTCAAAAATTGCAAGTGGTTAAATTTGAATCTAAAAGAAAAATCTTACCTTTTCAGCATCACCACCAATGTAGTCTACCACATTCTTATCAAAGCCACAAAGCATCTTGAGAATCTTCTTTTGACGGCCACCTTTTGACCCATTACGCATGTCAATATAGCATACTTTACCCAAGAACTCTCCGTAGAAGTAATCATGCAAAGCTTTTGCCAACATGGTTTTGCCAAGTCCAGCCATTCCATATACCCCTAACACTCTTGCTCCAATGGTGGTGTCATCCACAAATTGAGTTGACATAGCCTATACATCAATTGAACTAGTCAAAAAAATCCTAATTCAAGGCTTTACATACATCACCAAAACTTGAATGATCTACAAAGTACTTGAATGCATCAATTAGAGTCATTCAAAGACAATACTCTCAACTTCAAAACTACCACAAGCAAGAAGCAACTATCAAAACCTAAACATTTGTACATCTGGCATCCCTAGTCATGAATATATATCCATATCTAAATGCCTAAATTAAGTGAAAATAACACCAAGACTTATATTAGAAATTCTACACAAACATGAACCATTCCAAAGCTAAACTAAAAACCAAAGTGAACATAAAAGTCCAAGAAAAACTCCTAAATCTACACATTAACAAATACACAACACAAAAGACATTCTAAAGTAAATTCAAAAATTCAACAAAAACTACAAGATCAAGAAGTCTCAAGTACCTCACACATTCGACCAGAACCAACCATCTTTTCAAAGCTGCCAAAGAGTAAGTCTGGAGGAGACAACTTGAAAATGCTTCCAACAACACACTTCCTATAAGCTACCTTCGTCCTTGCAACCTTCCCAAATTCCAAACCATTTGACTTGCACAACGCTTTCACAGCGGCACTCCATTTAGACAAGTCAATACGATCATCACATGCAGCATGTTCTTTCCACTTAGGCATCCAACGACCCTCATCCTTCACCTCTTCAATCGATAACTTGAAGAACAATGGAAGCAATTTCAATTTGCCATGACCATCTCTTGCACCTTGTTGAGCACCATAAAACGTAGCTAGCTCAATCATTGGCCACTTGGAACACAAAAACTCCTTCGACAACACCACCACCGCAACATGACACAATTGAGAAGCTTGCATGATAAGAGGTGCAAAGTCCTCGCCCTTGGGCAAACTGTGGTGCCTTTGATCAAAGAATGGGAAGAAATATCCCTTGCGTTCAAGATCCACACACAATTGCTCCACAAAATCTTTTTGAGCTCCTGAGTGACTAAGAAATATCTTATGCTTGGCTCCATCCAACTTAAACAAGCTATAAAATAGTGCATGAAAGTTAGCCAATGACGAAGAAGCTTTGAGAAATCATCAAATCTTGTGAATCTGATTCTAAACACATACCCAAACCCAGTGGTCACATTAGGACTCACCAAAACTTCACACTTTTAAGCAATGAAATTTGATCATACCATGAACTCCATAAACAACATCTTATATATCCTAGTGACACACCACAATTCAACACACTAGAATGTGTGAGAAAAACATTTAGTAATTAGTAATGAAAATTAACAATTTTGCTGAAGGTTTGAAACAGTAGCATACCTCGTGGGCTGCACACCATGCGCACTTCCTGAAGGACCAAGCACCATGTCACTTGCTGCTCCCAAGGGCTGGCATGAGAACAACAAAGACTCTGGTTCCTGTTCATTGGTCAAAAATTGAATACCGTCATGACATTTTATTTTATATGGTAACAAGGTTGAAAACTGTGTGCAAACTACCTTCGAAGTAGTTCATTTATCATTCAAAGATTCCATACCCAAGGGAGTAGGATAGAGAAAGTCACATTCCTGTCAATCTAGAATCAAACCAATTGAAAACTCGAGGACTCTGGTCTCTTCCATAACTTTAGAAGCCACAATTACAAATCGAAGAACCAAAGAAACTCAGACTTAGTTGGAAATAATCGATCATGGTTCATTTCCGATCATGAAATGAGCTCCACAATAAGCAGAAAGACAAGGATGTGAAACGCACAACACTTGCAAGCTGGATTTGACCATCTTTATTCAGAAGTGCAGTATCAGGAACTTGAGCAGGAACTGCAGCATTGCCTACATCCTTGATATGCTTCGCACCCCCGCCAGCCTCTGCAAAATGGTTGACCATGACATCAGGAGACTCAATCGCCAAACAACATACTCCAATAAAGCAAACATCAAAACGTAAGATGGATGCTTTCCAAGACAAAGCTCCGCATATTCAAATCCAAAAACGATGTCAGCTGAGGTGGACATATCTACCAATCATCAACTCTTGAATGGCATCAAGCAAACAAAAAACACAAGCATCCCAATTCATTCCTCCTTACCGGGCAGAGCAGAACGCAATTGCTTCCTCAGCGGTCCTGCTGCCTCACTGGGTGGGATATAATCCGATACTCCAGCCAACCCTCTTGCACCATCCCTGCGGACAGAAGGACAAGAGTAAGAGACACCTATCGACCGTGCAAATCCGGCATGCAAATCAGCGGAAATGGTCGGTGAAGAGTCATGCTCACATGAGCTCTGAGGAAGAGACGAACTTGAAGTCTCCGACCTTGATCACTGGCTCTAGAAGATCAGCCTCAACCTTAAAACTGCATAACACAACCGACAAATTAGACCACCACTTGCTGAGGGTGCCAACGCCCGTCTGTCCGACGCAAGTCCAACCAAAAAGGGTGATTCCCAAAGTTCCTGAATGGCTGTGTGTGTCACTGAGCAAGCACGTTATCACAGCAAGTACAACAAAATTGAAGACACCTGATCCATACGGACCACTTCTGACTGTTGGCATAAACTCTACTACATTCTCACAAACCAAATGCCAGAGTCCGCACTATGAAGTAATCTGCACTGCGTACACTCACTCGTAGGTTATGATTCATTGTAAACTTGAGACAACGAAAAACGGACTGACAGAAATCAGTTAAGAAAAAACAGGAAATTCTGACCTGCAAAACCTGTCACCTCATCAAGTTTCGCACAAAAGAAAATTGAAACACCGACTGCAAAATTCACCGCTCAAAATCGTAGACTAAAACCACCAAGCGCACTAACGGCTGCGACGGGTGATCATCAACAAGCATCAGATCCAAAAGAAAACCTCAGTTCCCTGAGTATAGTACTGGATCGTGACTGTGTGAAAGTATATTACAACACACATCAAAAAACCAAAGACATGCATACCAATCTCTCGCTGTCATTTCTTTTCCTTTTCTAGAAACGACTCAATGCAGGTGGCAGACAATAATCTATTCAATCCGGCTCCTCCTCAACAAAATCCGAAACATTTGCGGAACTCATGATTTTCTTCCGGAGCACGTCAGCAAGTGAAAACAGTACAAGATACGTCGTTAACCAATGCAATAGGCCAGGTTTGGCTATGACAAGGATAAAACTCAAGAAACGGCACACAAGCCGGCGACCGAGCCGCCTGGACGAGGTATGTACTTTCGGTACTTCATACGAAAATTTAAGCTCACGCGGATGAGCCACGTTTGAGAGCAGCAACGCTAGATGTAGAAAAACTCTTCATCAATCCCATTGCTTCATGTCAATGATTGTGAACACCGGATTTCTCAAATCTGGAATACGAGAATGAAAACTTCAGTATCTACAAATTACAAAGAGAACCAGTGATCACCAACCACACCCATGCAGGAGCCAAAATAGAGAGAAGAGATTAGGCCAGCTCCGCAGAAAAGGAAACATTGCGCCTTCTCCTTCTAACAACTAAGTTCCACTAAATAAGGGGAGCCTTTCCTGCCAATTGTAAAATCATCGATCAAGCAGCTACTCCAGCTACGTAAGGAGTGCCAATCTTTCCAAAAGAAGATAAATATACTTAAAGGAGTTTGCAAACCCAAAGGATCGATTCAAGCATTGCCATCAACTTAGATTACTCTGACTTCCAAACTGCATCGATGGCCTGGCTTGTGTTCAGTGCTTGGATGTAATTACGAGTGTTTCGATCAATTCACCACCAAGGGCTCCCTCCTGAATTCGAAGACCACTGTTGTTGTGGGCTTCTTGCTGGTGCTGCTCCCAGCAATGGTGTACTGTCTGCAGCCGCGTTTCGTCCTAATCGCTGGATTCACGGACAAGAATTGCACCTCTGAGCTCCCCTTGCTTCTACACCCAAGCAGGAGCAAAAACAGAGAAAAATAGAGAGAAGAGAAAGGGCCAACTCCACCGAAAATGAAACATCGTCCCGTCTCCTTCCGACAACCGACTTCCACTAAAGAGATATCCTACAAGCTGTAATACGGATCCCTTTCCAACCGCCTCTCGCCAAAATGCTCTTCGATGAGGGTTTCATTCGGGACACACCGGCACCGACGCAATTTCTAACCGTTTGAATGTTCTGTCTTAGTGTTCGATAGTTCTCACACGCCAGAGAAAGCATGATCTGCTTCAACTCCAGAGGAACGGGAAACGAAAGAAAAAACAATCACAACACGCAGGCAAAACACCAAAAACTCGGCTGCAACAACAAATTCATAGCACAGTTATTCCAGGCGCTGCTCTACTGATGTTACTCCAAATTTCTCTCCCCATAGCTCTTGAGTTGCCTGATTCAGTGCTTGGACTAAATTGCGAGAGTTTCAGTCAATTCAGCTCCAAGGGCACTCTCGCCATGATGCTATTCCGACACGGGATTCATTCTGGACACGCCAGCACCGATGCAATTTCTAACCACTCAAATGTTCCGTCGTACAGTAGTGTTACACAGCTCTCATACGCCTGAGGAAACATGATCTGATCCAACTCCTCAAGAATGGAAGACGAAGGAAGAAAACAACCACAACACGCAGACAAAACACCAAAAACTCGGCTGAACCAACAGAACTCACGACAGAGTTATTCCAGGCGCTACAATACGGATGCTATTACAAATTTCTCTCGCCGTTGCTCCTGTATCAGGAGGACCAAGCCCGGGCGACCGTAACTTACCTTGTAATGGCATATTCATCACACAAGCTCCCTCCGACGCCACCGACAGCCCGAGATGTTCGAGAGACGCTCTGCTCCAGACAAACTGGAGTCGGACACTTTGCACCACAGGGAGGCCACCTTCTTCACCTAACACTTCCTCGCGCAAGCCGTAGAAAAACTTCGACACTGAAACGAAGCTTATGCGAGAGATTTTGTGAGACTTTATGCATCCCCCATCGAGAAATTCACGCAGCCTGGGCCCCAGCACTGTTGCGCATCCGGGCTGCCCCTGCTCGACCTGCCACGGGAAGTTTAACCATTTTCTTCAGACCTGCCCTCACCTGCCCTCCTCGCTTGCTTTGCTTTGTTGTACTCCGTACGCCTATTGCGATTCTTTTTTTTCTCCTTGGCTGAGATTGATGAGAGACTCGAAGAGAGAGTGAATTGACAACTTGGACGCAATTAAGAACATTGAATGGCTTCAGTCTATCGATTGAATCTTGTGTAGTTCTAACGCTCTCTTCTGAAAAGATCTCTAAAAATGCTCCGAGGGCATTTTGTAATTGCAGCACAAGTACTCGAGCTGGGCTCTCTCAACGTGCTGAGATTCAGGCCTGTCTTCCTCATCATCTCCGGCTGTAAGTAGTTTGGTGCTTTTCTTCAAATGAAAGGAGGTCGCCTGGCATCGAATACGAGCTGAAGCCCGGGGCAGCCCGGATGCGCAAGAGTGCTGTGCGCAGCCCGCGTGAGAGAATGCGAAAATCATGGCAGAAATTCTGGGAGCAGAGCAAGTGGTCCAGCTCTGCAGCTACAGTCACTTCCCATTTGTCTGCAACCACTGTTCCTCGACGGATGTGCTGTAAGGTAGTCGGCTCTGTAATGGAGCATCTAAGGGCTGGTCCCCTTTTCTCATGTATTTACTTGAATGGAAATATTTTTATTCCATTTTTCAGAGAAAGAGAAATGGAAGAGGAATCTAACACAAGTGGTTTCATAATTTTTGACGCATTTTTGAATTAGTTATGAATTTTCAAAGGAGATGTGCCATAGGTCCCTATTTTATGTCTCTAAGTCTGCCATGAATGGTTCACTTGCAATTTCTAAAGAAAGATGGAAAAGCAAAGAGCATGATTGGCTCTTACTATTCCCAATGCATCTTTTCTTGATTCATTCAATGAATGTGGAGGTCCATTTAAGAACCACCAATTGTCCATTTTGCAGCCTTTTATAGGGTCTATTCTTAATGTCCGTTCCATTTTAGAGCCGACTACCTTACTGGACTACCTTACTGGACTACCTTACTGGATTGGGGTTTTGGTCGTAGACAGAGCGCTGTAAGTCAATGCAAGGAAGGGAGTAAGGTAAGGTTGAAGGTCCATAAAACGCTTATCTAACAGCTGAAATTGAATTTTGGGGAGCTGAAACTTCTTGAGATATTTTCAATAAATTTTCCTTAAAAATAGAGTGGAATTGACATCTAATCCAAGTTGTTTTGTATTTTTTGGAGCTTTGTGGAATTAGTTATGAATTTTTGAAGTCAAAATGGAATTGGCTCTAAAATCGCCCACCTCCTCAATTGTAAACTCTTTGTACATTTCTACAAAGATGAAAAAGCATCATGTACAAACAGTGTACATCAGGGGAGGTGGGGAGCTGTAATGCCTGACTTGTTCTCAAGCCTTCTACCTTAGGAGGTCTAGAAAGCACCTACTAGGAGTTGCAAATTAAATCAGAGAGGTTAGACTTCTTGAATTAATTTTCAATTAAATTTTCTTGAAACCAAATGGAAATAGCATCAATACCAAGTAGTTTCAAGTTTTTTGGACCTTCAAGGAAATAGTTATGAATTCTCAAAGTTGAAATGTTTTTGTCACTTAAACATCCACCTCTAGAAATGTGCAATATTTATACGCTATTGGTGCAATAAAATAGCAAAATATGGGGTTAGTGTGCATTTCAAGAGGTAGACACTTTAACCCCTAAAGGACCATTGTCCCCTCGGGGGACAATTTGGAGTTTGGGCAGGTTCCGTAAACCTCAATTTTTAATGAATCTTTTTGAAACTTTCTCATAAGATAGGAAAACTGATTAGCTTCATGGGAATGTAATTTTTATTTCAATTGGTGACCGGGAGCAAAAGTTATACCACAAAAAGCCCAAATTTTCATTCGGCGGGCAGAAATTTTTTTTTGCAAAAAGTAAAAAAAAAAAAATTTAATTTTTTTTTCTAAAATAATATATTTTTGCCTGCATGTGAAGCTTTGATTCACTCTATTTGGACTTATAATGAGAAAGTTATGGACAATCTTGTTTTTCGGGCAATCTAAACAATTTCTTGAAAAAATAACTTATAGGATTCATTTTTGAGTGCAATTTTCACAATTTAAAAAAAAAAATTATTGGACAAGGTTATGTTTACTTTCTAGAACAATCTCACCATTGGGATTATTGTATTTCAATCCCATCTTAGAGTTATTAACCATTTAGTTTTTCTTTCAATCTTGGACCTATATCTACTTAATAATTTTTTAAAGAATGAAAATCAAGTGTTTTTTGTGTGAAATTTTTTTCCTAGACTCTCAACTCAATTTCTTAACACAATTAGTTATAAATTCAAAGTCTATAGTGCAATTTTTTAATACAAATTCCAGTCAAAGTCATCTGAAATTGCAAACCACAGTTCAAAAAAACTTGTATTTCCAACTTTGAATGCTTATATCTTCTAATCTGTACGGTCAAACTTCATGAAATTTTTACCACTTGATCTCAATCAAGTTAAGTACAAGATCCTACGGTTAGATTCTTAAAAAATATATATATTTTGTTTTCTTGGATGAATGCAATAGAAATGGCAGTTTTGAGAGATTTTTGACAGAAAAAAGACCTTGGTCATTTAGGGGTTAAGAGGCCAAGTGCTTTATGAACTTTTTACCTTAATTGATAGACTCATCTTTTGGTGAACATTCATCAACAATATTATTATTATTGTCCACATTTTTCATTTAAATATTTGCAATTCTAGCACTTTTTTAGAAGGATTTTTTCTATTTCATATACTTTTTCAAACATTCTTTTTAATGAAAAGAAATGGTACTATAATCAAGTAAGATTATCCAAAGATTTTACAATAAAATAATTGGTTGGATTGAAATTTAAAAAATATGGCTAAGTTGAACCAAGGGATTTTTTTAGGCAATTAAATTTCAAATTTCCTAAAAATAACTGAGCAACTTGAACCTATAGAAGAAAAGGATAAATGTAAACATTAAAAAATGCCAAAATATTTGCACACAATTACCACAATGCTTCCAAAACTTCATTTCATCTATTGTGCAAAATCAATAGTTACAAAGAATACATACAAAAAATACATACTCAAAATGGCTTCCTTCAATAGTATAGATTTCAAGTGCTTATACATGTTAGATGAGCTGGAGTCTACTGCAAATGGTGGAAGCTATGGGTGGTGAGTGCATAATTTTTATGTAAACTTTTATACTTTTGAGTGTAAGTTTGTTGGGAATTATTTATTTATTTAATCATTTATTTACACAAATGAAATAGAATTTCATTGCAAGGAAGAGTTAACAAATCCAACCAATTACAAGTGGCTTGGCTCTTGATTACATAAGTTTGAATGGGAGTTTGAACAAGGTTAAAAAATAAAATTAACTAAAGCCATTATTGCATTTGTTGAACACTTCAAAATGTCTTTAACTCCTAAAGGACCAAAGTGCCTTTTGGGCAATATAGAAAATTTGGGCAAGTGTGTATGACTAGAGATTTTTATGTTTTGGGACTGAACTTCAATAGAGAGTGCAGACGAGGAATTTTTTTAAAGCCCAACAATTCTTGTAACTTTTGACTATATGGTTAAAAAGTTATTGCACAATATGTTGTTTATTTCTCAACTTGGGTAGTATGGATAGATAAAAAAAATTATATTTTGGAAAATAAAAATTTGAAATTTGTTGAATATATTTATATATACTTGGAAAGCTTCAAATCATTTCATTTGGATTGATAAATGAAAAGTATTTCACTCAATATCTCAATATTTTTGGAAAAAAATAAAAATTTTGGGTGTAGATTAATTATTACATTTGAACCATTGTGATTGGCAAGTTTCAATTTCAAAAATAAATTCTTAACAATTTAGTATTTTGATTCATTCTCTACTTCTTTTACCTAAATTTTTTTCCTATATGTTGTACTATTCCAAATGATTTGAAATCTTTCAAGCATGTAGCCAACTTGCCTTGGAGAATAAATCCAAAGAAGCACTACCATTTTGAACTTTTTTCCATGCAAATGTGAGCTTGTAAAGTTCAGCTACCCGTCTTTTTACAAGGCTAGGAAAAGATTCCGGTTGATTCAAATGCTCATATTTTGTAATCCACATAGTAGAAAATTCTTAAAGGTTTTTCTCATCTTTTCAAACTAGCATACTACAAGATTCTGTAATTATATGTGTGTACAAATAATAATTTCCAAATATTTGGTGTTTGTATTAGAAATGGTAGTTTTGGAGGGTTTTTTGTGAAAACATGGTCAAGGTTAGGGGTTAATGGTTTGAACATCAAGACAGACAATTGGTATCTAATGCATGGAGAACAAAGAATTTTTGTGTGTAAGACAAATGTGAAACTATTCATCTTTAGAATTTTGTGTTAAAAGCAGAGATGTTTTACAATAGTTTGACTTCTAATTAACATTTTTAGATATTTATAAGCCAATACTTCCCACGGTATCAAAATGGATGAATTTTGTAGTCACATTTCTTTTGGAAGGGTTAAAAGCTAGGTTCCTTGTACCTAGTTAATATGTACCATTCTTTTTGCAATGAATTTTGTTTCATTTGTGCAAAAAAATTGTCTTCAAAAGTCTTATTAAGTGTAACAATTAGCCCTTTTTTGGCACCAAAGTGCTACATTGCACCAATATAAAACAAATGTCTACTTTTCACTAGAAAAAAATAATCTTTTTTCATGAGACATTTTTCATTTCCATACAAAATATAGATGAAATCAACAAATTTGGATGAAAAAATGCATGAATATGCGTGCAAAGTGCTTTTTGGTCAAAAATGGATGGATGTAGAAATACAATGCTTCACTAAACTTTAAGTGATCACCTTCCTAACACTTTCTCAAAAATCCCTAAAAAAGGTTGGTCACAATATTAAGCTCTTTCAATAATTAGTGTGACACTTATTTGTCAATCTAAATTCCTATAATTAAAGAACATCTAGCCTACTAATATTGTACTATTTTGAAAGACTACTTTAAGGTTTTGATGATAGGAGGTGCTAAACTATGTCACTCTTATTGATAAGACAACTCGATATAGATTGTATTCGTAGATAAAACTTTAGTTTGACACCATTTTCACAATAATAAAATAGGAATATCATAAATTTGGCTACTCTATAAATGGTTTCAGTGTATCTACTCTTGTCATTTATGCCTTGAATGACAAGAATAGATACATTAAATTGTTTATGGATTAGCATAGTTAATAATATTCTTACGCTCTCATTTTTATTCTCTGCTTATTAGTAGAATATTCATTGTAGCCTATTTTAATAAATCTCATGCTTTTAAAACCTTATTGGGTCATCCAACTTGGTTGTCAATTATTTAGCCTTCATTTTAGGCCCCATCTATGCCATAACTTCTATGAATACTAGGGATAAGTTTTATTGGTCTTCTGCCTAACAAGACTTCACAATTATAGTCATGATGAGATCACTAACCCTAAAAGCATTCCAATAGAAGACTTGCCAAAAAGATGCACCAAATGAGATTTGCTATGCTATTTGAAAGACCTCAATTATTGTATTGCAATCTTGCAATAAAGTTTTGTTTCATTTGTGTCTAAAAAAGTTTGTATTGCATCTTTAGCCTTTTATCTAGTACGAGATTTAGACAAATCAATGCCTTATCAATTGTTGATGTACAGGGCCAAAGACTTGGCATAATTAGAAGGTTCTCATTATTCTACACTCAAAAACAATTTGACCAAAATATTAAATAGCTCCTCAATATAACTCCTTATTATTGATGGCAATTAGATACTAAATATAAAAAGCTTCTTGAGGTTTATGGCAATTAGATATTGAATATAAAGACCTTTGTGAAGGTAATTAGGCACATCTCGGGCACTATTGTACATAATGAGGGTCGAAATTACTTTTTCTTGTGATTGGAATACCTACCTTTTTGCATTTTCTAAAGTTGGAGGACTAGGAATTAGTATACACATCTACTTTGAAAATTGGATCATACAACATATGAAGTCATACTCTACACAATGTATTTGGTTGTGCATTTGCCTCATTTAACAGTGTTTGGCCATTTTTTGACCATTAGCATGTCTACCAAGGGGCAATGATTCTCACTTAATGTAGTTGTGGGGATGTTCTAAGGCTTGATGGTGATGTGATTTCTAGTTGATTTTATAAAAACAATTAATTGAGTAGGCTCTTGGCTAGGCTTGAACTTCAATGGTGACATAGTGGTTCCAATTGGTGGAATTGGTGGTTATGTAAATTTTGAGAGTCAATTGGAAGTTTTAAAGGAAATATTTACTTGAGCTTTAGAGTTCCTAACTAATTGTTGATCATCCATGTAGATGACATTAGGTACAAAAGTTTTAGAATAGAGGGCTATAAGTATTTAGTATTAGATATTATACCACAAAAAGTTATATTGAACATTATTGTTAATATAATAATAGAAGTTGTTTTATAAAGTTCGTCACCTAAAACATAGATTTTTTTATAGTACTAAGAATATAGTTATTTTGACTTATTCAAATTCTTGGCTATAGTTTAATATGAAAATGTGAAGATGAATGAATTGGAATTAAGTCAATATAAGACAAAAGATGGTGATGGAATTCCTAGCTTGTTTCCCTTTTAGTTCAAAGAAATGATTATGGAAAGTTAAGAAAGCATACATTGAATGAGTTCAAATTTTGTAAAGAGATTAATCTTTAAATTAATAGTCTCTACCTTATAAAAATGAAAAAAAACTGTATAGGTAGAACAATGTAGACTATTTTTAGACTATTTGCAATGAATGTTTAATGTCAAAATCATTTTGAATAAGGTGAAATCTATGTGTCTTCTTGTAGGTACAAAGAAGTTGAAATATTTGTCATCTTTATTGAAAGTTTAAATTTAAAAATTCTACATCTTTTGAATAAAGATTTGTCCATGCTTGAAAGATAGATCTTTTCAACCATCATTGTCTATATTGGATATTCCATAGAATTAGGTACAATTGGATTGGCTCTAAGGAAGACATGTGGGCTCCAAAGAATCATGTACAAAATTACACATTGAAGAAAGTTGTATCTTTTAATATGATTAATTTTTTAATTTATAGAGTCTTTACCTTCAAATTTTGGAGACTTGAAACTACAAAGGAATTTAATTTTTGGAGATAAAAATTATTTTGATTTCCCAAATTGTCATACTTCAAATATTTTGAAAAAAATTATTCTGTTGTACCTAAATGAAATCTAAAATTCTACTTCATATACAATTCCTACATTTTGACAATGAATAGTCAACCTCTCATCTTGAAATTATCCCATACCCTTTGAGGATCCATGATGGATAATGAATTTTACTACTAATATGAAATCTCCATCCTTCATTAATATAGAACATCAATGAAGTAATTCCTTTACTTTGAAATAAATTAAGTTTCTCAATAGTAGATGGTCAAATTAAAGATTTGCGTTTAACTCTAAGGTTTCTCAATAATTTATTTTTCAATAATTTATTCTTACATTTACTTAAGGATACAACTATTTGTACCTTGAAATTTTGAAAAATTTCACCAATGGATTTTTGAATTTAATTCAAGGCAAAATTGCCCTACACATACAACATCTAAATTAGGCCCACTTTAGAATGCACAAATTGGCATCCTTCCATTTGTAAAGTATAAACCATCCATTGACCCATTTATGAAGTACAAATTATGATGATATCAAAACATTTCTATAGTCAATGGTGATTGTGTAAACATCAATCCAAATTTCGATTTCACAATAATCGAACATCAAAGTTTCTATTGTATAGAGAGCATTCAATTAGAAAAGTTACAAAATTTACATATATTCAAAAATTCTAATTATTCTTTTCATCAACATTCATCAATTTCAATTGCTAATGGTATAAAAATCATTTATGTTGAGAAAAGCCTTGTCTAAACTAAATTGCTTAATTTGATGGTTTCCACATTTTTCTTAAACCAAGGTATGTGATTTTAGTACTAAATATATAAATGGCGCTACAAAATGATTAACTCTTAACTACGCAAGCAATCATATATGGTTGATCTAAATTTTCATGTCCATTTCTAGGCAAGTAGTTAAAGTCCTTTGACAATTTTCAAATTTTTTTCAAATTTTTTTGAAGTTATACTATTGAAAACTTTCATTTTCTACTAAAAAAAAGTATGTATTTGATTTTTGAGAGGCCTATATGTGCCATTAGTGGAGACAAAAGCTTACCAAGTTTTCTTCATTTCTCAGATTAGCATAATTGCTTGGCAATTTCACTTGATTTGAGATCTAAAAAATTACACTTATCCAATTGATTTAGAAATGGTTCCAACGGAAAGAATAAAGTGTTTTTATGAATTTCACCATTGGAAACTTAAATATGCAAGTGCTAATTTAAAGCTATTTGCAATTTCTACTTATTAAAAAAAATTGCATTCCAATAGTTGCAAGGTGGATTGAATTATAATACTAATACCGTGCAGTAAGACCTATGACCATGATAGAACACCTATAGCCAAAACAACCATCCTATGAATGAGCACTCAAATCTAATTAGTTTGTTTTTTTAATATTTGAAGAAGTGCCATAGTGGCAATATAAAATGTTATAGTGGTGCTCCAAATTGCAACATTCATCCAGTTATTGGATGTATGATAAGGTTTTCATCCACAGTGAGGTGATTTCATCTAATATTTTTTTTAATTTCATCATTTTTCGTAATGTTTATTTTCTACTGCAATCTGGCACTAGAAAGCCAAAAAAAAAGCCCTGGACCTAATACCACTTTTGAAAAGACCTATAGCCATGGACTTCCACTTCCATTTCAGTTGAATAAATTCCACAATTCCAGATCAATGAATGATCTCAGTCAAATGAAATCAGACCTAGGACTGGTAAAAGCCCTATGGATGTATACAAGTGCTATTGTTTGTGGTCTGACTATAAAATTTGGAATCAAAATCCAATCAATCCGAAACCCAACATACAAAGATTCCCTCTTCCAATTCAAGTCTTTATTTACTCATGAAAGAAGCCAGAGGATCCAAATGTGCAACCCTAAATCAACATAGTAGTCTTTTCCAGTTCAGTGGATGCTTAGAGAATAAGCAGTCATCCGAATGACTCTTATGCAAAAGCCACACATATACTTATCTTCTTTCCCAAATCTGCTTGAGGCTTGGAAGACCAATATTGTCCGTTGATATTGAAAGTTTCAAAAGTAACTGGAAAATCTGGAGGACAACTACTCTACGGAGCATTGCAATTAACCTTTTCTTCGATGGCACTTACAACTTCATCAGTCTGCAGCAACTGAGCACGATCATCCGAACTCGTTGTCTTCCCAGTGGTAGCTTAAGGATGTTGATTGACTGCTTGCTCAACACTAAAAACGTGTGGTGCTTCACACAGAGCTTCTCCATCTGCAAACACCAAGAAACTCAGCTTCTTCGCTCAGTTTCAAATAGCATGGCTATTAAAAAATTCCAATCCAAACTCAACGACCGTCTCCTCTCCGTTGTTAGTCATCACCTGACAATCTAAAGAACACTCAAAACTATTTGCAGTTGAAACATGCACTTGTGTCATATTATACCCGCCCGCAATTTTAACTCTCGATTTTGCAAGAAATGGCAATGACCAAAAATCCTCGCGGCAATATTAAAACCGATTCGAGATTTTGAGATTTCTGCATTGGAATTACAAAATTGAACTGGAACTCCCTGACTTCTCCCTGAGTCAAAAAATGATGCAGAACCTTACCGATCATTCAAAATCGAACTAACTTGGTACGCAATACAAGTGCATGCGGTCATTGCAATCCTGGTTTCGTCAAGGTTGTGTCTGAAGGATCACACGCAAGTGTTTCAAGCACAAAGCTGTATCAAAGCCCCTACGGATCTCAAGATTTTAAAAGAATCTTTAGTACCTGTGACTGCGATCAAGGACTTCAACACAGACGAAATTCACTGGTTTTCTCATTGGGCCTTGCAAAGAGCCCATTTTCGCACTCAGCAAATGCAAAACAAGCCCTAGCTGAATCGCCATTGTCATCTTCGTTGGAAGCTTGAAAACCTAATTCAGCTCCGGAACGGGTTTGGGGAAGAGCTCCTGCGATGGAATATCAACAAAACCGCCCAAACAATCCTCTCAGACTGAAAAACAATCAAATGCTCATGGGCAGAAATATTTTTGCCGTATGACTGATAGACTACAAACTTATAAAATTGGGCATCTCAGAAAAGTTATCTGAGGGAATAACATCTTCGTGCGAAAATCAAAGCCATCATCTTAACCCACTTAAGAGAGAATCATTAAGTATAGATTTCCTCAAAATTATATTAATTTAAACCATATCCTCAATGGAAAGAATCATTCTTCCATGTGACTCCCAAATCCCTACCGAATTCATCTCACCGGTCAAAACACCAATCGATACACTTCAAACAAAATCCTAATTGAATCGAAATCTGTCCGCAAAGAATTGAGCAAAACTCACAACCAAGATCCACCCAAGCACAAATCTACAGCCATGGCTTGAATTCCCGGTGGAAGCTCCAAAGCCAACTACCGGTAGAGTTCTTGCACTTCGGACAGCGAAGATGAGTTCCCCGGCGTTCCAGCCGTTCCCCCAACGTTCGCAGAGTTCCTAGAAGTTCCCCTCATTGGGAGCGTTCGCGTTCCCGTTGGGGACCCTTAATAAGATATTCTTAGATGCTCTTTGGTGGTCCCCCCTCTCCATATTGTGCAAATAGGCTATGAAAATTTTAGTTCTAGATCATTAAATTAGAGAAATGCTAATATAGTAAAAATTCCTAAACCTCAGATTGTGACAAATTATCAAAATTCACTTTTAATTTTAAATTTTTTTTTATTTTAGAAAAATAATGGATCTAATCAACATCAACTTAAACATCTTTAATAATTATTTAATATTCTTAGGACTTGAGATTCAAAAAGTTATAGCAAGAAACAACAATGTCACTTCAATTGTTACCCCAAATAGGCTTCCTGTTTCTTGCAATTATGACGTTAAACACTTCACACACAACAATGAGATGCCCACTAGATAGTGTTCTTTGAAAATACCTAAAAAGTTAAACTTTTCAATAGTTGAAAACTACACTTTGCAAAGGTTTCCAAAGTTCAAAGTTTGAAGATGATATGAGTGCAACAAATTAGATCTACTTACAACTCAAAACATGTTAAAATAATGTTTTTTCCAAGCTTAATTCCAAATATTTTTTCCAACCAAAAGATCATTTTTGAATAGAGGGAGTACTAGATCAAAATGACTTTGAATCTTTTTTAATTCAAATTTTTGCACAGTGGATTTAAATAAAAAATTAAATTTGAAAATTCCATTTCAAAATCTAGGGAAAAGAATTTAAGAAATATTTTAAAGAAAATCATAAGTACAATCAAATATTAGATGGAATGAAAAACTAAACTTTTTAGATGGACTTTGAAGGAACTAGTATAAATAGTGAAATAATTTTTGCAAGTAAAGTAAACCATGTAGATCCTTTTTTTTTCAAAAATGATAGAAAATGAATTCAAAAATGAATTTAGTATATAATTCTCTTAGAACTATACTTTGGTATCCATTAAGATATCACATTTCTTTCTTACCTAAGATTTTCACATAGAATTTGAGAATACCTTAGAAAGTTTTCAATTTTTGAATCATATACACCAATACTTTCATGTACAAACCAATTATTTGGAACCTCTTTACATATTCCATTCAAAATGTCTAAATTCCTTACAACGTCACTAGGATCAACTAAATTTACAATAGGCCCAATAAAATTTGTAACTTTTGTGGTACTTGAAATTTATGATAAATCCCTTTGAACATTTGATTGAAGTAAATTCTTTATTTATTTCTTTTAAATATTCATAAATTTCTTATAAATCAAAGTGGATTTATGAAAACTCATTCAAATCAAATGTGTTTTTTTCATTTAGGGGAAGGAGTGAGTTGTTTTTCCAATATCCATGTGATATTTCAGTGATACTTGGTGATACTCATATCAAAATTAGGTGATACCTAGGTAAAATTTGGCTATTGGTCTCAAAATGCAATAGCAATATATGGCTATTTTGAAAGAAAAAAATAAAATTTCCTTATCAATAAAATAGCCAATATCTTTTGGCTATTTCCAATTGGCAGAAATTCATGCATAGAAAAGCACTAGCTCAAATGTATGAAAATTTATACAATAGGACGATGTTTTCATTATTTAAGAAAACATTTATTTTATTAATTAAGTATCAAAATCAATAGCAAGGTAGGGAACATGAGAAATCCCACGGCCCTATGTGAGGATGCATGGACGAGAAAGTCATTTTTTATATTATCCTAGTTTGAGATTTGTTTTGACATAAATCATTCCAAAAATAATTAATAATGTTTTGAAATTTTAAGATGTGGTTGTTTGAATTTGCAAGAATGACCTTCTTATCAAATAAATTTAAAAAAATTCTAAGAGATGAAATTCTCATTTAAGAGATATTGATTTTTTTTCTTATTAAGTAAAAAAGTAATTAGATAAATGGAAGTTTTGAAATGAAACAAAAATTAACAGGAATATTCTAATCTACTTTGATTCAAAAATAATAATTTTTTTTATCAACTATTCATTGATAGTGGCCAAACAGGAAGGTACTAAGGTAGTAGTATAAGGTAGTAGTTGCAAGGAGGACAATAGATGGCTCTTAATTTTTTGAATAATGGCTACATCTTTATAAAGAATTTGAGGACATTGCCATATGAATGGTGATCACATGTAGCAAAATGGAACCAATTGTAATTAAGATGAATCAACAATTTTTGAATGGAAACTTACTCCAATTAATTTGATTATTTACTTAGTATACGATAGGATTCTTTTTGGCTTTTTAGTGCCACATTGCACTATAAAAATAGTTTGGCTTAAAAATGGCTAAAAACTCCAAGGTTTATTGTAAGCGTTATTCAAATTATAAAGAAATCTTGGATGAAATCACCAAACTATGGATGAAAATAAAATTATTGACATGTGATACATACAAATGTGATATTTTCTATCCCTTATGTAGATGAATGTTGAAATTTGGAGCACCACCAAAATATTTTACATCGCCACTTTTGTACTTCATAAAAAACGAAAATAAATTCTAACATGGTTGTATGTGCTAACTCAGCAAGAAGGTTGTAACAAAAAGTACAACAAAATTGAAGGCACTTGATCCACACAGACATCTTCTGACCAGTGATCCCAAAACAGGTTCTAAGTTTTTAGCCAAATGTTCATTTTGGGAAGATGTTTTTTGAATTTACACTAAAGACATGAAGAAATTATGTAGCAATTGAGCGAAATTTAGCCAGTTTTGGGATCACGGCTTCTGACTGCTAGCATGGACTCTACTCCATACTCATAAGTTAGATTGACTAGACTACCAAGTAATCTGCACTGCTTACAATTGCTTGTGGGTGAACTTGAAATAAGAGACAAGCAATAGAATTTAGTCAAGAATAAAATAGGAAAGTCTGACCTGCAAACCCTGTCACCATGTCAAGTTTTGATGCCGCTGCAACGACAAAGATATACTGAAACACGGCATGCAAAATCCACCACTCAAAACAGTCAACTCAAATCACCAAGTACATTCAGGGTTGAGATGAGAAATCATCAATGAGCATCAAATCCAAAAGAAAGTCTCAGCTTCTTGAGTACAATGGCGGATGTGCAAGGGCATCGAAGCATATTAGCAAGTACACCAAATTAAATTTAAAGATATGCATAGCAATCTCTCAACAAAATTCAAACCTTTTGCAGAATTTGTGATTTTCTCATGAAGCACATCAACAAATCAAAAAGGTACAATGATACATCGTTAGGCAATGCAATGGGATAGGTTTGGCTATAACAAGGATTAAATTCAAGAAATAGTAGAAAATTTGACGACTAAGCCGCCTAGATGAGGTAGACTAACCTTGCCAATCACCACACAATAGAAATTCAAATTTTTCTCCACAACACAATCATAGGAACTTGTAAGCTTCCAAACTTTACATGATTATACAATGCCATGTCAAGATTCACTTTCAAAAAAATTTGCAAAAAGGTTTCCTTTTGTAGATTTTGTTGCAACTTAAACATACCAATCTTGAAATTGCTTGATTAAAAACTTTGTTGCCCATCACCGCATAGTATGGTGATTGTGCGGTGGTCAATTCTTGAGTTCTTTTTGTGTTCACAAAGTTCCAGTGATGCACGGTGTCTGTCTAAGGTAGAACCACCTATTCCCAATCAAGGACCCATACCCAACCTATAGGATGTGGCTATTTCCAACTAAGGCTAGAAGAGATTTATAATCAAAGCTTGGAATGTATTTTTATCCCATTTTCAAGGTTGGGACTAATAAAGTAATGACACATGTCACAAAGTGTCATAAAGTGTGTGAGAAGTACAGATTGGGAAAGTAATCGTGGCTTTTGATCCAAATTAAAAGACTCTAGATATTGGCTATGGGTTCAAAGTTCTTTTTGGCTTCTAGAAATCATAGTAATTTCAGTTTTGGGATGTAAAATTATGAAAAATTTGCAATCTCCATCTTTCTTATCTTGCTATATAGCAAAAATTTGCACAACCTCATATTCCTACTTATCTGTTCCAAAATTGCTTAAATGATTGGGAATAGGTGGTTCTACCTTAGTGATTAGTAGCTTTAGTATCCGGTAATTGAAAGTGTCTGGTTAATGGCAAGTTTACTATATTATTCTACTCTACTTCCGGTACTTCATACAAAAATTTAGGCTCACGCCCATGGATGAGCCATGTTTGAAAGCAACAATGTTAGGTATAGAAGAATGCTTCATCAATCTCATCATACAAATGTGAATGATTATGAGCATTGGACTTCTCAAATCGGGAACATGGGACTGAAAACGCTAGTTTCTACAAAATACAAAGAGAATATACATGAGCTAACCTAGCAGACCCAAGCATGAGTACCTTCGACTTAGACTTCCTCAGCGACATTTCATCTCAATGAGAAGAAATTGAAAACATCATGAATTGAATAGTACCTTCAATCCTTGTGACAAAGGGCTTGATAAATGAAGAAATGTAGTTGAACAATGTTCTAAGTGGAAAATACGCTCAATCAAGAACCTTGTTGCTACAATGGCAACTCCAAATACAAGTTGGAAAAACAACAAGCTTAGCATTCAAGCCCTTGAACTAAATCAATAATTAGAATCCAACAACAATCAATTGTATAACATCCACCATAGCCTTGCGGGCCCAAGCCGTGTAATTTATAACCTAGATAAGGTCATGTTGTTTTGAAAATTCCTCATAAACAAGTTTTCACCAAGAATAAAGCTAGGAACCAAGGATGTTTCAAGATTCACGGCTTCCATCTACCAACTAGCTCTAGGGTCATTTTCATTGTTGTCTTTCAAAAAATATTTCCAAAATGGCCCTGCGGTAGTTTGTGAGGTAGGAGGTCCATAGATCAACCATTTAAAGGTTGGAACTAAATTTCAGGGAGGTGAAACATCTTGAAATATTTTTCAATGAATTTTCCTTGAAATACAGCTAAAATAGGCATCTAATCCAAGTCATTTTATAATTTTTTGAGCTTCCTAAAATTTGTGATGAATTTTTGAAGTCAATATGGCATATAGGCATAGGGCTCAAAAACCACCACCCCCTTCAAATGTACACTATTTGTACATTACTGTAAAGATCAAAAAGCATCATGTTCAAACAATGTACATTTGGGAGGGTGAGCGTTTTTTGGATCCTGAGTGGTTTTCAAGCCTCTTACTTTAGTTGCAAAGCACATTTATTCTTGCTAGGTTCCCTCCAACTACTCAGATTTAGGTTAGTCTTCCTCCAATTAGATTTACTAATTTACTTTGATGCTTTTCTTTGAATGAAAGGAGGTCAACTGACTTTGGACTTGAGATGGACTAAACTTAGAATAGCGTTACAAAGTTCAACATGTATTAATAATACTTTGTTGCAAAATTTTTGGGAGCTGACTCCGTGACTATAGTAACTTATCATATGTCTACAACTACTATTCCACAATGCAACAAACTCTTTGGATTGAAATAGTGTAATTTAAAGCCAATTTCTAAAAACTATACAATGTTTGTTCTTGGTATTCTTAGGGAAAAGAACCTAATCACCCTCAACCGTGGTCCAAAGAAGCCAAAAAGAAAAAGAAGATGACCTCTGCTATGGATGTGACAATCATGATAGATGAAGAAGAAGATAATGTCTTCTCACAAGACAGAAATAATACACTAGTAGAGACAGAATCAGAAGAAGGCAAGAA
Organism: Thuidium tamariscinum; assembly: GCA_947034885.2. Taxonomy (NCBI): domain Eukaryota; kingdom Viridiplantae; phylum Streptophyta; class Bryopsida; order Hypnales; family Thuidiaceae; genus Thuidium; species Thuidium tamariscinum. The sequence continues at coordinate 16,009,076 of OX344758.2, forward strand.
CAACCTCTCTAGTGCTGAGGAAGATGAATACACTCCAAATGCAAAGCCATTGACTAATGTTGTAGACAAGTTGGAGTAACGGGAGGTGAACATATTGAAGTGCATGGCTAAAAATGGTGCAAATCCAAAAGAATTACGGGAGAAGATGTGTAAACTTGGCCAAGCAACAGGGAAAGGTATCCAATACTCATAGTAGTCCTGGCCGCCAGAAGCAGTCTCACTTGAAGCATTTGAGAAGAAATTCTCAAAAGATTGATGAAAGGAATTGGGTTGAAGTAGACCATGTAGGATGTCCTATAGGAGTACATAGGGCAGAGTGGATGACAAAGCTTCGTGGGTACTCTCATGACTTGGATTGGAGTGTGGATGATTTCAAGTCTCACCTTCGACCTCTTTTGTTAGCAATCAAGGACAAAATGTCATCAAAGTTTGAAAATCGTGGTGGGTTAGAAGATGTTGCCGAGGACATTTTTTCCAAATTCTACGGCAACAAATGCGGACAAAGAAGTCAAACATGAAGAAATTGATACAATCTGGTGTTGCCCTCCCTACAAGTGTGAAGGCACACCATGTGGAGAACTTCAAGGCCCTTATGAAGAGGACGGACAAGATAGCATATTCTGAACGTATGAAGACCGTGCGGCAAAGTGTGCAAAATGAGTTAAACAGTGCACATTCAGAGGAAGTAGTGAAAACACGCCTAGTAAGTGATGTTTGTATGTTATCTATTGTTTTTTGTCATGTGATTGTAGAGGGAATTTGGTAGCCATAGCATAATAAATTTGTTATGCTATTTTAAATTGTTGTACACTTGAAGATCACAAGGTATTTCCTATATTGAGATGGAGCTTTTAATGATGTAGAAATGAACAATCATAATGAAGGCACTTGTGTGACAATCATAAATTGAAAAGTTTGTGATATCAATACTTGTAGTTATAATGAAAAGAATCATATGACTACATGAAGTCACATTTAGATTGTTATGTGTTTAGATGTAGTCATAATTATTTAACTACTCATGTGAGTGCTTGTAGTAATAAATGGCCATTTGCATAACTAGTGACAATCACATTTGGCTATTCATTGGATTTACTTTCATCTTTTGTATTTGCTGAAGTTGATCTTTTGTCTAGGAAATTGAGAAATAATTTTTGTTTTGTTGCAGCCTGCACAATTAGGTAGACCTCCAACACAATTGGAAGTAGAAGCTGAACTTGCATTGTTGGAGAAGTCACGGAACAATAGCTTGCCTAGTTCTAGAGGGGTGGCAAATAATTCAAGAAGAGGCGACAAAGGTCTTGAAGGGGTGCGGAAGGAGTTGTATACCTTTCAAGATTCAGTGAATGAGAAATTGAGCAACATCAATGAATTAGTGAATCAACTTTTGTGTGAGGTGAGAAAGCAAAATGGAGGAGGAACACATCCATCAACTTCTTAAGTGGGCACTACAATTGTGGAGGACATAGTTGGTGAAGAATTGATGGAGGGATTAGTAATTGCAAGCACCCCCAACCCCGTGAAGACAAAGAAGGAAGTTGCACCTAAAACCCAAGGACTGTCTCCATCTAAATATGTATTAGCAAATGCAACATATGAGGTTAGTAGAGAGTTCCAATCTATACATTTCCTCCACATTCTTGAATAGTAGTGATTGCCATTGTATGTGCTGTAAAAGACATTTTTATTAGAGAAGTATGATGTGTATTTCCAACAACTATTCTTTGGAACGTGTTGTGACTTTTTAGCAGGAAGGGGCTACCGATGAGGTGGAGACTAGAAAGGACAAAGGAAAAACATTGCCTACAAATGAGATGATTGCAAAAGAAGTAGGTGATGCAAATGGAAAGAAGGATCAGGGAAATGTCAAAAAGAGGAAGGGGGAGATAGAGAAGTTGTTTATGGATCAAAGCGCTCGATTCACTCGAGGTACATCAACAGTGGAGAAGGTCAGTGAAAAGACAATGAAGGTAAAGAGTGATTCCAAAGTGAGCTTGTTCTTCAACGTAGTACTTTGTATTTGTGTTGTTGTACATCAAGTATGTATAGGAAAAGCCAACGTAAGGTAGATTTCTTGTCAATGAGTAGGATTAGAGTGGTTTTGAGATTTTGTAGTACTATATGCTGAGGTTTGGTGGAATGTAGTTGACATTGTTGAATAATGTTTCTAAATGTGAGACTACTATTGATTGTATGTGTGGATGGTAAGATCACACATAGGCACTAATCTTTGTGTGTATATAACTAAGGCTAGTCATATATTTGAAAATATAAAGGAGTGGAGATTTTTTGTATGTGACTGTGGCCAATAATATTTTGGTCTATATCAGAAGTTATAGTCATAATTTTGTTTTTGTAAGAAAAGGTTGTCATGTTTTTTTCTATGTAATTGGATCTTATTATGGTGTTATACTATGTTGTAAGTAATTGGGAGTAGACAAATTTTTCTTTAAGTGAATGGGACTAACATGTTGGAGTGAATACTCTATTAGCTAGTTATTTTTTGAAATATCAAAGAAATTGTTTTTATATTTCATTGTACACAAAAGTAGGTACTATTAGTATAGATTGTGTAAGCCAATGTAATTGAATCTAAAGTATTTTTTGTTGATTTCATCATTGATACTATGTTTTAGCATGTGCTAACCTAGTTAGTGTTTCAATTCCTTAGGAATGCACTCTAAATCATTGATGTGCATGTAGAGTGGAGGAAGACAATCTCAGGAACACCATGTACAAATTCATTCAAATGTCACGGATGAGGAGGCACCAAAAAGGAGAAGGGCAAAGAGGGCGTCTAAAGGGGGTAATGCATTAAAGAAGAAGAAGCCTTCTAGGAGCCTAAAATTTCCACCGGTGAGAGTTTCGGGAGATGCACGTAGGAAGATCATTGTCTTAAATGTCAAAGGTCTTCTTTGTGACATTAAAGCATTGCATGACAATGAAGAGTGGGGGCTGGATGTTTCAATCCATTATGAGAGAGACTTCAAGGTAAAAATCTTGAAAAGGGCTCATTGTAGGGCATTTCTAACTAAGCTCCATGCGTGGTTTGATGTTGGGATATGGGCTCCAATTGGAGAGGCACTTCTCCAAGAAGTAGCTAAGTTCCTAGCTATGGAAACACCCATGAAGTGGTGTTTTTTGTGGGGGAAAGAAATTGGTGGTCCAATTAGAGATTTGCACGATTTTTTTGAGATGCTTCCGGATGCTTCTAATGACACACACACACACCGGGTCCTTCAAGTGGATTGTGATTCCACTGCAACATCAAAATCACCGGTCATGAATGTATTGAATATTACAACATGGGATCCAAAAACTACAGAAGACAATTTCTTGAAAACTATAATGGAACCATTTCAAGCTTTGAGTCGCAATCCTTCAGACATCGAATATTGTATCAAGTCTTTGGACAAGGAAATCAACTAGACATCAAAAACAATTGGCTCGTTACGTATTGCAAGTTCATTTTTTCTATTTCAAATTTTTGAAAGTTGAACTCATTTTTTTACATTGAACTAGCAGTTGGTGCTTGCTATGCTATGCAATCATCATTAGAATTTAGAAAATTGATATCATGAAAGCTCAAATTTCAGAAGAGCACTAAATCATAGAAGCGTAAAGAAGCGTTAAGCCAAGAAAACCAATGGATTTACTACCTCTATTGTATCTTCATGTGGATTCTCTTTGATATCACCTTCATTGCAACAACTCTTTGTAAAAAGTGATATTACAAAAGTGATTGCAAATTGCTACTCCTTTTCTGTAATATCACATTGTGTAACAATAAGATTTTCATGTATTCATGATTGAAAACATTCTTATAAAATACTTAAAATAATTATTTTAAAGACTTATTGAAATCAATATCATGCATTCTATTCAAATATATAATTTTTTTTATTAATATGTCATACAGTGAATGCATAGCATACCAAGTACCAGCCCCTAGTACTAATGGTAGCATTTGTGACATTAGAGAGGGAGTTATGATTTTAGTAGTATGATGAAAATGTTGTAATAATATTTGCAGGTTGTGAAAGGGGGAATGAAGTCAGTGCAAGGTACTTGCACCTCTGAAAATTCAAGTCCTTTGCCCTTAGCCATAGGATCCAAAGTGAAGGTGTTCGATATTGATGATGACAAGAAAGATGAAGAAAACATACTTGCATATGGAGTAATTGTGAATCTTGCTGGAGGTACACTTCATGGACAGCTCATAGAGGAAGGCAATGTATCCATCACCATCACTTCTGTTGTTCTAGGATCAGAAGATGCTCTCCTATATGAAGGCAACAACAATGATGACCTTCCAATGGTGCGATTAGGAGATGCTTTGAAGTCTATTACAAAGTGGCCGTTAGAAGCTTTGGCTCCATCAAGCAAATGAATGAAGCCATGAAGTCTATATATAGACTTACAAAGTGAGTGAGTGTGATGTGTGTATTCAATTTGAATAATGAATGTTTTTGAAGTTTGAAGTTTATCTATGAAACAAAGTGTTAGTTGGGTAATTGATTGAATTGCAAAAGACATTGGCAACTTCATAGCAAATTGTCTCATTGTTTTCCAATGTATGGAAAAGGTATTAGGAATTTCTTATAGAAGGTTATGTAGATACCATACATCCCAATTGTAAATGAAATATACAATTCATGGAATGTGACTATACGTAGCAATTAGGAATATCACTTGTTTGAGTTGTAATTCAAAAAATATATGAAGAAAAATATGATTGACTGTAGTAGTAGAATGAAAACTATAATTTTTGAAATCTAATTGTGCAATTTCAAACACAATTGCATTTTGGCATAAATGTTTTGAATTACAATCTTAGTAAATAGTGAGGTTGTCTTAAAAACATGACTCCTAGTAGTGACATTGAACATCAAATGAAAATATGACTCTTGGTAGTTGCATTGGTTATCTTCAAAAAATATGACACTTGGTAGTCACATTGGACATTCAAAAACATGACTCTTGATAGTCACAACGTCACAATGAAAATCATTCAAGAATATGACTCTTGGTAGTGACAATGGACATCGTTCAAGAATATCACTCTTGGTAGTCACATCAAAAATTGTCCAAAAATATGACTCAATTGCGCATTATGTTATACATATCACTATAAAAAATGACTAGAAAGAGTCATTTCCTACAAAATTAAAAAATATAACTCATATAAGTAATGTTTTGCATTATAAAAAATATGACTACACAAAGTCACATGCCACGTCAACTCCAACATGATTCTCCATAGTCATATTCCATGCTAGCTAAAATATGACTCTCTATAGTCATATTCCACGTCAACCAAAAATATGACTACATGAAGTCATAAACTAGAAGGCTTTTTTTCTTTCTTCCGGGCAATTCAAGAGAAAGTCAAGCCTCTAAGGATAGTCAACATATACGCCACGTTGGCAAAAAATGGCTAAATATGGTTAATTATACCCCCAATGTATATGACTGCAAATATGACTCATGTCCAAAACGACTCGTCGGTAACGACTAGACCCAGTCATATCCCGCGTCATCTATAATGATTTAGCATAAGTCATATTTTGAGATTTTACGACTCAATGTAGTCATATTTTGTAGTCATAAAACATGCATTTTCTAGTAGTGTTACTAGCTCAATTTGATAAGAAAATTTTATAGCAAAGAAGGAATTCATGAGATTGACACATTTATAAATTCAATTATGATAATACTAAAAGAGAAAAATGACAATCGTGATCCAGCTTGCCTATCTTCCTAGTGACCCAAAAGATAGCTGTTTAACTTGAAAACATTGTCAAATTTGGTCCTTTCTTATACGGAGTATTAGCCACTTCACATTGTTTACAATCTGTGTGTCCTAATTGAATGAACATTGCTAATTATCTCAATTTGCCTAATGCCAATGGAAATAGGTAGACAACTAGAATGCATTCCCACTTAGAAGCTATTTAGAATTTAACACGTCTATACGAGGTCAATCAACATTGTTCCTTCTTGTTATTTGCAGGTCATTGAGTGTGCTCAATTGAAGAAAATGAAGCTTTGAGCGTTTTTGGGAAGCAAATTAGAGGTTAATACATAGTATGAGATTCATAGAAATTGCCCTCAATAAATTAAAAACTCCACACACAACAATGAGATGCCCACTAGATAGTATTCCTTGAAAATACCTAAAAAAATAAACTTTTCAATAGTTGAAAACTACACTTTGCAAAGGTCTCCAAAGTTCAAAGTTTGAAGATGATATGAGTGCAACAAATTAGATCTATTTACAACTCAAAACATGTTAAAATAATGTTTTTTTCAATCTTAATTCCAAATATTTTTTCCAACCAAAAGATCATTTTTGAATAGAGGGAGTATCAGATCAAAATGACTTTGAATCTTTTTAAAGTCAAATTTTTGCACAGTTGATTTAAATAAAAAATTAAAGTTGAAAATTTCATTTCAAAATCTAGATAAAAAAATTTAAGAAACCTTTAAAGAAAATCATAAGTACAATCAAATAATAGATGGAATGAAAAACTAAAATTCTTAAATGGACTTTAATGGAACTAATATAAATAGTAATATAATTTTTGCAAGTAAAGTAAACCATGTAGATCCTTTTTATTTCAAAAATGATAGATAATGAATTCAAAAATGAATTTAGTATATAATTCTCTTAGACTCATGAGGAGGGATTTGAGGGCTGCACAGGGCCGTTTTGGGACTATTCCCGAAACGGGGTCTGGGAACGGCTGGCCGCTCGTCAGCATTTTCAAAAAAAAAATTTAAAAAAAAAAATTTGGATCCTGAAATATGAAAAAAAGTCCAAAAAAAAAATTTCGGAAAAAAAAAATCGATGATGTCGCAGTCGCTCGACCACGTCGGATTCCTGTAGAACTGTGTTCCCACGGCTGTTTTTGCGATTTCGGGCTGTGGGAACTCACAGGCTCCCAGAGCCCTCAAATCCCTCCTAATGACTATACTTTGATATCCATTGAGGTGTCACATTTCTTTCTTACCTAAAGATTTCACATAGGATTTGAGGATACCTTAGAAAGCTTTCAATTTTTGAATCATATACACCAATACTTTCATATACAAACCAATTATTTGGAACTTCTTTACATATTCCAACTACACATGTTGGGAGATTTTGTATATCTTATTTTTGGTAATTCATTTGAACTTGAAATTTGTATCACATATTATCAACATATAGATAAATTCACTAAAATAAATTCTTGGTAAGAAACCAATTTTTCAGCCCTTAGGAGGGTGTCAAAGTTGGAAATTGTGAAAATTTTCTCAAAACTACACCCGTTGGGAGATTTCAAATATCTTCTAAAAAAAAATTTCCTTGAAGTTTTTTATACATATTAAAAACATAGATATTGTTTCATGACAAAAATTTCATGGCAAAAGAAAAAACCTCAATCCTTAGGAAGGTGTCAAAGTTGAAAGTAGTGAAATGTTTCTCACCACTACCCATATTGGTACATTTTGAATAATTTTTTTTTCGTGAATCTTTTGGCCTTGAAATTTGTCATACGTATAATTAACTTAAAAATGATGATGTGGTAAAACGTTTGAGGTAAAATACCAATTTTTGGGCTCTCGGGAGGCTTTCAAAGTTGGCAGTACTGAAATTTTTCTCACTGCGAATTCGAAAACGACATTTTGATTGGTACCCCACTATACAATATACAAGAAAAAAAATATTAAGTAGAAGGTAGTAGAAAATGATTAGAAATACTAAATTGTTAAGAATTTAATTATGGAATTAGAAAATGCCAGTCCCAATGGTTGCAATGTTCTAAAAATTAATCTACATCCTCTGATTTTATATTTTTCAAAAAATATAGAAAATCAGATAAAATAAAGGACTTCAAAGTTTATTTTAGAGTAAGAAAATCCATAAATGCTTCCAAACAAAAAATCCTCATAACTTTTGACTCATTGATCAAAATGGAATGATTCAACTCTAGAACTTTCCATGTATATATAACTCTAGAAAACGAATTTTAAATTTTTGTATTTGAAAAAAGTGATTTTTTTATCTGCCCAAACTGCCAAGATACAAAAAACAAACAAACATTAGAGCATAACTTTTGAATTGTATTGCAGAATGTCATGAAATTTAGTGAATATGAAAGATTTCCTTGGCCCTACCTTCTATTAAAATTTGGGCCAAAAATATGGAAATCTCTAGTCTCACGTACCTGCCCAAAATTTCTATACAACCAAAAAAAACAAGTTAGTCCTTTAGGGGTTAACATAAAACAAACATGCCCCTAAAAATAATTACCATGAATATATTTTATATCTTTAAACTTATTTCATCTAAAATGTACTATCAAGGACATCACTTTGGTACAAACTTTCTAAACTAAAAATGTACCATAAACTTTTTATAGCAAGCTAGAGACTCCAAAAACACTTGAAATCTCCAAAGGTCAAATACTTTAGATTGTTTAGAAAATACACATCAAAAATGAATTTCAAAAATCCAAAATAAAAATTACACACTTCACAAATCTATTGTGATTGAAGATTGACATCAACTACATGATACTAATAATAGTGACAAATACTTCCCACAAAAGGTGTCATTGACCTACATCAAGATATTGATAAGTGGGGTCTAAGATGGACATCTCAATAGAATGAAAATTATTTAGAAGCTTGTAGTTAATAAAAAGATGCAACGATTAAATGAACTTGTCATTTCAAATTTTATTTGCATAGTTGAAACAATCATGTACCATACTATCGAATGACACAACATATATAATAGTTCATTACCAAAGAGTAATAAAAATAAAAGTAAAGTCAATACAACTTAATGATAAGTTGTAAATTCAATTTGAAATTTTTTTCTATTAAAATATCTTATATCAAGTATACAAATGGATCATCTTCATCATCTTCATGAGATTCATCTTCCCAAGAAAATCGAAGGTCACAGAACTCTATACAAATCATTCTATTTGATCTGTGCAAAAGTAGACAAAGTTCCTTGAGAAACTTAGCACTAGGCCCTTCACCTTCTATAGTAGCTTCTAAACCTACATCACTCTCATCCTTCCTTTGCCTCCATGCAGCTTTAAAACCATCAACATTACTTTCATTACCAGTGTAAAGATACTCCAAAGATTGTAAACAATCAAAATCTAATAAACTATCCAAAACGTTTGGAGAGAAATAAGTAAGTATCAACTCCTTTAGAGAAGGACAATCTACTCCTTCCAAACTTCTCAACTTATGGGAACCCCACACAACAACTGATTGCAAGGAGGTGCATGGCCTCAAGTTTGGCATGTGAATTAAAGAATCTAAATGAATCAATTGCACATCTTGCAAAGAATCATAGATGCCTACATACTCATCCTTGCTTGAATTCCCAGACAATGTGATTGTCTCCAATTTATGAAGGTTCGAGAGTTTGAGAGTACGAAGGCAATGAAGCCCTTCCAAATTCAACATTGTCAAATCATTGCTATCACAGAGGTTCAAAACCACAAGATTGCTCAACTCTTGCATTCTCTTGCTTGCAACAAGTCGCACATTGGAAGGAGTCATATGAGAAATGCGGAGTCTAATAAGATGTGACCAATTTTTGATTGATGTTGAAGAATCACCTTTCATATTCATTCCCCCAGGTTGAAACACACCATAAGCATCCTTCAATCCATTCACATTATGGTCCTTTCCATACCACTTAGCAAACCTTCTGTACAAAGGAGGCACTCTAATTTCAAAATCAAACTCATCATCCATGTTGTCTTCCGAGTGAAACTCAATCATGCCCGAGTTTCTCAAATCCCATAACTGCATCAAATGATAAACATATATTCTCAAATTAGACATTGTAGGTTATAATCTCCAATCTAGAACTTGTCATTACACCAAATACAACATAAAGGTGGTTGTTTACGCACATGCTATTCTTCTAAAAGCCAATAAAGTAATCCAAAGCACTATCAAAAATGCTATTCTCCTCAAAATTCACACAAATTGACAAAAACTAAAAGCTTCAATAAAAAAATCCAAAAAGATGAGGGATACTCACTTTTTTCTCAATAATTGCTGGAGATTCATCATAAAGTCGACAAAGCCGATCAATAAGATAATGATAGTCAATCACACCATCTAAATAACCACGTAAATAGAGTGCGAGATCTAGAAACAACAACTTTTCACTAAATTCAAAAGTGCTAAATTGCAAACCCAAAATAGTAAAAAGATCTTTTGACGACTTCAATACATCCTTTACCAAGTCCATTTCCTTGTCAAGACGATCTTTCCAAACCAAAAGTTGATTTTCCTTTCTTCTCCCCAATCGAGAAAAGAAGTCCGCCAATGCTGTCAATGCCACAGGGTGGTAGAATCCTCCATCTTCGGAATCAAACCAACACTTTTGTACGCAAATTCCAAGTATGTGTTGTTCTTGCCTTGTTAGTTTAGAAATAGCCTTCATAGGAGCGGCGTGTTTCAAAAAAAGTACTTTAGCTTCTTCAGACATCAATCTTGGCATAGGCATGAGCAATTCCATGTTGGGTAATAAATCTTCAAGAATGGATTTGCTACTTGAAGTAATCAAGATTCGACTTTCTGGGTGGAATCCCACCCTCAAATACTCTCGAACTTCTTGCAACAAATGCACATCATGGGTGACATTGTCAAGAACTAAAAACACCCGTCTCTGCTTCACGAATGCCTTCATTTGCATCAATCCCTAACATATGCAAAAAACAAGAAAGAAATATCCATTAATCATGAAAGGACAAGCATTAAACCACTTTTTCAAGTTTCAAATTTTCTCTATTTGTATCCTCCTAGTTTGCAACTATACATGAGTGAAGATATAACGTAAAAGCATCCATTGTTACTACCAATGGTTAGTAGATTTAGCATAGTTGGAGGCACCTTTTCCTATAAAAAGTATTTTTGCAGTATTCGCAATTGAAATTCATGAATATTCAAAAAGAAAAAGAATTTTTGGGTGAATGCAAGAAACACTTGTACTATTTTGTGTCACACGGCATGTGCTGATCTGTTTTTTGGCTATAACTTTTTCATTTTAACTTGAAATGACTCAAAATTTCTAGGGAAGGTACTGATGACTATCATACACCTTACGTAATTTTTCCATAATTTTCAAAAATTATTTACTATTTAAATAGTACTAGTGACTGAATGTCACAAATGCCATTTTGGAGGTTTTTAGTACTATTGAGTACCTTTTTTTTAATGATTTTGAGCTCAAATTTGGATGAGATGGTCTTCTAGTAGACTTGTATCTTTCGTTCGAAGGGATTTCAAAAAAAGTTATTTTTACATGGTGTACAACTCCACAAAGTGAGCCTCCTTCTACATTTTTTTGGAAACATGTAAAAAGTGATTTCGGTGATTTTTTGGATTAATAACCATCTCTATAAAGTTTTTGCAAATGGGAAATGTTTATTTTATTTTTAAAAAAAAAATTCTATTTTTTACTAATTAAAACATCAAAGTATGTATTTTCTAAAGGTTTGGCACTTTTCAAGTTCTCCTACTTAGAGATTTTTTTAACAAATTTCTTTTGGTGGTTTGCTTCATCTTAAAGGTCTTTACATTAGTGATATTTTTTAAATTTTTAAAAAAAAAATTCTAATTTTAAAGAGCTCCCGAAAAAATCAGCCAATTGCAACCAATAGTACAAGTGTTTCTTGCATTCACCCTTTCGGACAAGGCATCTAATTTTGGTGAATTTCAAAGTAGGATGCAGTAAAGCATCTAAATCTGCATTCCTCGTATATCTGCATCGATTCTCTCACCAAAATCTAAAATAATCAAAGCTCACCAACCACAACTAAAGTTTCAAGGCAGTATTGGGAATACTTTGTAGGAAACTCTAGCATCAAACTATGAATGCACTAAAATAAATGGGTGCTTTTACCTTATGTGTATATTTTTAGAAATGTCTTTATTTGTCTTTAATATGAACTAAACATTTCAAATCTGAATAGAAATATAAAGCTATTGTCAATTTTTGAAAAAAAAATAGAAAAAGTTCACATGGAATACAAAGTATGCTTAAATGATCTAAAACATCCTTTGTAGGTGAATAATGAGGAATTCACTCCCAAAACCACCACTTTTAACTATTGTGCAAAGTTACTATTTTTGAACTCATTAGAATTCCATACATTCTTCTTAGCTAGTGAAAAGAGGTTCCAACACACCAAACTTCATAACATGTGTAAAAGTTATTAAGGATCAAAGTACTTTGTGGATGATTTTCAAATTTTTTTTTCCACATAGGCATGAAATGATTGCGGATACCATGTGCACATAGAGATTATAGCAATTTAGGACAAGGTATGCTATCCAAGGGCCTAACTCACATTACAAAACATCATGGCATGTATTGAAATACTTCATCATCAAAAAATTAGGATATCAACACTCAATGGTTGTAGCCCAAATGATCATTTTATAACCAGAAATTGAATCTTGCAAATCATCAAAATTTAAACTAGAGTAGATAATACACTTCATGAACTTCAATTTATTTCTTGACTTAAAACTCAAAAATAATCATTGACACAATTCAAATTCACATCAATGGCAAGGACCTTCATGACATCAAATTACACTCCACGGTGATCAGTGGATCGAGCTCTTTCTAATGAGAAAATTGTATAAAAACCTACAGCAATACACTCTTCAATACCATGCTAAAAAGGTGAATTCAACAGAACTCTCAAAAAGAATAACTTAAGTAAATCATTTCACCATTTGCCAAGGAAAACAATGACATTCAACCACCAAGTATGTAATGAGGCATGACAAAATGACAAACCAAATAATGCAACAATTACTTCAAAACAAAAAATATACATACTCTCCAAAACTCTCTACAAAATTCTCTCTACTCATAACTTTAGTTTAGTTCACACCTCAAATTATAACTAATCAAAACTAGCATTACTTAAAACACATGTCTCACATTCATTTCAATTAAAGTCATTGTCAATTGTCAACTCATGGAAAACAACAAAAAAGTGATTGAAGAATTGATTTTAGAAATCCACTTCACTTTCAAACAGTGCAAGTGGTTAAATTTGAAACTAGAAGAAAATCTTACCTTTTCAACATCACCACCAATGTAGTCCACCACATTCTTATCAAAACCACAAAGCATCTTGAGAATCTTCTTTTGACGTTGAGCTCTTAATCCCTTACGCATATCAACATAGCACACTTTACCCAAGAACTCCCCGTAGAAGTAATCATGCAATGCTTTCGCCAACATGGTTTTACCAAGTCCAGCCATTCCATATACCCCTAACACTCTTGCTCCAATAGTGGTGTCTTCCACAAATTGAGTTGACATAGCCTACACATCAATTGAACTAATCAAAAAGGCCAAATTCAAGTCTTTACATACATCACCAAAACTTGAATGATCTACAAAGTAATTGAATGCATCAATTAGAGTCATTCAAACACAATACTCTCAACTTCAAAACTACCACAAGCAAGTAGCAGCCATCAAAAACTAAACATCTATACATCTAATATCCCTATCATGAATATATATCCAAATCTAGGAGCCTAAATTAAGTGAAAATGACACCAAGACTTATATTAGAAGTTCTACACAAACATGAACCATTCCAAAGCTAGACTAAAAACCAAAATGAACATTAAAGTCCAAGAAAAACGCCTAAATCTACACATTCACAAATACACATCACAAAAGACATTCTAATGTAAATTCAAAAATTCAACAAAAACTACAACATCAAGAAGTCTCAAGTACCTCACACATTCGGCTAGAACCAACCATCTTTTCAGAGCTACCAAAGAGCAAGTCTGGAGGAGACATCTTGAAAATGCTCCCAACAACACACTCCCTATAAGCCACCTCCGTCTTTGCAACCTTCCCAAATTCCAAACCATTTGACTTGCACAACGCTTTCACAGCAGCACTCCATTTAGACAAGTCAATACGATCATCACATGCAGCATGTTCTTTCCACTTAGGCATCCAATGACCCTCATCCTTCACCTCTTCAATTGATAACTTGAAGAACAATGGAAGCAATTTCAACTTGCCATGTCCATGTCTTGCACCTTGTTGAGCACCATAAAACGTAGCTAGCTCAATCATTGGCCACTTGGAATACAAAAACTCCTTCGACAACACCACCACCGCAACATGACACAATCGAGAAGCTTGCAAGATAAGAGGTGCAAAGTCCTCGCCTTTAGGCAAACTATGGTGCCTTTGATCAAAGAATGGGAAGAAATATCCCATGCGTTCAAGATCCACACACAATTGCTCCACAAAATCTTTTTGAGCTCCTGAGTGACTAAGAAATATCTTATGCTTAGCTCCATCCAACTTAAACAAGCTGCAATATAGTACATGAAAGTTAGCCAATGACTAAGAAGCTTTGAGAAATCATCAAATCCAATGAATTTGATTCTAAACACATACCCAAATCCAATGGTCACATTAAGACTCACCAAAACTTTACACTCTTAAGGAATGAGAATTGATCATACCATGAAATTCATAAACATTGTCTTTTATATCATAGTGACACACCACAAATCAATACAATGTATGATGTGTGAGAAAAACATTAGTAATTAAAAATAACAATTTTATTGAAGGTTTGAAACAGTAGCATACCTCATGGGTTGCATACCATGTGCACTCCCTGAAGGACCAAGCACCATATCACTTGCTGCTCCCATGGGCTGGCATGAGAACAACAGAGACTCTAGCTCCTGTTCATTGGTCAAAAATTGAATACTGTCTTGACATTTTATTTTATTTGGTAACAAGGTTGAAAATTGCATGCAAACTATCTTCGAAGTAGTTCATTTATCATTCAAAGATTTCATACCCAAGGGGGTAGGATAGAAAAAATCACTTTCTTGTCAATTTGGAATCAAACCAATTGAAAACTCTAGGACTCTGGTCTCCTCCAAAACTTTAGAAGCCACAATTACAAATCGAAGAACCAAAGAAACTCGAACTTAGTTGGAAATAATCGATCATAGTTCATTTTCGATCATAAAATGAGTTGCACAAGAAGCAGAAGGACAAGGATGTGAAACGCACAACACTTTCAAGCTGGATTTGACCATCTTTATCCAGAAGTGCAGTATTAGGAACTTGGGCAAGAACTCCACCTTTGCCTACATCCTTGATACGCTTCGCATCCTTGTCATCATCTGCAAAATGGTTGACCACAACATCAGGAGACTCAATCAACAAACAACATACTTCATGTTAGACAAAAAATCGAACACCAAAACGCAAGATGGATGATTTACTTGAAGACAAAGCTCTGGAAATTCAAATCCAAAAACAATGTGAATAGACTTGGACATTTTTGCTAATCATCAACTCCAAAATGGCATCAAGTAAACAAAAAAAAGGGGAATTCCAAAGACTCGGAACACCCAATTCATTCCTCTGTACCAGGTAGAGCAGAACGTAATCGCTTTCGAAGCGGACCCGCTGTTTCACTGGACAGGATATTATCCAGTACCTCTGCCAATCCGCTTGCACCATCCCTACAGAGAAAAGCAAAACAATGAGAGACACATAAATGCATGGAAGGTTGGTGCAGGAGGGGCATGTAGTTTAGGGTTCTTGCATACAGAGGCATGCATAGAAGGGATACCTTGTCTCTTCAGTGAGCGCTGAGGTAGTCGGCGGTGAGCATGGCTCAACGGGTGGGGGTGAAGCGCAAGAGACAGAAGGCTTAGAATGTAAGGCACCCATAATCAATACAGAGCCTTCTTCACTCGACTGCGAAAATCCGGCATCCAATGAAGAGTGATGCTCACAAGCGCTTGGGAAAAGACTTGAGCTTGAACTCTTTGACCTTGATCAGTGGTTCTAGTACATCACTGAAAACCACATAACAACCCACAGACTAGATCATCACTTGCTGAGGGTGACAAAGCCTATTTACTGCGCAAGTCCTACATCATATGCAATAAAAATGGGCTATTCCTATAGTTCTTAAATGACTGTTTGGGTTACTTCGGGAGTAAGAAGGTTGCAACAACAAGTACAACAAAATTGAAGACACTTGATCCACATAGAGCACTTCTAACAGTTGGCATAGACTCTTACACATACTTACAGACCCTATACCAAGGCTCGATTGAAAACTCACTGAGAAGTAAGCGGCACTGCAAAGTAACACTCGTTTGTAGATTACAATCCACTGCGAAGGTGACACAAGAAACAATCAACATAATTCAGTCAAGAAAAAACAGGAAAGCATGACCTACAAAACCTGTCGCCTTCCACTACAGCAATGGAAACAAATAAATCCACCTTTCAAACCCCCAAGCACATTCAGTAAGGGCTAAGACGAGCGATCATTAAGAAGCATCATATTCAAAAAAAAACTCAGTTTCCCAAGTGTAGTATGGGGCAATGGTATCAAAGTATATTGGCACATATGTCAAAGTGCACACTTAACACCAACAAAATGCATACCAATCTCTCCCCATCATTTTCTTTCCTTTCTAGAAACAACTCAGTGCAAGTGGCACCAATAACCTATTCAATCCACTCCTCAACAAAATCTGATCTACTTTGGTAACTAGTGATTTTTTCACGATGCACATCCGCAAGTGAGGAAGGTATGTAGGTATGTCGGTGACCCATGTGCCAGATCAAGTTTAGTTCATTTTCAAAAGTAGACGAGCTACTGACTAAACCCCCTGAACAAGGATTCTCTTCTCTCGGTACATCAAACTAAATTTTAAGATCACGTGGATGAGCCATGTTCGAAAGATATAGAAAAACGCTTGATCAATCCCAACACACAATGTGTATCATTGTGAACACTGGACCTCTCAAATGTGGAATATGAGAGTGAAAACTTCAGTTCCTACGAAATACAAAGAGAACAGAGGTCACCAACCACAACCAAGCAGAAGCAAAAATAGAGAGAAGAGAAAAAGACGAACTCCACCGAAAATTAAACATTGCCCCGTCTCCTTCTAACAACCGCGTTCCACTAAAGAGATATTCCACAAGCTCCACTATGAATCCCTTTCCAAACGTCTCTCACCAATAAGCTACTCCGACGAGGGTTTCATTCGGGACACACCAGCACCGACGCAATTTGTAACCACTGGAATGTTCCGTGCTAGTGTATCCCAGTTCTCATACGCGAGAGAAAACATGATCTGATCCAACTCCTTAGGAACGGAAAACGACGGAAAACGAAGGAAGAGAGCAATTTACAAGACGCAGAAGCAGAAAACTCAAAAACTCGGCTGAACCAGCAGAACTCACAGCACAGTTATTACGGGTGTTGCACTTCGACATTCATTCCAAATTTCTCTCGCCGTTGCTCTTGTGTCAGGAGGAGCAAGCTCGGGCACTCGTAACTTACCTTGCAATGGTACACTGATCACACAATTAACGGCTTCCTCGAATTTGGATGGAAACGGTCAGGGGCGTAGAATGGGCACACAAGCTACCAATCATCAGCTCTTGAATGGCATCAAGCAAACAAAAAACACAAGCATCCCAATGACTTGGATAACCCAACTCATTCCTCATTACCGGGCAGAGCAGAACGCAATCGCTTCCTCAGCGGTCCTGCTGCCTCCCTGGGTGGGATATAATCCGATACTCCAGCCAACCCTCTTGCACCATCCCTGCGGACAGAAGCACAAGAGTAAGAGACACATATCGACCGTGCCAATCCGGCATGCAAATCAGCGGAAATGGTCGGTGAAGAGTCATGCTCACATGAGCTCTGAGGAAGAGACGAACTTGAAGTCTCCGACCTTGATCACTGGCTCTAGAAGATCAGCCTCAACCTTAAAACTGCATAACACAACCGACAAATTAGACCACCACTTGCTGAGGGTGCCAACGCCCGTCTGTCCGACGCAAGTCCAACCAAAAAGGGTGATTCCCAAAGTTCTTGAATGGCTGTGTGTCCCTGAGCAAGCACGTTATCACAGAAAGTACAACAAAATTGAAGACACCTGATCCATACGGACCACTTCTGACTGTTGGCATAAACTCTACTACATTCTTACAAACCAAATGCCAGAGTCCGCACTATGAAGTAATCTGCACTGCGTACACTCACTCGTAGGTTATGATTCATTGTAAACTTGAGACAACGAAAAACGGACTGACAGAAATCAGTTAAGAAAAAACAGGAAATTCTGACCTGCAAAACCTGTCACCTCATCAAGTTTCGCACAAAAGAAAATTGAAACACCGACTGCAAAATTCACCGCTCAAAATCGTAGACTAAAACCACCAAGCGCACTAACGGCTGAGACGGGTGATCATCAACAAGCATCAGATCCAAGAGAAAACCTCAGTTCCCTGAGTATAGTACTGGATGGTGACTGTGTGGAAGTATATTACAAAACACATCAAAAAACCAAAGACATGCATACCAATCTCTCGCTGTCATTTCTTTTCCTTTTCTAGAAACGACTCAATGCAGGTGGCAGACAGCAACCTATTCAATCCGGCTCCTCCTCAACAAAATCCGAAACATTTGCGGAACTCATGATTTTCTTTCGGAGCACGTCAGCAAGTGAAAACAGTACTAGATACGTCGTTAACCAATGCAATAGGCATTGCCTACATCCTTGATACGCTTCGCACCCCCGCCAGCCTCTGCAATAATGGTTGGCCACAACAACAGGAGACTCAATCGACAAACAACATACTCCATGAGGGAAAAAAACGCAAACAAATGTGGAATATGAGAGTGAAAACTTCAGTTTCTACGAAATACAAAGAGAACAGAGGTCACCAACCACAACCAAGCAGAAGCAAAAATAGAGAGAAGAGAAAAAGACGAACTCCACCGAAAATTAAACATTGCCCCGTCTCCTACTAACAACCGAGTTCCACTAAAGAGATATTCCACAAGCTCCACTATGAATCCCTTTCCAAACGTCTCTCACCAATAAGCTACTCCGACGAGGGTTTCATTCGGGACACACCAGCACCGACGCAATTTGTAACCACTGGAATGTTCCGTGCTAGTGTATCCCAGTTCTCATACGCGAGAGAAAACATGATCTGATCCAACTCCTTAGGAACGGAAAACGACGGAAAACGAAGGAAGAGAGCAATTTACAAGACGCAGAAGCAGAAAACTCAAAAACTCGGCTGAACCAGCAGAACTCACAGCACAGTTATTACGGGTGTTGCACTTCGACATTCATTCCAAATTTCTCTCGCCGTTGCTCTTGTGTCAGGAGGAGCAAGCTCGGGCACTCGTAACTTACCTTGCAATGGTACACTGATCACACAATTAACGGCTTCCTCGAATTTGGATGGAAACGGTCAGGGGCGTAGAATGGGCACACAAGCTGCCTCCAACGCTACCGACAGCCCGAGATGCTCCAGCATACACTCTGCTCCAGACAAACTGGAGTTGGCCATTTGCGCCAAAACTTCTTCAATAACCCGTCTCACGCACAAGCCGAAGAGAAGCTTCGACACGGAAACGAAGGTTACGTGAGAGACGTTGTCTTTGCGAGACGTAATGTACACCCCCCATCGAGCATTTCACGGAGGCTGGGCCCCAGCACTGTTACGCATCCGGGCTGCCCAGCTTGACCTGCTACAGGAAGTTCGAACATTTCCTTCCTGCCCTCACCTGTCCTCGCTTGCTTTGCTCTCTTGTATGTCTCTTGCGATCCTTTTTCCCTCCTTGCCTGAGATTGACGATAGACTCGTAGAGAGTGCGGTGACAAGTTCGACGCAATTAAGAGCAAAGGAAGAGTGAGCCTGGCAATGCAGACTATGGAAGCGCTCGGGTGTTTCCAGATTCAGGTTGTTATGATTTGCAAAGTGCATTCAACTTGAAAGTATGTCGCAAGCTTCCACCTGGACTTCCTTGCTCACACTTCATCTTAATGTGAAGAAATTAAAAACGGGTTTAAAACATTATGAACTGAACAATACCTTCAAACCTTGCAAGAAGGGCTTGAGAAATGAAGAAACAGAGCTGAACAATGCCCTAAATTAGAAACATACTCAATCAACAACCTTGCAGTTGTGGTTGTAAGCTGAAGTACGAGTTGGAAAAACAACAAACTTAGCATTCAAGCCCGTGAATTGAACCAACCAACAATAGAATCCAACAAGAATCAGTTGTGTAATGAACAATCACAGCCCCATGGGACCAAGACGTGCAATTTGTTAACCAGATGTGGTCATGTGGGTTTGAGAATTTCCTCCTAATCAAGTTTTCACCAGGAAGAAAGCCAGGAGTTCACCAACAACGTTTTTGAATGGCTTCAGTCTACCGATTGAATCTTGTGTAGTTTAATGCTCTCTTCTGAAAAGATCTCTAAAAATGCTCCGAGGGCATTTTGTAATTGCAGCACAAGTTGCACCACTCGAGCTGGGCTCTCTCAACGTGCTGAGATTCAGGCCAGTCTTCCTCATCATCTCCGGCTGCAATTGGTTTGGTACTTTTCTTCAAATGAAAGGAGGTCGCCCGGCGTCGAATACAAGCTGAAGCCCGGGGCAGCCCGGATGCGCAAGCGTGCTGTGCGCAGCCCGCGTGAGTGAATGCGAAAATCATGCCAGAAATTTTGGGAGCAGAGCAAGTGGTCCAGCTCTGCAGCTACAGTCACTTCCCATTTGTCTGCAACCACTGTTCCTCGACGGATGCGCGTTACTGGATTGGGGACCAATGTCCGGGGAGTACCGGCATTTAGTAGCATTGTAGCCGGTTGATTTTGAGAATTTTCGGTTGAGATAGAAAAGTTTCGGCAGAGGTTCCGGATGAAAAAAAAAGATTTCGGAAATGAACCGGGTGGTAAAAAAAAATGTCGGCTTTTTGCCGTTTATTCTAGGAACATTTCGGAAAATTGCCGATTTAAAATACATGGTTCCAGTTTTTAGCCGGCTAGGATTACACTTAGTAGGAAATTTTTTCTATAGGGTTTAGGGTCCTAACTCCTAAGGTACATAGTTACATACTACATAGACACATAGTATCCTATCTTAAGAAATACATAACATAACTTCAATAATTAGTACTTCACTACTTCACTAATTAAGAGTGTAAGTGTATAAGAAATTTATTAAGACACCCAAACACCTGGTTGTCCCAGGCTCCCAGCCTCCAAGGAATCCAGGACCCAAGCTTCCAAGTTTCAACAAGTCAGTACTCAGTACAGTATTCAATAATTGGCTCATGATTCTGGAACAAGGATTCTGGTTGAGGCGTTGATGGAAACAGGGCTAATCCCAGTATCCCACATTCTAACTACATGACTGAATGACTGATCAGTGATCACTAATGGGGTTAGGGAGGCACAGCTTGTAACGTAAGAGGTCCTATAATGGACCATCTAAGGGGTGAAACAGAATTTCAGGGAGGTAAAACTTCTAGAAATATTTTTCAGTAAATTTTCCTTGAAAGACAAGTAGAATTGACATTTAACCCAAGTCATTTCATATTTTTCTGAGCTTTTTTGAATTAGTTATCAAATTTTAAAGTTGAAAGGACATAGGGTTCTAAAATGGTGCCATAGCTAAAATGTACGTTGTCAGTACACTACTGAAGGCTATGAAAAAGAAACATGTACAAGTATTGTACATTTTAGATAGGACACCATTTTAGAACCCGCTCCATTTAAGAATCTTCTACCTTAGGGTTTCAGACTTCAAAGAACTCACAAATTACAACCTCGCAATCTCGCATGGTCATTCAATAATAAACAATTCAGCATTTCAAGCTATAGGTTGAATTGTGTATGTATGTTGGTTGGTATGGTACTCACCCCATTTTTTTTTGTCTTAAGGTGTTTTGATTCTTGCAAATGTTGGCTTGTTCTCACTAATTTCCCCATTTTTTTTGTCTCATGTTTGATTCTTGTAAATGTGAATGTTGTAGACATGTTGTACTAAGCAGCCTCCTAAAAATGCATGGACCCTCTTTTGGATCTGTGCATTTTTGGAAGGCTGAATCCTTAGCCCTAAGTTGGTAGGGGCAATGCTAGGTTCAAATCTTGCCAAGGATAATACTTAAAAACAGTTTTGAAGCAAAAACAAAGTCACTTCAAGAATGAAGAATAAAACCCCAAAAAATTACAACCAGATAGATTTTCACTTTGAAGGAAAATTTCCGGTTGGAATAGGACAATGGCGGCAATGCAACCAAGAGAAAAAAAATATTTTAGGAAATTGGCTGGCAAATTCTACAACCTCCCGGCACACTTCCGGCCAATTTTTGAAAAAACTGGATAGGATGAAATTCTAACAGAAATCTACCGTTTGGCTCACAAAACTCCCCGGACTCTATTGGGGACCGCCTCCGCAAGTAACTCCTTTACTGCCTCAGTACTGTTGTTGCAGTACTGCACCAGATCTGATTCCATGGTAATATGGTAGATTTGTTGAAACAGTGTTGTTGCAGTATTGCTTTTTTATTGCAACAATATACTTTTAGTACTATATTGTGCAAACATTAAAGAGTACTCTTTCAATGGGGGGTTACTTTTTTGATGGGATTTTGGTGGTAGAATGTTGTAATGTATGCAAGG
This sequence comes from Thuidium tamariscinum, assembly GCA_947034885.2. Taxonomy (NCBI): domain Eukaryota; kingdom Viridiplantae; phylum Streptophyta; class Bryopsida; order Hypnales; family Thuidiaceae; genus Thuidium; species Thuidium tamariscinum. The sequence goes on from OX344758.2 coordinate 16,031,648, forward strand.
GAATACTTTCTACATGTTTTCAGTGCTAGTTTTTGAAGCAAGCCAGATTTTTTTTCAAACAGCACATGTATGGGTTTGCAAGGCCTACTGATCACAGATAGGGCCCTATGCCAGACTGTTTGAAAATTCATAACTAATTCAATAATGCTTCAAGAAATATGAAACAATTTGTGTTAAATTCCTTGTTTATTTTTCTTTCACTGAAAAATGAGTGAAAAATATTACCATCCAAACAAATACATGAAAAAGGTGGACCAGCGTTTAGATGTATACCTCCTAGATTTATGAGCCTCCTCCCCTATATTGTGCAAACACTAAAAGAGTACTCTTTCAATGGGGGGGGTACTTTCTTGATGGGGTTTTGGTGGTAGAATGTTGTAATGTATGCAAGGGAATAAGGTAAGAGGTCTTCAAAGCTTCTATTTAGAAATTGGAAATTAATTGGAGACTTTAGACTTCTTGAAATAAATTTCAGCAAAGTTTTCTTCAAAAACAATAAAATTAGCTTCAAACTTGGTGGTTTCATGTTTTTTGGAGCTTCAAAGAAATAAATATAATTTTTTGAAGGTGAAATGTTTTGGTCAGTAGAAACATTCATTTCTTGAAATATACAATATTTGTACATTGTTGGTGCAATGCGAAAGCAAACTATAAAGAGTTAGGATATATTTTAAGTGGCAGACACTTTTAGAACTTGAGTGCTTCATGGATTTATTACCTTAAACCCTAAAGCCCTAAATTGCGTTTTTTGGTAACATAGAAATTCCAGGCAGCTCACTATGAATGGAGTTTTTGTTGTTTTTTCTTTGAAATTTTTACAAAACACGTGCTCAAGGAGTAGCTTTAACGCCCAACAATTTTCATAACTTTTGACTACACGGTTTAAAAGTTATGGCATGTTTCCTTTGAACTATGGGCAACAAAAAAAACTTCTTTAAAAATTATTTTTTTAGCTAATAAAAAAAAATAGGTTTATTAGATTTTTATCTATGTGTAAAGCTTTGAATCATTCCATTTTGATAAATGAGTCAAAAATTATAAAGAATCTCAGTTAGGGATAGTGATTAGAGGGGATTTGAGGCCTCCAAAAGTCCAAAGGGCCGTTTTGGGGCTGTTCCCTGAAATTGTTCCCGTAACTGCTAACTGCTGTTAGGCCAACATTTATCCCCCCCCAAAGAAAGGGTCCTAAAATATTATATCACACTTACCTATTGAGTGTTTTTTTAAACAAAGTAGTATCCAAAGAAACAAATTTGGAGTTGAAATTTAGTTGAGATAGTTTTGTAGTATACTTTTAGCTACTATTCAAAGGATTTTCAAAAATAACTATTTATATGTTATATAGAAGTTCACAAAATGAGACTCTTTCTGTATGCATTTTGAAACATATAAAAAATTATTTAGGTGGATTTTCTGATGAATGACCATCTCTATAAAATTCTTGCTAATAGAAATTTTTTATTTATTTATTAGAGAATTTTCTATTTTTTATTAATTAAAACCTTGAAGTATCTATATTTTTTGAGATTTTTCACTTTTCTAGTTCTCCTACGTAGGGATTTTTCTTACAAATCTCTTTTGGTGATTACCTTCATTTTAAAGGTATTTACATTGTCTATGTTTTTTTTAAATTCCAAATTTTTTTTTCTAATTTTAAAGTACTTCAGAATAATTCATGAGTACTATAGGAAAACGCAACAAATAGTATAAGTGTTTCTTGCAATCACCCAAGAATTTTGCAATAAAATAATTGATTGATTTGAAATTTAAAATATGGCTAAGTTGAATTGAGAATTTTTTTAGGCAATTAAATGCCTACTTTCCCAAAAAAAATGGGCAACTTCAACCCTATAGGAAAAAAAGGTAAATGTAAACCAAAAAAAATGTTGGACTGTAATTATTATGGCTTTGTATACAATGCCACAATGCTTCCAAAACCTCGTTTCATTTGTGTGCAAAGTCAATATATACAAAAATAATGTACACAAAAATTACATACTAAAAATTTCATATTAAAAATTAGCCTCCTCCAATTAAAGACTCCCAAATGAGGGAGCAAAAAAAGAGCTTATCTGGAACCCTCATGGATTTGGGCACTTATTAAATTGTTTTTAAGCATAAACATTGTAAGACAAGTACTAGTTTAGTAACCTGTTGAGTTTTCAATCATATCAATGCAAAGCTTCAGTTCAAACCCAAATGGTAAAATTTGTTCTAACTTGCCTCATAGCACTTAAGCTATACATTTGCAAGTCTATTTTGCAAGTTTATTTTGTAGAAGATATTAATAGATATATGCAACAAGCTTGTCAAATCTTGTCAAATTTGTAACAACAAATAAGGACAACTTTCACCTAAAGAACTATTATGTCAAGACAATAATAGACACAAATTACAAGACTTGCATATGCAAAGGCTATTGCAAATCTAACTACCTCAGATGCCTAAGTAGGTGTGCATCAACCTCATGCAAGATTTCACTCAAAAAGTGGAATGGCATCAAATAGAAGAAATTACACAAGTAAAGTTCACTGTAAAATTTCTAAACCAAATAGATACAAAAGTGACATTATAGAGTTGAGTTGGATAGAATGTAAAATGCGTTGCATCATTCTCTAAGAGGTTTGGGGCCTTACTTGTGCCCATCCCAAAAACCATACACATCCCCCAAAAACAAAAAAAAACAAAAAAAACACACAAAAAATAAGGTTAGTGACAAGGTTTTTTTTGGCGATTTGGTGCAAAACTTTAAAATTCTTTTAAAATAGTGAATGAAATTGCCAAATAATGGATGAAAATAGAATGATAGATATATATTGTGTGTTAATATGATATTTTCTATCCAATACATGGATGAATGTTGAGATTTGGAGTTCTATAATGAAATGAAATATCGCCACTTTGACACTTCACAAGAAATGGGAAAAAAAAATTGGTTAGTAAGGATACACGAGATGTCTTAAGCCTACAAACCCGTACTATTGCTTTCACAAGGAGAAAAAAATCAAACATACTATACAAAAAGTAACTCAATCAATCATTGAACCTGAGAAGAACTTTGGGAGGATGCCATGACAGTCACACAGTAGCTCAAAAAAACAAAGCTATGCTTTTTGGTAGTGAGAAATAAGAAACAATAGCCAATTCTAAGAACTCAAGTCACTGCTCTGTACTGTACCAAGGCTTTTTCTTTTGGCTTTCAAGTGCCAGATTGCACCGAAATAAATAATTTGGCTAAAAAGTATCCAAAAAATGCCAAAAATTTGGATGAAATTGCCGAACAATTTTGAAATTAAAAAAAATAGATGAAATCGCCTAATTGTGGATGAAAATGATACTATATATCCAATGAGCAGATAAATGTTGTAATTTGGAGCACCACTATAACATTTTATATCGCCACAATAGCACTTCTTCAAAAATGAAAAAAAAAAGCCTTATTGAGTATAGGCTCAAATAAACCTTAGATCAGCCAAGCCTCAATTTGCTTCAAAGTATTAGGGCTAAGCCTTATGCTTGATGGTACCAACATACTCACAACATTGTCCAAAATATGTAATCAGGGACAAGAATCCGTTTACGGCTCCTAATGAGCTCTCAAGTTTTACAGCATGGCAAAGCAAGGCAGCCCCCATATTTCATAAGCACATAGCCCCAATAACTATTAGTGAGTACATACACATGCCATTTAATGAATTGAGTTCATATGAAATAGAAGCTCAGTCAAAAGTTATGAGCAATTTTAGTTTGTGGGTAGGTATGGAATTTTTGAAAACCATACCTACTCGCAAACTAAAATTGCTCATAACTTTTGACTCCCTAATCCAAATGGAATGAAACAAAGTTTCCCATGTCTATGAAAACCTAAAGAATCAATTTGAAATTTCACTTTTGAAAAAGAAGTTGTTTTAAAGAAGTTTTTTTAGCTGCTCGAGCTGCCCTCCAAGTAAAGAAAGTGACAAATCATGCCATAACTTTTTAACCACAAAGTCAAAAGTTACGAAAATTATTGGGCCTTAAAGCTACTCCTTGGGCACATCTTGTGTAAAAATTTCAAAGAAAAAAAATAAAAACTCCATTCATAGTGAGCTACCCTGAAAATTTATAATGCCAAAAAACGTACATCAGGGCTTTAGGGGTTAATGAATTGAGTTCATATGAAATGGAAGCTCATTCAGCTAGTTGACTGAGAATCCATAAATTCCAATTCCAATTCCATAGCATCATATCTTAATTACTAAATAAAATTACATTTGATGCTAATGGTAAATTCAGCCTTCAAAATATAACATTCAGTAGCCCATAGAAGGACTGCCTTTCCCTTTGTGAAGTCCCCATCACCTAATTTCATCTGACATTTCTTGAAGTTTGCAACTTTAGTTACTGAATGGTGTGGAATATTCCACACCATTTCATCCGCTGGGAGGCAGTGTAACAAGCTGCTACTGAATGTTATGAAGGGAACTTTTAGCCAGGCCACTTGTGGTTGGTAGGTATGTATTCTATGGCAATGAAATTCCATTTCATCTATTTTAAAAAAAAACTTTTAATAGTACTGGAGGTTTATATCCAGTCCAACCATTCAAATATCATTGTTTGGTCTGTCATTTAATAACTTCTACATTCTTTCTTTTTTTTTTAAATGAAAGGGGATTTCATTGCCGAGAAAAGCACAATACAAGCCGATTCTTACATTCCAAGTTAGTGAATTATATAGGAGAATTAGATAGTGGTATCAAATCTAGTGAATCATTGATAATATCAGTGTAAATGTTTTTAAGGCTTCACTAGAATCCATCAAATCAGCCCATCAATGTTTAATTAACTTGAGGCTACATGATACAACTTGTAAGCATGAAACAGAATGTTATAGTACTTGGGAATGAAAAATAACTTAAATGTCTTGGCTATTTGCCTTTCCATTAGATGTTAGGTGTGACATCAAAGTAAAATAAGGCAAATTAAATTGTCAAATATATCCCATTCCCATTTACAAATAACTATGATCTTGTAAATGTGTATTAGTGGGATAAGGTCATATCTATTTCACTACCAAGGCATTTGAGTTCTTTCCAATAGTTTTGGATTATTAGAATCCAACAACTAGGTTTTGACTATATATTGCTATTTTGTATTCTAGTTCCTAAAGCTAAATTCCTTTTGCATGACAATTATCATGTATTAGGAATAGGAAGCTAGAAAAAAAGAAAAAAGAAAAAATTGAAAGAAAGGCCACATAATCATTGGTAAAAAAACAAAAAAACAACAACATTGAGTTAAATCTTATATGAGGTTTTGGGTGAAAGTATGTTAGACCCCCTATACTTGTGGCAGATTTTCTGAGTACTATTGTTACTCATAAGTACTTCTGTGTACTTATGTTTAGTTTAGGGTTTCTATTTTTTCCCTTGTTAACTAGGTCAGAAATTGGATTTGAATCCACCAATGGGTTGCATATTTTTGACAGAATCTTAGCTTTTCCAACTTATAAAAACATTATTCAAACTAAAGTAACCGGGAATCAGCTTGCATGAAGGAGGCTTTACAGTTGAGGTGCTATATTTGCTTATGAAATGCTTGCTCACATTGTGGGCCACCAATCCTGAGGCACCTATGAGCTGGAATGCCCTTAGCGGGGTCCATTGGGTCCCAATTTGCTCGCTTGGATGCTGGATCACCAATGTGGCAGATGGGTATATTTGAATCTACCCAATCACGGCTCAAGTCAGGGCTAAAAATGAACCCTATTTCACCACATTTCCAGCCTGTTAGTTATTGGTATCCAAAGCTTCGATGAAAGCTACAAAGAAATCTTGTAATCATCAAATTTGATGAATGTTAAGGGTTAATTTCCATACCCTAAACCCTAACCCTAAAGCAATCCCAAACCGACATCCCTAAAAAAAAAGCCATGGATGGTGATTGCATGACAATTCATTTCAAAAGCATTCAAAATAATATGTAACCATTCCTAACAATATAATAATATTATGTAAATTCAATATGTTAGTACAATTATATGTTTCTTTAAATTTTAAAATGCATAGCAAATTGGAAATCAAATGTGAACTTGTGTAATCTACAATAACCTACAAATATAGAAATAAGTGTTTTAGTTAGTCTAGAGGATTATATAGTATTCCATTGTTTTAATTGTGAAAGAAACAAAAAATAAGGCCTATTTAGAAGTCATTGTCATTCATTTTGAATGATTAATTGTTGAAAATTATTTGAATATAGAGTTCTTCTAAGATTTTCAAAGAAGTCTTGATTTTCATTTTACATTAAAATAAGTAAATAACTAACCACTAATGTTTTTTAAAGCATGGCTTGCACGTTATAATGATTTGTACACCCTTGTAAGAAATGAAGATAAATTAGTGAGTGTACCCTTAATACTTCAAGAACTTACATGAGCCAAAATCCAAAATGTGGAGGCCTATTAATATTATAGTAATTCATGTTTATTTAAATGAATTTATAAATCCATGGTTTTAGTTTCATTCAATTTGTTAAAGTAATCAAAAAAGGAGTAAAAGTTGAATGTATTTGAACAAAATTACTAAAAGACAAAGAGATTGAACTCACAACATTTGGTTTGGTACTTTATAGGATGGAAAAAAATGTGAAGTCCTACATGTGAATATTAGAGTAATTTACAGCATCAAAAGAAATTCAAAAAATAGGTAAGCAAACCCTTAATGTTTTGTTACTTATACAAAAAAAAATGGGGGAGTGCACGTTACCGTTTAGGATGGCCATGCCAACATAATTTATGAATGAAAATGAGATAACTTAGAATGCTTGTGTAAAGTCTTTGAACAAAGCATCGGAAAAAAACGATAGGGCCCAACAATACTGTAGTGATCAATTGACATCTATTCAAAATATTTTAAGGTGCAATATTTAACTAAATGATTCATCTTTAATGCTTTTGAGATTCAAGTTAACCAACAAAATTTGGGTTTAGGAATAAAAAGTTCTTCAATTCACTCTTCATTTTTTGGAAAAAGGGTATACACGTAGAAATAACTAGTTAACTATGCTATTTAAACTTAAACAAAATAATTGGAAAGGATAAATTCAATGTTATAAGTAAAGAATACCTTACAAAGAATATTGGATTCTCAATTGTTAAAAGGCGTATCAAATTGTAGATTAAGTATTTTAATTCTACATATTTATGAAATATGACTAGTAAAGCAAAATAGTAGTACAATTATACATTATAAAAAGGATTTTTGATGTTTTGAAACTCTATTTTATCTAACAATGATGTATCAATTAGAAATTGTTCGTTAAGGGATAAAAATCATGAATTCCCTAATTTTTCGTGGAATTGAATATTTCTAACCTTTGATATTGATAGTTTGAAAAAATATAAATGTCTAATCCTTTAAAAATCATGAGTTCATATTATGGTAAAAAAAAGCCCCAAAAGGTACCATCAACTTCATTTAACCAAATAATTGATTTTATATTTATGTATTTGATTCAAATGTGGTGGGTTTAGGTTTTTAATTGTCATTTTTTTTGAAATTTTCATTCATTAGGTATTATTGTGCATGGTTTAGGAATAATTATTACTCCCACCCACTGAGCTGGTAATTCTCACATAAACGTTGCATCATTTTAGGGGGTAATAGGTGTTGGATTTAGGGTACTTGGGTGACCAGTGATTGAAGGTCCATGTGATTGTGAACCCTTGATCACCAGTCAATGGACGGCGGTTACGGGTGATCACCGGTCGTCGACTTCAACCTCTGTGAGCAATGTCTGAGCTGGTCGTGGTAGTTGGTTAGCATATTGCTCAATTTCTAAGCTCCCAAAAATATCCGGATGGGTTAGACAAAAATGAACAAAGAAAGATTTGAGTTAACAACACCCATTTTGTTTTGATTGCTCGAAAACTATATTGACGAGGAGTAGACGGAATCCTTCGCAGATGCGTATCATATGAGGAGGTCCCGGCCATCCTTGAAGCCTGCCATAGAAGTGCATGTGGCGGACATTTCTCTAGCCGACTGACCGCTCAAAAAATCTTGAGGGCAGGATATTTTTGGCCAACCATGTTTGGAGATGCAAAAGCCCACATCAAAGGGTGTGATGCATGTCAAAGATATGCTCGAAATGACATGCGATTGGACCTTCCCCTGAACCCATCCCTACCTTTAGCCCCTCTAGAAAAATTGGGCATCGACTATGTAGGACCATTCGCGCCTATTTCCTCACGCCGAAACCAATACGTCATTGTGGCAACAGAATATCTCACCAAATGGGCCGAGGCAAAAGCGGTAAAGAACGCCGACGCCAAACAAACAACCACATTCCTTTACGAAAATATTATCACCAGGTTTGGCTGCCCAAAAATTTTGGTCAGCGACAGAGGGTCTCATTTCCTCAATGAAACTATAGAATTAATGACGGACATGTTTCAAATCAATCACCGAAAGACCACACCCTATCATCCCCAAACCAATGGGCATACGGAAAGGGTCAATCAAACTCTAGTCCGTATACTACGGAAGACAGTCTCCGATAGTAAAAGAGACTCGGATGTCAAATTGGCAGCGGCCTTATGGGCATATCGCACTACTTACAAAGTCACCACCTGAGCAACTCCATTTGCCCTAATGTATGGAGTGAAAGCAATACTCCCTATAGAATTTGAAGTGCAATCTTTGCGCATCGCCATAGATGCACGATTGGATGACTCGCAATCACTCAAGGAACGATTGGAATATTTGGAAGCATTAAGTGAGTCTCGACGCATGTCCGTTCAACACGTCGAGACCATTCAAAGGAGAAGAAAAGCGGCATTCGACAAACGAAACAAAACGCGTCTCCTCCAGTCAGGAATGTGGGTGATGGTTCAAGATGTAGGAAGATTGGAATTTCCAGGAAAATTCGATGCCCTTTGGATCGGGCCTTACATCATCCAAGAAACCTTCATCAACAACTCTGTTCAACTAAAAAATCTGGACGGCACAGAATTCCCGACCCGAACTAACGGCTGCCGGTGCAAGGAATATCGCGTATGAAGGGTACGAACCTCTAACAAAATTCTGTGTGGTTGCTCCCGAGTATTTTCAACCCACCTCTCAAACCCATAGAGTTTGGGAATTTCCATTTATTTGTTTTGCTCTTATTTGTTTTGCTATTTGATTTTATTGCTTTCAAGTTATTTGCTATTTGAATTCCGTTATTTGCTAAAACAAAAAACAACAAAAAACCCAAAAATACAAAAATAGAGTGTTGCTTTGGAAGGTTGAAGGTTCCAAGTACTTACTTAGCCATGGTTTTGATTTTCAAAAGTTGGTTGTGATTCCCAAATAGAGTTTTAAAACCAGACTCTATCAACCTTAGGGCAAAAGATTTGAAATGACTTAGCTTCTTCAAGAAGTTACTTAAGTTGCCCACTTTTGGAAATCATGTAAAAATAAGGGCTTCTTAGTGCCTACCATGCCTAAACTAAGAAAATTCTATCGGTACCTCCATACGGACGACCGAGGAACTTCGATTCTTACAACCTTCACTGCAAAAATTTCCTTTTGAATTGATTTCCTTTTATTATTAAAAAATCCTAAAAAATTAAAAATCTAAAAATCCAAAAATTACTTTTGCTTAGAGAAATCCAAATTGTGGAGGATAAAACCTTCAAAATTGTTGGAACATCTATTCAAAGAGGTGTATCCAATTTACTAATGATTACCTCGAATTGAAAATTCTTGGTACGTGTTTCATGATCAACAGGTACGTTTTTGTCAACCCTTTATTTGCACCAAATTCTAAATTACCCATGGGGAATTAAAATTTTGGGCATATTAACTCAGACAACAAATTACAAATATAGTTGGTTCGTCAAAATATTGGCCAACCTTCCAACTTTGATCTTGGTACACCAGATGATAAAGAATAATTATTCCGAAATCGGTGGTGCATCAATAACTTATTCAAAACTAATTATCTTTGATTGTAACTTCACATGGAAGTTTGTACTATTATAAGTATGGGATATCTTCATGGCGAAGCCTCCCTGGCCTCTGGATTGCTTCACTAGACGTAATTCTCGCCTAAGAGTAGACTAGGTCCTCCGGAGCCCTTGTTGGATATAAGACTCGAGATTTGTATCGTATACTTGGAATGTTCATAAATCTAAATGTGGAGAAGCGTAAAAGAAAAGGCATTGGGCCACCAATGCTAATCCAAGCCCTGTTGCTAAGTATGTTGAGGAAACAATATATTTAGTGACTGACAGCGGAACGAAGGCCGGGAGTGCACGAGCCTCGACATTCATCCACTGTTAGGTTGATAAATATCGGTGCAGCGATGCTTATTTAACCAATGGTTGCGATTTTTAGAAATAACGGACTAGCCCAAGCTTCATGAAGAAGCAATCTTATAAAAATAAGGCCGGAAGTGCGCGAGCTCCAAGCTTCTCAAAGAAGTTTCTTTATGGACTTGTCTGTATGTAGAATTAGCGTAAAAGAAAAGACACTGGTCATCCAGTGTTAACCAACTCTAACCCTTTCCACTTGTGTTTGTGCCCAACTCTAGTATAAAAGATAGAGCATGACTCTTGTACTTTCAACTAGTAGTCGTAGCCGGGATGTTCCATCCTTGGTTTTGTTAGCTTAGAGGCGATGTGAACCGGATAGCCAAGTTCAGAGCCAGTAGAGCCGAAGATCAGTGCACTGATGAATCCAAGTCAACCAATTAGATTAGAATTCGATCGACCTACCTTGAACCTGTGCGCTAAGATGTAGGGACATAGGATGGTGACGATATTACATTAGGACTATCAAAATTTGACCTAACCTGAACCTGCGCAACAGAAAGATGCAGGGATGAAGGATGGCGAGCTCCATGATTAGTCTAGAATACTTGGAAGAGAAATTCGACCTACCCTGAACCTGTGCGCCAAGATGCAGGGACGTAGGATGGCGAGCTCCACTCATTCCACCAAATGATTTAGGAGTAGATTAGATTAGTTTGATGGGCAAAGAAATGCCTACTTATTTGCTTAGTTCAATGACAGAGAACCCGGAGGAGCCGAGAGTGGAGACCATGGCAGAGCGAGAGTCCGAGCCCTTGGAGATCCCAGCAGAGCAAGTACAGCCCCCGGAAGAATCCATATCAACGCCCACGGATGAATCCAGATCGGAAGAACCAACACCAACACCGTTTTCATCACCAGTAGCAGTAGGAACCGACACCATCAACTCACCACCGTTACCAGTCACGGAGGAGCTTATGTAAGAGCCCATGGACAACCCAACTTTGCAAGAAATGTCACAAACACCAGACGACTCAATGCAGCTATCTCAGTTACCAAACACTCGAAGACGACCACGGGATGAGGACGAACAACCCGGCCGTGAGCAACCGTTGGAGAGAATCCCTTCAGTACAGGAGGATTTAGGCCCCTGGCCGCCAAGAGCCAGATCACTATTGATCTATTTGGAGAATTACGAGATTTTGTAGCCGGGCAACGACGTCATGTTGGAAGGCCAGTTTGCAAATCTCGCCGAAGTCATCAACATCAACCGGAGGACGGTGGAAGGCGGACACGAATTCACGATTCGTGGCCCTCTTCGCATTCTTCCTCGTAGCCGTTGGCCTGCCTACGTTTTAGAAGTGATGGGGCATCTCACTTCTTTTCTTGGGATAGGTTAGCGGAGTGTTTTGTGCAGGTAAGTGTAATCACCGCGCAGCGGCAGAAGGGTATTTATGCCGCCCCGGCGAGACAACGGACGTCTCCGAGCCGTCGGAGGCCGATGGCTTGTGTGGCGTCGGCCGCAATAATTTCAAATTGGCGACGAGGGTTCGATCTTTGGGCCGTCGCCGGGGCGCCATCGGCCCTTGAGCTAGTAACAAGATGCAGGAAGTCATGCAAGAGACTGCCGACGGCCGGAGACACTTTTCAAAGTGTGCTCCAGAAGCATTGAAGGCGTGACACCTGCTCCAACTTTTTCTTTTCTCCCCCACTCAGTTTAGGAAGAGTAATGAATTTTCCAATTGTCCAAATTGGTTTCATCCAAGGCAGACAATGGAATCTTTTCTTCCAAAACAATTCCAAGTCAACTCCGTTTGAGTTGGAATATAACAAGAAAATTATTGAAAATAAATTCATGAACCCGCTAAGAATAAAAGATTTAGGTCTAGATCGTTTAGGTCTACACTAGAAATCTTTCCTGGAATTTGGGTCCTTAGATTTTCTTAAACCCATATGGGCCTGCAATTGTGACTTTAATAAAAGTTATATTGGCCTTCTGAGTAATGATGCCTGAAAAATGTACAAGTGACATTTCCATCTTACTTGACTCACTCCAAATCATACTTTATGAGGTTCGGTTTTTGAATACCACTTGGAGGTTACATACATTCACATGTGAAAAGCCACTCGATTGAATCTCGATTCAATCGAGACCATGGGTAGATTGACCGTGTTTGCCCAAGATAAAGCATTAGCAAGGTCTGAGTTCTCATGATTTTCAATCATACCGTAGATGGACGCCATATGTGAGCCCTCGAGATGGCACTCGGCACTCTGGGTCCATTTTTCGCGATTAAATAGTGAAAATTAGTCAAAAATATTCAAGAAAAAGACATAAAAAGAGTGTTGAGGGAGTTTTGGTGTCAGTCTATGCCAAAATGGTGGAAAACCAACTTAGAAGGTGGGAAATTCCTAATCCTAGAAATTTGAATCATTCTAAGTCTCCAAAGCAAGTTTATGTAAAGATTTAGTAATTCCGAGAGAAATAAGGAATAGAGAGTTAGTCAGTCCTAGCGATTGTCTGTGCAAAGTCAACCTTTTAAGGATGCACACGACATACTGACTAAGCTAGAAGAGTCTACTACGAGCGTGGGAGAGTTACCAGGGCTTAAGTTCAATTTTGGAATAAATTGGATTTAAAGGTAAAACCACTACAATGGATTTGGAGAATTCGAATTTCACGAGACAAAAGATGGAGGATTGGAGATTGAAGACTACAGAGAGGTGTTCCAAGGGTAGGAGCATGCCAGGAGCGAACGAGAATCAAACAATTGTCCAAGATTCCCGGGGATCGGGAATTAAATTGTCCAATTGGGCAAAGTAATTCTAAATTACTAAAATTAGAAAGGTGCAAGGTCGCGTGGGACTTACACCAAGAATCTAGGAGTGCCCTAGATATTACCCAATTTATTTCGGACTTTTCCAAAATTCCACGTTGACTCCATGGGAAGTCAACCGCACATAAAAATGTTCGTAAATTCATAGAAATTACAGATGATGCGGTAAAATCTCACTAAAAATTAGGATAGGTTTTTGTGTGCTTAATAAGCGCCCAATCAAGTTTGAAGACATTCCGACATTCCCAACTACCAGAACCGGCATTGACATCGAATTTCAATGGAATTTACTAGTTGGCGGCGGATTGACCGGCATATCAAGAGCGAATGATGTTTGATTGTCGCAAATAAGGTGTCATTCCTTACTCTCACAAACATTCCTAATAACCCTGGCCTGACAGATTCATCGAAATGCGCAAATCCTAGAAGTTAGATTTTTGACTTTTGATTGGAGTTATCGTAATTCCAATTTGGACGTGCAAATGGCCTAGGAGTGAGGGGTACGGAGTCCCGTGGGCTAATTGGGGTCTTCTGAAGACAATGGCGTAGACGGTTTTCCGTTTCGAGTTGTTCCCTAAAAGATAGAGAGGGTCAGCTCTTAGTTTGACTTTTTAATCGTTAATTGCGGTTAATTAGAAGTGATTTTGGAAATATCTCTTGGAAAATCAAAGATTGGATTTGGTCAAGATCTCTTTCTTGCGTAAAAAGCCATCTTTGGGCTAAAGAAAGACAATTCTCAAAATGACTTTAGGTTAATTTGCAAAATATCTACGTAAATTAGGGTTAATTCCAAAATATTTTGGGTTAAGATCTTGGATTTGATTTGGCCAAGATTTCTTTGACCAAATGGGGATGTTTTTAGAAATTTTCACCATTAAACAACTAATATTTTGGAATTACATTAGGGTAGTTTAGGATAGAAAGTAACAAAGTGTTTTCACTAGCAATTACCGAGAAGGGCCCGGCCACGGGTATATAAGGGCCCCCCTCGAGGTTGCCAGTACCCTTTTCGTTACACCGACACTTTGTTATTTCACTTAAGTGCTACCGGCGTGGCTGAAGCACTACTTAGACCAACGGTTTGGTCAAGTTTTATGTATTCTGTTGTGAAATTTTGAAGGCTTAGGGCCCCTTCAATTGACTCTTCATTTCGAGAATTTGTGTAAGAGGTTAAGCCTCGATCTTGCGTTGACTTCGTAGAGCGGAAATTTCAAGTGCAGAGCATCAAAGTTCGGTTTAAACACTGTCATGTGTACCTCCTTTGAGTGCAAAACCTTGAAATACGGGAAATTTTGAGAACTTAACGTGAAAGTCCGGTTAAGCACTGTCATGTGTACCTCCTTTTGCGATCAAAGTGTCAAAATACTATTGCTAAAACCTCACACGGCGAAGCTTTGAACCCGCGATCAAAGGTGGGGAGAAAATAAATTCAAGATACTATAAAGGCATTTACCAAGAGAAATTAGCAAGGTGGTGATAAGTACTCAAGGATTAAAAGAGAAGAAAGGCTCCTCTCTATATCATTTCTTGTTGCATGTTGCCTTCCTTCCTTTCACACTTGGTGACATGGCTGCCTTGGGAAGATTATAGATTGATAAAAGTAGCAAGGTTGGCTCACTTCCTTTAAGTTAAGTCTAGCCCTTATTTCCTTCCCCCATTAGTTAGTCGTGTTGATTATTAGTTTAGTGTCAATCAAAATCTATTTAGTTTAGTCAAGTGATAATCCAGAAAATCAAAGGTGATTAGTAGTCCAAAAAATACCAAAAATTAGAGAGAGCCGGCCAAGCCAGTCGGGCTGATCCCAAACAGGCTGAAGGAAGGCCAGGACGGACGGAGGGCCAGGACGGACGGAGAAGGCCAGGATAGACGTAACCCCTCGACCAACCGCGCCTCGCTACGTGGAAGCGGCTAGGCGTTCGGGGTTGTGAGGGGGGGCTCTGAGCTCATTCAGGAGGTCCAAGGATTGATTTCGGAGGTCCAAGAACTAAATCCAAACCAAAACTACAACTCAAACCAACTCAAGTAAGTTTCACTATCACACGAAACCTTTTGCTTAATTGACATTGCAAACATTGAAATTTTTGACCAAATTAAAAGGAGTTGGAAGAGAAATTCCCAACCTCTCCCTTCAATTTTCCATCAAAAAACTTAAAATTTGCAACATCTAAAGAAGTTCTTCAACCATCGACAACTCAACCGCCATAGCCATCCTCTAACTCTCAAAATTGCAACAACTTTTGCACAACAAGAATGAGAAAGAAAGAGAACTAGGTGGAAGATTAAGGTTGTGAGATTCCTAACCGTGACAAATTAGATTAAAAAACTAATTTCCTTGGAATAACACTATAGAGTGGGATTCTTTATTCTTGGGGGTTGACCTTTGAGAATAAAAAATCCATTTATTTGGAATAACACTATTGAAATTGTTCTCGGTCTTTTGGAATGTTCTACATTCTTTGGCTATTAGATTCTTAGAAGGTTCGGATTTTGTTAGTTTTGTTTTATTAGGCCTAATAAGCCAAAAGGAAAACAACAAATTGACAACCAATTTCTTTAGGAATTTTAAGGAAATTAAAATTAATTGGATTATAAAAGATTTGGTTGCAATTCTTTATTCTAATTAATTCTAATAAGCCAAAATGACAACCAATTTCTTTAGGAATTTAAAAGAAATTAAAATTAATTGGATTATGAAAGATTTGGTTGCAATTCTTTATTCAAATTAATTCTAATAAGCCAAACTAAAAAGAGAAATTAACAACCTATTTCGTTAGGAATTACAAAGAAATTGAATTAATTAGATTTGGTGATAATATTTTAATTCTAATTAATTCACGAAAGCCAAAAGAAAGAAAACAAAAGAACAACTCATTACTTCAAAATTAGGTGAAATTTTAAAATTCTTAAAATTAGATAAATTCGTAATTCAATTAATTTGCTGATTCAATTAATTTTAAAAGACGAAATCATAAATCAAAGAATAATAATATTAACAATTAGATAGGATTTCCATTAATCATTCGAACTATTTAGTAGATTCAAAATATTGTGACATTTTCCAATTACCAATAAATTAGGAATTGAAGAGAGAATGTGCAATTAACTTGAACCTACATAACTACCAGTGGTTTCTTTTAATTAGGATAAAATTTACCAACAGTTGTGGGAAATCACTATGGATTAGATGGAGTCGGGATGATTTCGATGGCGAGGTCGTAGGGGAATATTTACACATGATGATGTTTGACGACGGGATCATGGAGATTTACGCAGAGGAGGTAAACCGCTCACATTTGATTTTCATTCTCATTATTTTACTGTTAAGTTTCTTTCTACCAAATGCTTGGAATTAGATTTAGGCAAAACTATAGAATAGAGTAGGGTCGCTTGGTTGAATTTTAGACTAAAAAGATTGAATCATAACCACAAAATTAGATTAGAAACACTTAAAAGACGTGACTAAAAGAGTTCATTGCTTGGAAGGCTTTCTTTTCATACCCAATTAGAAAGAAAACTTGATTAGACACAGGACCCGTGTGAAAAACTCTTAGCTCGAGGGTGGAGTTAGGAGCGCTCACACCCTTCACAGTCAATCTATTAGCATACAAGCGAGAAGAAAACATACTACATGTAAACCATGTGAACTCAAGAAACTCAGTGTGCATCTGAACACTGTGAACTTGAAGAAGTACTCTCTACAACAAGATCCAGCCTAACTTCATGCGTAGGTTCACATGGCTTGACTAAGAAGAAAACTCCGTGACACCGGCTGAATGCAAGGAATCTAATGAAATAAGTTGACAACAGAATTGCAAAGAACTCACCAAATAGAGGTACTACCTTTCACCTCCTAAATGCAACGGACTCGCTGCTACCAGTGGGAAAACCTAGGGAGAAGTTCACATTAGAGAGGGAAGGCACATTGCTGAAGCTACCAAAGGAATTGAGGGAAACTGCGCATATATCTACTATTGCTTGTTTGGGGGACTCCTCAGACATGGTGTTGCACTTGCCTAGATAATAGTTAGAATTCCCTAGTTGAGATACAGGGGTTTCAGAAACATAACAAAATTCACTACTCTTGCTATTATGTATGTAGAACAAGGAATCTAACTCAGTAGTAAGGGAGAGCAATCCCGATTGCATGTTTCTTGTGGGGAAGTATGAAGTAATCAATCTTTGTACCAACGGAGACTGCTTGGATTTGGACATCATGCAGCCAAACAAGAAAAGATTGCATCATGTAGCGGTGATGGCTTGGTGTGCTTGAAAAAACTAGTTGAACACTACGACTCTGGACACATGCAGAGTGAGACAACAAAGCAGCGGCAACGTTCACAGGGAGATGGAACCAACGTCGAAACACGCAGGATAGTGGAGGCGGCGGAATCTTCCACTTGGCGCACCGATAATTTAGGATCTCATTTCTTGAAATCCATGTGAACAGTATTAAAAAAAGTACTCATTGTACTACTTGTACACAGTGGCCGCAAAAAAGTGTGCTCTCAAAGACGGCGGAAAAAGCCTTTTCCCGCACATCTACCAAGTAGCCAACCTGGAACTGGCTTTTGGCTACTAGAATCTGCCCTTATAAAGACAAAAAGAATAATTTTAAGTACACTTTTGCCCTGCCAAAAATACAAGTACTAATTCCTAGATCTGTGCCAAATAAATAGTTCGATTCCCAATCTTCTAACAGTTCTGGAAAGGCCTTTTGATAATCCACTTCCTCCAAGAATTCCAGAAAATTATAAGCAATCCTTAATTGACTTTTAAGTACTTTTTTTTATTTTTAAGTACTTGTAACATTCTGAGTGATATTGACAAAGCTACTAAATCAACATGGATAAACAAATTTTTTAGCTTGTGTATCATTGCAAATATGATCTTAACAATCTTGTCTATTAGATGAATTGCAATCTATTGCAAGTGGTGGAAGCTATGGAAGGTGACAAACAAATACATAATTTATACAATTTGCATGCAAGTGTTTATATTCTTGAGTGTAAGTTTTATGGTTTTTTTTTTGACATAAATGAAATAGGATTTCGTTGCAAGGGAGAGAGGATAAGCCTGACCAGCCACAAGTAGTCTGGCTCTTGAGGAAAGTTTGGACAAGGTTAAAAAACAAAGTTATTTGAAGATATTATTGCATTTGTCTAACACTTTGAAGTGTCTTTTAACTGTTTGAACCTCAAGTTGGATGTTTTGTGTCCAATAGATGAAAAGAATTTGTATATGAGAAAGTGTGCAACTATTCATCTTTAGAATTTTGTGTGGAAAGGAAAGACATTAGATGAAATTTGAGGCTTCTAAAGGCCGTTTCTGGACTATTCCCAAAACAATTCCCCAAACCAACCGGGAGTTGGCTGGTTGGCATTTTTGAAAAATGAAAAAAGGGTTTTGAAATGCAAGAAAATAAATTAAATGTCACTACCCCTACCACATCAGATTCTTGTAATTTTGCAGTTCATTGCGGGGTCATTGCAAGAAACACCAACCACTTTTGTAGCGTTTTGTAAAATTTGTTCTTGTCCAATGCTATAACTTTTGATTGATGAATCCAATGCCAAACCAAAAAAACTATTTCTAGAGTTCTTGATTTCAATCATATTCTATATTTTTTTTTAAATTTAAAAAATAATTTTATATTTAAAAGTTATTTTTGTTTATTTGTCACACTTTCAAGATTAGGGGTATTTTATACTATTGATTGGTTTAAATTAACGGTTTTTGGTTGAAATTTTTGTGGTATATTTTTACAGCAGGTAGACATGCCCGTACCAAAGGGAATCTAATGAAACATTATTTTATGACCTCTACATTAGTACAAATAGGCCTCCCTTGCATGCACACTTCAAAACATTAGAAATGGTTTTGAACTCATGTTTTTAGTCAAACCTCATCACCAAAAAGTCCTCTCAAATGGCCAATTTTTAGTTTTGTTCAAAAATGTTTTTCCTATTTTTTACAAATTAAAAAATCAATGTATGTATTTTCTTTACTAGAATTCAATGTCGAAGATGAGGTCCTAGAAAATACATACATTGATATTTTAATTTGTAAAAAATAGGAAAAACATTATTGAACAAAACTAAAAATTGGCCATTTGAAAGGACTTTTTGGTGATGAGGTTTGACTAAAAAAATGAGTTCAAACCCATTTCTAATGTCTTGAAGTGTGTGTGCAAGGGAGGCATGTTTGTACTAATGTAGAGGTTATAAAATAATGTTTTTTTAGATGCCCTTTGGTAGGGGCATGTTTACCTACTGTAAAAACACACCACAAAAATTTCAACCAAAAACCATTAATTTAAACCAATCAATAGGATAAAAAAACCCTAATCTTGAAAGCGTGACAAATTAACAAAAATAACTTTTAAATATAAAATTATTTTTTAATTTTTTTGAAAAATATAGAATATAATTGCAATCAAGAATTCTAGAAATAGTTTTTTTGTTTTGGGCATTGGACTCATCAATCAAAAGTTATAGCATTGGACAAGAACAAATTTTACAAAGCGCTACAAAAGTGGTTGGTGTTTCTTGCAATGACCCTGCGTTCCTAGAGTGCGGGAATTTGTAGTCTCTTATACCCTTCAAATTTCTTCTAATGTCTTTTAAAATAGTTTGACTTCCAATTAGCGATTTTAAATATTTTTAAGCCAATACTTTCTATGACACTAGGTGAGATTTGAGGGCAAAAGAAGGTTGTTTCAGAGTTGTTCCCAAGCTTGTGCACTGTGCTCTCTTGTAACAATAAATCAACCTATAATGGCTGACTTTTCCAAAAAAAAATCATTTTATTTTTTCAAAACTTCCAAAAAGTATCAAGAAATCTATAAAAAAAACTAAAAAGTATTTTTTTAAATGATATTTTTAATATTTTTAAAATAATAAATAAATAATTATTTTCTAACATGGCAGTCTCTTAACTGCATCACAGCATCAGACTAGTAATGTAGTGCATCCCGACAATTTAGGAACTCAAGATAACTCACGGTCTTCTAATGCCCTCAAATTTCTCTTAATGGTATCAAAATGGATGATTTTTGTAGTCACATGTCTTTTTTGTAAGGCTTAAAAGCTAAGTTGCTGAAGCCTTCTTGGTATGTACTATTCTTTTTGTAATGAAATTTTGTTCATTTGTCTAAAGAAAATCTTTAAAGGTCTTATTTATTGTCACAATTAGTTCTTTTTTTTGGCACAATGGCACCAAATTGCACCAATTCAAAAACATGTTTACTTATCACTAAATAAAAGTACTCTTTTCTCACAAGAAATTTTTCATTTTTATTCCAAAAATAAATGAAATCAACAAATTTGAATGAAAAAGTGCATAAATATGACTGAAAAGTGTTTTTTGGTCAAAAAGTTGGATAGATATAGAAATACAATCACTCTAACAGAACGTGGTAAAAAAATCGCAGTCGAATACGCGATGGACCGATTTTTAGGAGCAGTGCAACAAAGCTGGAGCCCGGGGCAGCCCGGATGTGCAACAGTGCTGAGACTCAGCCCACGTGAATAACATACCTATCGCAAAAACATTGGGAGCAGAGCGAGTGGCCCTCAGCAAGGCCAACTCTGCAACTACAGTAACTGACCATTTGTATGCAACAAATGATCCTCAACAGGGCTTTTTTTTCATATTTGAAGAAGGGCCACATTGGCAATATAAAATGTTATAGTGGTGCCCCAAATTGCAACATTCATCCACTTATTGGATGTATAGTATGGTTTTCATCTACAATTAGGCAATTTCATCTAATTTTTTTAAAAATTTCAAAGTTGATTAGCGATTTCATCCAAACTTTTTGGCATTTTTTGTAGTGTTTTTTAGCTAAATTATTTTTTCTGGTGCAATCTAGCACTAGAAAGCCAAAGAAAAAAAAAGACATATTCCTCGATGCTTGACATTATTGCAAGTTGAACCTACAAAATGTTATTTAATTTTTTGGTGGTAGAGTGTTGGAATGTTTGCAAGGAAGGGAAGAAATGATAGTGTTGAGGTGTTCCATGAAGCATCCATTTTAACCCCTAAGGAAAAGAAAACACAACAATATCACTCATGGAGTGAAAGATTATTCTGTTCACCATGAGGGTGTTAAAATTGCAAAAGTGATGTAAAGTCTTTCTATCCTCTTTTTGCAAGTCAAACGTGAAAAATTGGTGACCAAAAATATATGAGGTTAGAAGGCCTAAGTAATGTGCATGACTCCAATCAATTTATGGCTTCTCAAAATCTATTCTACCAAATTTCTAAACAAATCTTGAATTTGATTTTTCCTCCAAGATCTAGTGTATTTGAGGCTCATTTTCAAGAGCTCTCAACACTACGGAAACTCAAGATTGCAATGGGTACCCTTGCACAAAGTCTTGAATAGAAAAATCACTATCATTCATTTTCCAAGTCAAATTTTTGACATTGAAGCTAGACTTCAAAAAGAACTTTTAAACAAATAGAAACTACTAAAAATAGCTCCAAAGTTTTGCAAACACTAAATTTTGGTGCCTCAAGCATTTAAAGGTTAACCACTTAATGTCCAAGGCGTTTTTTGAACTTCTAGGAATGTGCTCTAAATTGAACAAAAAGCCAACATTTTGGTATGCATTACATTCAGTAGCAGACTGTTACACTGCCTCCCAGTGGATGAAATGGTGTGGAATATCCAACACCATTCCATCCAGCACCAATGGTATTCCACACCAATCAGTAACTAAAGTTGCAACTCTAAAAAATGTCAGATGAAAATTAGGTGATGGGGACTTCACCAAAGGGAAGGCAGTCCTTCCATGGGCTACCGAATGTTATGTGCTTTATCAATTTTGTTTTGACATGGTGCAATACAAAGTCAAACTAGACATGGTAGAGATCACCTAGGAAAAGAAAAGAAAACAATATCACTCGTGGATTGAAAGATTATAATGCTTATCATGAGGGTTTTAAAATTGCAAAAGTGAGTTGAAGTATTTTGATCCTCTTTTAGCATGTCAAACCTTAAGAAGTTGATCACCAAGAAATCATGAGGCTAAATGACCGAACATGCATAACCCCAATTAATTTATGGCTTCTCGTTATGAACTAAGCAATGCAAGAGGGGCTTGATAAGTGAAGAAACAGAGCTGAACAATGCTCTAAATTGGAAACACACTCCATCAAGAATTTGCAGTTGCAACCGGAAGTACAAGTTTGAAAAACAACAAACCCAGCATTCAAGTCCATGAATGGAACCAACGAACTTTGGAATCCAACAAGAATCAGTTGTGTGAGAAACAATGACAGCCCCATGGAACCAAGCCGTGCACTTTGTTACCCAGATGTCGTCACGTAGGGCTTGAGAATGTCCTCGCAATCAAGTTTTCAGGCCTCTCTCTCCACGTGATGAGATTTTGGCCAGTCTTCCTCACCGTCTCCAGTTGCAAGTAAGGGCAAAATACCCATTCCTGCACTTGTTCCTTGGAATGGACCATAGATTCACCCAATTGTGTGAGTAGACTTTCCTTAATGTGTTTGCCACATGTGTAATTATAATTAGCTAACCAATTGAAGGACACATAAGAGAATCTGGTTGGCTGAGTGTTGATTTTTGCATGGTTCAGTTTTGGGGGCACTTACCGTACGGTTTCACAAGTCTAGTTTCACGAAGAAGTAAGCCGCAATGTAAAGTTACACTCATTCGTAGGTTACGATTCACTACGAAGGTGAGACAAGAAACAATTGACAGAATTCATTTAAGAAAAAACAAGAATACCTGACCTACAAAATCTGTCGCCTTCCACTACGATAACAGAAACAAATAAATTGAAAGGCGGCATGCAAAATCCACCACTCAAACCTTTGGCTCAAACCACCAAGCGCATTGAGCACTGAGACAAGCGATCAATACGAAGTATCAGACTCAAAAAAAATCTCAGTTTCCCAAGTGTAGGATGGGGTAGTGGTATCAAAGTATATTGGCACATATGTTTAAGTGCACACTTAACACCAACAAAATGCATACCAATCTCTCCCCATCATTTTCTTTCCTTTCTAGAAACAAATCAATGCAAGTAGCAGAAACTATTCAATCCATTCCGGTCTTCAAAAAAATCTGATCTATTTTGGTAACTAGTGATTTTCTCACGATGCATGTCTGCAGGTGAGGAAGGTATGTAGATATATCATTGACCCATGCACTAGGCCTGGTTTAGATAATTTTTAAAAAGTGGACTAGCTGCTCACTAAGCCATGTGGACAAGGTTTTTCTTCTCTCGGTACATCAACCTAAATTTTAAGATCACGTGGATGAACCATGTTCGAGAGATATAGAAAATCGCTTGATCAATCCCCAACACACAGTGTGAATCATTGTGAACACTGGACCTCTCAAATGTGGAAGACAAGAGTCAAAACTTCAATTTCTACAAAATACAAAGAGAACGAGAGGTCACCAACTACACCCAAGCACGAGCAAAAATAGAGAGAAGAGAAAATTCCACCAGAAATTAAACATTGCCCCGTCTCCTTCTAACAACCGAGTTCCGCTAAACAGATATTCCACAAGCTCCACCATGAATCCCTTTCCAACAGTCTCTCGCCAAGAAGCTACTCCGACGAGGGTTTCATTCAGGACACACCAGCACCGACGCAAGTTCTAACCACTGGAGCAGTGATCCCGAAACTAGTTTATAGAATTTAGTGTCATATGCTATCTAGTTTAGGGGATTTAGTACAATTTGCTACCTTCAAGATAAATAAGCATCAACTTTGGCTATCTTGAGAGAAAGTGGCATTAAAAAAATTAGAAAAGAAAGGATTTTGCAAGTTGTAAAGGATAATGGGGGGTACTAATACCCATAACTAACTACAAAGATGCTAATTCCAATGTAGAGTAAGTAAGAAATTGGCTATCAAATTCTATTGGTTGTTGAAATCTTAGCTAAAATTTAATTTTTTCAAGGATTTTTTCCTATAGGGATTTAGCTACTGAAAATTTTTAGTAGCAATGGAGCGAAATTTAGCCAGTAGTTTGTGAACGCTTCACTGGAGTGTTCCGTCCTAGTGTTCTGCAGCTCTCGTACGCCAGAGGAAACATGATCTGATTCAACTCCTGAAGACCGGAAAACGAAGGAGGAGAGCAATTTACAAGACGCAGAAGCAGAAAACTCCAAAACGCGGCTGAACCAGCAGAACTCACAGCACAGTTATAGCGGGCGCTGCACTACGACTGCTATTCCCAATTTCTCTCGCCGTTGCTCTCAGGAGGAGCAAGCTCGGGCACTCGTAACTTACCTTGCAATGGTACACTGATCACACAATTAACGGCTTCCTCCGATGAGGGTGGAGACGGTCAGGGTCGTAGAATGGGCACACAAGCTGCCTCCGACGCTACCAACAGTCCGAGACGTTCGAGAGACGCTCTGCCGCACACAAGCTGGAGTTGGCCATTTGCGCCAAAACTTCTTCAGTGAACCCTCTCACGCACAAGCCGAAGAGAAGCTTCGACACGGAAACGAAGCTTACGTGAGAGACTTTGTCTTTGCGAGACGTAATGTCCACACACCATCGAGCATTTCACGGAGGCTGGGCCCCAGCACTGTTACGCATCCGGGCTGCCCAGCTTGACCTGCTACAGGAAGTTCGAACATTTCCTTCCTGCCCTCTCCTGTCCTCGCTTGCTTTGCTTTCTTGTACAGTATATCTCTTGCGATCCTTTTTTCCTCCTTGCCTGAGATTGACGATAGACTCGTAGAGAGTGCGGTGACAACTTCGACACAATTAAGAGCAAAGGAAGAGTGAGCCTGGCAATGCAGACTATGGAAGCGCTCGGGTGTTTCCAGATTCAGGTTGCTATGATTTGCAAAGTGCATTCAACTTGAAAGGATGTCGCAAGCTTCCACCTGGACTTCCTTGCTCACACTTCATCTCAATGTGAAGAAATTAAAAACAGCATCCTTGCAAGAGGGGCTTGATAAACGAAGAAACATATGGCCCTCTAAATTCGAAACATGATCAATCAAGAACCTTGTGGTTGTGGTTGCAACCCCAAGCATAAGTTGGAAAAACATCGAAATTAGCATTCAAGCCCGTGAACTGAATCAACCAACATGAGAATCCAACAACAATCAGCTGTGCAAGAAACAATCACAGAGACATATACCCTTAGGACCAAGATGTGCAATTTATTACCCAGACGTGGTCATGTGGGGTTTGAGAAATTCCCCAATAGCAAGTTTTCACTGAGGCAAAAGCAAGGAACTAACGATGTTCTTGAATTCGTAGCTTCCGCCTACCAATTGCATCTTGTGTAGTTTTTTTCCTCTGTTTTTGAGAAGATTTCTAAAATGTCCCGAGGGCATTTTGTCGATGCAGCTCAACAAGTCGCACAACTCCTGCTGGGCTCTCTCAACCTGCTGAAATTCAGGCTAATCTACTTCATCAACTCCAATTGCAGGTTCTTCGGTGCCGCTTTTCTTCAGATGAAATGAGGTCGACTGGCGTCAAATACGAGATGGACCGACTTTTAGGAGCAGTGCAACAAAGCTGGAGCCCGGGGCAGCCCGGATGTGCAACAGTGCTGGGGCTCAGCCCACGTGAAAATCGTAGCTATCGCAATAACATTGGGAGCAGTGAGCGAGTGGTCCTCAGCAAGGCCAGCTCTGCAACTACAGGAACTGACCATTTGTCTGCCACAAATGTTCCTCGATACTTTGGTGGTAGCGTGCTGGACATAACATTGTTAATCATTGCTATCTGTACAAGCGGGAGCCCCCCAGCAGTGCAACTTGCAATGTACTGTACACATTTCTCTATGTAGCCAATTACATTGCTTGATCGAGCACTTTGCACCACGTGTTGGGCCGGCTTACCATCACATCACCCAGTCAGCTCCATTGAAATATAACTGAAGTGGAAGGATTATCCCTCCTCTCACAGGGAGGAATTCCCCCGGTTAACAATGTTATGGAATGTATGCAAGGAAGGGAGTAATTAAATGATAGTCCTGAGGTGGCCCATGAAGCCTCCATTTTAACCCCAGATGCCTGCTAATTGTCTTTTTTGAGCTTCTAGAAATTTGCTCTAAATTGAACAAAAGACAACATTTTGATATGCTTTATTTTGATAAGCCAACACGTGATCGTGCAAACTCAAACTAGACATGTTAGAGATGACTTAGGAAAAGAGCACATAACAATATCACTCATGGATTGAAAGATTATAATGTTTGATCTTGAGGGTGTTAAAACTGCAAAAGTGAGTTGAAGTCTTTAGATCCTCTTTTCAAATGTCAAATCTTATAAGTTGGTCACCAAAAAATCATGAGGTTAACCCTTGAAGGACGGACTGGTAGCCATGAAAATCATGTATTCTAATTATGTGTGACATCATCTACTTTGAAAAAGCCTTATATATTCATTGGAAATCAAAGAACTATTGAAGATCTTTTCTTTCCACTCCTAATGCCAAGGATGAAAAGTTGCACTTCTATCCTACTTAGGGAAAGATTCTTTGTCATTCAAAGGATGCAGAACGTCCTTGGTGATGTTTAAAGGTTAAATGACCAAACAAGCATAACCCCAATCAATTTTTTGGCTTCTCATTATGGACTAAGCAATGCCTTCAATCCTTGCAAGAGGGGCTTGATAAGTGAAGAAACATAGCCGAACAAGGCTCTAAATTGGAAACATGCTCCATCAAGAACCCTACAGCTGTGGTTGCAACCGGAATTATACGTCGGAAAAACAACAAACCTTAGCTTAGCATTCAAGTCCGTGAATTGAACCAACCAACAATAGAATCCAACAAGAACTAGTTGTGTCAGAAACAATCACAGCCCCATGGAACCAAGCCGTGCACTTTGTTACCCAGAATGATATGGGCATGTGGGGTTTGAGAATTTCCTCGCAATCAAATTTTCAGGCCTCTCTCTCCGTGTGCTGAGATTCCGGCCAGTCTTCCTCATCGTCTCCAGTTGCCAAGTACTTTGGTGCTTTTCTTCAAATGAAAGGAGGTCGACTGGCGCCGTCAAATCCGAGCTGAAGCCTGGGCAGCCCGGGTGCGCAATGAGCTTGATGCTGTGCCCAGCCCGTGTGAGAGAATACGTCTGATAACTGTTATGGCAGAAAGCTTGGGAGCAGAGCAAGTGGTCCTCATCAATGCCAGCTCTGCAACTAACTTACAGAAACTTACCATTTGTTTGCAACTGTGTGCGGCAAGCGTCTTGGAACTAATTGGAGAGGATAGACTGCTTCAAATAATTTTCAGTACAAGTTCCTTGAGAGAGAAATGGAATTAGCATATAAGGTAGGAGGCTCAGAAATGGAGCATCTAAGGGCTGATCTGCCTTTTTCATGTAATTAAACAAACAGAAATATTTCTAGCCCATTTTTCAAAGGAAGAAAAATAGATGAGGAATCTAACACAAGTGATTTCATATTTTTTGGAGCATTTTTGAATTAGTTATTAATTTTCAAACAAAATAGGTTGTAGGTCCCTATTTATGTCCTTAGATCCTCCATGAATGGTTCACTTGCAATTTCAAAGATAAGATGGAAAAGCAAGGAGAATGATTGGCTCTCACTATTCCCAATGCTTCTATCTTCATTTCATTCAATGAGTATAGAGGTCCATTTAAGAACCACATACTGTCCATTTCAATGCCTTTTATAGGTTCCATTCTTAATGCCTGTTCTATTTTAGAGCCTCCTACCTTAACCCAAGTAGTTTCATATTTTTTGGAGCTTCAAGGAAATAGTTATGAAATTTTGAAGTTGAAACATTCCGGTCACTAGAAAGGTCCACATCTTGAAATGTGCAATATTTGTACATTGTTGGTGCAATGAGAAAGCAAAATATGGAGAGTTACTTAGGGTACATTTTAAAAGGCACACACTTTTAGAGCTTGAGTGCTAGGTGGGCTTTTTACCCCAATGGATAGAATCATCTTTTGGTGTACATTCATCCATAATCTTATTTATTGTATCTAGCTTTCATTCAAATATTCACAATTCTAGTATTTTTTGAGAAGGATTTTTGCAAATTCATATACTTTTTCAAACACTCTTTCTAGCATTAATGAAAGGAAATGGTACTATAGTCAAGTAGGATTATGGAGAACTTTTGCAATAAAATGAATGGTTGAGTTGAAATTAAAAATAATGGCTAAGTTGAACCAAGGGTTGTTTTTAAGGGTGATTGCAAGAAACACTTGTCCTATTTTGTGTCACGCTACATGTACTAATATGTTTTTTGGCAATAATTTTTGTGTTTTGGCTCCAATTGACTCAATATGTGTAGTAGAGGTACTAATAGCTATTATAAATCTTTCTTAAGTTTTTCCTAATTTTCAAAAATAATTTACTATCCAAAATTAGACCCCTATTGGATGTCACACTT
The DNA here is from genome assembly GCA_947034885.2 of Thuidium tamariscinum. Taxonomy (NCBI): domain Eukaryota; kingdom Viridiplantae; phylum Streptophyta; class Bryopsida; order Hypnales; family Thuidiaceae; genus Thuidium; species Thuidium tamariscinum. The sequence goes on from OX344758.2 coordinate 16,060,139, forward strand.
TGTAGTTTAGGGGGGTTTAGTACTATGGAGTACCTTTTTTCAATGATTTTAAGGTGAAATTTGGATAATATGGTCTTTTAATAGAATTCTAGCTTTCCAAGGAAGAATTTTCAAAAATAGTTAATTTTATGTAGTGTGGAGGTCTACAAAGTGAGCTTCTTTTTGTTGGTCTTTTGAAATATGTAAAATATTATTTTGGTGATTTTTTTGGTTAATTACCATCTCCATAAAGTTGTTGCAAATGGACACTTTTTACTTTTTGAAAATATTTATTTTTAATATTTATTCCTAATTTAAACATGAATACATGTATTTTCTTAATTTTGGCACTTTTCAAGTTCTCCTACTTAGAGAATTTTTTTAGTCATTTCCTTTGGTAAAAAACCTTCTTTTGGGGGAATACTTTAAAATTAGAAAAACAATTTAAATTTTTTTTAAATTTATGAATAATGTTATACACCTCTAAGATGAAGGTTTTCTAATTTTAAAGTATTTCTGAAAAAATCAGCGAAATGCAACAAAATCAGCAGTTGTTTCTTGCAATCACCCTTAGGCAATTAAATGCTGAATTTCTTCCAAAAAAAATGGACAACTTCAGGCGTATAGGGGAAAAAACAGGGTAAATGTGAACATTGAAGACTACTAGAATATAATTATGACAATGCACACTACTGGCAAAATGCTTCCAAACCTCATTTCATTTGTCGTGCAAAACCAATATATACAAACAAAAAAAAGAATAAAAAAATTACATATTCAAAATTGTGTGCACAAAATTGGCCTCCTTCAAATAAAGCCTCCCAAATAAAGGAGCTAGAAAACATATAACCTTCTTAAAAAAAGGTCACATAACCATTGGTGAAAGAAAAAACAAACAAACATGGAGTTACTTTGTTTTCAATTTTGGATGAGGTATTATTAATCTCAAGTGCTTGTACATGTTAGATGAAATGTAGTCTATTACAAATGGTGGAAGCTATGGGAAGTGAGAAACAAGAGCATAATTTAAGCGATTCATGCATGTGTCCAACACTTCCAAATGTCTTTAATTGTTTCAATGTTGAAGCAAATACTTTGTATCTAATACATGACAGAAAATCTTTATATATAGGACAAAAGTACAACTATTCATCCTTGGAATTTTGTGTAAAAAGGGGAGATCTTCTATAATAGTTTGACTTCCAATGAGTGTTTTTAGGATTTTTTTAGCCAATATATCAAATGGATGATTTCCATAGTCACATATTCTTCTTGTAAGGATTAAAGTGAGGTCGCTTGCACCTAATTGGTATGTACTATTCTTTTTGCAATGAAATTTTGTTTCATTTGTGCGAAAAGAAATGTCTTCAAAAATATTATTAAATGTAAGAACTAGCCCTTTTTTTTGGCACCATGGTGCCTAATTGCACCAATTCAAAATAAACGTCTATTTTTTGTTAGATAAAGTGATTTTTCTTCATCAATTTTTTTCCACCTATATGCAAATAAAGAAGAAATCAACAGATTTTGATGAAAAGTCCATGAATATGACCAAAAAATCTTTTTTTGGTCAGAAAGTTAGATGGATGTAGAAATACAATGCTTTGCCAAATTTTAAGTAATTGCCCATCTTGGCACTTTGTCAGAAACTCACAGAAAAAAAAGATGGTAATAATGTTAAGTTCTTTTGACAATGAGTGAAATATTTATTTGTCAATCTTAATTCTTCTAGTTGATGAACATCTAGCCTATTTGTATAATTGTACTAATTTGAAAGACTTCTATAAGATTTTGATGATAGGAGATGCTCATCTATGTTATTCTTATCAATAACTTCATAACTTTTGATTCATTAGTCTAAATGGAATGATTCAAAACTTTCCATGTATATATAAATCTATAAAACCAATTTTAAATTTTATTTTCAGAAGAAGTGATTTTTTCTAATATGCCCAAACCACCCAAGTTGAGAAATAAATAACATATCATGCAATAATTTTTTAACCATGCAGTCAAAAAGTCATGAAAATTGTTGGGCTTTAAAGATATTCCTTGTCCACACCCTCTATCAAATTTTCATCCTAAAATATGAAAATCTCTAATCACACATACTTGCCTGAAATAGTTATGTTGCCAAAAAAAGGCACGTTGGTCCTTTAGGGGTTATTCTAAGCTATCCAAAACTCCAAATATAAATACAGATATGGATACAAAATGAATACTAGATATCAATACAATATCATATATGAATATATAGTGAATACTAGATTTGGATACATATATAATATTGGATATGGATACTAGATACGAGATGAATTGTTTAATAAGGCCTTATTCGTTAAATTGAGACAAAATAGTCATTTTGAGACTTTCAATATTTAGTGCGCAACTACCATTGAGGTAGAAGTTGTTGAATCCAAGGATAAATAGAATCGGATTTGAAGTTCTTTGAAATAATTTGAAGGAAGTATACATCCATGGGTCATTGACATGATGTGCGAAATGAAGAAAAACAAGGAACTTGGATTCTAATAATTTATGGACTTGGGATTTTCATACTCAAAAAACACTTGGGATCTTCATACACAAAGAATATGTGAGTTTTCACTTCAAATTCCATTGGAGGAAATGAATTGTCATGAAATGATATGATTGCAAAGGCTCATTGTACAGTCATGAAGCCCTTAACCTCTCATAGGGTTTTAAAGATGTTTATTTGCCTAGTAATCACAGACAGGGCTAATCATAAAGCACAAACCTTCACAATCTAATTTCTATTTACGTCCCATTCTATTTTTAGTGATGAGATTATGAAGCAAAGACCTTAATACTCTAAGTCTCATTCACGTATCATTCTATTTTTAGTAAAGAATTGAGGAAGCTGCTTCGAGAACTTCATTGTCTTTCGTAGGATTCACTTTTTTATTACAGAAACAGCCTTCCCCGCCTCTATGGCTTTAAGCTTCGCAAGACCTCTTAAAATATCCTCGCGTTGAGAAGAATAATGCGGGCAACTTTCATTGTAAAGAGCACCGCTCTCGCTCAAACTAAGAGATGGACTCGCTTTTCGTTTCGATTTGTGCATGCTTTGAGGAACTCCCGATGTGGAAAGAGATTTGCAATCCCGTTGGGGCGGCCTCGGCATCGAGGCCTTCACACTGTCTATGTACGCAAGACTAGTTCCACTAGACTTAGAGTCAAGAGACCGTCGATGATCTCTAATAATTCGTTGACGAAAAAGACTATCGGAGGATGAGAGACGTCTGGCTCCCGCCGATAGTGAAGAGCGAGTTGGATTATCGTGGAGTCGAGGTAAAGTAGTAGCTCCATCTGTCGCCACAGGTTGGACCACTTTGTCCGCCACTGGTCCACGAGTCGACTTCACTCCGTTGGTGGGGCTAGCGGGAACCGGGGAAGACGAAGGCACCTCATCCTCGCCTCGAGGATACCCTCCAGCATCATCGTCCGGGAGTTCCAGTTTCCGACTGGTCGCAACATCCGTTCGCGGATCGGGCGACCAGGATCGTCCTCGACTCGAGGATGTCCGTCTCAACGGCGAAGGCGAGCAAATGGGAGTCCTCCTTGACGCGCGACTCGGGGGACTGTTGACGACGCCGTCCTCGATGTTTCCTTTGCTAAAGTCTATGGCGGCGGACGCCGCGTCAGTAGCAGAACGCAACATGTAAGGCTTGGACACGGGAGCCGTTTCACAGCTTCCACCGTCGGATTCGGAACCGTCGATGGACCTCGACTTGAGCGACCCCGAGAGGAGACTCCTCGTGAGCCTCTGTGTTTTGTGTGTTGGAACAGAGCGAAAGGCTGAAACCTGCATTGCACAAAGGTTACAAGAACCCACCGTCGATTTCTCTCCATGAGTACATGGGTACATGTGAAATTGGCATTCATTTGGTCGAAGGCAACTTTCAAAACAAGGAAAGAACATGATATATACAACTAAATATATTTTATTTACAGAAAAATATGTCATACATGAAAAAATAAGATACGATACGATATGCCTGTGCTCCCTGAATGCGCGCCACTACAAAAAAGTCTAATTCTAACGACGTCGCCTCGGTGCAATGAGGCCCGTGTTGAAGCTATCAAATCGAGCCCCCATGACCTCGGCGGACTCCCTCATTGCTCCCACTATTTCCTTATAGTGGGCGTCGTCGCGGCCAAGCGGATTGACGCCGATCCGGTTGTCGTCGACGTATTCGAGCAACTCCCCTTCCGGGTCGCACTCCGAGTGGAGTCGGCGGATCCACGGCAGGAGCTGCCCCATGAGCACGTCGTCCCTGCGCATATCGTGGGTCCACGACTCCAGAAGGAGCGTGTTCCCACTCACATTGAGGACACTCTTTTCGGGAGAGTCATCAATGAGGATGGTGTCGTGTGCAAAGAACGACGCGCCCTGACTGTCAGTGCCCATGAGATCGCCCTCGAGGAATTTCATGAACAGGGGCGACTTCCCCCAACGAAAGAATTTGCCAGGAGCGATTTCTATTTTCGTGCATTGCTCCTGGCCTAAGACATTGTAGGGTGGTCTGCACCCCTGGAACAAGAATTCCGCGATTGGTTCCGCGTTCCGCTTGGCCATGGACGACCACACTACGATTTTGTTTGCTATCTCGGAAACGTGTCGGAGAAATTCGGCCACGTTCTGTCGCGCGAACACCGCCTTGTGGCCGATGATCGTGGGGTTCCGATGGCTCAGAACATTGTCTTCGAGTCTGTACGGTTTGAATTTGTCTCCATAGGACTTCATTGTGGTGTGGCACAACACCCCGTCAGGGTTGTCTATCCTGACGTGACGTGGGCTTTTCCCGTCGGGATGTCATGACGCGGCAGTCGTGACGCGGTAGGACGCGTCAGAGGCCGTCCCGAATGCTAACGGCGTCGTCGACAGCGCGGATGAAGTCCGTCGACAGCGCGCAGACGGCCTGTCGGCCGCCTCGACGACTGGCCGTCGCGTGGACGGACAGAGCGTCCGCGGCTTTAGGGTTTAGGCGCGACGGCCAGGCCGTCGCCTCGACAGTTTTCTGTTCAGCGGACGGTCACGGCGTCCAGAGTCCGTCCACGCAGCGGGGACGGCCAGAGCGTCCGCGGCTTGTGCACTTCGACGGGACGGCCAGGTCATCGCCTCGACAGTTTTCCGTTCAGCAGACGGTCACGGCGTCCAAAGTCCGTCCACGCAGCGGGGACGGCCAGAGCGTCCGCGGCTTGTGCACTTCGACGGGACGGCCAGGCCGTCGCCTCGACAGTTTTCTGTTCAGCGGACGGTCACGGCGTCCAGAGTCCGTCCACGCAGCGGGAACGGCCAGAGCGTCCGCGGCTTGTGCACTTCGACGGGACGGCCAGGCCGTCGCCTCGACAGTTTTCCGTTCAGCGGACGGTCACGGCGTCCAGAGTCCGTCCACGCTGCGGGGACGGCCAGGCCGTCGTCTGGACAGCGGGACGTCCGCTGGACGGCCAGAGCGTCTGCGGGGACGGCCACGACGTCCCGTCCGCGGCTGTCCACAGTGCGCCAACGGACAGGCCGTCGACTGGACGACTGCTGCCAGGCCTTCACAGTATATAGCACAAGCCGTGTATTTGAAGGTCACTTTTCCTTGCTGATCTCTGCTCTTATGACCTGGTTGGCACACAGCCATTGCACTAGAGTGAAGTCCAAGAAGAGTGTGTGGGAGGAACACTTGCTGTGAAAGCAGTAAGTGTTATTTCCACATCACATCCAAACTGAATACTAACCTGTTTTGTTTGTGCAGTTTCAAGTGAAGAACTAGTGGGAGCAATGGGAGGGGGGAGGACACAATGGGAACCCTGGTACAGGCTACAAGAGGATGGGAAAGTGGAATGCAAGTTCTGCAAAGCGAAGATTAGTTACCGCAAGGATCGCTTGCTTTTCCACTTGGGTTATAGACGAAATGACACCCTCCCCGGAGTGAGAATGTGCAACAAGGCCAGTGCAGCAGTGAAGGCTATGTTTTTCAATTGTGGGGGGAATGTTCCTACGGTCTCCGAAGACGAAGAGGAACATGATGTGGAAGTGACATCACCGTCATCGAATCCAACGAGGGTGGTACGTGATCAAGAATTACCCAATGCTTCAATCTCAATTAGTGGAGGGGGAGGAAATACTTTGGGCCAAAATTCTCAAGTTCGATCATCAGAGGCGCCTGTCCCTTCTTCGACCCATAGTCGACCGCTGAGGCAATTATCCGTACAAGAAGGGATGGACACATCCAAAAAGCAAGTACTAGACAAGAAGTGGGCAAAGTTTTTCTACGAAGCAAATATCCCATTCAATGTGGTGAGACACCCCGCTTTTGTGGATGCCGTGAAATCAACCTCCGAGTCCAGAGTTCTTTACAAACCTCCACCTTACAATGCCATACGTACGAAGCTCATGACATCAACAAAGGAGGAAGTGGCTGCACTGGTAGCGGAGAAGACAAAGGGGCCTATCCACAAGTACGGTGTCACTATATGTTCTGACGGATGGGACAATGTCAGCCATCGGCCATTGATCAATGTAATGTTGTCGTGCACGAGTGGAGAAGTATTTTTGGGATCGGTGGACACTACAGGCGAAAGCAAAGACGCTGTTTATGTGGCTAATCGCATGATCGATTACATTGACGCGGTGGGGGGACAGAATGTGGTGCAAGTTTGTACGGACAATGCGCCAAACATGCGTTTGGCTGGTACTCAAATTACTCGCGAATTCCCTCACCTATATTTCCAAGGTTGTTCCGCGCATGCACTTGACCTTCTACTTGAAGATTGGGGCAAGCAACTTTGGGTGGTCAAAATGGTGAAGAAAGCAAAATCAGTTGTGAAATTCATTCGCACGCATCACATGCCACTCGCCATTTTCCGACGACATTCTCCTAACCTCATGTTGAAGAATCCCATTGAGACACATTTTGCGACCATGTTCCTCATGATCGAGCGTTTGGCCGAGGTCAAGGAAGCCGTAGAATCTACAGTCCATGATCCGCAGTGGAACGAATATGTGAGGTCCTCGAACGCTGCAATACACAATAAGGCAGAAAAGGTTCGACGTAGGGTTCGAAAGGACGAGTTCTGGAGGAGGTGTCTCAACTTTGTGCATATGGTAGAGCCTGTGTTGGTGGCTCTTCGAGAGTTTGATGGAAAACATCCGGTCATGGGCAAAGCATGGATCGTGATGAAGAAGCTAGAAAAGCATGTTTTGGCTTTGAGGAATCGACCATTTTCATTGGAGGCAAATTATGCGGACCGTGTTGAATACGCGTTTTACGAACGATGGGATTTGATGAAGACTGATTTGCACTACGCAACTGCCCTGCTCAATCCATTCCTCCTTGATGAAATTATACTAATAGACGATAACGAGGCAAAGGAAGCCATTCTTAGAGTACTACGCAAATTGGCAGTTGGAGGGTTGGGATATGCAGCCGCTTTGTTTGAGTACCAATCCTTTCGAGACCGCCGAGGCATGTTCGCTGGACTTCCCGATGTGAATACTTTGAATTTGGAGCCGCATGAATGGTGGGATCTTCTCGGAGCCGCTGCTCATACGCTTGCACCTATTGCAAGAAGGATCCTCGCACAAGTATGTTCCGCATCATCATGCGAACGCAATTGGAGCATGTATTCATTTGTCCACAGCAAGTCTCGCAACAGATTGACATCTGAGCGCGCGGAGGAATTGGTTTACATTTATACCAATTCGAGGACTCTCAGGGAAAGGGGTGCGGCGGATGCAGCACGATGGTACACTGAGAACATGTTGTCCGAAGATTCCATGACAACCGAATCAGATGGCTTGGATCGTGGTTCGGTTATGTCAGACGCTAACAACGATGACTCAGACGACAGTTCCAATGGCGATGATGATCCACCATTTCGGCCTTTGGGTGAAAGGCAAGAAAGGGGTCCCCTAATTGACGAGTCCGTATTTGACTTTGATGGCGCGGATAATGATGGAAATGACCATAGGGGAGATGAGGATGGAAATGACAACGGGGGAAATGATGGCAGTCCGTCATGGATGCCACATACATCGATTGCGGGGTCAAGTGGTGGAAATCAAAACGAAGGGGTTGAAGCCCCACCTTCGCCGGTTATAGGGCCGATTGAAGAAGAAATGCGTACCCGGAGACATGAACATGTCGTTGTGGTAGAAAGACAAGGCGAAGATGAGGTCGTTGCCACAGATCCCCCAGTGGCGCGGAACACTCGTAGCCACAGATCCCCCATTGGTGTCGAGATAGACTTTCGCACATTGCGTCGAGACACGATCGGCGTGCGACCACAAGCGCCTAGCTTGGATGATCCACCCGTCCAAATTTCAGCACGGCCTTCATCTTCTAGAGTCCGCCCCAACCAAGAAACTCCATCAGTCGGTACACGATTGGCCGGTCTCTTCCCAACTCTAAATATGACCGAGCGAAGGAATGCACCTCCATCCTCAGAACAACCCGTTGCACCGCCTACACGCACTACTAATCGACGCCCGCGGCCACGTGAAGAAAGCCCTACCAATGAACAAGTGAGTAGAAGAACACGTAGAAGGCTAAGAAGGGAAGAAGCGGCGAGTATACCATTTCTCCGCGAAGGTCTTCTCCCTGGACCGACGGGGCCCAGTGTGGATACCGCTGGAGATGGAGTAGGAGGGCGAACAATCCGCAGATTGGCTTCTATAGTAGGTGAAGGCTCAGACAGCCCTGACAACTCACCAAGCGAAGTCGGTAGGGCAACGTCCAATCATGATGATGAATCCATGGGTCCTAGTATAGGTGAAGATGGTGAAGTTCCGGGAGATAGTGATTATAGAGGGACTCGTAGAGGTCCTCCACCTGCACCTCAAGACAATCAAGCAACCACGCGAGAGGCTGCTGCAAGGAGCATGGCTCCTAATCGTACACGTGCAAGACGTTGAGAGCATCTAGGGAAAAAAATGTCTCCATGTCATCTTATGTAATATTGTGTAAGGCTGAATACCTTGCATGTGAAATTCGGCATTAATTATAAATACTACACATGCTTCCTGTGCTCATGTAGGGCGCATGGGTGGAAATTTTTTATCTTCACATGTCACAAATTCTACAACGCAACAACGGATCCATTTATGCATATTTGTCCCAAGAAATGGAAATATTTGCTTTGTCGTTTGCCATGTGTTCTATACTCTTAAATTTGGATTCATTCTTCGAAGCTAGTTACCTACATGCTTGGATATTTTGAGATCATTATGGATTTTGCCATGTACAAGAAAACAAATGTAATCTGGAATATGGAGAAAATGATTGAAAGTACTGAATTAACCCCTAAAGGACCAAGAGTCCCCTCGGGGAACTTTAAGAATTAGGGCAAGTACTTGTAACTTCAATTTTTAATGAATTTTATTGAAATTTTCACATAAGATAAAAAAACTGATTAGCTCCGTGGAAATATTCATTTTTTTTCAATTGGTGACCGGGAGCAAAAGTTATGCCATCATAAACATTATTTTTATGTTGCCGGGCAGAAAAAAAATCTACAGAAACTTCAAAATTAAAAAAATAATTTTTTTTTCTTATAGATTATATTTTTGTCTACAAGTAAAGCTTTGATTCATTCCATTTGGATTAGTAATGTGAAAGTTATGAACAATCTTGTTTTTCGGGCAATCTAAGCATCTTCTTGAAAAAATAACTTCTAGGATTCATTTGTGAATGCAATTTCCACAATTTAAAAAAAAAAATTGTTGGACAAGGTTGATTTTGTTTTCTAGAACAATCTCACCATTGGGATTATTGTGTTTCAATTCCATCTATGAGATATTTGCAATTTAGTTTTTCTTTCAATCTTGGACCTACATCTACTTGACAATTTTTTAAAGAATGACAAAAAGTCTTTATTTTGTGAATTTTTTTTCCTAAGCTCTTAGCTCAATTTCTCAATAAAAAAATTTTAATTCAAGGTCTGTAGTGCAAAAAGATTACATAAATGGAGGACAAAGTCATTTGAAGTTGCAAACTAGTGTTTAAGAAAACTTTGTTTTCCAACTTTGAATGCTCATATCTTCCTATCTATACGGTCAAACTTCATGAAATTTTCACCACATCATCTTAGTTAAGTAAAGTTCAAGATCCTATGGTTAGATTCTAAAAATTTAGTTTTTTTGTTTTTCATGGATGAATGGAACAAAAATGGCAGTTTTGAGTGGTTTTGGGTTGAAAAACGGCCGTGGTCCTTTAGGGGTTAACATGGCATTCAGTCCAAAATTTACGAAGGGACAGAACTACTCACAAATCCACTCACCGGAATCATACTCGAATGGAACAAAAAGATTTACATATATTTATTTCAAAAAGGAGTTAGTACAAAATTCAGTGACGCAAAGTTCGTGGACTATACTGTGGTAAAAGCAAGTACTAAGGTACGTCTACGATTACATTGCCACTAAAATACTATTCTCTAATCTTCATTCCTTGCTTGTTCTTGTAGAAGTGCTTGCTCCTTGCGGGCCTCGCGGTAGCAATCAACGGGTGGAGTCCAAAATAAGGGGGCGCCACTAATTCGTCCCACGGCGTACGTTACCGTGCGTCGTTGTAGTGGGTCCTCTTTGCACAATTCGCCCAATGTGGCTTGAAATGTACCAAACGCTGTATGGTCGGGAAGCATTTCCGTATTTTCGCGGTCTTTCTTCCATATCTTCTCCGCAAGCTTCCCAACAGCATATCCGTCTGTATGTATACTAACACACGGTGCCCCATCTGCACGAGTGGGGGATACCGAAGTGCCCGCCTCTCCAGGAACATACATCAATTCAGGGGCCACCCACCAACGTTTCTGACGTGTAGCCCGCATTTGGCTTGCACATTGAAACTGGTACAAAGAATGGGTTTCTTCATTGATACGACTAGCCATTCCCCAATCACATAGCCCAATCCACACTGTTCGCCCATCATCATTCGGAAAATGCAACATGATGTTTTCTGGCGTGATGTCGTTGTGGAGCACCGAAGATTGTTGCACCGCATCCACGATGCAAATTAACGCCCATGCAAGCTCGGTGCGGTTTCTACGATAAGCCAAGAGTCTTTTGGCTTCTTGCATTGTCTGTGGAGTTGCATGGTAGGCAAGCTCCCCGATCTCAGCATAATCTCGGTTTTTTTGGTCCAATGCGAACATGGCTCCCAATGTTCCTCCATTCCACCATTGAGAATAACACTCCATGGTCATGTCATTTATAGCAAAAAATTTTATGACCCCTGGATGATTACATGGACAAACCAAAGCCTCGATGGACAACTTCTCCCGCGACTTCTTCAATTGATCCACATATAGGGCTGTCTTGCCCGCCAATTCCATCATGGGGGGAATGTGCCTTGAATTTTGGAGGCTCACTTTACGCACCCTCCCGTGCCCCCCTTGTTTGTTGTGGCCTGACAATGGAACCACCACCACTCCTCGTTCAAGAAATACCACTCCTCCCGCACCCGCTTGGCCTAGGGACAAGCTTTGGCTCTGCTGAAACCATGGGGCAGAGCGGATATTGCTGGAAGACAGCGCTCGCATTGCGTCATGCCACCAATACACCTTTTTGTGCAACAAATGCAATGCTTGTTGCTTCGGCGCTACATCTCGTTTGAAGCCCTTTACCGATGCGGCGACTTGGGCGATGTTGAAAACACAAGTTTGCACTTGTTCGTCAAGCCAACGACGGAAGTGTTCCTTTGTGCGATCTTCAAGCCACTCATCCTCGCCCATTGTTGTCCAAAACATGTGGGTGAATTTTTTTTTAATTGTCTCCACCCCTTGCAATCCACGCGAGACGTAGGTCGTATTCAATTGAGCAATCGTATATAGCTCCAAAAAATCCAATGCCACTTCCTGCACTTTCCTGGTCGCAGCCTTCCTTGGCCAGTCGTCTGTATTCGTAGCCTTGTGCCTTCGCCTGCTCTTTTTTTTCTTGGCCCTCGAAGATTCTCCTCCAGCCGCACCACCGACCCCTTCTCCGGCCAATACTGCCTCTGATACGCAGTCAATGGATTCTGGAGACTGCTCACCAACAGGATCTCCGATGCCTGAAAACCACTCATCAACCTTGCGCTTCGACGCACCTCGCCCGTCCATTCTGAAAAAAAATATGCGATGGTAAAACCAAGGAATTAGGGTTCAGTACTCACAAATGTGAAAACTATCCCCCCTTCCTCAGCCGAGCCTCCTCGCAAGCACCCGCGCTCCCAAGCAAGGACTGCAACCAATCTAGGGCAAGAGAGCACCGTCAGAGCAGGAGAGACTCGTGCAGAGTGGGGGACCTGGCCCACCTTATATAGTCGTTGGCGAGCCGTCGCATGGACGGCCGATCCGTCCAAGGAACTCGAAAGCCGTCGAGGGGTGTCGGGAACTCCGAGACCGTCGAGGGGACGCGCTGAAGCCGTCGAGGGGAATGTCGAGGACGATGAGGCCGTCGACGGGACGCACCCATCCGTCCCGGGAATTTCGAAGTCGTCGTGGGGACTGTCGAGGAATTGCGAGACCGTCGAGGGGACGCGCTCGCCGTCCTCAGAATTGGGAAGCCGTCGAGGGGAATGTCGAGGACGATGAGGCCGTCGACGGGACGCACCCATCCATCCCGGGAATTTCGAAGCCGTCCAGGAAACCGTCGAGGAACTGCGAGACCGTCGACAGGACGCACAAGCTGTCCTGGGAATTCGGGGGTCCGTCGTGGAACGAGGCCGTCCACGCGACCCCACAGGGCGTCCCGGGAATTCTGAACCATTAAGGGGATCGTCGGGGAAGCACAGGGCGGTGAAGATGCTAGCGAAGACTTAATGGCAAGCCTCGTGCAACTGAAATTCCTCTACAAGGTAATAAGGTAACAGGCCAGAAACCGCCCATCTAAGGGCTGACACTGAATTTTGAGAAGGTAAAAAACCCAGCCTAAAGCCCTTGCCCAACCGAAGGTTTTAGGATTTAGGGTTTAGGGTTTAGGGTTTAGGGTTTAAGTTCCTTTTTACTTTTGCGTAAATGAGGGTAAAATGTCTAGTTTAGTAATTTAATAACTTAAGAAGTGCATTATAATTTGTATTCGGTAATTGATCTTTATTTTCCTAGCGTCAATCTAATTTTGCAAATTTTGAAGTAATTAAAAGAAATAACATGAAATGATTAAACTTATTGGTTCTAGTCTAAACACATACCTCTTCGGTTGATGCGTATCCGTTCTCAGTTGTGTCGTCAAAAAGCTCTACTTCCTCCCTTTCCATCTAATTTCATTCTCCCCCGTAAATTTAGGAAATAGGAGCTCATTTTAATAATTTAATCCGGCTTAATTAGCATTTGCTATTTGATGGTCACACTATAACTCCTTGAGGAACTTAAATCATTTCCGTACAATGACTTTGCCTAAATCTAATTCAAGCGTACATACATCTATTTTACAAAATGGGGTCACATAAAATGCCTAATTGAATTCTTCAACCCAATTATATTGTTGTAACTTACTAGGAATCTAGGATGTTTTTTGGTATGAAAGATGTGCATATAGATGTTTCCTACATATCTCCTCTTTGCAAATTAATGCTAATTCATCACCAATGTTTTATAATCAATTATCATGCTAAACCATGAGTTTTGAATGAAACAATTCACCAAATACTGAATTTGACTTATGTGAAATCCACATTTGGTATGCTTGATTATATTATGCAAAATTTGTTTCAATGGCAGAATTGGATGATCCTAAACTTGTTGGTGGGTAGTGTGTAATGTACACGGCTAAAATTTTACATTGCCTTCCAGTGCTTCATCTCATATCGAGAATGGCTGAAGTGATGGACCCTAAATTTTAGAAGTTGCCCTACGGATATGTAGGGATTTAAACTTCTCAATTTTAAATTCGGGAGCCATCCGACTAGGCATGTATTTTTTAGGAAATTAGATTAGTACTACATGTACATATTAGTATATTACTATATTGCATAATATTCTGGTCATGTAGTCATGTACTCTACTTATGAGTTATGAAACTATGAGTTATGAAAGTATAAGTGAATGGCGAGCACTAATTAGGAGTTTAGGACGGGGGCACTGGCAAGCAAGACTCCGTTAGTGGGCACCAACCAATTTTCAGAATTCAGACTCTTCTGCGGAACCCTAAACCGCTCTAATCCTCTCTTTGCCGAAGTGTATGATAAACCCTAGAAGAAAGAGTTAGAATTCCGCAAGTGTGTTAATGGTTTGAACCAAAAATACACGTCAAAGGGTTAAAAAAGTTACCCCAAAAAAATATAGAAAGGGTTTGGAAAGAAATTGTCGAGCCCTGTTCGAATAAAAAAAATGTGGAAATGGGTTGGAAAAAAATGTGTTAATGGTTCAATTAAAAAAAATAGGGAAAAGGTTTGAATCCCCAAAATGGAAGTGGTGTGAATAAAGCAAAACGTTAATGGTTTCGGGTGTTGGGCAAAAATATATAGAAGGGATTTGGACCAAAAAATGGGTTAATGGATCGACTAAAAAAATATGGAAATGATTCGGTTTGGAAAAAAATGTGGAAATGGTTTGAATAAAAAAAATGGGAATGGTTTGAATAAAAAAAATGGGAAAGGTTTGAATAAAAAAAATGGGAATGGTTTGAATAATAGACTTGGGGGTTCACCCCCTTTATCTTTTGGTAACCACGTGCGATAATGGGGTATTTAATGGGGGGGTATTTATGTCCTTCTCATGTTTTTTTCCCTCCCTATTAGTAGAATAAAGCTACCGGAGTGTATTTTAGAGTACCCTATTTTCTTTTGTAAATTCTTTGAAGGACTATTTTTGAACACCCTATTTTTTTTCTACATTTCATAATTACAAAATATTGAGAAGATCAAAAACATTGTATACAAGGAAACATGTGAGCTTCAAGGATTTTGATGAACTAAGAACATGGTGAAACGCACAGCATATGCTATCTATATGCCACTAAAGAGTTTGAAAATCAAAAATCAAAGCTACAACTATTTATATTTCACCATTTATAAGAAAACAAAGCACACAATAGAGAAATTAAACTATAGTATACAATCCTAATTAATGCAATATTTAAAACCAATTTAAAGGCACAAGAGCATATTCACATTCATTTATATAATAAGGAAAACTTAGGGAATTTAATAAGCCGATTGTGTTTAAAAACACAAGTATCAGTAAGTCTGCAAATCCATTCTAACATTTAAAATGAAGAAGTTCAAGGACCTCTTGCTCTCAAATCAACTATTATGGTAGGAAGCTCACACGGAGGTTAATAAACTATGCAGGCTTTTTTATCTGCTTAATAGGACTATAGGAGGGTCTGAAATCTGAATTGGAAAGCTCATTGTGAGGAAACTAATTGTGGATTATATTGAAGCATGCTAAGATTTGATTTTTACTATATGAATGGATGGTTTTAGAGTTACAATGGATTCAATCGTAACTAAGTGTACTTATAGGTGTCTACTAATTTTATTCAAAATAAAAAATGGTTGTTAAACTACCTTCTTTCAAATGTGAAATTGTTTTGAAATAATGATTAATTGAAGAATTCATTTCAGATTTTGAAAGGGACACATTTAGAAACCATTTCAAACCATTTTTTACATGTTGCATTACTAGTTTATTCACCAAACCAGATTCTTTTAGAAACTGTGCATGTATAGATTTTCAAGGCTTACTGATCACAAATAGGGTCCTATGACAAATTGTGTTTGAAAATTAATAATTAATTCAATTTTTCTTCCAAAAAATATGAAACAACTTGTATTAGATTCCTCATCTATTTCTCCTTGACTGAAAAATAAACTAAAAATATTTTCATCTAAAGACATACACGAAAAAGGCAAATCAACTCTTAATTTAAATAAGTGCAATCTTTGCCTCCTACCATGCATACATGGCTAACACACTTGTCACAATCATGAATCCCAAAAAAATTTAAAAAGAAATACAAGATCTGAATGAGTCACGCACTTGTCACAACCATGAATGAATCCCAAATTTTTTTAAAAAGAAATGCAAGCTGTGAATGTGAACTCACTGAGCTCCAATAAAAATTACAGTATACAGGTACTGCATTGGCAATCTTCACCAGTTCACCCACATTAAAATTCTGCTGTCTTACAGCTTATTGCATCTCAACTGCCTAAATGAATACCAATTGCGTAATTGGATCTTGGCTGTCTAATTGGATTCCACCTGCCTAATTGAAATTCAGTATATATTGGGCCCACCTATTGGGCCCGTCCAGGACCTGGGCAGGCCGTCACGGGGACGGAGAGCGTCCAGAAAACCGTCCAGGACCAGGGCAGGCCGTCACGGGGACGGAGGGCGTCCCTAAAACCGTCCAGGAAGACGGGCCTGTCGAGGACGGCCAGGGAGGACTGACCCCTCTATTGCCCCTTTTTTACCCTTGTAGAAAACCCTGGAATTTCTTTTATTTTTCACACAAATTCTTTTTTGCAAATTCTGAATTCTTATTTGGAATCAGAGACCTCGATTTAGCTAGGGGACGTGTTGAAATCTAAAATTTAATCGGCACAAATTAGGGGGGAATTTTTTACATTTACCCTCCGGAGGGGCAATAGAGGGGTCAGTCCTCCCTGGCCGTCGAGGCCCTGGGCAGGCCGTCACGGGGACGGAGGGCGTCCAGAAAACCGTCCAGCAACACGGGCCCGTCCAGGACCTGGGCAGGCCGTCCGCAACGAATTTGGCTGCGGGCCGGAGCGTCGACCTGTCCGGGCAGGCTGTCCACAGCGGAACAGTGGCCGTCCAAGACCACGGGCAGGCCGTCACGAAGAGCCATTTTTGGCCATCGAATTTGCAATTCGGCCGAGTAATTATGGATTTTCGAACTCATGAGTGTTTTCGAACTCGTTGACGGCGCCGGACCTGTGGACGGCCTCTGTGACGTCATCCCGAAGCTGTCGACGGCCTCCCGAACCTCCGTCGACGCTCCCTGGACGCCCCAGCCGTCGATGGCCGTCCGCATCAACGGCTCCAGGTGGTGCATGGCGATGTGATTAGACACAAATTAACACTCCTAACGAGGCTTGGTAATGGGGAGTATAAATCCCAAATTCAGCCACAATTAACCTTGCTTTCTCTCTTGAGTTGCTCTGTCCTAGCTTGAAAAAAGCTTTGCATTGCAATTCGGGAGGAAGTCAAGCATTTGGCTATTGCTTTGCCACATTCCAGTTGCCCTCACGCAACAAGAGGCAGAGTATAGTCATCTGTACATACACATCCGTGTTGTGGCATTGTGTGCAGGTACTATGGCCTTAAACCCACTAGAGATGGTAATACATGTGGAGAACCCCCCCATGGCAGAGAACCAGGAGGTGGTAGTTCCTGGAAATCACCCCCCAGTGGTAGAAAACCAGGAGATGGTAACCCATGAAGGTGAACCCCCACACAGGAGGCGTCGTGGGAACAGGAGCACTGTAGATTGGGCGACTTTCAACACTGGAGAAGTTTTGGCCGGGCACGGGTGGGAACAGGCGCTTGAGCCATGGACCCGCACCACATGTCAGAGATACGTGGACTGGGCCCACATCAACCGCCATTTTCCACGGGAGAGAAATGAGACGCAAGTGCGATCTGGCGTTGCATTGATCAAGTATTGCGTACACCCAACGTTCAAGAAGCGGTTGACCGAGGTGGCATTGGCACTTTGGGGGACCCTCTCGAAGAAGGATGGGACCCTCGCATTGTGTCAAATGGCGTATGCGGAGGTTTTTTTGGGCAAGGACGTGGATTGGAACACGTATCCGGCTAAACAACGGGGCGGCCGTTTCCCTACTAAAAGCCGTAGAATTCCACCAAATCCTGAAGTGCAATTGGAAGGCGAAGGAGTGGCTGGGGCACAAGGGGACGAAGCGGCGGCCGCGGACCCCATGGAGGTCGACAATGCACCTCAAGGCGCCAACGAACAAAATCCGGTGGCTCCCGAATTGGAGGCGCCCATTGCCGGTCCAAGCGAGCCTATGCCACTCGCCATTCACCCAATTCCCCCGTCTATGACAATTAATGAAGTATTTGGAGCAAATGGGGAATTAGAGGCATTACGTGCATTGGTGATTAAGCTGCGTGAGGATGGTGCAAAAGCTGAGCGAAGGCACGAGATGGAGGTACAAGCCCACAACGCACAAGTGAAGGCTTTGGAGGAAACGAATGCTAAGTTACTAGCAAGTAACATTGACTTGCTTGAACGTGAACGTCGCCAAAGCACGGATGGCACTCCACCATTGGATGAGGTCGTGGAGCGGGCCACATATGGTCTAATTGAGCCAGCTGACCCATTGACGGTGCGCCGGGTGCGGCCTCATGGTATATTCCCAACACCACATTTTCGTGGTGAGAGTTCAAATGCGGCAACCCAATCAACAGATGCATTGGGCCAAGAGTTCATAAGCGTTGAGCGCGTGGCATACGATGCCCTTGTGGCACGAGCGGAGCGTGCAGAGGGCGAGTGCAATGAGGCCAAGGCCAACATGGAGACTGTATCAGCGGCTTTGGAGGGACTACAAGACGAGTTGGCATTTGTAAATGCCATGAAGGATAGATTGTTGCAACAAACGTCAACTACGAGGGAGCAAAAGTTGCTTGCCATGAGCAACATGAGATTGGCATGCACTTTGGCTATGAACGAGGTCGCACAACTGCAGCGTGAAGTCAGGAGAATAGCTGCAGAATTTAGAGATGGTAGCCAACGTTATTTTGGCTTGACATCGTGGGCCCGACTGGAGGATATGTTTCCAGTTACATTGCCCCAAAATCGCGATAATGCAAGCATTGATTGGGACGGGCATCCGCATCTAGACTTCCAATTCAACACCGCGAGATATCGATACGAGCCCGTGGATAGAGAAGGCAATGCCCCCTTACTGTGGCCCATAGTTCCCGAGTTTGTGAAGGATGGAACGACGTGTACGATTTGCATGGAACCGTTTGGACCCGAAGGTGGATTTTGCCTTGGAACGTGTGGACATATGTACCACCCCGGATGTCTCATTCCGCACATGGTCACAAGAAAGCGGTGCGCACAATGCAAGGCTCCTTTGCACCGGCGGTTGTACGTCCAATTTGGGTTGGAGGATTACATGCCCCCACACTTCGAGTTGAACGAAGAGAACTTTCCTGGTGATGAGAATAGAGGGAGTTGGGGTAATGACATGATATAGATGTGGAAGTGGGGCCATGACAGTAGACACCTCGCCGTGCGCAGCGTGCAAGACATTCCGTGGAACGATGATGCGGAGATTACGGAGGTGTGCAAGAAGCTGATTAGTGCGGGCGATCCAGGGCGGCGAGTATTTTTTGGCCAACTTGCTGGTGGCCATTGGGACTTGGACCGACAGGAGTTCGTGCGCCGACCACATCCAGAGAATGTGGTTTTTGACTCCAGTGGAAATCCTATCGGAATACTCCAAGACATGGATCATGAGGCACAAATGAGGTTCATCGAAGACACTACGTTCAATGAGGTGCAAATGTTGTCAACCATTTCTTCCTACTTGCACGATCGATATGATCAGACCGTAGTGGCTACGTTGAACAGTTTGCAATCTAGAGAAGGATTGCAAGATTTTTTGAGAAATAGTATAGGCAGAGGCATTGTAGAACCAGAACAAAGTTGAATACCTTCTGGTGATGAGTTAGGCCATTAGACGGATGTATAGTATATTAGTATTGTAAATAGTATTTGGCTATGACGACCATTTACGAGCGTTTGTTGCTCATGTTGCAAAAGTACATTTTTTGGGCAATGAAGCATTTTCATTTTTCTCGTACAACTGTATTGTTTGTTAAACACTTAAACTGAAAACTTAACCATGAACAAATGAAAAGAATACTCAATACGTTTGCTTGAAATGTATGTGCAACAAGTTCATTTAAATCCAATGCCATACTTTCACTTAAAGTAGATTTTGTAAGTTCACTTTTAAAAATTTCCAAAATTCTATTTTTTACATATGCCACAAGTATATATGCTTTTGTTTTTGATTCCCACCATTTCGAATTTTTTTAATCAAACCATTAACCCAAGTTTTTCCCACCGCATTTTTCCACATTTTTTTTTTCCACATGTCAAACCATAACCATTTTTTTACCCTAACCCATTTCCATTTGTTAGATTCAAACCCTTTCCATATTTTAGATTGAACCCATTTCCATATTTTTATTAGTCGAACCATGAACACATTTTTTTAAACCATTTCTATATTTTTTTGTCGTCCACATTTCAAACCATCAACGTTCTTTTTTATTCAAAGCATTCCCATTTTATTGATTCAAACTATTTCCAATTTGAGCCTTAACCATTAAGGCATTAACATTTTTTTTCCAAACCATTTCTAAATGTTTTTTATTCAACATTTCAAACCATTTCCATATTATTTTTAATCAAACCCTGAACACATTTTCTTTCCAACTTATTTCCATATTTTTTTTAGTCAAACCATTAACACATTTTTTTTCACGACCCTTTCTATAAGTTTTTTTCCAACCTTTCAAACCATTGCCTTTTTTTTTATTCAACCCATTTCCATATTTTTTTTTTATTCGAAGCATTTTCATATATTTTTTAGTCGAAACATGAACACATTTTTTTTCCAAACCATTTCTATATTTTTTTGTATTCAACATTTCAAATTATTAACTTTTTTTTAATTCAAAGCATTTCCTTTTTCTTTTTCTTTGATTCAAACCATTTCCATATTTTTTTTAGTTGAACCATTAACCCATCTTTTTTCCAAACCATTTCTATATTTTTCTTTCTAACACCCTATACCATTACCGTTTTTCTTTACTCAAAACTTGGCCATTTTTTTACCCTAAACCATTTCCATATTTATTCTAGTCAAACAATTAACACATTTTTTCTCCAAACCATTTCTAAATTTGTTTTTCCAACATTTCAACCCATTTCCATATTTCTTTTAGTCAAACCCTAATCACATTTTTTTCCCAACCCATTTCCAAATTTTTTTGGTCGAGCCATTAACACATTTTTTTCCAAACCCTTTCTATATTTTTTTTTCATTCAACATTTCAAACCATTAACGTTTTTTTTATTCAAACCATTTCCATAATTTTTTTATTCGAACAATTAACACATTTTTTTTCAAAACCAGTTTTACATTTTTTTTTATTCACAATTCCAAACCATTAACGTTATTTTCATTCAAACCATTTCCTTTTTTTTGATTCAAACCACCAAAACCTTTTTTTTAAATACAAAATATATATTATATTTAGACTATGGAAGGCCTAAAATACAAAACCATGGGAAATTATTTTTTGAGAGATGGTTAAACCTCATAGACTAATGAGAAAATTTTGATTGCGAATATGAACTCAGACTTTTAAGTCTTACAAATAAAGAGTTCCAGTCCACGGAGCCCAGGCCGTCCATCCTGACCGTCGACGGCACGGCCAGGCCGTCCATCGAACCCAGGCCGTCCAACCTTCCTCTCAATCCAAGCCGTCCTTCCCAAGCGTAGACCGTACCCAGACCGTCGATCTGGAGGCGTCCGTCCAGGCCGTCCACTGGACGTCCTGTCCATCGGGGCCGTCCATACCCCGCGAGCGGGGCCGTCCCCTAAAACCGTCCACCGGATCCGGACCGTCCGCAGAACCCAGAGTGTCCATCCAAGCCGTCCAGTCAGCCAGGACCGTCCATCGGAACTGTCCACCGAGCACGTCCTTCCAGGCCGTCCACGGAGGTCGTCCGTGAGGGCGTCCACGACCGCTGTCACGATTTTTCATCCTCTGTCGCGGATTCTGTCGTGAATTTCATCCTGACGGACACTCGGCTCCCCGTCACGTCAGCGGACGGACATCCTGACGGACGGACGTGACGCGACGGAAGCAACCCTACACCCCGTTCAGGTCGAAGACAATGTTCAGCCACTTCCTCCTCGGCGGAGGCATCATAGGACGGTCTATCCTCCGCATGACCTCTCTTCGCCCCTCCGATCCTACTTGATAAAAGCAGGACAACAAAGAATTTGGAGTTACCTGGTTACATGCGAAACTGGTAAAGGCAGAGTGCGGAGACACGCATTGTAATTCTCTACTCGACCGCGCCCTTCTAGTAGGAAGTGCTTTCGTGGGTCGCGGGCGATGCAAGCTTACATTTTTTTCAAGCTGAACCAAAAAACATGGAAAAAAGAATGCAATTAGGCAACGCACTTTGAATATAGTGAAGTATATATTTTATTGATTTGGTTTCATATATACATTTCAAAATTTTTCGGCTGCCCAAAACTATACACTCCGAGAGTTCTATTCTACACTATCGTACACGTTCTCCACCGCAGACGGATTCTCCGTCAGCGCCAAGTATTTAAGGAGTGGCGACCCCCTCCTGTCAGACATCATAAATACAAATGAGAGTTGGAACCCATTTGTTACCTCTAATAAGACCAGATGACTTAAAGTTTAATTAAGTCAGTCAAATTCATAAGGGCTATAATATGATACCTGCGTTGATTCGGTAGTCTGGGGCGCCGTCTGCTCTCCAAGTGCAGCTTGTTCCTCCAACGCCGTGGCAAGAGCCTGCAATTCGCCTTCCTCTGGAACGTTGTCCTCAGGGTCATCCTCCCCATAGTCTAACCTCTCTTCTTCGTCCACAGGAGAAGAAATTTCCGTGGGGACCTGCACCTGCTCTGACACTTGGCAATTTGGTGTTGTCTCAGAAACGGAGGGTTTTTCGGCTGCACTCTCCAGGATATCGTCGACGCGACGATAATCCCGAGCGTCTTCAAGTGTAGGTCGTCGCGCCTGAGGGAGGGACACTTCAAATGCACTCTCATCCGGAGAGAGCACAGTAACACTCACCTGCAATGCTGGGGTGCATTCCACCACATCATCGTGTGCCAAGGACACTACACGATGGGTATCCTCGACTCGAGGATGCGGGAGTCCAGAGACTAACTCTTGGACTCTAGGAGGAACAGGAACAGCCTGCTCTGAAGGGGAGGGCGACGGGAGCACGTTTTGCACTGGAGTTGTCTGACTGAGCTGGATTTTCATCATTCGTTTCAGCTTTTCCACTTCGCTGGAAAGAGCAGACATCTTCTCCTGGGACTGCTGCGTCACCTCTATGAGTTTCGCATTGGATTCCGCGAGCGCTCTGTCCCTCGCATCCCGCTCCAGATTCCGAGCGATTCGCCTGGCCCTCTTTTCCTCCTCCTCTTTCTAATGGTCTTTCTCCACCTTCATGACTTTCCCGCCAGGCAAAAGTAGTGGTTTCACCTCTGTCACCTTCGGGCGCCCGTCGTGATCCTCGTCATCGTCGTCGGACTCATGAGGATGATCGAGTGGATCATCGTCACTGCCGAAGTCATAGAAGACGGGCTTCCCGTCTTTGTCGACGGCATCCGCGGGAGGTAATTGATATGATCGCCCCTCCGTCTGTCCGTCATCCTGCCGCACTTCCTGCATGATGACATCGTCATCGGCAGAACCCCCTCTCAAGAAGCTATCGTCCCGCGCGCCGAAGTCCAAAGGATCCTCATCATCTTTCTCCTCCTCCACACGCTGAGCTCTTGTTCTCTCGAACTCAGTGTCTGTCTCCATGCCGTCTTCATCCTCATCTTTATCCGCATCCTCAACCTCATCCTCTGAATCAGAATCAGATTCAGTCTCCATTGCAGCAGTGGCAGGGGGAGCTTCTAGTGTTGTTTGGACTTCAATCAACTCCAATTCCGGTTGAGCCGACGCCTGGGCCGCGGCCGGTGCAATTTTCGCAACCACATCCGCGTTTGCCATCCATAGATACATTTGGAACGTGTTTGTTCCAAACTCATCCAATCCCTGCACACCTGGATTTGTTGTCAAGTGCGGACCGACATTCTCCATTTGTCGGGGGAGAGGAATTTCCGCAGCTGGCGACCTGAAAGTAACAGGAGGTGACTCAGGCGACTCAGATTGAATGATGACGGGGCCACGGGTCGGGGGTGTCTCGTACTCCATCGAATACGGAGAGTTTGTCATCATGAAGTCGTTTTTATCCATTTTATTGGCGAGGTACGAAATCGCCTCGTACGCTTTCACATCTGAATTCTCCACAAACCCGTAAAAGAACGCTCCAAACATCTGTTCATAAGTACACAATATGACGATCAATTAATTTGCAGTTGAAATGAGTCCTGTAAACTGGAGGGAACACAAGAACGACCACATGTTATCCTCGAGTCGACGATAACATTGCATCATCTCATTCGAGCTATTGTGTTAATTAAAGACAAGTATCCTCGAGTCGAGGATACTTACTTCACAGGGTTTCTTTACTTACCTTTGCAGCAAGCATGAATTTTGCTCCCGGAAAAATCCCTAGCACGTTCTCGTTTGGTTTCGCAAAATCCCGGAGCATGTCCAGGTAGAACTCCATGCGCAACTCGGTAGGCTCTATCCGCCACTTCGCCTCCGTGTTCTTATTCCAGTCCCAGTAATAGGGATTCTGTAGGGGGGTAGAGTACTTAGACTTCACCAGCGTACGACTGGCGGACGCAAAATCGTTGTTCTTCTTGAACAAGAAGAGTAATGGCACGTCCGGAGCCGTGAGGCGGTTCGTCACATTGTCTAAGAGCTCGGCTCTTCCTGGGACATAGGTGGACAACACGCACTCAAAATCTTTCATCTTCAAAGCTGCAAAGTCTGTTGCAGCCTGGATGTCGCTTTTCCCCTTTAAGATAAACAACCACACGCTCGGTGTTGTCATCTTCGGCCTCAAATTCAAAGCCAGGAAGTTCAAGAAAGGGTCGATGGCGCTTTCTTCTTCAGAGGGTATGCCTCTCGGTGCTTCTCTCAAATCCACCAGGGCAAAGTTCACCTCCCGGGAATGATAACTGTATGTTGTGCTCGTCACGAGAGCTTCAGCGCCAACATCAATCCCCCTAATCTGAACACCTCCTTCCAGTACAGGAAGTTGATATTTCAACTTCATGAACCTGGTGAACATAAAAAGTACCTGGGGAAATTGCTTCTCCAGGTCTTTTGCCCGTTTCAGCCAAGCATCGTTGCGGAGACGGCGCTTGAAATAATCCGCTCCTGGGTGCGTCAGAAGGAAATCCCACGAGGCCGATGTGAATCTGTGCCTTGCCTTCCAGGACTTCCAAGTACCGTCAATTACATCGCCAGCATTATCTATGACCATCAAATCGGGGTTGATGGCCATCAAATCTTGGAGCACAACTTTCTTGCGCTTCCTCCGCTCCACCCACTCCTTGTGGGTCATGTTGTCCGGCACGAGAACTTTGGTTGCGGTCACTGACACCTTCGGATAAATCGCTAGACGACCAGGTGTTTTACCGAGCAGATGCACTGCGTTCACTCCGAAGTCCACGTCCGTAAAATGCCCGAAGTGCTTGAAGAACTCCCTCTTAAGGGACATGCTCTTTATCTTGAATCCTTTTTCCGCTTTGTAAGGTTTCAAGGCGCAGGGGTCAATTAAGTCGCCCTTGGAGTGCTTCGTCAAAAACGACTCCCAGTGCGCCCACAGATTGTCGGGCAAGGTGATGATCTGAATTTCATTTTTCAGATCTGAGGTGCCACTGATTTTAGCGCCGTCTCCCTCTGGATTTATGTTTTGAAAGCGTTCAATCACGGCATCCGCGAAATTCTGCAAGAATTGCGTAGCATAAGTTGTATGACACATTTTAAGAATACTAGGACTTTATCCTCGATGCAGTGATACGTTCACTTTGACACAGATGTGGAACATGGAGACATCACTGCCGAAGAAATAGAATTGAAATAACACCACACAATAACAAAACACAGAAGCCAACTTATCATCAAGTCGACGATGTGGGTTCTGGATGGAACTATACCTTGTACTTCGTCAGGTCGAATACTGCCTTATTCTTCCTCGAGAAGTCTTCTGTGCGCACATCCGTGGGACGCTTGTTGGTGATCCAAATTCTCCGACAGCTTACGATTTGGTTCTCCCAAGTTGGTTGGGCATGGTCCAAGTGGTTTGTACAGTTATAGTACTTCGAGATGTTACGCAACTTGTTCTCATCAAGAGACCAAACAATGTATGCGTCCCATGTCTTCAATTCCACTTTCCTTGCTTCTCCACAGCCAGAAATTTGTAGCTCCTGCGAAGCTGTAATGCTGTGCTGCCCGTTTATAATCATGAACTTCCCGTTCTTGATTTCGTCCCATGATTGAGGCTTCCTTTTCAGAAGTTTCTTCTTGTTCACTGGTGTTAGGCAGACTTTCTGCCGTTGATTCACATCAATCAGTTGCACGAGCTCCTTCTTCACAACATCCACAATGTCCCGCTGCAAGGTGCGAATGACATACTCAGGACTCGCTATTATACACTGTTTGATGTCGATCTTCACAGTCTCTTGATCAAACAGAAAGCATTTATGGTGCCCTGCCCAGAAAGTTCTCTAGATTAGAGCAAACTTTTCATGCTCAGGGACCTCATCCGCAGTCGATGACGATGCAGCAGATACCGAAGTCAGAGCAGAACCAGAACTTCCACCAATAGCAGGGGCACTGATCATACTTTTCCTTCTCTTTCTGCTAGAGTCTCCCTCTCCAGATCCAGGAGGGTCTCTCTTTTTAGGCTCGGACCTTGTTTGTCCGGGCTTCCGTGGTCTACTTCCTGACCCTGTTCCAGTGAAAGATGGGGGGGCAGGACTGTCGCTTCCCTGACGACGACCGTGCGAGTGATCGGCCGGACGACTCACTATAGGTTCCCTCTCCACGTGCTCCAGTGCGTACCGATCCAGCGTTTGGAAGATGAGACGCAATCTTGTTGCATTTGATCTGGCGGTGCTGTTTTTCCATGGAACGTATCCAGCTTTTTCAAACTAGCTATTCAGGGACTCCATTTGTGAGCCCTCCAAAAATGTCATGAGGTTTGCGAGATCAAAACAGCCGTGATAGGCGTTCACGTTCAGCACAATGGAGTGGCAATGCTCTTGTGGTTTTCCACTCTCATCAACCTCTCGCAGAACAATCAGAATGTAATCCTTCTGGTGCTCCTCGATGAGTGTAACCTTCTCTTTCAGATTCCAGGGCATATATGTATTTGTCCCTTGAACTCTATAATGCAAGTACACATAGTTCTTAAATCGGTTCACACCGAAACTCCATGTATGGATATGCGCTCTGAATTCCCACAACGTCCCGTACGTGTCCTCCATCTCCGTGATGAAGGGCTTGTTTTGAAATGGGTTAATGAAGGGCTTAAGGTGATGAGATGTTAAGGAGTAGTCATAGCCGTCTGTCTTCTCCATATTTTTCTCCTGTGTAATGCAACATGTGCTGTTCAGTGTCTTAATATCATCGACACAATGATACATATTCATTGTGGAAAACAATCGGTCTATGCGTAAGAAATAAGAATGACATAATTATAAGAAAAACGAAACGATAATTATTTTAGCCAATTACTCTAATGGATCTTTTATTCACGTTCAATGATTTTGTGATGTCATCGGAGGATAAAGACACTTGCAGTAACATTTACAAGCTATGATATAGGTAGGACGTTTCACCTCTACAATAATGTCGTATGAGGTTCTTGAAAGTTTGAATTATTTCTAAGACAAGGTCTCCTACACCCAATCATGACCTCAAATCACGAGGAAACAATTATCCTCGATCCGATGATAACCTAAGAGGGTGAGGACACCAGTGTCCTCGACCAGATGACAGTTTGAAAACATAAGGAAACAGTTATCCTCGAACCGATGATAACCATAGTGTTCATGAGGAAACACTTATCCTTGATCCTATGATAACCTAAGGGGGTGAGTACGCTATTGTCGTCGACCAGATGGGACCTTAAGAACAGTTATCCTCGTACCGATGATAACCATAGTGAGGACACTCATTGGCTGAGGAAGTTCAAAACATTTTTGATTCATTAAGCTGACATTGCATTTTTGTTTATTTTTTCTTATTTTCTAATTATTACCTGAATATCACATGTTTCAACCTAAATGCGGACTGCAATTTTCTGACAGTCTCCAGATCAAGTTCTTAGAATCGTTCCGTTTGTATCCTACATCGTAGTAACTTTTCGTGGACTTCTCTACTGCACGTACAGACTTCTCATTATCATCGGGTCGACGATAAAGAGATGAGCACTGAAGAGATTTGAGAGCTAAGGGTCCATTCAATATTGGATCAAATGTTAATTTTCGGTGGCCCCTAATACTCTGTTTCGTGTTTTGACTTAGAATTTGACCAAGTCTTTCGGTATCATCGTCTCGAGGATAATTTTTTAAATGTACGTGAGACCATACAATGACATCGTCTTATCATCGGCTCGAGGATAGCTTTCCTGGCTTCTGCAAGGCCTATTTTCTGAAATATATGTTGAAATGTTATCACCGGTTCGACGATACCTCTGGCACCCTTGCCAAAACCCTAATTCATGTGATGTTTGTAGGGCCCCTACATCCTAAACCCTATATATACATTTGCCTAAACCCTAAACCTCTGAGCACATTCTATGTTAACTTGATTCTGGACCTGCCAATTCAATTCAATTAATCAGGAAAACTAACCTCTTCAATGAATTAGTTGCAATTTGCTTGACAAGTGCTAAATGCAAACACGAACGCTCCACAACTCCAAATTGCAGCCTGAAATGCATATAACCAAGATGAAGTCAATATAATGTTCAAGTCAGTATAATGTGGACAATGTTCACAACAACATGGAACACAGACTGTCAACGTTCTGCACCAGTTGTATGCACACCTAAACCCTAAAGCACAAACCGAACTGAAGCCAAAATACACGATTGTACTTGAAACCACAAACCCAACTGAAATCGAAACACTACAATCACATGAAGATGCAACCATCGATTGTGCTTTCAAAATCAGACGCAGAAGATCGATTCTGCTTCCACAAGCAAACAGAACTGAATCCAACAGACCAAATTCAAGCAAAGAAATTTAAAAAAACTCCAAATGCAGCAAATGCAACAAATTCCGGAGATCTTACCTGTAAGTCCGACAATGGGTGGGTGCGACGTGCACATTCCAACGTCGCGCAACCCTAGCGTGGAGCACCGAAGCCGCAACCGTGTACTCTTCCGCCAAAGTGCGAGTGACAACTTTGTCGAAACTGCACACCTCCCCTTCACCCACGATACAACCTCGCTCGCTCACAACTCACAACTCCCACACTTCGCTCGCTCGCTCACACAGCGATGAGACACACCACACCGAATACTGAACAACAACAGCAAAACAGTAGACAAAATCACACCTGAACCCTAAACTTCACACACACACCGCGACCAGAGCTTCAGCCACCGCTTCCTGAAACTCCAACAGAAGAACACACTACTCATGCGATCACACAGCGAGCCCTAAACGCCAAAGCACAGAATAAAAAGACGCAGGAGAAACAACACGCATGCACACATATACACAAAGGAAACAACAAACACAAAAACCTCCCTCCCCACGAGAGAGATGAACTCCCGCAGCAACGCCGAGCCGCCTCAAGCCTGCCCCGAACCTACCTCGAGCCTAGCCCAAGCTGGAGACACCAAGCCTGAACTCCCTAAGCTACGCCGAGCCTCCGCGAGCCTACCCCGAGCCTACCCCGAGCCGGCAACACCAAGTCTAAACCGACTGTCGAGCCTCCATTGCATTGCGAACCTGAGGTTCGGTCTCCCCCGAGCCTACCATGAGCCTGCACAGTCAGCTCCTTCAAGTGTACAAATTTTGTGTTTTTGTTCTTATTATTTAATGTACATACCTATTATTTAGGAAATTGCACAAGTTGCACAAGTTAGTTAGGAAAAATAGCAATATCATTTATATAGTCAAAATTATAATGTGTAAGGATGACGGTGTTCAAAACTGCAAAAGGAAAGTGAAGTCTTTCTATCTTTTTTTTGTAAGACTAATATAAGAAGTTGGTGTCTAATTAAATAGAGGTTTGAAGGGCCTTTAATGCTTAATTCCAGTGGACTTGTAGGTTCAAAAATGTATTCTAGGATTTCCGAAACTTCGATTTGCATGGTGATTTTTTTGTCCTACATTTACTGTATTTGAAGCCAATTTTTAAGACTTCTCAAGAAAACAAAAAGTCCATCTTGATGTGGGTACAATTGTTTCAAATTAGGAATTAATAAAATCACCATCATTCTTTTTGTAGATCCAATTTTTTAAAGTAAAAACCTTTTTTTTTTCAAATTGTTGTCTACGAACTTCAAGTTAGTTAGAATACTATGATTCTAAGAATTAAAAAAAAAAGTGCACTCATAGGCAAGCTATAAAATCTTCTTTTTCCATCATAGACTATATGAATCTGCACTTAGCGTTTTCTTCTCCTCATATTCACAATTCTAGTACATTCAATTTACACATGGTAGGGTTTAGGGTTACTTATAGGTTCAATATCATTTGGATACTACAAGTTCAATATCATTTCAACACTTTTCTCATATACATATTACACAAGATCTCTCCTTCACAGAGCTACAATAGCTATTCTTTCTTGTATAGACTAATTTCATTTAGCTTTTTTCCTTTCGAGTAATTCCATTTTCCTTCTTGCATCACTTGGAATTTGTGGTTTCTAATCTAATACTTCTAGTGCCGTTTTCCATAGAATTTTTGAACTTCGAGAAATAAAAATTTCAATGACTTCTTCAATTATATTGTATTGCAACCTACTTGAAGAAGACTTCATAGATTCAACTCTTAAATTTTTATGTTGAATTGTCAGCAAGTTCTATTTGTACAAGGCATTTATTTCACAAGTAATTCCACAGCCAACTAACCTTTACGATGCAAGAAGGAAAATGAATTTGTAGTTTTTCAAGGTTGGAATTAAGATTTCAAACTATACAAAATGAAAATAATGAATGATTGTTACGTGATTGAAAAATCATTTGTGGACCGTGCAATTCTTTCCACTTCCAAATAACCCTACAAACAGTCGTTCGGAAATAATTGAACTCAAAAAGAGGCCTCGAATTTTCATAATCTAGGTTTAATGTCTACCAATTTTAGTAATAATTGCATGTAATTGTATGTGTATGAAAGCAATCATACATGGCATTTCACCCACCACTTGTCATGTGCTTCATCCTTCATGAGGAAACCATCATGAGATTTATGATATTTTGAAGTAATGTTAGGACAGTGATGATGACGAATTTTTGAGTTTATAATGCATTTCTAGGCCAATTTAGTGAATTTAGAAGGCTCTTCCCAGTCACCCACTAATTCACGAGATCATAGGCATGAATTGAATTATGATGACTAATTTTTGAATTCATCATTGAATTCTTGGCCTAATTAGTGAATTATTGGCCTAATTAGTAAGTTGTGAAGGCTCTTCCCACCTTAATTTGTGCATTACAAAGCGACTGCTTTTGGGGTTCAAGTATTTTCTAATGGGAACTCACATTTTTTTGTAGAAATCCTTTATGCAATGCATTTAATGTTGAATTCCTGTATGTTGCAAAGAAAGAACCAATTGTCTTATACATTTCAACGTTAATAAGATTTTTCAACACGAATAAAAAAACAAAACTTTATATAAACCTTTAATATTCACAAACTATAAACAATTAAACGAACATTGAGTAACTAAGGTACATTTAGTAGTCGAATTCTCTTAGTCACAAAAAAAAGCGAAGAAAGAACCAGTTGCCTTATAATACATTTCAACATTCATAAGATTTTTCAACATGAATAAAAAAACAAAACTTTATATAAACATTTAATATTTACAAACTATAAAAAATTAAACGAACATTGAGTAAGGTACATTTAGTAGTCGAATTCTCTTAGTCACAAAACAGAAAGCGCAACCTTAGTTAAACTTCTTCAAAAGAGCATGACGAAACCACAAATACTAGGCATTGCACATACAAAAGAGCCCAAAAAGAAGGAAGAGGTTGCATGTTATAAAATAGGAATTTTTAATTAAAGCAGTTTACATTTCAAACATTTAAATTACTCATTATTTATCGAAGTCATAGGAAAGAAATGATAGCCTTGCCGTTTCCTTCCCAAAGTGCCGACCCAAAAAAAATAGGAAAAAGTAAGATGTCATAAATTATGAATGTTGTAATTATGACCATTTCAATCTCAAACTTTGAAATTGCTCATGATTAACTTACCATAGTCATAGGGAAAGAAATGGCAGCCCTGCCAATTGAAAGGACCGAGGTCCGAAATGTTTTAGTATTCACGTTCAAAAAACGTTAGAAAATTGTCTACAAGTTCGAAACTCATAGAACATTCATAATCTAGGTTCAATTTTAATTTTGTACTCAAAGAATTCCAATTTGATTTGTGACAAAATGAAAAGGGCAACCCTGGCCTTTTTTTTAAAAAAATGAAGATCACACAAAATAATGATAAAAATTGCACGAACAAGAGATTAAAAAAAATTGGAAGAGGTTAGGGTGTCATCAAATACTCATGTCCTATGAGAACTTCCATCTCAAATATTGAAATTGCTCAATCATGATTAACTTACCATAGTCATAGGGAAAGAAATGGCAGCCCTGCCAATTGAAAGGACCGAGGTCCGAAATGTTTTAGTATTCACGTTCAAAAAACGTTAGAAAATTGTCTACAAGTTCGAAACTCATAGAACATTCATAATCTAGGTTCAATTTTAATTTTGTACTCAAAGAATTCCAATTTGATTTGTGACAAAATGAAAAGGGCAACCCTGGCCTTTTTTTAAAAAAAATGAAGATCACACAAAATAATGATAAAAATTGCACGAACAAGAGATTAAAAAAAATTGGAAGAGGTTAGGGTGTCATCAAATACTCATGTCCTATGAGAACTTCCATCTCAAACATTGAAATTGCTCAATCATGATTAACTTACCATAGTCATAGGGAAAGAAATGGCAGCCCTGCCAATTGAAAGGACCGAGGTCCGAAATGTTTTAGTATTCACGTTCAAAAAACGTTAGAAAATTGTCTACAAGTTCGAAATTCATAGAAAATTCATAATCTAGGTTCAATTTTAATTTTGTACTCAAAGAATTCCAATTTGATTTGTGACAAAATGAAAAGGGCAACCTTGGCCTTTTTAAAAAAAAAATGAAGATCACACAAAATAATGATAAAAATTGCACGAACAAGAGATTAAAAAAAATTGGAAGAGGTTAGGGTGTCATCAAATACTCATGTCCTATGAGAACTTCCATCTCAAACATTGAAATTGCTCAATCATGATTAACTTACCATAGTCATAGGGAAAGAAATGGCAGCCCTGCCAATTGAAAGGACCGAGGTCCGAAATGTTTTAGTATTCACGTTCAAAAAACGTTAAAAAATTGTCTACAAGTTCGAAACTCATAGAACAATTTGTTTTGTGACAAAATGAAAAGGGCTATGTTGGCTTCTTTTTTTTAAAATGAAGAAACCACTAAATAATGACAGAAATTGCATGGAGACTAGAAAATTTTGGACCTTATGACTTTGGGAAAAAAATGCCCCGGTTGCCATCTCTTTTATCACGACTTAGCTAAATAGCTATTGTGGTGTATAAGATGGAGTTTTTCATAATGAACTCAATCATTCATTCATGTTCTACAATACGCCAACTTCTTCTTGTTCTTTTTGGCTCTACGCTCTGTGCAATTTCTATCATTCAGGGTTTGTTTATTTCTTTTTAAAAAAGCCTTGCTTGTTCCTTTCATGTTGTCACAAAGGAATTTCGAATTTGTTGAGTACAAAAATAAATTTTAACCTGGTTGTGAATGATTGTTCTAAGAGTTCCCAACTTGTAGACATTTTTTTGGCATTTTGTAAACGCGGATACTAAAACATTTTGGACCTTATTACTATGAGAAGGAATTGGCAGGGGTGCCAATTTTTTTCCTAGGACTTAGCTAATAATTAGGCAATTGCAATGTGTAACATGAAGAGTCTAATTTTGGCATTGCACTTATATTTAGAACAATGTATCTACGAAATACAAAAAGTTTTCCTTAACGAGTGATACTGTTGCTTTTCGGTAAAAAATAATGAACAAAATAAAATACCCCCGGGATTCTAATACCTATAACTCAACCCTCGCATTCAAAGACCCCTTCAAGAATATTTAGAAAAATAATAGAGTCCTCTGCCATTTGAAATAGTTCAAGACTATGTATTTTGAGAGTTTGAAATGTAATTTCCTAAAACTATAGTTCATCCTAAACATGGACTTGCTTAAACTATCCTATATTCTTTGGGCCTTTTGGATATAGATTCATAGAAGACAATAGAAAATTTGGACTTCAATTAAATTAATTAATCAAATTTCCTATACTTTTAAATGTAAATGACAAAATTGGCAATTTTAAAGGATAAAATTTGAAAAAGAAAAGAAATGTTTCCATTTGCAGGCATTTATAAATGGATTTTAACGAATTAGATTTTGGAAAGAGTTCTCAAAAACTACTCCAATTAAAAAAACTACAATGAATAAATAATTTTTGAACTTCAAAGTTCAATTCTTGGGCATTATAGAATGAGACTTCAATGAATTATAGTTAGGAAAGACTTGTATAGAATTACTACAACGGAGAAGAGTAAAGTAAATAAATATTTATTAGCTTTGAAAGTTTATTAAACATTAACGTTTTGAAATGAATTGGGATTTAGGATTTAGGATTTCTTATTATTGAGAGTCTTAAACCGAAAACCTCATTTTGAAGCCACATGTCGCTAACCCTAACCGCAAACCCTAAACCCTGAAGACCCTAAACTCTGACCATGGAAGCTTGAAATCTCAAAACATGACCTAAAACCGTGACCATAACAGTGCTAAACCCTTAACCGTAGCCCAAAATCTGATCCTAGGAACCTGAGAATCATGAAAACTTAACCTGATACCCAAATCCTAAACCCTAAAATTTGTAAAAGGGGACTCTTACATTTTCAAAGGGTTCTGAAATGTGAATTTACGGAGTGGATTTCCAAAAATTTCAAGGAATCCGAAACTCCAACCCCAGATGTCAACGTTCACCATTTATAGTAGACAGTTGTAACTTTTAAGCTGTCAAAAAATAGTTTTTCCGGACTTTGCTGCCTCAAAGCTGACAGAAGGCATTACGAAAAGTTCGGCCAAGTTGCATGAAATGACGGGGTAGGGGACGCCGACCTACAAAGAATTCAAATTCAATCCGTTGCGCGCTCAAAATTTCCCGCCCTTCTTTTCATCTGCAGGTCCAAAGCTAAGCTACGTCGCACAAGAAATCGCTTCTTCTTGTCGTTGTTTCCACACACCATGCCGCCGTCGTTCCCCTTTTTTCTTGTTGTGGCTTGCTGTTTGAATGTTTGAAACAGAATGGAGTATTCTTAAGTGAAGATCCTTCCCTCGATTGCTAGCAGGTACGCCGACTTTGATAATCACTTATTTGCATAGTATGCAGTGTTTTGTGTGGATGCTTTTGTTTTCTGTGATCACATTGTATTTGTAGGTCAGTGTCAAGGGAGTTTTTAGAGTGGTCGATGATTTCTGCCCTGCAGTTTTCTCCAACCTTTTCGGCGCAATTTGCGGAACCCAACATTGTGTGTCACTGATGGTAATAAGGTATCATCGACTCGAGGATAATGTGTGCTTATGCATTATCCTAGAGGAATCTTTTTTATCGTTGTGTCGACGATAACTTACCCAGTATCAGCTCACTACATCTAGACGCTCAGTACATCCAGATCGCTTACTATGTTTATCCTTCGTAATCCAACCAAGATGTTTGAGGTACATTATCGACAATATAATAGGTCAGTGTAGAAGTTGAGGACAACTCTGTAATTCTTATCATCGAGTCGAGGATAACTTGTCTTCAGAGATCCTACTGGTTTGTAGTTGTTGCTGACGGAGTGCTCATTATTTTTGTACCGTTTCCTGCGTAGACGATGCAAGTGCGAATTTCTGATTTGATGTAGAAATCTCTTCGGGTACATAGATCAGGGGATGATTGACTTGGAATGATTTAGGAAGTATCATCGAGTTGATGATAAGCTTTCTTTTATACTAAGATATTAATGTAAATCAGGATTATTGTATATGAGGAATTTTTTTAACATAACAGTATCCAGTAATGGACAGAAGGGTTTCGATTTCTCTTCTGTGTGTATCATCAAGTCGGTGATATCTATGTTTCTTGTAGTCTTGTCCTTGACTCCGAGGAGACCTAGGTCCTTGATGTTTGTAGGTCCTTCATGGTTATGATCTTTGTGGCTTTATCATCGAGTCGATGATAGTTACATTTTCTTCATGATAGTGATGCAGTTGTTTTCTCTTGGGATGGGAACACCATCCCTTTGTGGATGTTCTGAGGATGGAGTTTGCTAGTTGACCAATCAGACTTTCTTTCATGAAAGAACTCGAATGACTTATGAATTACAATAACAAGCGTGACTATGAAGAGTGTGACGAATTCCTTATCATCGAGACGACGATATTTAATCTCCCTCTTTGGATTGCTTTTTTGCAGAATGGATTTTCATGGTCCTGAGGAATTTGCAACTCCAGTCCCCACGCTTCCAGATGATGTTCGGTTGTGCGAGGGGATCCCTCGTGCAAAATGGGTCTCTCAGTCTGTTACCCTCCAGAATGATGACGGGGTGGATATTGCCAGAGGTGTCTGTCAGAACGTTGATTCTGATTTGGTTGTTGACCACGACGGGAAGTCACTCGGTGATGATCGAGTTGCTATCCAGATTGCAGAGTCTTTGAATGAGGAGCTCTATTCTTCTGGGAACATGTGGTCGCTACGCTCTTGGCACATCAGGAGAGTGTTCCTTTATGACGGAGCCTCATTGTACGATAACGATCAGACGCACATATACCACACGGCCATTAACCCCTCAAGTAGAAGAGTTCGAAAGGGGGTTCGTTCATATGAAACAAGTCGTGAAAGGGTTGAACCTGAGGTTCTTCCTAAGAAAGAACTTCTTTTGACTATGGAATCAATCACTGCAGTTTCTACTAAAATATGTTGTGAGATGAATTGTGTGCAACCTTTTCCACGTGCACAAATACAGTCAATACGGACTGAACTGTATGGCGGAGATGACTTCAAGGCTCGTAACAAGACGCTTCTAGAGGTACATAGGCAAATTCACAAAGACGATAGAGGCAAAGACTAGATAACTTTGAAAGGTAGAGAAGTGTGCCCTACTGCTTGGTGGATTATTCATGGGATTGCAAAGTGTACATTCTATAGGTACAAGGGGAAAGCAAGAAGTGGGGAGCAAGCAGAGGTTCATGGGAATTTGGGGAGCAAGAAGCCTCACAAGCATACTATTCAAGCTATTGCCACACTTCGAACACTTATAGAGTCGGATGCTGATCAGATGCCACACAAGACTAGAACACTTGAGTCTGGAGAGAAAGTCACCGCAATGGTTTTGCCATCCTCGTTCCGTTGGAGTGAGCAATTAGAAGAAATCAATGCTTCCAATGCGATGTTGGATCTGCCACCAATATCTTCAAGTGGTTTGAGTAACATTCGTCGTGCTTCTTTTCCTGAATATGCAGCAAAGGCACGTGGAGACACCTTTGCTCGGTGTGGAGTGTGTGACACCTACAAGCAATTAAGGAAAGCTTGTGTGGGTGCTGAGTCAAAATTGAAGTGGACCAATCTTTATAAAACTCATAATCAAGGGCAAGAAGCTCATAGGGAATACTATTATTCCAATCGACGCACTTCAACACTACAACCCGAGACGATGTTGTGCATTATTCACGATAAGATGGATCATTCAAAGACAGCTTCTCCTCACTTCTCTCACAAGACCAAAGTGACAGAATCCTTCATGAAAATGCCTGTAGCAGTTACAGGTATGATTGCTCATGGTCATGGCGACGTGCGATATGCACACTATGGATTAAGTATTTATCCAACAGATTCAAATCATACTATTGGATCAATTGCAAGATTATTGCGTGATTTGGAAGGAGCGCCCAAGAATTCATCACGCATATTATTTTCTATTGAGAGGGACCAATCAACATTGACAAAAGCACTTCTAGATGGAGCAGAAACTTGCTTGGACTCCCTCCTCCCACCTCCAGAAGAACCCCTTCCAGCTAAACCTCTTCCTCCGGTGTTAATATTGCAATTAGACAATGCTTTAGGAGACAACAAGAACCGATATGTTTTTGCTTTTTGCTCTATGCTTGTCTGCAAAGGCATTTTTCGTGAGGTGTATATTAATTTCCTCATTGTAGGACATACGCACGAAGACATTGATGCTCTTTTTGGTCGTTGGAGCTCGAGATTGAAGACAAGTAGCTATCCAACACTTCCAAGACTCATGAAGTCATTTATAGATTGTGAAACGCACCCTGTAATTCCTCATCTCATTGAGGAAGTTCCTGACTTCAAGGCATTTGTACAAGGGTACTTGGGCACCGGAGGGGATTTTTTGGGGGGGCATTCTAGAGCCCAGCAGTTCAAGTTTTTCATGGATCCAAATGGATGGCCTCTGATGGAGTATAAAAATTTGTGTAATGATCCTAAGTGGTTGCTAGAGGATGGTAAGGGGATTCAGTTGTGGTCCGAGACTGAAGATGGGCTTCCTATAGTGTCGAGTGGGAATCCTCGACCTCTTGTTCCAGAGAAGATGAAGGATCTTGAACACGTAAAAAAGGGATTGAATGGTTTTGTTGCGCATTGGAAGAAAATGTCAAATGACGATTACACAAGAGAGTTCAGGCGGAAGAATGGTGCCTTAGAAGATTACTGGAAGGGTGTTCGGGCGGCTCTAGATGCACCTCTTCAAGTGCGTGAAGCATTACTTGATGGGTTTTGGCCGGCTTCCCGGATTGCTCCGGATGAGACAAATTGGATGCAAAGAGATGGCACATTGCATGAGGAAGACGCAGAAGATGCGCCGTTCGTTGGACGTAGACGTGATCGTCCACGTCCTTCATTCCGTGTTAATGTTGATACGCATGAAGGTTCTTTTATTGCTGTACGTCCAGCTCATGGTGATCCTAAACCATTTTGGCTTGCTAGGGCCATTACGGCTCCGAGTCCAGATCCAGGGCATATGCATATGATCCGAATTCAATATTGGACGCCTGCCTCAAATCGGCACATTAATATGGATACATATGCGGGATGGGACACAAAACAAGGGAATGTGTGGCGTGAAGACACCATGATTAAACCAACATGGTCTAGTACGGGTTGTATCCTAACGGCTTGGAAGCCTCGTTTCCGAGAGAACACTAAAAAGCCGAAAGTATCGATTCCAAATTTACAAATTGGCATCATTAAGGCATCATTGGCGGCCTTTGCAATTGATGAGCACAACGATGAGGAGAATGAGTCAATGGAAGAAGAATGAATATTTTGTAGTTGTAGCAGTAGGTTTTTGTTGTTGTATTTCGAACACTAGATCGTTTTTTCGTATTGTAGTTACAGGTTATGAGAATGATATTTGCATACATATATAGTACAAGTCAGATATGAATATGTCTTTAGCCACACTATAGTGGATATGTATTAAATTATGATTTCTATTAATAGTACTTATATATTTTCTACCTTTACATCTTCCTATTGTATGTTGAAAAGATTTCTTATATCAATGTAGGAATATGTGACAAGTTTAAGGAGTGAAATTGTGAAAGTGTGATATCATCAAACTTCACATGTGTGTTGTAAGAAGTACAAGTCTCCATTAAAAACATTAAACTTGAAAATGTTTTGAGCTATTTTGTTTACTTATAATAAATAATTAAAAGAAGAAATATAGATGTTGATAGTGGATATTTATAGCTTGTAGAAATAAAAAAATATTTAAAAAGAATAATTCTTGACACTCGTAAGTCTCAATTTAATGAAAAGTCTCAATTTAATGAAAGCTTTTTAGGCCTTAAAATAGAAAGTTGTTAAAATGAGACTACACTTTGTCTCATTTTAACGAATAAGGCCTTTAATATTGTTCACCAATTAAATTAGTTTTTGAAAATTACAAAAGGGGAGGGGGACTGCGAAGACATGCCATGTGTCCCCCTTCCCATTGATGAAATTTAATTTAGTTGATTTGGTTTTGTTTCAATACATTGTCTTACAATGTATTGAAAAGTGGGAGTAAGTGCTAATCCATACAATATATTGAATAGAGTCATTGGACTATCCAATCTAAAATTTACATATATGACGAAAAATAGATTTTAATAGGGATACACATTAGAAACTCAAAATCATATTCAGTGGTTCAAAGATTACGTAAGTTAGCATGAAAAATGTGAAGAAACTAGTAGTATTGGACCAACTAATGAATGTATAATTTGGGGTAGTGAAATTGCAAAAGTTTGGTAGATTTATAGTAATTTTTGTGGTACTTGAAATTGATAATACATCCCTTTGAACATTTGGTTGAAATAAATTTTTTTTCAATTTTTTTTAACCCGTAAAGGTTTTTGACTATGTTTTCACCAAAACTACTCCAAAACTATCATGTCTAGGACAACTATCAAATTTGAAAAAAAAAAAATCTAAAATTATGTAACCATAGGATCATTTGTTGCACTAGTTTGAGAAGATGTGGAAAAAATTTCAGAAATTTTTGTAGTGTAGATTGCAAGATAAATTAGTATTTGAAGGCATTAGGGAGGATCTGAAGGCTCAATAAGACTACGAGTTCCCATAGTCTAGAAACGCAAGAATTACCCTAGGAACGCAGAATTGTAGGAATCCTTCGTCGTTGAGCAACTACCACGTCATTAATTTATTTTTTTAAACTTTTTTTTTCATATTTTAGGATCTAATTTTTTTTTAGTAATTGTTGGCTGACAACAACCAACAATTCCTTAGACAGTTTTGGGAATAGACCTTAAAACAACCTTGTAGAAGCCTCTAATCCCCCCTAATGTTACAAAATTCTTTTTTTTACCATTATAAAAATCCGGGCAACTACACTTCAAAAGGCCACATTTGTATAAAAAAATGTTCAAAATGGTTGTTACTCTTTGGATTCATTCTTCAATTCAAGTTGGCTACATACTTGAAAATTTTCAAATCATTTGAAACTGTACAACATGTACAAAAAAAATAGTAAGTCAAAAGAAGTAGAGAATGATTCAAAGTATTAAATTGTTAACAATTTATTTATTGAATTGAAAAATGCCAATCCCAATGGTTCAATGTTGTATTAAACAATCTACATCCAATGTTTGTTTGTTTTTTTCAAAACTATTGAAAATTGAGTAAAATAAAGGACTTCAAAGTTTATTTTAGAGTACCTACCTGCAAACTAAAATTCTTCATATTTTTTTACTCATTAATCCAAATGGAAAGATTCAAGGCCTTCCGTGTATATATAAATCTATAAAATTTATTTCAAATTTATGTTTCTAAAAAAAGTGATTTTTTCTAATCTACCCAAACTGCCTATGTTGAAAAACAAACAACATATTATGCGATAACGTTTCAACTATGTAATAAAATTCACAAAAATTGTTGGACTTTAAAGATATTCCTTATCTACACCTTCTATTAACCCCTGAGCGCCCAAGAGGCGAAATTTGGGGCACCCAAAATTTTATTTTGAGTTTGTTGGGTTGCTGAGGGTCTTGTACTACTTTGGAAGTAGTACAAGGTGGAGCGGGGTACATGCATGATTTCGTGGAGTGGGGCAATGGTAGAGAAACTTCCAGCACATTTGGCTAGGGGCCTAGCTAGAAAGAACACAAGATTCAGTGAAATTTCATTTTCCACTACTAAACCTGGCATGGTGTTACGGTTTTTTTTGGCACCATTGGGGTTTGTACCACAACAGCTTTGTTTTAGAGTGTAGTTTGCATACTGTGGCAGAGCTTTGAGGTCGCAAGCTTACTTGTTCCTGTACCACCGATATAGATTCCAACGTGTAAGTGAGCACCTGCTGTGGAACCTGCTGCCGGTGACATTCATGGAATGCAACAATGACTCTATTGTTCAAGGCTTGTGAAATGTGCCTTGTCAATGTTAGAAAAGTCTGAAAATTGGTGGCCCCCAAGATACTTGCTTTGCGCACATTCTGCCAAATTTTCAAAGGCAAGGGCCTCTTCCTTAGGCTATGCAAGCATTCTGAAGTCCCAAACCCTTCCAAAAATCTACCTTCCCCAAATTGTCAACGCAACTTTGACCATTCTAAACTCAGGATCCAATCAGTGAAAAGCTCCACAAATTTCATTAGAGCTCCGGACTGTAGGCTTCTGGTGAATTCAACAGTCAAGGCCTTCTAATCTTAGTTTTTGATTCAGACAACCATCTTTCTTGCAAGGTGGTCCAAACTGGCAGCACTTTGTTGAACACGACTAGGGCGCTTAGGGGTTAAAGCTTAGTTTTAAAACATAGAAATCTCTAGTTACACATACATGCCCAAAATCACTATGTTGACAAAGAAGACACTTTGGTCCTTTAGGGGTTAAATATTCATAAAATTTCTTATCAATCAAAGTGGATTTATGAAAACTTTCTCAAATCAAATGTGTTTTTTTCATTTAGGGGAAGGGGTGAATTGTTTTATCAATACCCATGT
The DNA here is from genome assembly GCA_947034885.2 of Thuidium tamariscinum. Classification (NCBI taxonomy): domain Eukaryota; kingdom Viridiplantae; phylum Streptophyta; class Bryopsida; order Hypnales; family Thuidiaceae; genus Thuidium; species Thuidium tamariscinum. Next base: position 16,102,626 of record OX344758.2, read on the forward strand.
GATATTTCAGTGATACTTGGTGATATCTATATAAAAATTAGGTGATACCTAGGTACAATTAGGCTATTGGTCTCAAAATGCAAGAGTGACATGGTTATTTTGAAACAAAGAAATAAAAAATTCTTTACCAAAAAAATAGCCAATATCTTTTGGTTGTTGCCAATTGGCAAAATTTCATGCATGGAAAAGCACTAGCTCAAATGCATGGAATTTTTTTCAATTTGATGATGTTTTCATTATTTTAAAAAATGTTTATTTTATTAACAAAGTATCAAAATCAATAGCAAGGTAGGGCACATAATAACCCCCATGGCCCCATAAGTGGATGCATAAAAGTCATTTTTAATATTATCTTATCTCGAGGTTTATTTTGACATAAATCATTCCAAAAATAATTAATGATATTTTGAAATTTTAAAACATGGTTGATTGAATGCGCAAGAATGACCTTCAAGATTATCAAATAAATGGAAAAAAATTCAAAGGAATGAAACTCTCATTATAGAAATATTGAATTTTTTTTGTAGTAAATAGAAAAACAATTAGATGAATGGAAGTTTTGGAATGAAAAATAAATTAATAGGAATATTGTAATCTACTCTGACTCTAAAATAATAATAATTTTTTTATCAACTATCCATTGATAATGGTCAAAGAGTAAGGTAGTAGTATAAGGTGGTAGTTGTAAGATGGACAATAGAAGGCTTTTAATTTTTGAATAATGGCTACATCATCATAAAGAAATTGAAAACATTGACATGAATCATGATCACATGTAGAAAAATGATACTGATTGTAATTAAGTTGAACCAACAATTTTTGAATGGAAATTTACTCCAATGAATTTGAAAAGTCAAATAGACTTGATTTATTTCATCTTTACATCCAATTTTACTTCTACTATCACATTTATTTTTGGTGTTTATAATTTGATTATTTAAGTAGTATGTATAGGTTTTTTTCTTAGATTTTTTGTGCCATAAGGCACTAAAAAGAATAATTTGGCTTAAAAAAAAATTATAAATTGTAAGGTTTATTGCCACTGAGCTTCAAATTATTAAAAAATATTGGATAAAATCATCAAATTGTGGATGAAAATAAAATTTTAGATATGGGATATGTACGAATGTGATATTTTCTATCCAATATGTAGATGATTGTTGAAATTTGGAGCACCACAACAACATTTTACATTGCCACTTAATACTTCATAAAAAAACGAAAAAAATTCTAACATGGTTGTATGTGCTAATTGAGCAAGAAGGTTGTAACAAAAAGTACAACAAAATTGAATACACGTGATCCACACAAACCACTTTGATTGGTAGTATAGACTCTATTCCATATTTTTGTAAGTTAGATCGACTAGACTACAAAGTAATCTACATTGATTACAATTGTTTGTTGGTTATGAATCATGGTGAACTTAACTCCTAAATGCCCAAGCCTTTTCAAGTGTGTTTTGACTATGGAGAAAGTGCATTGGCTTGTAGTCATCTCTAATGAAGCAAGTTGATTTTTTTCCAAAATTTAACTGTACAAATGTTTAAAGAATTTGTTTATCAATAGGTACATAGATTTTGAGTGCAAAATTGTATAGGAGTTGTGACATTATAATGAGAGAAGAGTATATTTTCTATATTTAGTATGATGCCTTTATCCACAATGTTTCCCAAATTTGCATATAATTTTTTTGGGGGATTGGAGGTGACATGAACAACTGCATAGAGTGTTAGCACACTAAAATGCACTTCTAAAAAACTTAATTTCACATGAAAAGCTATTAAACTCATTACACAATCCACCTTGCAATTGTTGAAATGCAACTATTCTTTTATAAGTAAAAATTGCAAATAGCTCCAAATCAATAGTTGTATGTTCAAATTTTCAATGGTCAATATCATGAAAACACTTTAGACTTTCCATTGGAACCATTCTCAAAGCAAATAGATATGTACAATTTCTTAGATCTCAAATCAAGTGAAATTGCTAAATGCTACAAAATGAAGAAAAATTGGCAAGCTTTACACTTTTGGTACATGTATGCCTTTGAAGACCTCTCAATAATCAATTATGTACTTTTTTCAGCGAAAAATGAAAGTTTTCAATAGTTAACCCTTAAAACCACCCCCAAATTTTTTTAAACGGTCAAAGAAATTGAACTACCCGCTCAAAAATGAACCTGAAATTTCAGATCGACCACTGGGCAGTAAGGGGTTAAGACAAGCCACAAGTGATAGAATTTAGTCAAAGAAAAAAACAAGAAAGTCTAACCTGCAAAACCTGTCACCATATCAACAAGTTTCAATGCCATTGCAACGATAAAAATATACAAAATCATGGCTTGCAAAATCCACCACTCAAAACCATTGACTCAAATCACCAAGTAACTTACACTCAGGGCTGAGACAAGGGATCATCAACAAGCATCAGATTAAAAAGAAAATCTCAGCTTCTTGAGTACAGTAGCCGATGTATAGGGGGATCAAAGTATATTAGCAAACACACCAAAATCCAAAGCTATGCATAGGAATCTTTCAACAAAATTCAAACCTTGTGCGGAATTTGTGGTTTTATCATGAAGCACGTCAACATATAAAAAAGGTACAGTGATATATCATTAGGCAACACAATGGGGACAGGTTTGGGAATACCAAGGATTAAATTCAAGAAATAGTAGAGAAATTGATGACCAAGCCACCTGGACGAGGTAGATAACCTTGCCAATCACCACGCAATGGAAATTCAAATTCTTCTCCACAATACAATTATAGGAACTTATAAGCTCCCAAACTTTACATGATTATGCAATGCCATGTTAAGATTCACTTTCAAAAAAAATTACAAAAAGGTTTCCTTTTGTAGATTTTGTTGCAACTTAAACATAACAAGCTTGAAATTGCTTGATTAAAAACTTTGTTGCCCATCACTGCATAGTGTGCGGTGATTGTGCGGGGTCATTGTAAGAAACACCGTCCATTTTCTATAGCGTTTTGCAGTACACCCCCTTTTTCTTTAGGAGTACTATTTAATTAGAAAAATAATTTTTAAGAAATAAGAAAAATATGTACAATGTATATACCTTAAAGAAGAAGGCACCCTATGGAGGAAAAGCTTTGCAAAATTCTCTAAGTAGGATTACTAGAAAAGTGGAAAATCTCATGAAAATGGGAATATTTATATTTTAATTTGTAAAAAATAGGAAAAGCTCTTTTTCTCAAATCTAAAAATTAGCCATTTGAGAAGAATTGATGGTGATGATATTTCACCAAAAAAATAATCTTAGCACTATTGTTGATGGTCAAAAATTGTGTGCAATTGGAGTGTTGTTTGCATGCATGTGGAGGACATAAAATAATATATTTTTAGATTTACTTTGGTAGGAATATACTTTCCTAAAATGCAAATTCACCATGAAAATTTCAACTTTAGATCATTAAATTTGGGTACTCCTAATGTAGTAAAACCCCCTAAACCTCAGTTTGCGACAAATTAACAAAAATTAATTTTAAATATAAAATGTTTTTTTTTTAATTTTTGAAAAATAAGGGATGTAAAAACCATCAAGTTAGAGAGGTCCAATAATTATTTTATATTCTCAAATATTTTTATTCAAAAGTTATAGCAGAAAAGAACAACAAAACTCCAATTGTGACGAGAAATAGGACCGGTGTTTCTTGCAATCACCCTATAGTGGTCAATTCTTGAGTTCCTTTTGTGTTTACAAAGTTCCAGTGATGCACGGTGTTTGCCTAGTAATTAGTAGTTTTAGTATCTGGTAATTGAAAGGGTCCGGTTAATGGCAAGTTTACTATATTAATCTACTCTACTTCTGGTACTTCCACTACTAGAATACATGGGTATAAATGATTGCGGAAGAATGACTCAATGTCCGCTTTGACTAAATAATGACTGCAACTCCGTAATAGCATCGGGACTGTAGCAGAAAATGAATCCTAGTCATTTTGTAGTCACGACTGCGACTTGCGCTTCAGAGGATGATGGATGAATTATACTGTCAACGTTTTCCTGTTCTAGAAAGGACCTGTAACACTGGGGTGCATCTGGTCGGGCAAGTTCAGTCATTCACGAGTCCGTTGTAGTCATTAACTGCAACTTCCCGGTACTGGATTATGACAGAACAATGACTATACATCAGAGAGTACCTACATCCAGGTTTTATAGGCAGGACAGCCCGCTGAAGTGGAATTTAGTCATAAAAGACTACTAAAAAATGACTACAGTCTCAGTCATTTTGTGATTTAGTCACTTATTAGTAGCCTATGGGCTTAGTCATGGGTATTGATTTAAGTGGTCATCGACTTGATCTGCATCCTATCGGGACTCATGTATTGCTTGTCTTCCAAAATTCATGGCACATAACAGTCAGGGACCCCATTACTCTCGTCGTTGACAATCAGAGTACTCTCAAGGCAGCCAGAAACCCACTTCATTATGAAAACGGACAGCATATAGAACTTTGGCTGCACTTTATTAGACAGAACGTTACACTAGGAACGATGGAAACCCTATATATCCAAATGAGAGATCAAATGGCACACATACTTGCCAAGCCTCTTAGAAAACAAGTATTCACAGAACTCAAGGATGAGACGGGAGTCAAGGACATTTGTTCTATAAATGAGACTTAGCCTTCCTGCAAGTACCGCTCTGCATCTACGAGTGATTTAAAACTTTGAAACTTAGCGTTACTATATCCTTTAACCTCCCTCTCACAGTCTGACCAACTGAGGTAAACACCTAGCGTGAAACCCTACCGTACTGCATAGTACTTTTGTACAGTGGAGGCTACACCGAATCCTTTTATTTCGCTCCTCGGAACAATCACCTTCTATCGAATCTCCTCTCGCCAAAATTCCTTTTGCCGACTTGCTCGACTTTGACCATCAAGGCATCGACTTAGTGCGCGATGGAGAAGCACCACGAGAAGCGCCAACCACACCAACTCTGGTTGTCAAACAACAGGATACACATATGAGAAAGAAATAAAAATTGCTTCTCTCAAGATTAAAAGATTGAATAAAAGAAAGTGCCCTCACCATCGTCATTGTAACAGAAATGATGTGGCGAAGACTTGCTCGCACAAACAAAATGAACGTTGGACTCGACTCGCTCCAAACCTATATTATAACTTAGTATGAATCGATCATGTTAGGGTACTTACGAAGTACCTCGGTGCGGTGTCCTGTTGTAAATTCCTACATAGTGTACAAACATATTATAATATGTTTTATTGGGTAGCTTCAAGGTGACGTTATTTCTTTGAATAACTTCAAGGTGACGCTGTTCTATTGAGATGTACAACATCCATATAAGAATACGATTTTGCCTTAGAGTCTCATTGAATTTTGTTGGTGAGTTTAGTTTTCACATTAGAACTAGAATGTCGAACTGGAGGGTTTTTTCTGAGTCTCAAGATGAAGAGCCTCAACTGGAGGCTGAATTTGAACTTTCGTTGTCACAACTGCCGGATCAACCTCTTCTGCTACAAGATATTGTATTGTCGCGTGAGCATCCACAAGATGAAGCTGGGCCTTCTCGACCGCCGAAACAACCTCGTATGGAGCAACGGTGGCACGGGAACCTTCAGCGAGATGCTCGAGCTTTGGTGATCTTATTGCAAGTTGGGTGTGTTGAGCCCGGAAGTCGTGAAGTGACGTTTGAAGGATGTTTTGAAGGTCTAAACGACGAAGAATATTTTGGTATGGTGAGGCCTATCGAAGGGAGTCGCGGTCACGAACGATGGTTAGAAGGACCGGTGAATCCTTTGACAAAGGCGGAACGTGCTGATTATGTCGCCGCGACAATCAAACGCATCCTCAAGTTTCTGCAGATGGAGTGAAGCTTCGATTGAAACTCTAGTTTTTTACCTCTAGTAAACATTTATTGAATATTAGTTCTTAATTTTATATTTTGAGTATTTTATTTTAATCGTAGTGTGTGATTAAATGTAGAATAAAGTTTTTATGATAGAAAAATTAGCTTGGGGTTTGATGATAAGGGAGAGTGTGAATGGAGAAATGGTTGGAATCTTAGGTGGGGTCTTGGTAGGGGTATGGGCTGATGTGCCTCATCCCCTCACTTATGATGGGGAGGAAATTAGGGAAAAGTTGCTTAGTTGGTGTGTGGAGAGGGAGTTTTGTGTGTGTGTTTTTGGGAAGTTTTTGGCCGAATTTCGGGTTGATGTAGCTCATTGAGCATTGAATCTTTGGAATTGAAACTTTGGCATCTGATTTCTTGTGATTAGACCTTTCCAAATTGTGCTTGCAAGTTAAATTTGGACTTGTGAATCAAAAGTTATAGAGTTTTGAAGTTGAGAGGACCTAAGGCCTTCTATTGAGAAGAGCAGAGGCTTCTTCGAGCCATAACTTTTGGAGTATTTTTCATCTTGTCTTGAGATTTGAAGGAATTGTATATCATTGTAGTAGCTTTCCAAGAAGTCATCACTCATCTGATTTGGAGTTTGGAGGAGAAAGTTATGAGGAGTTGAAGGTCTGAAGGAAAATTGGAGTTTGGAAGGAGAACGGCCGTGACTTGAAATGACCACAACTTTGGGTGTATTTCTCATATGTCTTTGAAACTTCTTGTGGAGTTAGTTTGTAGAATTTTCTATTCATAATGAGTTCATTCACTTAATTTGAACTCTTTTTGAAGAAGTTATAGAGTGTAGAAGATAGGAAGGAGTGTTGCCTTTGTAGTTTAGAAACCCGAGACTTTGTTCCTTAATAACTTTTGGACAGAGTCTTAGTTTCTCATGAAACTTTCTGAGATTGTGGGTATTAGTTTGAGGATTCTAAATTGTTATCACACTTGCAATTTGGTTTTGTAGTTCAAAAGTTATAGAAAAATATAGAGGCAGTAGTTGGTTGCCAAGGGGTTTGAGGAACCTCTACTTTGCACTCTAATAACTTTTGGACAGTAGTTTAGATATAGTTGAGATTTGGAGGGTGTTTTCCTTATAAAGTTATCTTTCTAAAATGCTATTACATTAAGTATTTGGAGACTTAAACCATCTGTAGCACTAGAAAGAAGGTCGCAGCTAGTAAGAGGAGAAGTTTTCTAGTGTTCTTTGGGGTTCTTTGAAGTTCTTGGGGTTCTTTTGAAGACTTGAAGATTCGAAGGCCGTACATGTCGAGGATCTAGCGTTGTGTTGTGGCTTGTGGCTCGTTTTCATTTCTGTTATTCCCAGCCAGTTTTGGAGGCTAGTTGAAAATTCAATTTCTGCATTGTAAAACCGTTGCGAGCCGTGGTTATCCAGTAAGCGCTCCATTTTGTGTTTGTGGCGACGAAGTGGGGTTAATGGCCCACATGGTCGATCTTTTATGTTGTTCCCATTGATGAAAGGCGCTTCCTGGTCATCGTGGGTTTGAAGTTTAGAGGCCCATCATTCGGACGGTCACTCGTGTTGGCCGTCCCGTTTTACCCGTCCGAAGCCTTGTTTCTTATCACCCACCTTCAGCCTTGGCCCTATAGAGCCAGCCACAGGATAGGCCAACGAAAAAACAAGTGAAGATTCAAGCAGAGATTCAAGTGAAGATCAAAAGAAGATTCGAGTTTTGAAGACTTATCCAACTTCACTCATCAACGTGCAGACAGACACCCCGCGTGTTCCCTAAGCGCGCTCCTCTCTACCCGACAGCGGTTTAGGGTGTTTACAGATTTTCATCCACCTACCTCAATTCTTCATCCAGTTGACCAAAATTTAGTATTCCACAGGTCGCTTGCAGTTACCACTCCTGACTTCGTCACAACTACAGTAGAACTAAAGAATGACTTCAGTCTAAAGGCAGCTGATTTTAATGGCTTCTGCTCATTATGATTTAGATGCCTTATAATCCGCTTCTCAAAGCTGTTTTTCACGAACTCAATCACTACATACAATCACATGAGTGTGCCAAAATGAAGAATGCACCACACTAAAATGGCTTCTGTGTTTTACACGGCCATAATCGACTTGCATGTCAGTAGCCTGCTTGAGCTAATAGATTATCTTCCAGGGACAATTCTATTGTTCCTACTAGATTCACCGTCTCTGGAGGATTTGGAAACCTCTGCGGAGCTATTAATCCTTCGCTCTCTACTGTAGTGGTAATGAATGCGTCAACTGTCTCTGCAACTTCTCGTCTAACTCTGGCTTCTTTGTGTAACACCACTTTCCAACCAGGTCTATCGGAGATATCTAAAAAGAAGACTTGGGTCGCCTGGCTTGGGAAAATGAATGGGTCTGCCATGCGAGGCAGTTTGTGGCGGAAGTTCACTACAAGGAAACCCAACTCGTCTCTGGTATACGTCTCATTTCCTCGATTATCTTGCCTTTTCACCCACTCGCAGCGTAGTAGAGTGATTTTGGTGGTGAGTGCACCATAGTGAAGTTCTAATATGTCTTTCAAGACTCCCACGTAGTTCACATTGGATTCCTTGACTCTTCCTGATGGCTCACGGAATATCGAAGCCACGCCGCTGTTGGAACTCAATACCTGTAGCGTACTGTCATCTTCCACACGGAAGTGGTTACCAAAAGCAATCATGCATGCATATCGAGTGGCTCTTTGTGCCGGCCTCTTGCTCATGAGGAACAGGTCCATGTGCTCTGGATTACCCAAATCCAACTCAGAATCTTGCTCAGTCCTCTGAATCCAATCTGCTAGTGCAGGAGTACTTTGATTCACTTCTGATTTTGACCTCCACTTTCTGAAAGAAACATTGGCATACAATGACGATAAGCACACGAGACTATTTCAGCACATCTTATTAGAGGAGCAGTCTTGGTAACGCTTAATATAGTACTCTGCCATACTCGTACTCACTACTAACTTGCGCGTCACTTATCCTAGTGACGAAAAAGTCATTCTCTAATCACTTATTGTACACGTGACTTAAAAATGACTTCATGGTATCTGCAACACTACTACAGAGCCAGGTAGCACAGTTTTTAAACTTAGCGTCTTATAGACAGCCAACTTTGAATCCATTGAATGACACCCTCACAATGGCATGCAAATCCACTGAAAGAAATACAAACAGTCGCATTTTTATCAATTCTAAGATGTACCGTTCACATTTCAGCACCACATTTTGGATGTGCAGTGCTCGTCTCTGTCCCTATATTACTTTCGTCATGCTCATACTGTAGCGACTTCTGCGTCACTAAACCTAGTGACAGTAAAGGCATTTGGTAGTTAGTTGGTGTCAACATGACTTACAAGTCACTTACAAATGACTGAATGGCGTCTGGAATACTACTGCAAAGCTAATTTCCACTATTTTGAGACTTAGCAACACAGAGAGGTCATGGGAAAACTTACGTGACTAAAACCTGCATTGTGGAAGAATTTAAGAGCACATATTGGTGGGCTAGATCTCTGAGTTCAAGACTCATTACATATGGCCTTCTTGCCCCTTGTAGAACCTCCTCTGCGTCCCCATATTCTTCGTCTTCATCCCATACGCGTCTTTCAGTGGCCTCAAATCTATGGAGGTATTCGGTAATGAATCCTATACATTCATCTTTCAAATATCCCTCTGCCATAGAAGCCTCAAGTCGGGCCATGTTTCGGACATGGCTCTTCAATACTTTCATGTATCGTTCCACTGGGTACATCCACCTTGTACTAACTGGACCACACAAGTCCAGCTCCTTCGCAAGATGGTAGGGAAGATGGGTCATGATATCAAAAAAAGATGGCGGAAATTCAATCTCCAACAGCGCCATGCTTTCAGCCGCATCTGCTTCTAGGGATGGAAAATCAGCGGGGTTGTACACCTTCGTTGAAAGGCGGCGAAATACCTTGCACATTCTCATGACAGCCATACGAGGTCCAGTTTCCATTAGCCCACGGAGAGCCAGTGGCATCACTTGTTGCATCAAAACATGGTAATCATGGGACTTCAATCCGCCAAAGTTTTTCTTGCAGATGCACTTCTTGAAGTCAGATGAGTATCCAGTGGGCGTTATTAATGCCTCAATGCACTTCGCAAACTTCTCGAACTCATCATCTGTCAACACATAAGATGCATGAGGCTTCACCATCTTCCCTGCTTTGCGTGGATGCGGCGTCAGCCACAAGTGTGGCCTCACTTTTCGCCTCTGCAAATCCCTTCGGACTTTCACAGAATCTTTCTTCCCTGTTATGGTTTTTAGGAAGTTCTTCGACAGGTTCAGTTTGCAGTGCATGAGATCCAGCGTGTATCGAATAAAAAGGGCCTGAAATTATACACAGGACATATAGGATCAGTACATTGAATATGTTTAGAAAGTCATGTCTTCGAGTCACAAAGAAGTCATACTTTATGACTTCAGGATAAGTAATACTACTTTATTACTCCAGGTCCACTTCTCGCTAACTCTACAGTCACATTCAAGTCATGTACAAGTCATTTTTCATCACTATGTTACTCAGCAGTCACTCACCTTCCAATACGGCAAGCGAAAAAGGATACTCAAACGTTTAAGGCCAAATATTTTTGATGGGTCCCCTGCAGCTCCATCTCTGTTTCCAGCTACTTTCCACGCCTCGCATTCCAATGCATGACGTATTTGCTCCTCCATTGTGACTACGCGTGGTTTAGGGCGGTTTTCGATTTTTCCATCAAAATGGTTCTTCATCTCTTGTGACATGTAAAGATGATTTTCGGGGAGCCATCGACAAGTCCCACCGTACGTTTGCTTACCCAACTCGGTAGAATGCTCTGCGCCTAAATCCTTGCCACACCATGGACATGCTGCGTATCCTTGATGGGCAAAACCTCCTACGGTGCCATAACCTGGGAAGTTGTGGATAGTCCACACCAACATGGCCCGCAATTGGAAAGCCTGAGAGCCTACATCTTTTGATACATCGTATGCCGGAACTCCAGACCATAATTTCAACAACTCCTCCACAAGAGGCTCCAAGTACACGTCGAAGACATCAGCAGTGACGGATTCTCTCCCTGGAATCAAAAGAGCCAACATAATAAAAAACTTCTTTGTACTCAACCATGGAGGTAAGTTGTAATTCAACAACACTACGGGCCACGTTGACCACGAGGATCAGTTCTGCGCGTAAGGATTTACTCCATCCGTTGCCAAGGCAAAGTGAACATTGCAGTCATCCTTTGCAAAAGAAGGATCCACGTTTTCCTCAAAATGCTGCCACGCTTTGGAGTCGCAGGGGTGTTTGACAAGGCCATCCCCCCCCTCTCGGTTGCTTTGGTTCTTTGCATGCCACACCATCAACTTTGAAATCTTTGGACTCATGAACATTCTCTAGAGTCGTGGAACAATCGAGAAGTGACGGAGCACCTTCAGTGGGAAGCTACGGCGATCCTCATTGCGGTACCTACGACCACCACACTTTGGGCAGCGGAAGAGATTCTCATGAGGTCCATGGAAAAGGATGCATCCACGCTCACAAGCATGGATGGTGTTATAAGTCAACCCCAATTTCTTGGTAAGTGACTTCGCTGCATGATGGATTTTTGGCAAAGTATTATTTTGTGGTAGAAGATGGGAATGTAGTATGCTGAAGAGTTCATTGGAGAACTGGTTGCTGACGCCGTGTACAGTACACAAGTTCATCAGTAACACGGTTGCTGCGAGCTTGCTACTCCGAGAACCATCGTACAAGTGCTCCAAAGATTCTTCCAGCACCTTAGCATCGAAATTTGGGTCACCATCGCCAAAGGCTGTGTCCACATCGGGAGGTTCTTCATCCCGACATTCTACCTCCTCTACATTGTCGGCACTACCTGCTTCCATGAACTCTTCATGAATTGAGTCCGCCGTGGCAAAAGCGCCAGACACCTCTTCTTGGACTCTCTCCAAGACAAATGTTGTATCGCCATGAGGTCGTAGTACTTGGTTGACCATCCCACGAGTATCAACAGTGGCGTCAACATCTTGTGATTCTTGTTCTCCCGTTCTCCAAAATTGTTGCTCCCACTCTTCATCCAAGGAATCTCGTGCACTCGGACCTCTCCACATCCTGCAATCCGGATATCTTCCGTAACGGATTAAGTACTCCCTTACATTGCGGATAAAGAGCTTCTTCCTGCCTCGACAATTGGTGCAAGGGCATTGTAATTTCTTCACATTGAACTCTATGGCCCATTGCACCTCTCGGGTCCATAGGCGGTCATCTCTTAGCCGTTGCCTCTCATCGTCAGAGAGTGGCAGTCTACTTGGTAGCATGTCTCTTGAGAAAACCTGATTGATAGGAACGCACTAAGTTCACGTAGCCAATACACGCTCAGTACTTTGATAGAAGGTCCGCCGTAACGTGGAAGCCTCCACGTATTTATGACTCCTGAATGTCTTTCAGTACTCCAACTCCACTTCAAAATGACTCTTGTCACTGCTGCATGACTACAACATCACAAGACTCCACTGATAAATGACTTGCATGTACATGCAGAGTGCCAATTGAATGCACAGTACATTCTAGCTATGCCCATGATTTCAAAACTCAAGAAGACCCTACAAGAAGGGCATACTGTAACACTAATTCAACAACTTTTAATTCAATACAGGGTTGCTTCCGTCGCGTCACGTCCGTGCGTCAGGATGTCCGTCCGCTGACGTGACGGGGAGCCGAGCGTCCGTCAGGATGAAATTCACGACAAAATCCGCGACAAAGGATGAAAAATCGTCGACAGGGCCGTCGACGAGGCCGTCCACCGTCGACCGGACCGTCCAGGATAGAATCGAACCGATTAGGGCTAGCCAGCTGTAAACTTCAGAGCCTTGTAACTTTTGCAAAAAGTTTTCAAATTGGGCAAATGAGATGTTTTTCGGCATCTACAGAAACTGTAGATGCCGAAAAACATCTCATTTGCCCAATTTGAAGACTTTTTGCAAAAGTTACAAGGCTCTGAAGTTTGCAGCCGGCCAGCCCTAATCGGTCGACGGCCTCGTGGACGGCCCTGTCGACGGTCGACGACCTCCTCGACGGCCCTGTTAACGGTCGACGGCCTCATGGACGGCCCTGTCGACAGTGGACGGCCTCCTCGACGGCCTTGTCGACGGTCGACGACCTCCTCGACGGCCCTGTTAACGGTCGACGACCTCGTGGACGGCCCTGTCGACGGTGGACGGCCTCCTCGACGGCCCTGTCGACGGTCGACGACCTCCTCGACGGCCTCGTGGACGGCCCTGTCGACGGTGGACGGCCTCCTCGACGGCCCTGTCGATGGTGGACGGCCTTGTCGACGGTCGACGGACTTCATCCAGGCCGTCGACGACGCCGTCAGCATTCGAGACGGCCTCTGACGCGTCCTGACTCGTCACGACTGACGCGTCATGACATCCGGACGGGAAAAGCCCACGTCACGTCGGGATAGACAACCCTGATTCAATAGCATATATATAATTCACTAAGCATATACTACTTACAGACCAGGATCGGAAACTTCCAGCAATCTGAATACACGATCATAAATTTCAAAGACTCATTCATTGACCATGAGTATAGCCATTGGAAACAATCATCAAAAATGAAAAATGTGAAGGCGTCCGAGATCCAAGCGGGCCTCCATGATAGGTGAAGGATTTCATTTAAGCTTGTTGCTTATCTAAGGTACACGGAAACCCACAAGTACTAGACATGGGTAACGCATTTGCCGTCACAAAAGGGTGGGACCTCTGTGGGTGCTTCATTCCCACCCTTGGAATTAAGCGATCACAACCAGGCTCTTAACAATTCTACTACCTACGGGTGTCTAAGCATCAATCCATTGTGCCTTCCAAGCAATGGATCTTTTTTACTATCCTAACTAAGGTTTGTTTTGTTCCTTTGTCCTACTTCTAATTGTTACTTACTTCTTACGTGTTTCGTTCTCTTGTCCCACTTTTATGCTTTGTTCTCGTTTATCCTACTTATACGTGTTTGGGTTTGTTTGGCCCGCTTTTCCTATGGTATTTCCTACCCCGTCTCTACGTCTTTGTACTGCTATCCTATTTTATGTATTTGTCTTGGTTTTCCTTTACTCTACGTAATTGTCTTGGTTTAGTCTACTCTACGTACTCTAATTGAATACCTCTACTCTACGTACTCTAATTGAATACCTCTACTCTACGTATTGGTATTGTTCTACTTCTACTTTACGTATTTTAATGGAGTGCCTCTCCTCTACGTATTTATCTTGCTCTACCTCTACTTTACGTATTTTAATGGAGTACCTCTACCCTGCGTATTTGTCTTGCTCTACCTCTACTTTACGTATTTTAATGGAGTACCTCTATCTACGTATTTGTCTTGCTCTACCTCTACTGTGGCAACCTAGAATTCACCTAAGCAGGTTCTTAAGCAAAATACGGGAAGAGGGATCTATTCAATCCCCATTTTTTTTGTTGTTTTCTTAGTTTCTACACATAATTGGGACCAAGACCGGAAACCGGAAGACCCTAGACCGTAAACCAGAAACTACGTTAAGGGACAGCGTATGAAATCCCGGATTCCGCCCACCTAGCGACCGAGACCGGATAGGTAATGAGTGGCTACCGAGTCTAGAGATCGTCGGGATCTCTCCCATGTGACCAGACTGGTTTAAACCTAACGGTCAGTAATTAATGCCGGGGGAAAAAGTATAAGACCAGGGAAGTAGGGCCAGGTCCTGCCACTTTCTTGCACGCAGTTCGAGAAAGGGTTTCCGGCCAGAGATAGAGTATTCGGTCTACAGACAGAGAGAAGGGATAGATAAACTGTCAATCCGGTCTGGTACATAGTTGAGCGAATAGCACTACGCTAGCTGACAGGTTCTTGAGCGCGGGAGGTTTAGTTAAGTTGGACCGCGCCTAGATTGTGTAGGCGTCAAGTGAGAGATGGCAGAAGAGGTGCAGGAAGGAAGGATTCTAGCCTTCCGGAATGTGAATCCGGTCGTGCCAACTGACGCACAAGACAAGAGGGAGCTGGAGGAAGACCTCAGGCAGATGGGCTGCGAGGGGTTCATAGCTCACCCCTGGAACCTGAAGGATGAGGCGATGGTGGAGGAGCTACTGGCCGGCCAGACCAACGAGTGGAAAGGGACGGTCCGGGCGCTGCCAAAGGAGTGGAGTGCAGCAATGTGGCGCAAGGTGTACGCCTTCGAGCAAGGAGGAGATGCGACGGGCACCCGGACGGACAAATTCCACCAAGGGAAGTTCCGCAGGCCCACCAACCCGAAGGACGGCTTTACAGTAGCAGAGTGTGTGTCTGCTAGACACAAGAGGCTACTGCGGTTCATGATGGCGATCTTGAACCCGGATAGACCTAGTAGGATTACGGTCACCGTGGCCAACACTGTCTTTGGTGCACTGTCGGGAGACAGGAAGATAGATTGGGGGTTAGTTATGAGGGACCGGATGGACCGAATGGTGAAAGGAATTGGGAAATCTAAACCCTCTCCCATTTCACCATTCCTGTTTCATCTGTATCATTCGTTAGACCTCTTGAGAGAGAAGGAGATGGAAGCTTACGAGGTAGGGGCTGCATTGATAGAGTATGAGATTGCAGACCCGGAAGCGGAAAATGACCAAGATGAGGAGGACTCCGAGGATGAGAGTCAGGAGGGGCATCAAGGAGGCACACAAGAAGTAGAGGAGGTTCCAGAGGTAGGAAGAGAGGATCCACCTCTAGAAACCCCTGTAGTAGCCGGGGAAGCCCAAAGGTTAGATCCGGTCTGGGAACAGGATCCCTTGCTAAGGATCCTGCGAGACCTGGAAGATTTCAGAAAGCACCACCTAGAGGAGAGAGGGTTATTACGGGCCATAAGCCAAGCCTTAGGCTCTATTCCCCCCTCCAAGATCATGGAGGTGTTGGGAGAATTGATTCAGGAGGCTCATGATAGTCGGGACAGAGAGGAGGTACTCCGGCTAACAAATCAGGTCTCAGCCCTGAGGAGGGAGCTCCATCACACTCAGGAGGAGCTGGATGAAGAGAGACGCCTCACCACGCAGGCCCGGAACACACTCGGAGAAATCCGAGAGTTCATCACGCATCCGGGTGAAGTCGTCAACAAAGCCATGCTTTTCGACAGGAAGGTCTTGGAAGCAGGCAAGATGGTGGGTCCTCAGATGCTTACAGCTCTGGTGGCCTACAACAAGAAAATGGAGGCAGCGCTGGAGAAGTGGCGGTCAGTAGTCACGGAGGTCCAAGCTAGTTCTGCTCCAGTCTCAGGACCGAAAGAGCCAAAGATGGAGAAGGAACAACCGAAGGATCAGCCACCACTAGCAGCTGTCGAGGTAGAAGCCGGCATATATGAACCGGCGAAGGAAGAGGGAACCAGGACCGACGCAGTGGAGGAGGAATCTGTCCCACCGGCCCGGATTGAAGAGCCCAGGGTTTCTCAACCCGAGAAGACCAAGGAGCCGGAACCCGAGCCGATTGTGTTGAGGGAGATAATCCGGGGAACTACACCACCAAGGGAGAAGACCAAGTTCATCACCTTGTTGGATGATTCTCCAAGCAAGTCATCACCCACGGTCATCACACAACCAAAGACCGGAGGGGAAGCGAAGGCAACGGTGCAGGTCCGCTCTATACTGAAGACCGGATCTGGATCCGGGTCACCAAGCCAGGGACCAGCCCGGACTGCCGAGAGAGTGGGGGAGCAGACCCCGCAAAGCAAGATAGTGCACCACCCGCCCATCACCGGATTCAAGAAGAAGACCGCGGAGACATCCAAGGTGAAGCGGAAGGCCCGGGATGAAGAGGAAGAGGAGTCAGATGAGGAAGATGAGGACTCGGAGGAAGAGACCGACTCCGGTGATGAGTCGGAACAGTACTCAGATGCGGACCAGGCATTGGCAGAGACCACGAAGACCAGGGCCAGGGCGCGGGGTAAGACCAAACCGAAACCCAAGCCCATCAAGATGTACCGATCTCCGAAGAAGCAGCCAGCCCGGAAAGGTGCGTCGCCTCTTAAGAAGGCGAGGAAATAGGGGGCATTAATTACAGGTAGATAGGAAGGCGGCTAAACCAAGTTATATTTAGGTTAGGAACTTTTGAACTTAGACCGGATCCAGATATGTAGGATCTGTGATCCTATTTTGTTGGTATTTTTGTAGTTTTGTGGAAGTCAACCTACCCAAGTTGTAGAGGAATGTGAGGTGGCATTCTTGGCGGCTGGTGTTGATTCCATTTGCACTTTTAGGTTTTCTTGCAGTTTAGTATTTAAACCCGGTTCGTAATTGAATCCGGGCGCGCATTATGTTATCTTACTTTCACAAGTTTTTGTGTTGCAAATACAAGTCAGAACCTTTTCTGATTCACTCTGAAGTGGACTGTGTGCATGGGACCTTGTCAAAGTCTTATGGTGATGGTTAGGATTGCAACCTTGTGTGGATAAGTGTGTGCCCGGATGGTCAGTTTATCCGGTCTCTGGACTTAAAGTGAATTTGGTTTTGATAGGGAATTTGTGCAGGATCCCACAGTGCTTTCTGAAACAGGTCTAGGGAGTATTTGATAGAGATAGACACTTGTAGAGTCTGGGTTTGAGATCGGGAGCGTCCGGCCAAATGCCAACTGAATGGTGATCCGGTCTCTGTAGAAGAAAGAAGGACTAAGTGAGGAAATTCAGCTCTCTTGCATAAGCTACCGCCCTTATTCTACCAGGGATTAGACTAACTGGTTCTTCCGTCGTTGTAGTCTTTGTTAGGATTAGGCAGGAGTGCTTGCGTGACCTGCTGGGTCGGATTAGTCCCGGTCCAGTTGTGAGGTATTCCGGTCTGTTTGTAGTAGTAGTTTCTTTTTACTCATAAGTGGAACTTCTGACACTTTAAAACTTGAAGGGTAGGAGTAAGCTTCCTTCCTAAACGCCCAAACAAGCAGATCCCTCTTGTTATCGAGGTTAAACTTACACTTGGTTACTATACTAGGGATTGGACCAGCTACTAGTATCCGGTCTTTAGTCCCATATCTAGTGAGCGTAAGCATCAAGGTGGTGAACATACAGGTATAGATAGATAGACTTAGTTTGGAAGGATAAAGGATTGATCTGGTAATCAGGTCCAAGGAAATCTTAGGAACGTTGGAGACCAAGACCGGATCAGTCTTTTGCTTGGGTTTTGTTGTGATAACCACTAACGTATTCCGGTCTTTCGTCAACTTTCGACCAAATCTCTTGGGAACGATACACAAGTCACTTTAAGGCTAATTTAGTGCATTCTAAAGCCTTAGAGAAGGAATTGTGCTTTCCTGTGCTACGACATCTACTTTACGTCTTTTAATGGAGTACCTCTACCCTACGTTTTTGTCTTGCTCTACCTCTACTTTACGTATTTTAATGGAGTACCTCTACTCTACGTTTTCTTCTCTATGTTTGTGTATTCCTTCTTCCTCTTTCTATTCTAGTGGTGGTTATCTTCCTATTTGTGTTTGCTAATTGCCGGACCTCAATCCCACTTGGGATGGTAACCTTTTCCTACTAATTAATTCCTAATTGCATTAACAAATTGAATCAAAGGGGAGTTGTAGAGGCCCACCTCCGTTCCGTGGATCCGGTCCTCTTCACTCCACGCCACATCCATCGTTGCCATTTCTTGGACCCGGCTCTTTTAGTTATCCCTTTCCAGGTGCTTTTTACAATCAAGTCTTTTTTGCGATAGCCCCTAGTTCCACTAATTTCTAGTCTATCCCCTTAACTATCTAATTTCTATATTTCCCCCTAAGCTATCTAATTTCTATATTTCCCCCTAAGCTATCTAGTTTCTATATTTCCCCCTAAGCTATCTAATTTCTATATTTCTCCCCAAACCCCCTACTTCCTATATTTTTCCCCTAACTACTGCGGCCCTTCCCCCCTTGGTACCCGGCCCCCCCAATACCCGGCCCCCCAATACCCACGCGGGGTTGGCTCTGTGGGGCTGCTCCGACGGGGCTGGCTCTGCGGGGCTGGCTTCGGTGGGCTGGCTCTGCGGGCTGGCTCCGGGGCTGGCTTGAACTGGGGCTGGCTCTGGACTTGGGCTGGACCCTGGTTTTTGACTCCTCATACAATGCTAATTGGTTGAGTGGGCACTAATTGCTCCTAGTTTAGGTGAGGACTTGCTTACTAAGTTGTTGGAAGCTAAACGTTGGGTTAATTTCCAAGGTGTTGGAAACTAAACGTTGTTGCTATTGTGAAGGGACTTGCATTTGACACCCCGCTAAGACTTAGGGGGTTCAAAGCTTCGCCGTGAGGATGTATTTTTGACACTTGACTAAGACTCTTAATGGCCTAGAGACTTGGGAGGGCCATAGCTCCGCCGTCCCTCATGGGACTAATCTATTACCGTGGACAAGAGAAGGGGGAGAAGAGAGGGACTTCCTATGCATCAAAGCTAAGTATTTAGAGGAGGGTCAAAGCCCCGCCGTCCCTCATGGGACTAGCTTAGCATTACATACAAGAAAAAGGGGGGAAGAGGTAGGTACAAATTGCAAGCATACTCTCTAAGTCACCTCCCAAGTCACCCCTCGGTTTTTTACTAGTCTCTCCCACAACAACTTTCAATAATAACACAACACAATGAATAAACCAAGCTTGGATTGCAATAAGTTTCAACAACTTGGAGGGGTCTCAAGTCCCCAAGTGCAAACAATACTTACCAAAGGGTGTAAAAACCCCAAAAGACCATCAAAGGCTCCTTTGGCATCAAAAGCCAAAGAAAATCCGGCATAACCCGGGCCCAATACTCCTCCTCCCTTAAATGGGTAGGAGTTGAGAGAGAGAGAGAATGAGAGGAGAATGCCGCCCCTTTTATACCCAAAAGGGAGCAATACCCCTCCCTTAATCTACTAAGAATAACTAGATGAGGGAAATTAGGAGGTCCGTACATGTTTATCCCTCCCAAATCTAATTATCCACCTAAAATCTACACAATTTGAATTGGGAAATTCAAATCTTACCTAACCTCACAAGAACTTGCAAAAATCGTCAAATTTACCTTCCCCAAATCTACAAGTTCTCACATGGGAGAAGTTCCCATGTGTTCCCACCTACTTAATTTGAAATTACTTACACCAAAGCACATGAGCCACCTCCACTAACTTTTTGAGGTGGTACTTGCTCCCACATGTGCCCGAAGTTCCCCACACGTTCCCTACGGCTAATGGGGCCCAAACTCCCCAAAAATGCATTGGGGGCCTAAAACCCCCATTTCTTCTCCATGTGCTGTCCCCAAAAGGCTAACTTTTGGAGTTTAGCTCCAAATGGCAAACGGATTGCGCCATTGGCTCCGGAAGGCCATAATTAGCCTAAGGGGAATCCCTTACCCCTTACACTATGTCGAAATTCTCGAGGAATCTTAGCGTAAGCTGGGATCCAAGTTGGGTAAATTCCCAACTTTTGGAGTTTAGCAATTTTGGACCCCAAACCTTCACCAATCTCCCAAGTAGATGGAAGGGGGTAGGAATAGCCCCAAAATAGGCTCCGTTCCGATGTCGTATGGCCCCGGTACGCCGGTCAACTGCCGCTTTCGTCATTTAATTTGTCAGTTGGGGAGGAATGTCACCGATTCGGGATCTTTTGACTATCATTTTGTCTTGAAACTTGGGGAAGCGCTCCGTTGGTGTGAGACCGCCTCGCCGGATTTTTAGTGAGATTTTACCGCACTTTGGGATATTCTTTCGAATTCCCACCCAAAGTCCACCGCGGTTGACCGTCTGGGAAAATATCCAAACAATGTTGGAAAATTCCCAAACTTTAGAGGGGACCACCCATGGGATCCCCCCCTTTGGACGCAAATCTGCATCCCCACTACGTGCTCCTAGAATTAGGAAATCGCCGATACCTGCATTTCAAGGTTAGTATTTTATCCGTATTCTCTTCGATGCTATGGAGAGTGGGGGATTCCTCCTAGATCCCCCTATGAGGACTTCCTAGCCTAGACAGGGCCTTCTTAGGCTTCTTACCCTAATTCTGCACATCTCCATCAATTTGGCGTCTATTTAGCTAAGATCGGGTCTGTTTTGGATGTAGACTATCCTAAATCCCACCTAATGACCAAATGGCACATTGGTATGTGTAATGCCAATATAGGTTTAATGCCCTTTTGTGGGTGTTATGAGCCTAAATACGCCTTAGTATATGTATAAATTCGAAAAAAGAACCCGTGAGTCCCCGGTGACGAATCGGGGACTCACAGGTGCCGAAACTGGGAGCCAAGGGTTGGGTGTCCAAAAGAAACTCACATTCTATACATGTGAGAATTCTCACCCAAATCTTTGTTACAATTATTTAAATTTTGGTCAAATCAAAGGAGAGTTTCAAGAGAAACTCTAAACTCCTCACTTCAAATTCTCACCAAAAATTAAACAATTGCAACATCAAAAATCTTCGTCCATCTTTCCAAACTAGAAACTCCATAGCCACCACTCCCCTTACAAAAACTTGCAAAACATCTCGGAAGCAAAGTGAGGAGGAAGGAAGGAATTAGGAGAATTAAGGGAGGATTTGGCATTAAAAAATCAATTTCCTAAGAATCTTACTATTGAAATCTAATTCTTTATTCTCAATGTTGACCCCACCCCCTTTTAAAACTAATTGTTTTAGAATCTTACTATTGAATTGGCACTTATTCTAGGGAGTATGTTCTACATTCTTTGGTCGGTAGTTCTTCATTAGATTCTTAAAAGGTTTGGATTTTATGGTTTTGTTTTATTAGGCCTAATAAGCCAAAAAGGAAACAAACAAATTGACAACTAATTTCTTTGCAACCTAACGCAAATTCAAAATTAATTAGATTTGAAAAGATTTGATGATAGTTTTTCGATTAAAATATTCTAATAAGCCAAAAAGGAAACAAACAAATTGACAACTAATTTCGTTGGAATTAAAACAATTTCGAAAATCAATTGGATTTGAAAAGATTTGAAGGGAATTTCTACCCAAATTATTTTAATTCAATTAGGAATTTCATCACATTAAGTTTAATAATTAAAGAAAATAAAAAACAACGAATAGTGAATTATTAGACTTCCATTGATTTCTTTAGAACCTTAACCATTTAGGTAGACTAGTTAAATTGCAGTAATTCCTAATTACCGGGAATTTAGGAATTAAAAGAATTACGCAATTAAATTAAAGCTACATAACTTTAGTTTCTTTTAAAAAATAGGACCAGATTAATTGACCGACAACGTGCGAATTATTATGGATTAGATGGAGGGCCGGGATGAGTTCGATGGCGAGGTTGTAGGAGAATATTTGCATATGATGATGTTCGACGACGGGACCATGGAGATTTACGCCGAGGAGGTAAACCGCTCACATTTGATTTTCATTCTCATTGTTTTACTGTTAAGTTTCTTTCTACCAAATGCTTGGAATTAAATTTAGGTACCAATAATATTCAATAGGCTAGAATAGAGTAGGATTGATTGGGTGAATTTTAGAATAGAATAAGATAGAATTATAACCACAAAATTAGATTAGAACACTTTAAAAACGTGACTAAAAGAGTTCATTGCTTAGAAGGCTTTCTTTTTTACCCAATTAGAAAGAAAACTCAATTAGACACAGGACTCGTGTGAAAAACTCTTAGCTCGAGGGTGGAGTTAGGAGCGCTCATAAGCCGCCAACTCCCAACTCCTTCATCATGCGCTGAAGTGTGAAGGGCGCCTAACCTCACTATCTTCCACATCTCCACACTTCAGTTCCATTCCAGTTGCAGCAAGGTAGTAGCGCTTGTAGAGGATGTGCGAGGACCTCTCCGCCAGCTTCCAAGACTTTAGGACCGTGCCAAACTCGTCGTGGTTCCTAGAGAATCACGAAGTGCTGAAAAGTGTTCTACACCTTGCTTGAGAGAGTTGTAATCCATCTGCTACTACACCTAGAAGTTCTGCAAGAGAAATAGACTTACAGAGTACGATGCATAAGCCGATGGAGAGTCCGCCTCCGGAGAAGGGAGCGTATGAGCTTGCAAGGGACCAGAATGTGATAGAATTGCAAAAAAGGTTTGGTTTGTCGTTTTCGGCGCGGCCAGTGCTGTAAGTTTCCGGTCCACATCTCCCAGATCGTGCCTATCTTCTCTTCACAAGTGTCTCCATTGACATTGCCATGCTTCCGAGTCTTGTCGTCTCTCAGAACGTGGGAGTATGGGACTGCACCTTCTAAGTCTGAGTAAGTTTGTACTTCAGCATTGGTAGACACGTTAGACTCTACCAACGCTTGTATCCAGAACCGTTGCGGTTTGACATTGAAGGTGGCACAGATCCCAAGGTGCGCAGGCAACGCTGTCCTAGGGTTTTACTAGTGGAACATAGTGCCCCCAGCAGTAGTTGGTGAATTGTGTCTCGGTAGTCGTTAGGTAGTTACATTTTAGTCGTATAAAATGTCTCCAATCTCTAGAGCAACTGCATTTCTGTCATTCTTAAGTCTCATGTGAGTAGAGTCAGAGTCGCGTGGAAGTAGAGTCTGAGAAGCTAGCAATAATTACCCCTGGCCACGTAGGATCCATGTGCCCCAGAGATGCATTGTGTTTCCCTCGTTTAGAAACCCTAGCCATTTTTTGGTTTCCATGTTTGCGCTCTGAAGTCCTCCATTCTCGAATCGCCTTCATGCCAATTGTTGTGTGCGCTAGTTTGAGGTTTGCACACGCATCGTCTTTGCGTTGAGCGGATTGTATTTTTTAAATTTCTGAGTGAGTTTCGGGTTGCGGCACAGGGCCCCGAAACCTCCGACTCCTCCCGCGACGAAGAAAGTGGAGAGTGTGAGGAAGGAGTGCGGACCTTTGCAGAGGAGTTCTAGGCGGCGAGGCCTTTGAGGACGCCAAGAAAGGAAGGTGCGAGGACAAGAGGAAGCGGCGCCTACAATCTCCAAGAACATTGAGATGAGTAGCGGACGCGATTCTTCGTCGGAGGCAACAAAGTCCAATGACGAGGCCATCGCCACATGTATGATGAATTTAGCAATTGCTTGTAAACATGTAGCGTGGCAATCCAACTCGGAGGCACCTATCGGAGGTAATTGGCATCACGTTTTCTAGTCATTTCGGGTTAGGGCTAGGGTTTGTGATTCTTCTGCATTGAGCATGTTTAGCAAGCTAGGCCTTAAGTGTCAATCTATGAGGTGAATGAGGCAAATTAAGCGCGTGGGTCCACTTGGTGCATGTGCAGACTTGGAGCGTCTTCTAATTGACTCATCAGATGAGGACGTCTCTTTAAAGGATGAAGAACCTCTCGTGGACCGCCGAACTAAGCGGAAGAAGACCGCGATGATAGAGGCGTCACCAGGGAAGAAGGCGGCAGCACCACCACCACCTCCTCCCCCGATTGATGGGGCATACGCCCAACTTGCACTGCATTAGATTCCGGGCCACTATGTTTTTAGTCAATCCCAACCTCCAATAGGTCCTTGGACCGTGAATGCTCCAACGTCCTTGGCGAGGGCATGGCCCATGTAGAGTGCAGGCTTACAAGTTGGACTTCTTAGATCTGAGGACACTGAAGACTGCTTCTTCCGGAGGAAGTGAAAACATGAGTACGATTTGGGCAGTCGTATATGCGCCACAACGGGAACCAAGCCGAACCGTGTGTATGTACTCGAGGGTGGGGAAGTGGACGCTAGTTGTGAAGGCAAGAATGCTTGGGACGAGTGTCTTCGAGATTTGGTTCCAAAATGCCTTGATATGAGTGTGGTGTCTTGGAAAAAGCATCAGCCACATACATTGAAGAAACTTCGAGTTGCCCTAGACAATGAGTTCGAGTACCTTAGGAATCCGCTCAGCATGTTAGGTTTTCAAACTTCAGTGATGAGGTATATGAAATCCGAGAGGTCTCGCTTGAAGAACCGTTACTTGAAAGGCATTGACAAAGCTCCCCTTCACATTGATGGACCAGAGTGGGATTGGCTGAAGGACTACTGGAATACGGATGCACAGAAGGTGAAGGCGCAGAAGATGGCCAAGGCTCGGAAGAGTGTGAAGAATTACACACTAGTGGGGAGGAAAGGGAAGGCAGGGAAAGAAGGCTTGGCGGTAAGTGTTCCATTTTTCAATTTCCATTGGAGTTTAGTATTTGAGGTACTTTAGTGACCTGCGTTTGTGCCAAGAGAGTCACCAAGTGGTCATGTTGCTCATATAACAAATGCTTGGCCTAATCTATTGACATGTGTAGGGAGGGGAAACAAGTACGGGCATTACCGACCTCGCTGTGGCAAGGCGTGCAAGTGGAGGAAGCGAATTTGCAGGCCATGTAAGCGTGATGTTAGCGTACCCTTAGTGAAATTGATGTGGTCCATAGTCACAGTGTTTTGGCGATGGATTGGAGTTGTGGCAACCCAGAATTCACCTAAGTAGGTTCTTAAACAAAATACGGGAAAAGGGATCTATTCAATCCCCATTTTTTTTGTTTTTTTCTTAGTTTGACGCACAATTAGGACCAAGACCGGAAACCGGAAAACTCCAGACCGAAGACCAGAAACTACGTTAAGGAACAGCGTAAGAAATCCCGGATTCCGCCCACCTAGCGACGGAGACCGGATAGGCAATGAGTGGCTACCGAGCCTAGAGATCGTCGGGAACTCTTCCACGTGACCAGACTAGTTTAAACCTAACGGTCAGTAATTAATGATGGGGGGAAAGTATAAGACCAGGAGAGTAGGGTCAGGTCCTGCCACTTTCTTGCACACAGTTCGAGAAAGGGTCTTCCGGCCAGAGAGGGAGTATTCGGTTTACAGACAGAGAGAAAGAATAGAGAAACTGTCAATCCGGTCTGGTGTAGAGTTGAGCGATTAGGACAAAGCCATCTGAGAGATTCTTAAGCGCTGAGGGTTTAGTCAAGTTGGACCGCGCCTAGATAGTATAGGCGTAAGGCGAGCGATGGCAAGTGAGGTACAGGAGGGGATGCTTCTAGCCTTCCGGAATGTGAATCCGGTCGTGCCAACTGACGTGCAAGAGAAGCTGGAGTTGGAAGAAGACCTCAGGCAGATGGGCTGCGAGGGTTTTATGGCGCGTCCCTGGAACCTGAAAGACGAGGCGATGGTGGAGGAATTGCTGGATGGATAGACCAACGAATGGAAAGGGACGGTCTGGGCGCTGCCAGGGGAGTGGAACGCGGCTATGTGGCGCAAGGTGTACGCCTTTGAGCAAGGCGGAGATGCGACGGGCACCCGGACGGATAAATTCCACCAGGGTAAGTTCCGAAGGCCCACCAACCCAAAAGATGGATTCACGGTAGCAGAGTGTATATCAGCTAGACACAAAAGGTTGCTACGGTTCATGATGGCTATCTTGAACCCGGATAGGCCAAGTAGAATCACAGTCACCGTAGCCAACACCATTTTTGGTGCGCTATCGGGAGACCGGAGGATAGATTGGGGATTAGTCATGCGGGAGCAGATGATTAAAATGGTGAATGGAATTGGGAAGTCAAAACCCTCTCCCATGTCACCATTTTTATTTCACTTGTACCACTCGTTAGACCTCCTAAGGGAGGGAGAGAGAGAGACTTACGAGGTGAGAGCCGCAATGATAGAATACGAGATAGAGGATCCGGAGGCCGACAAGGATCCGGATGATGAGGTCTCGGAGGAAGAGGGTCAGGATGAGCAACAAGAGGAACAGCAGGAGAGGAAGGAAGAACTAGAGATAGGAGAAGGTAGTTTGCCGCTAGAAGCCTCTGTGTTGGCAAAAGAGATCCAAGGAGCGGATCCGGTCTGGGGACAGGACCCCTTGATGAGAATCATTAGAGACCTGGAGGACTTTAGGAAACACCACCTGGAGGAGAGGGGGTTGCTGCAGAGCATCAGCCGAACCTTAGGCTCTATCCTACTCTCCAAAATCATGGAGGTTTTGGGGGATTTGATTCGGGAAGCCCATGAGAGCCGGGACAGGGAGGAGGTACTCCGGTTGACGAACCAGGTCTCAGCCCTGAAGAGGGAGCTCCATCACAACGAGGAGGAGCTGGATGAAGAGAGATGCCTCACCACAAAGGCCCGGAACACTCTCAGAGAAATCCGAGAGTTCATCACACATCCGGGCGAGGTCGTCAACAAGGCCATGCTGTTCGACAAGAAGGTGTTGGAGGCAGGCAAAATGGTAGGTCCACAGATGCTCATCGCTTTGGTGGCCTACAACAAGAAGATGGAGGCAGTTCTGGAGAAGTGGCGAACGGTCGTCACGGAGGTCCAGACTAGCTCTATTCCGGTCCCAAGACCGGAGGTGCAGAAGACGGAGGAGGAACACCCGAAGGAGCAACCACCACCAACTACTGATGAGGTGGAAGCCGGCGCGTCCGAGCCAGCGAAAGAAGAGGCGATCAGGTCTGAAGTCGTGGTAAAAGCACCTATCACACAGACCCAGATAGAAGAGCCAAAGGTTTCTGACCCCAAGAAGACCAAGGAGCCGGAACCCGAGCCAAGCGTGTTGCGGGAGATTATCCGGGGGACAACACCACCAAGGGAGAAGACCAAGTTCATCAACTTGCTGGACGATTCTCCCTGTAAGTCATCACCCATGGTCATTACGCAACCAAAGACCGAAGGGAAAGCAAAGGCAATGGTGCCAGTCCGCACCATACTGAAGATCGGATCTGGATCTGGCTCACCAAGCAAGGGATAGGTCCGGATTGTCGAGAGACTGGGGGAGCAGACCCCGCAGAGCAAGGCAGTGCACCACCCACCCATCACCAGGTTCAAGAAGAAGACCACGGAGACGCCCACGGTGAAGCGGAAGGCCCGGGTTGAAGAGGAGGAGGATTCAAAAGAGGAAGATGAGGACTCAGAGGAGGAGACTGACTCCGGTGATGAGTTGGACCAGTACTCGGACACAGACCAAGCACTGGCGGAGACCAAGCAGACCAGGGCCAAGGCACGAGGTAAAACCAAGCCGAAACCCAAACCAGTCAAGATGTACCGGTCTCCGAAGAAGCAACCATCCCGAAAGGGTGCATCGCCTGTCAAGCGGGCGAGGAAGTAGGGAAGCATTAACACCAGGTAGATAGGAAGGCGGCTAAAGCAGGATATATTTAGGATAGGTATTTTTGAACCTAGACCGGATCCAGATTTGTAGAATCTGAGATCCTATTTTGTTGGTATTTTTGGAGTTTTGTAGAAGTCAACCCGCCCAAGTTGTAGAGGAATGTCATGTGGCATTCTTTGTGGCTGGTGTTGATTCCATTTGCACTTTTAGGCTTACTTTTAGTTAGTATTTAAACCCGAGTTGTAATTGAATCCGGGCGCGCATTATGTTATCTTACTTTCGCAAGTTTTTGTGTTGCAAATACAAGTCAGAACCTTTCTGATTCACTCAGTGTGTGCATGGGACCTTGTCAAAGTCTTATAGTGATGGTTAGGATTGCAGCCTTGTGTGGATAGGTGTGTGCCCGGATGTTCAGTTTATTCGGTCTCTGGACTTAAAGTGAACTCGGTTTTGATAGGGAATTTGTGCGGGATCTCACAGTGAATTCTAGAACAGGTCTAGGGAGTACTCGATAGAGATAGACACTTGTAGAGTCTGGGTTTGAGATCGGGAAGTACCTGGCCAAATGCCAACTGAAGGGTGATCCGGTCTCTGTAGAAGAAAGAAGGACTCGTGAGGAAATTCAGCTCTCTTGCACAAGCTACCGCCCTTGTTCTACCAGGACTTAGACTAACTGGGTAATCTGTCATTGTAGTCTTTGTTAGGATTAGGCAGGAGTGCTTGCGTGACCTGCTGTATCGGGTTAGTCTCGGTCCAGTTGTGAGGTATTCCGGTCTGGTTGTAGTAGTAGTTTCTTTTTCCTTATAAGTGGAACTTCTGACACTCTAAAACTTGAAGGGTAGGAGTAAGCTTCCTTCCTAAACGCCCAAACAAGCAGATCCCTCTTGTTATCGAGGTAAAACTTACATTTGGTTACTAATCTAGGGACTGGACCAACTCCTAGTATCCGGTCTTTAGCCCCATATCTAGTAAGGATAAGTATGAAGACCATAAACCTACTAGTATGAACTGATAGGCAAGTATTGAGAAGCAGGGGATTGATCTGGTATCAGGTCCAAGGGAATCTTAGGAAACTTGAAAGACCAAGACCGGATTAGTCTTTTTGCTTGGATTTTGTTGTGGTAACCACTAACGTGTTCCGGTCTTTCGTCAACTTTCGACCAAATCCTTTGGGAACGATACACGAGTCACTTTAAGGCTAATTTAGTACATTCTAACGCCTTAGAGAAGGAATTGTGCTTTCCTGTGCTACGACAGGAGTCACAACAGCCTTGTCTCTATGTCTTTAGGTCCAAATATGTTGCCAAAGATTGAGAATGTATGATGTCTAAATCGTTGATATGTGTCACTTTCACAAGGCATGCAAGTTTGTTGTTGCTCATAACGGAAGTTGTATCAGAGGACTATGCCAAGCAGATTAGCATTTACATGAAGAACAGGTGGTAAGGAATCCCTAAGGCAGGGTCCAATGAATGGTAGTGGTAATAAATGTATGCGTGGGGGGTGGGCTTGATGTAGGTCGATGCAATGTGAATCTGTATTTAGGCTAAAAAAAAGTTTAGTTCTGATATAGTGAATATGCAGTATTTCTTAGTCCATTTTTAGTTGTGATGAAGTGAAACTTCAGTCGTGGTGAAGTAAAACTGAAGTCGTCATGAAGTGAAACTTCAGTCGCAGTGAAGTAAAACTGCAGTCGTCACTAAGTCAAACTTGAGTCATTCTGTAATCAAATAGTAGTGATTGATAAGTCACGTTTTAGTTGAATTCTCCTCGTCAGTGTACAACGTTAGTATTAGTTGGTGCAATTAGAATCCATATCCTTCTGTCTTTCTAGTCCCTCATGCTAACCTTATGGCAGGTCCGAGTACCCTAAACTGCTGAAGTGTGATTCTGTGTGGCACATATTGTCTTTGGTTAGTTTTTTGGCACTTAGCCTTGCACTGTACAGTTAATTTTCCAATGTATCAGTCTCTAACTAGTTGGTGGGATTGGTTTAGGGTTCTCAGTGGGAATTTATGGAATCGTAGAAGAGAGGTGTGGATGTTAAAATCGACCACTTCCTAGCCAACTCCAAAGCCCAAGGTGCGGCAATAGACGAATTGCGCAGCATGTTTGCCACTTACGTAGGCAAACCAAAGCAGCATGATGAAGGCAGTCCCTCCATCGGCCAATCAGCGCTAGAGAACCAAGCTCCTTGGTACCTGCCTAACCATGAAGCCGTCGGATTCAAGCCATCGGATTCATACAAGAAACAAATAAGGGCAGAAGGAGGGATAGGTGCTTCTGCAAAAGAGAAGGAAGGGCACGGTAGTGGAGCAGTGAAGAAACGTGATGGCAAATTCTGCGTGAAAGCTAGAAACGTCATTCTATCCGAGTCTAATTCGAAACTGCCTCCTCGGGAGATGGAGGTTGCAGGCATCATAACTTCACCCATCTCAAAGAAATGTCGAGAATTAGCCGAGAGAATTATCTCGGAGCCCATTATCGAGACGCGAGATGAGATAAAACAGGTCCAATGCGCGGAGGGCAGGAGTGCAGAGGACGTGGGCGTGGGCGTGGAGTCCATTCCCGTTGGGGCCTCTGAAGTGCAACAGGCCTCGACTATTGAAGTCCCTCCACCAATTGATGAAGCAAAGAAGCCGTCAGGGTGATTGCAAGAAACACTTGTCCTATTTTTTGTCCCCTTGACCTCCAATAGGTAGTTTTTTGCTCATTACTTTTGCATCGTTTGCCTTATCAACTTGAAATTTGGAATGAAGGTGCACAAAAAAGTTTTATATGTTGTGTAATTTTTTCAATTTTTTAAGAATTAGTTTACTATTTTTAAACTGCCCCTGATTGGCTGTCTACCTTGGCCTTTTGGGGGGGTTTTAGTCCTATTTTTGACCCAAAAATGCAAATTTTGAGCTTAAAATTGGCATTCTTAGATATATAGTATAGTTACACAATCCCTTAAAAGATTTTTTGAAAATATTAAACTGTCCAACTTCCACAAGTTGTCAAAGTGGCTGACTTTGCGCAGGTGTAGAAAATAGAATTTATTTTTTCCAAAGATGAAATTTGTTGGAAAAGAAAGACCTTTACTTGAAGAAAAAATAGATTTTTTATTTTCAATTTTTGAATTTTTTTACTATTTTTACCAAATTAGTGAAAAAAGAGCTATTTTCATTGTATTTTCCATTGTCTATAACATTTAGAGAAATTTTTTCTTAGGTCTGAATTTCAAGAGACATAATATTCCCATTGCTCTTCAAATTATCCATATTTTTTTCAATTTAAAAAAAATTTATTTCAAAGGGTCATAGGACTCATAGGACTCATTGATTTTGAGCCATTTTGAGCCAAAACCGGTAAGTGTTTCTTGCAACGACCCGTCAGCAAAGGAGGTGACAGTAGAAGTGGAGCTGGGTCCAATTGTGGTAGAGACCACATCACCATTTGACAACCACGATGCAAAGGATGTGGATGCCAAAGAGGAGGGCGTTCGCACGCCAAGCAGCAGTGGTGCTTCACCGGCTACTAGTGACGGCGAAGGCAGCCCTAAGGAGAATTTAGACCGAGAGGCCCCTGAGGTAATACAGGAGAGATCAAAGGCCTCCGAGGATGTTGTTGCAGGAGTGCCTGAACAGGGGAAGTTGGCTAAACCACCAATTTGTATCTTGGAGTCGCCCTCGCCAAAGAAGAAACCGTTGAAGTCACCAATGAAGGTACATTCCCCACTCGGCGTTTCTAAGTACACGTCGAGTGAGGTGAGACCTTCAGGTGCCCCTAAACCGCTCTTAGTTTCATTGCGTGACACTTCTCATTCAAATTTAGTCATTCTCAATGTGCATGGAACCTTGTTAGATTGCAGTATGCTTTCAAAAAGGAACCCAAACAGTCGAATTCGTAGCAGCACAAGAACTACAAGTAGAAGAATAGTTTTCCGCCCTTGGCTAAAATTGTTCCTTTCTCGCTGCTTTGATACCTTTGTTGTTGCGTTCTGGGGAAGCGGGAGTAGGGAATATATGTCTAATGTTGTGGGCGCAATGTTGGGGGGGGGGTTACAGCCACGCCATTATTCACGTGGTCAGGTGAAGATGTACAAAGTGATAGTGTTGAAGATGGCAGGCTATGTGAGTAGAGCAAGCAGTTGGAGTCAGTGTGTGCTCGCTGGCCTAGTTTCTGTGCAGCCAATACTGTCATTGTGGATAGTAAGGCAAGTAGGGTCGAGTGTAATCCGGAGGCTAATGTCATCATGAATATCCCTTTCTACGTGAAGTGGATATGCGCATTGGCAGATGATAAAGAATACTTAAAACGGTATTTGTGGCCGTTATTGGAGGGTCTGCAACAATGCACAAATGTTCCGGCATTTCGGTCAAAGTACCTAGAAATTGTCAACGAATCCATGTCAGAAATGCTACAAAGATGGCGTAATGGACATGCGTATGAATTCCTTGACATTGTGGAAGGTGAGGGGACTAGCATACCATTGGGTTGCATATATGAAGGCGTCCCCTCACCTTCACTTCATGTTTGAATCTGATAATGTGCTAATGTGTGCATAGGGCAAGGGGCAAAAGCAAGAGGCGAGGACAAGGCCTGCAAACCCTGCATCCGCAACAAAGAAAAAAGCTTCTACACCCTCCACCAAGAAGGTGTGTTTCTAAAACTTTGAAGTCCAGCATGGTCTTTGTTGTTTCAGTCAATTTAAGTAATGATGTAGTCTTCTTTTAGTGAAAAGGAAGTGAAGATCCCAAGCTCCACTGAGTAATATACCAGTTGTGGACTAGTCCTCTCCATGTTACGCTGTAGTGCCCATCATCATTTTGAAGGGACTTGGCTACAAACCTTAGTTTTTTCTAAGGGTGTTGTACCCATTGTGGAGTGACATTGTAGTTTTGTGTAAAATAGGTCATTTACGCGGGGCTGCAATGTGCCCCATAGATTACGTACACATTCAAATTGGGGCATTACCTAGGTAAAACTCAGAAGGCAATTGTAAAGCGTCACCCTAAATCGAGGTAGGCAACCCTAAACCGTAAGTCCAGAATTGCATGTTGCATGACTTGCTTTTGCAATTTGGGAGTAACCTTGGACTAGAGGTTGGTGGTCTTCTAGTCTATTCAATCCGGCAAAGGCCTTCTCACATGTGCTCATAGCATTCAATATAACGTTTTAGGGTCAGCCTATTGTGGCACACTTCATTGTGGAGTCGCGCGGAAGTGAGGCAACAATTAGGGTCAGTGCAAAAGTCATGTAGAAGTGAAGCTTCTGTTACGTCTGAGTCACAGTGCTCTGACGTGGAAGTGGTCATGGCATTAGATGTTTTTTGGGAGATTAGAAGACTGTTTCAGGCCTGTTCCCAAGGCTGCGAACAGTCAGAATAAAATATAATAAAAAAATAAAAAAATAAAAAAATAATTTATTTATTTTTAAAATAATTTTTTTCGAAAAAAAATTAATTTTTTAATTTTTTTAATATTATTATCTGACGTGGCAGTCTCTCGACCATGTCAGATTGCAGATGTGGCAGTTCTCGACAGCGTTCCCATAGCTGGGAACTCACAGTCTTCTAAACTGTTGAAAAAACATCTAATGAGTAGTCATTTGTTAAAATGCCAATGTGATTTGTACTTTATTGCACTCTAGCTAATTCGTGTTCACCTTGCAGTATCGGATTGAAGAAGAAGTTTATCTCATAAATCCACGGTCAACTAGGCAGAAAGTGGCGGTGGGCAGGGTATTCGCACGCTACGGTCGCCCCCCTGGCCCGATGTACAACCAAGTGCAAGTAGTACGACCTGTATGACCCGTTGGTATGTCGTGTATTCCGGCGGCGTCTCCGCCGCACTGACAACTGGCCCACGAGTTCGGGGGCATCTGTAGGCATTTGATCGTCTACCTATACTCTTTCGGTGCTTGTCAACTTTGATTATTTTCTTTTAGCAGCAGACACAGATGTGACGTGCGTTAGAAACAACGATTGATGTTCAAGTTCTTCAATGCTGTTGCCAATGGCAGAAGGATTGAAAACCTTCGCTATTCTCCTACAGTCACCCTGTGTGAAGGTTTGTGTTTCCAAGGCCTATTAGATTCATGTCATTTTTCTTTTTTGCTTAAAATTTGACTTGATTAAAGACCTTGTAGGAGTAGAAGTTTTTTGGTGGAATGTGATGCAAACCTCTTAGTGTTAACAGAGACCTCTCTTCTATTCTTTTGAGATCTAGGATCTTCCAATGGTTCCTCAATTGGCATTGTATTTTAAAATGCACTCTCCAAATCAAGTTTATATCTGTTGTAGTCATTCATTGCATTGAGTTCCATTTAGCTTCATTGTAGGATGATTATCAACTATACGCTTTAAAAAATTAGAATCGGCAGTTGAGAATGTTGCAAGTAGCTAACTCAAAGTAATAGAGAAGATATAACATCCTTGAGGTCATAGAGTATTTGCTTCAAGTATAGTGCATTGCTAGAAATTTTTGCAAAAGTAGTTCAAGGTGGATGAGAGAATAGCTTTAAATTTTTTTGGAAGGTCACTGTACTTGAAGAAATATAGTATTTGAGTCGATGGAGTGAAGGACTAGTAGTCCAAGAAATAATCGGATTGTTTGCATTAAGTCATATCTCTGAGGTCATACAATGGACAGTTTGGTATTGCAATCGCTTACCCTTTGTACAATAGAGGGAATGGATTGTAGTTCATGAAGTACTGTTTGTATAACTTGTTTGTAAGTAAACTCATATCCTACAGTCATCCATTTTTGATACTGGAGCGGTGGTACACATTCTCACACATTGTACAAAGTTTGGTACTCTTTTGTACCAACTATACCAACTATTGAATGCCTTTGGAGGTTGATTTAGGTCTTCCTTGTGAATTTGGCCACCTTCACGTAGCCTCCAATGCTCTTTTGATGGTTTATTTCTTTCATTTCTTCTCATGTGAGGATCATTTGTGTTATACAATATGAGTACTAGTTTCACTTCAGTACTAACTGTATGAGTACTAGTTTCAGGATTTGGTGACCTCATTCAGCCTGGTGATAACTTTTTTGTCCCTGCCATGGAAGGCAATATTGAGGGAGTAGAATTCTATTTTCTGCAATGCACCAGGGGAAAGCATGAGGTCGATCATGGATTCACAACTTCACATGCGCATGGGGACGTCAATTTGAAGCTGGTGACTTCATCATACGAGGCACGTACTACCAGAAGTGGAACAATGACTACGTGTTTTTGAACAACTCTGAACCAGCCTATATAGATGCACATCTTGTAGTGCATGGTAAATTTGGGTTTAGGCCAAAGTCAGGCAGGCGCAAAGGTGGAGAGGTTACATACAACATCAGTGATGACAATCTTTCAACTATTAGGGCTGGTTTACATCGATTTAGGCAAGAAGAGGATTAGGGGTTCAAGAAGATTAGAGTTTAGGGTTTTAGGGACTTTGACTATGGGTGGTTGGGTGTATTTTCATTCAAATTATGATAAATATTTTTTTTATGCACATCTACAACTTTATATTTTAATTTCATTTCCTTCATAATTTGCAAAGCACAACTTGTTTTATCTCATGATTTTCTGTTTAATAAGTATTGACAAAGACTGTACTGAACTGAAGAGTGTCGATTTGTATGTTTTGGCATGTATGTAGTTATTCATTACTTTTGCATACAATATGAAAGGACTGTGCTATACAAAGGACACTTACAACGGGCTAATCATAACTTAGAATTGAGTTGAAATGACACTCTAGTCCATTTTGTATGTATCAATTACAAAGGGCTTAAGACTTACATCACATAGGAAACTGTACTACTAGTGCTATCATGTACTACCTATACATCATGAGAAACCTATCTTTCAAAATTATGCAGACCTAAGTGGTGAATAAGTTAGTGTATGCATCTTACAGTGAAGTTCATTTGGTGGTATAATTGGCCAAAGCCACATTCATAAGACTCACTTTCTATTGCGCTCACCATATACGGTCGTGAGTTTGCCAACGGAGGAGAGGGGAGTTTCAAGCTAACACTGACCTTTTCGTTGCTATTCTTGTCATTTTCAAGGTTTGTGCGTCCACTCCAAGGTCGCTTTTTTTTTCTTTGGTTTCATGAACAATCACAGTTCCATTGACTCACCGAATTTGGCTCATCAGCTGACTACAATAACTTTGAACTCCTACGGTCCCACCAAATTTTTTTTTTTTTTTTTGCTGTAGTTCTGTGAATAGTCACTTACAATTTAACTAACTCACCCGATGTGGCTCATCAGATGATCGCAAGAACTTTGAACCCTACATTCCATAAAGTTTTGACAAAAACGGCACTATTCCAACTGGTGCGTATGTAACTTCTGGTGTTTGTGAAAAACTTTCTTTCTTTTTGCTTTCAAGATTTGTCTCTTATTTTGGTCGTTGCCCTTGCAGACTGTGCCCGTTTGGTTTGTGCGTAAGCATGGGGATGAGTTTCACATGTGTATCAACCTCCGTTGTAGGGGAAAATGCCCCTGGTTGCCAGTTAGATTGAAAATATGTTACAGCAAGCGTGGACGTGCACAAGTAATGTTCGGGAAAGGGTGGAAAAAATATGTTCGCTTGCATGGCTTTGTTAAAGGCGACCAAGTCACTTTCACTCTTGTGAGAAAGTCCCATTTTTCGTGTTACTCTTGACAGGGGAGCAATGTAGAATTAATAGATGATGTACTAGAAGAAGCTGTGAATGAGGATCTAACTATTGGCTCGGTTTAACCAAAGACTGTGCTTGGTGAAGCAAACTACGTAGAAATCATGGAGAACTTCAACATAGTTTGCTGATCTGTAGGCTATCAAAGCCCTAAATGTTTTTGTGTACAATCCTTAATTGTGCAAAACTTTGGAGTTTTGCCGTGCACGATTTATAAATTGTATATAACTTTTTTTTTGTAATATTGTAGTAATACATACTTTTTGTATAATTTCATACTTTCTATCATTTTCTTATACTCTTTGTACACATTCGTACTCAGTTATATTATGCATAAATATAGTGACTTGTTATATAGTCCGAATGCTCTTGGAAGGTTCAGTAACGGTATTCGGAAGGGCTTTTATATCGTATTCATGGACAAGTTGGACTTTAATATAGAATGTTGACAGGGGAATCTATGGGTGCACAACTCGTTGGTTTCTCCAATGAAAAAAAAGTTCCTTCTGTAGTTGCTAGAAGGTGGCTCGGACTCCGCGTTTCTAGAGTTGTTTTTGTTTGCGCTTTTCCTTGCATAGTGTTGAGCTTCGTGTTTTGGGCTCCTCGTCTTCATCCTATACTTTGTGTTTGCTCTATTTTGTTGCTATTGTGTAGTAGTTGAACTTCATGTGTTGCGATGTCTCACCAGAATCCATTCTGTAACTCCACATTTGTTCAACAATATGTAACTTCTTATTTTCCATTTCATAGCACTAGACTTGTTCAACAATGCATTAGGGCTTACTTTCCATTGTATAGTAATAGACTTGGTTCCTTAACCAATGCAAGCTGTGACTTTGATTCTTTCTCAAACACTTATGTTTTAGAACACTTAATGTTTCTCTACTGCTGCAAATTTCTAGAAGCAAAGCAACATTGTTTATCTAGGAATTTGCAGCAGTAGAGAGATGTGTCAAATTACTTTCGTTGGGAGTAGTGAGGCATTGTTTGAGTAAGTAGAAGCAATAGAAGTCTCGTGTAACTCAATTCAAGTTCGTATTTGCATCTCTTTTTAGTTGCATTTTATTTCAATTTCAATTCACCTTTCACTTGATTCAAGAAGGCCCGGCGGGTCTGCTACGGCCCCAATGGGGAGCCCGGCGGGTCTGCTGCGGCGCCCGACTGGGGGGAGCCCGGCTGGTCTGGCTGAGCGCTCGGCTGGGCTGGCTGGTTGCCTATTTTCTACAACTTTTGCCTAACAACTAGCCACACTTAACTAAACTAAATGTTCATACAAAAGGGTTCACCCCAAGGGTGGGTCCCTACCTATCCTTCTATTAAGGCTACTCCTCTATTGTTGGATGCTAAACGTTGCATTAGTGCCCAATATGTTGGACACTAAACGTTGAGACTAGCTCAAAGATGACCTCCTTTGACACCCCGCTAAGACTTAGGGGGTCCAAAGCTTCGCCGTGAGGGGAGGTGTTTGACACGTGACTAAGACTTCCTATTATTCTAGAGGTGAAGGGGGGCTATAGCTTCGCCGTCCCCTATGGGACAAGCTTACCCTTGTGCACAATAGAAGAGGGGA
The DNA here is from genome assembly GCA_947034885.2 of Thuidium tamariscinum. Classification (NCBI taxonomy): domain Eukaryota; kingdom Viridiplantae; phylum Streptophyta; class Bryopsida; order Hypnales; family Thuidiaceae; genus Thuidium; species Thuidium tamariscinum. The sequence goes on from OX344758.2 coordinate 16,140,739, forward strand.
GTGAGAGGTAATAAGTGTCTACTTAAGTATAACGGTCAAAGCTTCGCCGTCCCCTATGGGACTAACTCAACCTTGTGCACAAGAGAGGAGGGAGAAAAGGAGGGTACAAGTTTGCAACATACGCTCTAAGTCACCTCACAAGTCACCCCTCGATTCCTTACAAGCCTCTCCCACAACAACATTCACTTGCCTTACAATGCAAAAGGTAACCCAATATTAATTAACAAAAGTTTCCACACAACTTGGGGGGGTCTCAAGTCCCCAAGTAAAAACCACAAGAACCAAGGGTGCAACAACCCCAAAACTATCAAAGGCTCCTTTGGCATCAAAAGCCAAAGAAAATCCGGCATAACCCGGGCCCAATACTCCTCCTCCCTTAAATGGGTAGGAGTTGAGAGAGAGAGAGAATGAGAGGAGAATGCCGCCCCTTTTATACCCAAAAGGGAGCAACACCCCCCCCTTAATCTACTAAGAATAACTAGATGAGGGAAATTAGGAGGTCCGTACATGTTTACCCCTCCCAAATCTAATTATCCACCTAAAATCTACACAATTTGAATTGGGAAATTCAAATCTTACCTAACCTCACAAGAACTTGCAAAACCGTCAAATTTACCTTCCCAAAATCTACAAGTTCTCACATGGGAGAAGTTCCCATGTGTTCCCACCTACTTAATTTGAAATTACTTACACCAAAGCACATGAGCCACCTCCACTAACTTTTTGAGGTGGTACTTGCTCCCACATGTGCCCGAAGTTCCCCACACGTTCCCTACGCGTTCCCCACGGCTAATGGGGCCCAAACTCCCCAAAAATGCATTGGGGGGCTTAAAACCTCCATTTCTTCTCCATGTGCTGTCCCCAAAAGGCTAACTTTTGGAGTTTAGCTCCAAATGGCAAACGGATTGCGCCATTGGCTCCGGAAGGCCACAATTAGTCTATAAGGAACCCCTTACCCCTTAAACTATGTCCAAATTCTCAAGGAATCTTAGTATAAGCTGGGATCCAAGTTGGGATAAATTCCCAACTTTTGGAGTTTAGCAATTTTGGACCCCAAACCTTCACCAATCTCCCAAGTAGATGGAAGGGGGTAGGAATAGCCCCAAAATAGGCTCCATTCCGATGTCGTATGGCCTCGGTACGCCGGTCAACCGCCGCCTTCGTCATTTAATTTGTCAGTTGGGGAGGAATGTCGCCGGTTCGGGATCTTCTGACTATCGTTTTGTCTTGAAACTTGGGGAAGCGCTCCGTTGGTGTGAGACCGCCTCGCCGGATTTTTAGTGAGATTTTACCGCACTTTGGGATATTCTTTCGAATTCCCACCCAAAGTCCACCGCGGTTGACTGTCTGGGAAAATGTCCAAACAATGTCGGAAAATTCCCAAACTTAAGAGAGGACCACCCATGGGATCCCCCCACTTGGATGCAAATCTGCATCCCCACTGCGTGCTCCTAGAATTAGGAAATCGCCGGTACCTGCATTTCAAGGTTAGTATTTTATCCGTATTCTCTTCGATGCTATGGGGAGTGGGGGATTCCTCCTAGATCCCCCTATGAGGACTTCCTAGCCTAGACAGGGCCTTCTTAGGCTTCTTACCCTAATTCTGCACATCTCCATCAATTTGGCGTCTATTTAACTAAGACCGGGCCCGTTTTGGATGTAAACTATCCTAAATCCCACCTAATGACCGAATGGCACATTGGTATGTGTAATGCCAATATAGGTTTAATGCCCTTTTGTGGGTGTTATGAGCCCAAATACGCCTTAGTTTATGTATATATTCGAAAAAAGAACCCGTGAGTCCCCGGTGACGAATCGGGGACTCACATACTAGTGTAAGGAATTTTTGTAGAGTTTCACTGTAAAGATTGTACAAACCATTGTGACCGTGGTTTTGTATTGTTTGTACAGTTCTATAGTAAAGAATGTACAAACAATTGTACTGAGAGTTTTAGTATAGAGAATGTTTGTATAGTTTCACAGTAAAGACTGTACAAACTATTGTAACCGTGGTTTGGATTTTATATTCTCAAAATACATTTAGTACAGAAATGTAGAGTTTGTAATGTTTGTACTAGCTCAGTTGAGTCAGACCTTTTGTACTTCAAAGAGTATGTACAGTACTTAGAGTATTGCACAATGTGCAAACACTACAAAATAAATATTGATTGTGGAGTAGTTTGCATAGATAGATGTATCCTAAATCCTAAACCCAATCATTCTCTTTGTCTCTTATGTTTAATCTCATAAATTTGATTTTATAATTTTTTACTTGTATCGAAATTCACGTATTGGTTTAGTTATCATGTCGAAACAGCCTGAGCTTATGTTTTCTCTTATTATTGACAAGCTACGCAGGTTTAATATGTCTTCTCTTCCCAAACTCAAGGCTGACTTATGTCTTTACCTTGCACGGGTCGATAAGGAGGTGGAAAGGTGGAAGGGGAAGATTCTATTTTTTGATTCGGATGAAGTGCGAGGTCTACTACGTCGAGGAGACGACGAGAAGTTGCATTGGACTAAACATGCAAATTCTGAATTTAGGTTCATGGAGATTTGCACCGGAATTGCATACACAGGAGAGGTAGAGGCGCCAATTGTACAAGCGCCAAGAGTAGAAACAGAGTTGGAAAGCCCTAGAGAGTAGATTACAAGTTGGCTTCGGGACTACAACGACAATGATGATACTCGCAGATCATGGAGCCCTTTCTTTCTAGAGTTGTCAGATGAGTATCTACAAGTGATGGAGGCTATGCCTCCAACTAGGTAGCAATGACAAAAGGAGCCAATGGCAGATGGAGTGAAGGCGCCAGATAACCAGTCTTGAAGAATCAGCTTTGGTACCAAGGTTTAGGGTGGCTTTTTTTTCTAATACAGTAGTGTGGTTTTTGTTTTTTCTAATACAACTATCCACAAGTTGTAGTAGAATTAGCCCATACATTGTATGTTTCTTTGTAATTTAGGCCTTAAACTACGTCCATGCATTGTATGCAATGGTAGATGGAGGCAACAACAACAAACGATGTGAGCTTGTGCGGGGGCAAACGGAGATAGTGTGTGTGTGTGTGTTTTTTTTCTAATACAACTGTCTACAAGTTGCAGGAGAATTAGCCCATGCAGTGTTGTTTCTTTGTAACTTAGGCCTGAGACTACATCCATGCATTGTATGCAATGGCGAATGGAGGCAATAATTGCAGACGCTGTAAAGGGGTAGAAAGACATAGTATTTTTTTTTTTTTGCTAGAACGATCTGCAAGTTATAGTGGAGTCAGTTCATAGAGTGCATTTTGGTTTATAACTAAAGCCTTCACTAGTTGTGTGCAAGTACCTGTATTTTTTGGATCAGTAAATATATTTTGCTTATAAAATGTATATTCTTATATACATTTATCTACTTAGCAGTTGTCATAGTCGTTTGCAAAACGTGCATAGACTATACTATATGCTACGTACAGCTTTGTACAAAATCTACAAATTGTACAATGACATTGAAAGAACTTGGCGTTGTCTTCTATGTGCACCTCTTGCCTATAACTGCCTTATTGGTGGCCCGTTAATGTGCTAGCTTCAAGGTTGTTGTCTCCCACAAGTACCACAAATTTTACAGTGTGTTGGATAGACATCCAGACACATCTGAGTCCGATGTGCACATTGCATTGCAATAGCAGTTTCAGAAATGCTGGATACGCGCCCAACACAAGTTATTTCCTGAGAAATCCACAGAAACTTGGAACTTCATAAATCATAATGCAATCTTTAGTATCACATGTCACACAGCGATTGGTGATGTGGCGAGGGATTGGGGATATGGTGAATTGGACGATCGTCAAATATAGAATCACGGCAATGAGTGCTGCCACACTTACAACGGAAGGGAACTACATAATCCGTTTCTGACGTTGCAAAGGTACAGCCATAATCCCAACTCAGCTCTTCCAAAGCTGGAATGTCTACTTGTGCAAAAAATGCAATACGGTAGAGCCTTGGGTCTATGCAGCTGCCTTTGACGGGTACATCAATTAGGTTGGCATCTCCACATCTTCGAAACAAACGACTACATATGATGAGATTCAAAGAAGTAAGAATTTGTATAGTTTTCATCACAACAAATGCAATACAAAATCGGAATACAAAATCACAATATTCAATTTGTGGCAAATACCTGTGGTTTAGAAATCTACTGACATTTTCCCAGGTTGTGCTGTCTATGGACAATGCAATATCATCAGTCACCAGCTTCTCGGATTCCCAATCAGCATCAAGTGCAAGCGTATACGCCTCGAATTTCCCCAGTTTTGCACAAGTCCTCCGTTCCATGAGCTCAGAATTTGTAATTATCTCCCCTACATATTCAAAAACAAAAGTACCTTTTTGGATGTGTTTTTTTGCCCGTAGTCCCCAACCCTTCTCTCCAGCCCAAAAAACCTCCATGGGAATACGTAATCCCTTCTGAACAACTCTATTCCCGCAAGAACTATAGCAGGTGCAAGAACTAGTGCATTCTTGAAGAAAAAACCTATTGTTGTGACCAGGGATGTTGAACCTTGTTCCACACAGCATTCTTCAGTGCAAAATACCAACTCTTCCATCAAAACCTAACAATTGTAAAAATCACTACATAGTCAGCACACAATGTACAAATCAGTATATATTCTATACGCAAAGTACATGCATGGTCATACATAGGAACGGTAGCAAAAAATGAAAAAATGTGTAATGAAATGAACTCTCTTCATTCAAGCAAAACTTACATGGCGTAGGCTGGAACTTTGTAGACGCCCTCGTTTGTTATATGCCAACCGCATAAGGTTTTTCACCCCACAGCAACATGCATGCCCGTGACAGGAAATGTCTCCGCATTGGCAAGGAGCGGGTAAATCTACTTTTACCTTGGCCAAATTTTTAGAAGCAACTGTAGAAAGCTTGGAATGAAGACAGTAAGAAAATTCCTCCAAATCATGGAATCCCTTACTTGCCACACATATCGTGATTGGAACTCTTTCTAATCCGTTGGACAAGTCGCGTGCATCATACCACAATTGTGCCTATGGACAGAAATCCAACCTCAGAAACATGTAACCTAGTAATAGTGGATTCAATGATTTGGAGGAACGGAACTGTAAACAAGAGACAAGAGGGTGGCTTTGGTGCCCAATTCACCGATGCTGTTTTGCTCCCTTTGGGTCTAACGGCTTTCGCTTTCTTCAGATTTTGCTTCCCCGTCATTTTAGACCTTTGCCTCTTTCCCCTAAATTCCACATGAAGCACATATCTGTAATACTTGCACAATTGGCTTGTATGTTGTAAACTTAAAAGACAAAATGAAATGACAAGCGAGGGTCTCAAAGGAAATCATACCCAGATCTTGTTGTTGGTCCCGCTTCCTCAACCTCATCTTCACCTTCTTTTCCAATGGCTTCTTCATCTACACCCTCTATGATGCTAGGATGGCCGTCCTCCCCAGATGCAACAATGGTTCCGTCAATCAACCCTTTCTTGGTAGTAGGGCCTTTTCCCCCTTCAATTTCGTTAGTGGTTTTGTCACCACCTCCCTGTGTGTTGAGAGTGGCTTCTTCAACAACGCTTCTTTCACATGTGTTGACAGTGGCTCCTTCAACAACATCGCATCCCGATCCTAAACCACCACCTTCAGGTCTAACGGTGGCTTCTTTAGCAATGCCTCCCTCGTCGACAGCAAAAATAGACACGGATCTATTGGCCTTCACTTTCTTCCGCTTTGGCTTCTCCATGTCCCTAGACCTCTTCCTCTTCCCCCTAAATTCCACATGAAGCACATATTTGTAACACTTGTACATTTGGCTTGTATATTGCAGACTTAAAGGACAAAATGAAATGACAAGCCAGGGTCTCAAAGGGAATTATACCAAGATCTTATTGTTGTTCCTGCTTCCTCAACCTCATCTTGGCCTTCTCCTCCGATTGTTTTTTCAACAACGCTTCTCTCACCTAAACCACCATCCTCTGTAGTGACATTGGCTTTCTCAGCAAAGCCTCCCTCAATGACCGCAAATACGGACTCGGCCGCCATACTAGTGGCCTTTTCACGCTCTACTACCCTAAATCCTTCATTAGCAATTGTGGCAGTAACCACTGTGACAGATGCATCATCAAGAACTGAAATAGGGACTTCACAAGCACTAGTGACAGTGGCATGACCAGATTCAACATCAACAACACAATCATGGACTGCTAGAATGCCCTTTGCAATCCTCTCCGCCGGGGCTTCATCAAGAATAGAATAGTTGGCCATCGTTGCCATTGTGACCTCATCCCTCCCCTCCCCACCAAGGTTTAGGGTATTCCCAAAACGTCCACTATCACCGACCATCCTTTCATCACCATCATGATCTTTATTGCGACATTGTGCCCGTTGATTTGATTGGCTTACACATTCGACACAGGAGGAATTGTACAAATTTGTACAGGAAAGACATTTTCCAAATGTGCTTCTACATTTCAAAAAGAACACATTATACAAAATTTGCATAAATGTACACAATTAACTGCATTTTCCTGATGTGCTTCTACATTTCAAAAAGAACGCATTCTACGAGATTTGTGTGAATATTTAAATTTGTTCACAAACTGTACTTTTCAACTACTCTCTCACATTCCAATAAACACTAATTTGTGCATTTTAACCCCTCTTCAACATTTTGAACACTAATTTGTGCATTTCCAAAGCAAAACCTAGCAAATATGACTAGAATCTAAGAAACTGCATCTGGTGACGAAGACCTATGTCTCTTCCTTGAACCCTTTCTACACATGAAACAAAACGCACATTTGGAGTTACAATAAGTTGTGGAATTAACAAAAATTATAGAAAAAAAAAAATTAGGGAAGGTCGAACAGAGATCATACCCAGACGTGTCTAAACCTGCATTATGCATTGCTGTAGTACATTCCTCACACCCAATATAGAAGGGTTCAATACAACCTCGCACCACAAGGTTGTTCCCTCCCTTTGAGCCGTCAGTGGTTGAAGTGAATGGGAGCGCCCCTGTCGTGTGTTCAGACAATGCAGTGATTGAATTGATGGGGAGCGTCTCCATCCTACATTCCAACACATTGTATTATGAGTTTAGAATTTAGAAATACTTTGGTGAATATACTAAACAAATATGAAAAGAATAGAAAGTCGAATGGAATAATTGAAAATAATACCCAATTGATATTGGTGCAGGAGGTATTGTTGTTGCTAATGAGGTTGTTTTTGCTGATACAGTTGCTTGTGTTTGTTCTTGTAAGCTCTGAGCTGGACTCTGTAGAGCGGTGTTGTGTTCTTTGAAAACCTGATTGTCATTGCCACCTATTGGTGTAGAAGAATTTCTTCTCTCTTCTTTTGCCTCTTCATCCGAGGAAGTAAGTGCTGCACCAACACAAGGCCTTCAATTTAGTAAACTAAAACCATGTTCGATATCCATATCAAGTACAAACATTCAAATATGATACAAGTCGTAGTATAAGAGGTACAAACTTGTGCAATATGTACAAGTTCGGTATGCATATCAGGTACAAACATTCAAACATGATAGAGGTCGTAGTATAAGAGGTACAAACCTGTGCAATTTGTATAAGTTCGGTATCCATGTCAGGTACAAACATTCAAACATGATAAAGTCACAGTAGTAGAGGTACAACCTTGTGTAATTTGTACAAACAAGTTGTACAAATTATACAATACAAGTACAAAAAAAAATATCAAAATACAACACCGCCTGCCTAAGTACAAACAACATGTAACCTAAACACAAAATGAACTTGTTACTGTACAACAAGTATATACAAGGGTTATCGAGTACAAAATCGGTAATCCCAAAACACCTTGGATTCAGAACATATCCAATAAGTTCCAGATCTGTACAAACTCAAGCAACAAAAGTGTAGACAATACAACCAGGTGGGCAAAAAGAAAAATCAAGTACAAATGAATCATCTCGTAAACATTTCTTGTACCAATCTACACGAAACATTTAAAACAGTGTACAATTGACAAATACACAATACAATCTATACAACAACTATTACAACCTGTACAACTATTGCAACAAAAACTACCTTTCTCCCAATCCCTTGAAAGCACAAACAACTTGAATATAATACACTGTACCAATGAAGGGGGCAGAATACCAATCATAAAGAAGTTGTGTAATATTACCTTCAAGATCTTCCATGGCTTGGCTACGTTGTTGGATGGCAGTACGAAGTTTAGCTACGGCGTCAGTCCTAGCTGCTAATCCTCCAGTGATAGCAATGGCACACTCTGCTGTCAACTTTGTCCACTCTTCACTTCCACCTCCAGGACGTCCACAGCCATGAACACCCCTAAACCCAAAACTCATGATCCATTCAATGGGTTGAACTTGCTTGCAACCCAAAGCACAACATTCTGTGCTATCAGTGAAGTTTACTAACGCACACCATGGGTGATAAAGGTGTTTGCAAGCCGTGACAATCATCTCGTAATGAGGAAAGGGAAAACCGCAAAAGGAGCAGTTAGCCACTTGGATAGAACTTGCTCCATTGCTTGCTCCCCCTATGACGTAGACCAACGGTAATGGACGCAAGTGAAAACCACAAGATGCACGGCTAAGATAAGTATGCTCTTCCTTGAGAGCACAAACCAGCATTTGCGTTTTGAGAAGTTCGTTTTTTTGAAAGGAGAGAGTGCGCTCTAAAGTTGCGGCAGTCTTCTCCAACTTCTTCACTTTTCGGCATGCGGTCTGTACTAGCTCTTCATATGCCTTTGCCTTTTGCATCAACATCAAGTCCAGCGTTCCATCCTTGGTTGCTTCATGTACCTGTTTATAATACCTCTTTTGTTTAAGATTCATAAGCGCCACCATCCCCTTGTTTTGATTCACCTTCTCGATATGCTTTTCTAAAACCACCTTACTCTTCTGCTCATCATCCATCTTGGTCTCGAGCTCTAAGTTTGACACCGCCAACAATTGGCTCAAATACTCTAACCTGGAGTTACACTCACCATCCTCCAGAATTATTGGGCCCATTGAGCTCCCTTTCCCCTCACAAACCTCTGATTGCAGCTCTCGAGGATCCACATGAAGTTTTCGCCATGCAGTGCGCTCAGTCACCTTACCAGTGTCCTTCACCTTTGCCTTCATTTTATCCAACCTGATAAGGTTCCTCGCATGCAACTGCCGTTGAGTTTTGTTTGTTGCTTCCCCGTAAGCAGCCCAATTGACCGGAATGTTTTCTTCTTCTAGAACAATTCCCCTCGCCATTTTGTGAGGAAGCAAGGTTCGCAGAGCTTCTCGTTGATAGAGAGCTTGTAAGAGCTCTGTGATCCTCTTGTGGAGCCTCAGAGACTTCACTTGATTCCAGTAATAGCCATATCGTCCCCCAGGTCCCACCGCCTTTCCAAATAGGGCCACACATTTTCTATCATCAAACCGTTTGCCTTCCCATTTCGTTAAGTGATTGGGGAGGTACCCTTCGTCCTTGAATCCGTACTTCTCCACAAAATCAGCTTTTGTAAGCGCCGGTGGTGGATCGGAGAGCTTTTCCAACTCATCATCAGCATCGAACTCCACTTCCTGTGGAGCATCAGCGCCCTCCTCGCTGCCCTCGCTGCCGTTACTCTCTTCGCTGTCCTCGCCCTCCTCGTCGCCCTCGCTACCCTCGTTGTTGTAGCCCTCGTTGCCCTCTTTTTCTTGTGCATCAAGGACTAAACGTATCGTCTTTACAAAGGCTAAGCCTTTCCCTCTCACCATAAGTTTTGGTGACCCTGAGCCTCTACCTCTTCCCTCCACTGTAAGTCTTGGCGAGGCAGAACCTTCACCTCCTCCTTGCAGCACAAGTGTTGGTGAGCCTAAACCTTCACCTCCTCCTTGCACCGTAAGTCTTGGCGAGGCAGAACCTTTACCTCCCTTGTGAGGAATCTTAGAAGCAGAGCCTCTCGCTCTCAACTGAACCATTTTGTACAATTCTGCACCCCCAAAACAAAGTGTGATAGGATAGTATAAAATGTATAAAGGTTTGTCTACACCCAGAACAATAATGAGGGAAACAACATAAAATAGTGACAAGGAGATGCAACCCTAAGCACTGAGCATTTGTCTCGACATGAAAGAAAAGGAATGCAATGGAAAATTTGATGAAACCAAATATTGAAGGAGACATGCCGAGCAAACTTGCTGTCACCTACGACAGCAGTACAAAGTACAAACAGTACAAATCATTAGGAAAATTATGAACATAAAGAATGCCCCCGAGTTTTGGTAGTGCAAGCCTAATTCAAGTGGCCTAGATTGCCCTATAGTCTTGTCCTTCAACTTGACTTGAAACATCAATATCTTGTGTGATGTACATATTTGCTAGGACATGTCAATCCAAAAAAATATTGGGAAAAAGATACAATGCGTACTTCACAAGTTATAAAATATTTAATCATGCTTCAAACTTCTCTTGTTGTACACAATGGATAGGCTCTTCAATTAAATACAAGCTAGCATGGTACCACAAGTCACTTTCGTGATGAAGTAGAGCAACTCTCGGCCAATGGGAGTAGGGTTTCATATTCTAAAGCCATCATGATTGTTAGCATTCATCTTGAGCGGAAATAGGGGAATTGTCTTGGTCAATAAATATTGAAGTACAATTAAAGCAATTAATCGGGGTCTTGAGATTTCATTTTAAGGGGCACTCTTTGGATTCATAATTTTCCTAATGTTACGATCCAACGTGTAAACATTGTACGAATAGTACAATTGGGAACTAGGGTTTTCTCAATGCTCCTCAACAAATTCAAGCAGACCTGAAGCTTCTCTCATGCCTTCAAAAGGACCATAAGTAGAGAAAACTGTAAACAATGCCTCGGGTTGATCTTAAATGGATATAATTTTCTTCAAGAGGAAAAGTTAAAGACACCAGCTTGTACATTGTAATGAGACGTAAACTAGTGAAGGTGCATTGTAATCCATGAACTTTTGCATCGCAAGCGATGCAATTTTGAAGCACAACTCAAAAACTCAAAACCTCAAAAACTTAAGAATGGCTTTACTTGAAACAACGAGTTTGGTACAATTTGCCTCCTTTCTATCCACCCTATTTAACTATGGATAAATGTTGCGCACTCTCCTTGCAAGCTTTGACAGAGTTTATTGGACAAAATTGCCTCACAAAATGCTTTCATTGGATCCCATGGTCATCACAGTAGACTAGCAATGCTACTCGCGAACACTGGAACCAACGCATGTCCAGTCCTTGAATTGGGGTTTCATGCACGTGAATCCACCCTAAATCATTCATAGAAAACAACTCAAGTAAGATGGAGTTGCTAAACAAGAAGCTATGTCAAAAACAACAAGCAATTCAAAAAAACAAAGGTAGAAGAAACCTACCAAAGGGAGATGATGCACAATGCAGAAGAAAATACAATGTACTTCCTTCGAAGACTCCTTTGCCGTTCCTCCATAGCGCAAGCGCAACACATGCAAGTCTCCAATGGAAGCCAATCTTCACAATCCTAAACACAAAAGGCGCGAAGGCAACGCAAAACCAAGCTCATCGACAACAAATGAGGTAACATGACGGACTGAGTAGAGACTCTTGTGAACTATAGTACCGGTCCCCGTTTGAACATGAACCGGGTACCACCGGTCACCTGCTTTACGGACTTGACCGGTTGCCATTGTATAACCGGTTAAACTTGTACCCACCAATCAATGCAAGGGCGCAAGGCATGGCGTAAAATAAAAGTTGTCTTCACTCATCATCATTTTTAGAAATGACACATTAGGACCCTGAAAGGTCAATCAGTGTCATTTGTAAAATTCAATCAATTATAACAATTATAATTTAAAGAAATATATGATTGTTCTTGTTGTTTTAATAAAAATTACAATGACCTTAAAAGAAAGAAAATGGATTCTAAGAATCTTTTATTAAAAAATAGACTTTGTTGTAAAAAGGTGAAAAAATATGGGTGTTTTGTGGTGTTAAAGAAAATGCATAACCAAAAAAGGGGAAAAAATGAATTATAGTCCCTCTATTCCACTACAAAGTACAAACCTCCTAAAATCTTCCCTTTGAGAAATTAACTTAATTGTTTTTTAAGTCATAGTGCTAGCAATACATGCATTGAAGAACAATTAATCCATCCCCCATATCTATGTAGAATGTTTAGTTTAGGTGCTATCATGTAGACATCCCAAATCCTTGTGCAAAGTATGATTTTTGAGGGGAATGCTACAAAGGGAGCAGGGAGCGATGAGCGGTGAGCGGTGAGCAGGGATTAGTGAGCGGGGACGAAGAATAATGAAAGAAAAATTGAAAAAATAGTTAGAATTCTTAAGAAAATTGCAAAGGAAAAAAAAAGGGGTGAATTTTTGGAAGAAGTTAGATGAAACGACACAAAAGTGGATGAAAAAAGTGGATGAAAAACGTAGACGACAAAAGTGGATGAAAAAAGTGGATGAAAAAGGTGGATGGTTCATGAAAGCACAATTCAGTGAATAGTATGGCTGAATGCATTGCTGAAGACATGAGAAACTTGGGTGAAAGTTGAAGAAGAGAGGTTGAAGAGCAAGGTGAAATGAGCAATTGGGTTCATAAGCAAACAACTCCTAAACTGAATTCATTGTCAACACTAGGTACACGAAACCTTGTTCATATTTATTCTTTCTTTATGATTTGAAGTAGCAAAGCTAAGCACTACAATTTAATTATTTCAAGTGGATTAGGGTTTAGTTCAAGAGAAGATAGAAAGGTGAGGTTTAGGGTCAATGTCATACCTTTTATATTACCAAATTGAAATGTTTTTGTTGAGCACAATGTAAACATGTGTTGCACATTTATCCAAAAAGGTTCTCCAAGTGTAGGGTCAAAAAATCTTTATTGAAGTCAAAACTGAACAACATCCTAATTTTACTTCAATTTCAGAATCCTACTTTCCTCACAAGTAATTCAGTATGCCACTCAAGAGTATTTGCTTCACTTCGTTGAAGCTAAGAGTGGCACAATGCATAAACAGATCTGTTGCAGGCTGTAGTTTGCAAATAATAGTGAAAATGAAATACAAGTGCTTACAATTTGCCCATGTTCCACATTTACCCAAGCACCTAAGTTTCATTTCCTTGAAATTTGGACAAGTGCAGTCCGGAAATGACAAAATTGTCATCAAGTATTTTTCTGCCTTCGGCTCCATACCAAATGCCAATGAAACTATACACCCAAATCCTGGATGAGGAACCATTGTCACTTTATCAATTCGTGCAACCAATGTCAAAGCAGAAGCACAATTGTTTTGGTGCTTAATTGTAGGAGATTTCGGGTTTCGACAGACTACCTTCCCAACACGAGCATTTGGATGTTCATCCGCTGAAGAAGGAATAGGGTACGCCTCCAACAATTCTGCACTTGTTGTACCCCCGAACAATCGCCGTGGTGAAATAAGTTGACGCTGTGGAAGTTGAAAACCTGCGTTCTCAAGGGCTAAAATCTCAGACAGCAAAAGCTTTGTTCCGATTTTGACGGGCCAAACATCAGGAATTGCTGGTGGGATCGAAACCCATTTCCTTCGCATCCCCTTCACACATCGCTCAATGTCGTCATTGCAGAAAAAGAACTACATTTTATCACTAGTATTCTTCCTTTAATTCACCATCATACCTGTGTATGTTGGAGCTGCAGTAGCGACATTATTTTGAATTATCTGAGCAATACATTTCTTCTTCGTAAAAGCCTGGAGGGCAAAGCATGCTTTTGCTGATGTTTTTGGTAAACGAGCTATGTGCCATTTTGACTCATCACAAGCAGTCTCTTGAATTCCGGACACATGACTCGGTCTAGCGGTAGTCCTTGCTCCCAAATCGTCTTCGGTTTCCGTACAGTCTTCATCTTCGTCCTGTATCATGAGGGGCACACCCTCTAAAATTGGATTCAGAGAGTGCGTAGATGAATTGGTGTGGCAAGACATATTTTTGATCTTTCCATTTAAAGTCAGTATGGAGCGGAAAGTCGAAAATTTAGCAACCGGATTTGTTCAGGGAACGGGTAAGATCCAGAAGTAGTACCAGATAATGTTGTAGAGACCGGTGGCAGAATAATTCCGGTTTATTACGACGGAATACCGGAACGGAAAAATTCCGGACCCTACAGAACGGATTCTATCCGGATTAAGTCCCAGAACGGAACGGATGATTTCCGGACTTGGACCGATCGGATGGGAACGGGAACGGATGATCAGGAACGGAAGACCGGATCCATTTCTGGAAAGTATATAAGGCCTGACATTTTCAGTTGGCCCATTTGCTCTCAGGCGCTTCGTTGTGTGTTTTTCAACCCTCAGCGTTTTCCGCCTTTTCTGTGAGTTGGTTTTCCGCGCGTGTTTGGTGGCGCAATTTTCTGTGACGCGGCTGTCAGTATTAGCAACGGGTGTTTTGTCAGAGCGGGCAGTTGTCAGCGGCGCGGGTTTCAGACTGTGCGCTGAGGCGCTGGTGTGTGGAGAGGAGTGTGTGTGTGTATGTGCAGGTGGTTATTATGGGCAGATTACTTGTGATTGTGAGTGTGTGTGAGGAACGGGACGTGCGGCTAGGAGAGGAGTGAGGTAGTTTTCCGGATAGTTGCCATGCCGCAGCTACGTCGGAAGAGAACCGAGTCCACTACACCCCCACCCTCAGGGATAAAGCTGAAGAAAGTAGTTCCGCTCATCCCTTCCACAGAGCCGGAGAAAAGCAACTTGATGGCGGACTTAACCGCAATGGGGTGTCTAGGGTTAGCAGAGATACCCTGGGGTTTCAAGGAGGAGCGGATGGTGAAGGAGCTGAAGGGCAAGGTGTCGAATCAGTTCGACAACACGGCGCGGGGAATGCCGCACAAATGGACGGAGGCGCACTGGAGGGCCGTATACGGGTTCAAACACCAGGGGCACGGACCGGCCGGGAAGAAGGTAGACTTCCTCCAAAACAAGTTTAGTGGCACCCCTCACCCGAAGGACGGATACCGGATCATGGACTGCAACGAAGACAAGCATAGGCACCTGTTGAAGTTTCTGCTTCCGGTCCTTCATCCGGAGAAACCAACCCGGATCACGATCGGCCTGGCCAACACCATTTTCGGTGCGCTGATCGGAGACCGGAAAGTGGACTGGGGCCGGATCATACAGGACCTGATCACCCGGTTACTGAAGAACCTCGGAGGGAGTAGGGCAACTCCGATCTCCCCCTACCTCTTCCACCTCTACCACCATCTACAGCTCCTTTCGGATACGGAAGAGAAGACGTGGCACACCCAGAAGATAGTCTTGACGTACGGGGAGACGTCAACGGATGATGAGGAGAGCTCCGAGTCCGAGACAGAGCGGGAGGACTCGGATAAGGGAGAGGAACCGGAAGTTCCGCTCGTGAAGCGGCAGAAGACCACACCGCCGAACACGAGGGGATCTCCTCCGGTCCGACACAATCCGGGAACGGAAGGCAGAGCAGGACCATCCGAACCGGGTCAGGCCGAACCAGCAGTAGAGGAAACGGATCCCAGTGATCCGTTCCTGCAACTGACGGAAATCCTGTGCAACATCCGAGCGGATTGGGAGGTCAAGCGGATCGTCCTGGAGAACATCGCGGGGATGGTCAATGGCAAACCGGATCATACTCTTCCGACCGTGGTAGGGAATTGCATCGCCTCGCCTGCGGATCTCGCCAAGTTGGAGGAGGAAAACCAGAAACTTCATGAGGAAGTTGACGGTTTGAAGGCGGAGCTCCTTGTTCTCAGGGACAACGAGGCCGCTACCAAGGAGATGGCGGCGGAGACCGTCAAATTGGCGGAGCACGTGAAGGCAACATTCGGGGAACCCGGATCGACTGTCATCCGGGCTCAACTGTTTGACGAAGAGGTGCACAAGGAGAAGAAACTATCCGGAAGCCGGATAGTCCGGATTCTGTCCGACTTCTCCGAAAAGGTGGAGACGACTTTGGTGAAGGTTCGGGAGGCGGCCGAACGGATGGAAGACTGTAGCCGGAGATTGACGGAAATTCCGGTCAGACTCTCCGATCTGTCTCTACCAGATATTTCCGAAGGGTTGCCTCAGAGACCAGGGAAGGACAGGACGCCGCAATCCAAGAAGTCAGGGCGAGCGTCAACGGGCAACCGGGAGGCGGCAATTCAGTTGTCGGAGTCTCCTGCGAGTCCGGTTACTGGAGCTCCGGTTGCAACAGACGGAGAACGGAATCGGAACCTCACCGAGGTCTTCGAGCAGATCAGTAGGGCGGAAAGCCCGACTATAGGATCTAGGGTAGCAGAGCCGGATACGTAGGTATTAGGACTTTCCTATTTTTGTAGTTTTTAACTTAGGAACGGATCAGGAGGAAATCCGGTCCGGTTTAGGAACTTGGAGCGGGTTGGAATCCGTTCCGGTTCAGAAGTAGGTAGGAACGGATCCGCCGAGCGTTAATCGCGGCGGACTTGTATGGCGCTTTTTGCTTTTTTGCCCATTATTTAAGTCAGTCCCCTCGCGGTGGACTGGGAGTCTTTTCCTTTGCATTATCTTTGTGTATTTTATTCTCTCTTGCTTTGCGTGTGTATCTCCCGAGTTTGGCAGGGCGGCGTGACGCGGAGTTAGGAAGGCGCAAGTGGTTTTGCAGGCGACATTCTCCCTTTGGTGCTTATTTTCCGTGTCTGAGTATATGAGAACGGGTAGAGAAGAGTTGGGAGTGTAACTCTAGTGCCTCAGCGCTTCTAGGACTTAAGATTCCGGGTGAGAAAGCCGTTGTTAGGCTAGACGAGAGAGAGGGATTCCTTAATCGTGCTAGAGCTCCTGGGTGGGGAACCCAGTTGAGTGTCCGATCTCCTGTGAGGTCTCACCGTCTTTGTGGCAAACGGAAGAGTTCTGGTTGACGTTGGAACGGACGGATACACTTGTAGCCACCTGGCTCCCCAGGAACGGAAAGTCGTGTCAAAGTCGTTGTAGTATGAGAAGATCGTACGGGGGATCTCTGTGTGACCTACAGTCCGGATCTTTGTCTGGATTGTTGTGAGGGATCAAACCGGATCTGAAGTATTTTTAGAATTAACAGGTAGAAAGTGGGTCTTCAGCCACTATAAGTCACGGAAGGAGTGGTGGGCCTACCGCTCACAAAATCAAGCGGCGACCCCTCTGATGGTAAAACAGAGGCAAAACCAAACCGGATTGAAGAACGGGTGTGGACGGATCATCCGGAACGGATTGGTCCAGAGAGGAAACCAGGAGCGAAACTCGTTAGGGAGCGGATCCGTTGCAGTCTGACGGAACGGATAAAATCTGGGAAACCGGAAAAGTGAAGGAACGGATCCGTTCCGGACCAGATTGCTAGAATATCAGTTTTGAACGGGATAACGGGTTGTCGTCTCGGGTTATTTGTGTATTTCCGGTTCTAGATCTAGAACCGGATTATAGAGTTTTGGGAGCTGTCCTATCTTAATCGCTTAACTAAGCCAGATACTTCACAGAATCTCGCGGGTTCGATCTTTAGAGTCACTTAGTTATACTCTACAGTGATTTTTGTGAGTATAACAGGGAATTTACTTACCCTGTGTTGCGACAATTGGCTCTCCTAGATCTAGTTTGAATACGCGGATGTGAGAGGTTCACCTTGTCAGGTCTATGTGAATCGTGTTCGCAGCCTAGAGCCATGTCAGCTTTTCTTTTTTGCGATCCAAAGACCTCTTCACCTTCAAGATGGGGCTCTCGATTGATGAATTCTTCTACATCTGAAATGTTGGCAATGGCTTCAGTTAGCGGTTTTGGATTCCCAGTTCGCTCCGTCGATCGCTATGCAGCTTTAAGCAACAACTCTTCCTTGCCCGGTCCCGTTCCGCCCTGGTTCCCCTTGAGGTATTGGTAATATCTTACCATTTGAACAAAAGCTCTAACAAAGTCGTCCACCGTAGCAACGTACAGATCCCTACCTCTATTTCCAGATTGTTGTAGCCATTTATTGTGTACAGTCTCGGCTAAGTTGTAGAAAGGCATTTCTGCCCGCTCGTTCAAAGATAGATCCTGCAATGTCCAAGAACACACTGAGACCCCGAATAAAGAATCTGTCAAAGCGGTTCAGAAGCATGTCAATGATTTTTGGCAGTAGCCCTCTAAAGTATAGGGTCATTTGACTTCTAAGTAGAACCCATCCTAGGTAGGCGCAAACGCGAGAAGGGCTCGCTAGTGGACTACATGGAATTGCATTTCAAAAGCAAATTTGAATGCGTCAACCGGTAGCACAAAGTGCGATTGTTTGCAAGCCCTCTCCCCCAGTAGGGGTCTCTCGGTCCTGAGAGAGTGCAATCAGGGTAGAAGGTATGTAAAACTTTTCGCAAATCCAAGGAACTAAAAATTCACTGCTTGGTAAGTGAAGTGGAAGATTACAAAAATGTCTCATGAATGGCAAATTGCGGTTTTAGGGTTTAGGGTCGATAACATACCAATTGTTGATATCCACCCCATTGTTTGTAGCAGAAATGCCAGAAGGCCAGCCACAACCCTAGACGCCGTAGTCCAGGTTCTGAAGTGGCTCCTGATGACAGCCACCATGCCTTGATGGCAAGATATCGGGTTTCAAACTCCTCAAGAGAAGTGGCACTCTTATATTGTTTGCATAATATTCGGTGTTGATCTTGTAGGTCGCCACGAATGTCGGCTTTCGTATGCTTCTCCATGGACTGAGTCCAGTGGAACAGACAAGTCCGCTCCCTCTCTTTCATTGGTTCCGAGCTCTCTCCTGATCCGTAGACAATTCTAACTGCATTCCAATTCGCTTGAGCACTGTCCGCCATGAAGCCCTTGAACTACGGATCATGAACACCGTTCCTGTGAAGAACAGAATTTAAATTCCTCCAAAATAAAACTTGAGCCGCACAGTCTTCTGATTGCATATCACAGCACGCAACGGTCATTACATGGCAATAGGCGGAGTCATAGACATGGCAAGCCATGGTGGTCCAGCCTACAACACGTTTCACATGGTCAAACATGATCCACGCGTCTTCGAGGTCATTTCCTGGTTGCATACGCTTCACCAAGTCCACCCCACTACCCGGACCTAACTCAGACATCTTGAACACAAAAACCTTGTCTACATCAGTTCCTTGACCAGGGAACTTGCTCTCCTGAATGAATGCCCAAGTGCTGGCGCCTCTTAACTTTGTTATGCTATCGATGACTCCAAATCTCCTGAGATACTTGAATGATGCTACCTCATTTCGGATACTTGGAGAGCTCAAATACTTGCACTTATCTAGTACGGGAACAAGTTCATCGAACTCAAGCGTCTTTGCCTGTTCGCCTTCCACCTGCAGGATGAGGCCGCCGAGTAGATTCTTTGTAGCCTCCAAAACAATAGACGAATTCGTGGCGGAGGGGATTCGCTCCAGTTGCTCTGAAATTAGCGATTGAGATTTCTCTTGCATGTCGCGCAGTTCACCATCCTTCACTGGGTGTTCGTGCTTTCCAAGATGAACA
Source organism: Thuidium tamariscinum (assembly GCA_947034885.2). Classification (NCBI taxonomy): domain Eukaryota; kingdom Viridiplantae; phylum Streptophyta; class Bryopsida; order Hypnales; family Thuidiaceae; genus Thuidium; species Thuidium tamariscinum. The sequence goes on from OX344758.2 coordinate 16,160,213, forward strand.
AACGCTCGGGACATATTATCTCCACCAAAGACGTAATACACTCGAACATTGCAGCGCGCAATACAACTGGGAGGCTCCTTGCAGACCTTGCAAAGAAGTGTCAACCTTGCTAGATGTTTTTCCCCAACTGCAAGAGGAGAAGGTGACACGCCTTCCCATTCCATCTCATTCACGCTTTGCAATCGGTGAACACGGCCAAGGAATTCGCAGCTACTATTTGTGCAACGAAGATGACTAACGCAGACTGATGTTCGAAACAGCAGGCCCGTGCGGTTCACAATATTCGTTGTAGCAGCTTTGGTCCACACATGTCCGTCATGCCGCCTATCCATTCCATACATTTGCTTCGATTGGGATGAACCCTCCAAGCTCTCCACAGAAGGCAACTCAAAAATAACATCACCATTGAAATTGGACGGCAAAACCGGGAGCCTACGAATGACGATTACATTATAATCAATTCTAGATAGTACGTTCCTACAGCCTTTCAAGAGACTCAATCCTCTCAAGTTATCGATCACAGACGTAGCGTACCCAATCCTTTGGAGGGAATCTCCCAACACCAATGCTGGCGCACCTTTCTCAGTTGGAAGGGTAGACACAGAAGCAGGGAATGGTACCGTAGATGGAAGGGTAGGTGAGTGGCCTTCTGAATCAGAGCTCAAGAGATTGAGTTCAATGGACCCCGGTTCTTGCTTCGGGCGCAGCAAGGGAGGTGTTTGGAAGGAGGAAGAGGAAGACCTATTCAAAGAGGAAGCATTTTTGGACCCGCACTCCACAGAATCTATTATGCCATAAGCTCTATAGCTTCCCGGTTTCAAGTGCCAACAAATATTCTCCCCTGAGGACGACGGAAGGTGCCCCACGCTATGAGTAAGAACACCAGAGTCTTCAGCCACAAACTCCTCATCCACATGAATTGAGTCCGGTCTAAATTTAAACCTCAAACCTAGTCTAGTTGCGGACACAGAAGCTAAACCATCTTCCCCGACAGGGAAATACACCGGTACGCCATCATCTGCTGGCCTCATGACCACCATATTTGAGAAGTTGTCCATGACATAATCTACGGCGGCCGACTCCAAGCAAATGACCGTCCAATCCAATCCAATTGATACTCACACAAGTCAAAATTCAATCTAAAACCTCTGAAGCAAAGTGCGTGAACTGACGACTATAACACGTCAAGAAAAACAAAGAGAAAGAACTTTCACAAACGAAAAGAATCCATACAACGACTAGCCTGCTAGGAACAGACAATTCGAACAATTTGAATGTTTTCAACCAACCAAGCTTAAAACGAGGGTTATCATCAAATAGGCTGCCGCCACCAAGAAGGCAAAGGACAGTATCCATTTATGAGAGTCTGTCATCAACACTAATGGAGATACAAGAAGCCGCCAGAGATTCTGAATAAGTACCATCCAGGCATCTGGAACATTCGATGTGCAGATCTGACAAAAGAATTAAATCAGGATATTACTAATATGGGCAATTTCATTAAAATGGCAATATTCCAGTATAGTGGCATTCCATTTCATTACAGTGGCACGGCATTCGATTAGAATGGCACGGCATTCGTTTATAATGGCGTGATATTCCCTACGAACGGGACGGTATTCCATTAAAATGGCGTTCCTGGGTGCACTTGAGGTGGGTCCATGGAGGAGTGTGTCGTGTTCCGAGGGGTCGGACGCGAGGAGGGAAACAAAAGTAGTTGTGAAGTCACTATGCATTTGGGGGGGGGAGGAAGGGACATGATTGTAAAGGACGATATAGAGAGTGGTTTCCAAGGCAACCTTGCATCGCACGGGAGTCCATCGTCCCGAAGTCAACATACAAAGCAACGATGGAAGAGACGTTGATTTGAGCTTCACCTTTTTGAAGGTTCTCCATAAAAGTTTGCGCTTGACCCACTACGAATCAAAGTAGTTTGTACTTCAAAGTTGTCGAAACAGTACGGCACTGGGAATTTGACCAAAGCTAAATTGGTTGGTCAAAAGTGTGTATGGCCACAAAATGAAGGTTGGCAAATCCGAGTTCAAAGATATGAATGTAGCTACCTTGGAATTCCTTTCTTTCAGAAGACTAGGGAATTTGGAAAACCAAGCCTCCCATGTATTGCCCTCTCTCGTCAAAACATTTCTGTATATGATGTGATGCATGATTTTATAGATGTGGAAAACAACAGGATAGTAAGGGTACACCCCAATCATTTCTTGATCGTCAATTATGACAACTTCACAATACGAATAGTGATTACGCCCATTTTCTTGTACTACATACCTTCAAAGTACCGTCGACATTCGCCACGATCTCTGGCTTCTTCATCCTAAAAGTGTTTCTTAGTCTGTAGTCCCCTTTGTCATTGGAGAAATCTGAGAGCTCCATGTCTTTGTTGTCTTTGTTTTTTGTTGTTAGATTTAGATGGCACAATATCTATGTCCAGCTTCCTTTGCAGTGTCCCAAACAGGATATGCCAAAGAGTATGGGGTACTAATTTTCCTGGAATACTTGGGAAGGTACCACCAGGGTTGCTTCCGTCGCGTCACGTCCGTCCGTCAGGATGTCCGTCCGCTGACGTGACGGGGAGCCGAGCGTCCGTCAGGATGAAATTCACGACAGAATCCGCGACAGAGGATGAAAAATCGTGACAGCGGTCGTGGACGGCCTGGAAGGACGTGCTCGGTGGACAGTTCCGATGGACGGTCCTGGCTGACTGGACAGCTTGGATGGACACTCTAGGTTCTGCGGACGGTCCGGATCCGGTGGACGGTTTTAGGGGACGGCCCCGATGGACAGGACGTCCAGTGGACGGCCTGGACGGACGCCTCCAGATCGACGGTCTGGGTACGGTCTACGCTTGGGAAGGACGGCTTGGATTGAGAGGAAGGTTGGACGGCCTGGCCGTGCCGTCGACGGTCAGGATGGACGGCCTGGGCTCCGTGGACTGGAACTCTTTATTTGTAAGACTTAAAAGTCTGAGTTCATATTCGCAATCAAAATTTTCTCATTAGTCTATGAGGTTTAACCATCTCTCAAAAAATAATTTCCCATGGTTTTGTATTTTAGGCCTTCCATAGTCTAAATATAATATATATTCTGTATTTAAAAAAAAGGTTTTCGTGGTTTGAATCAAAAAAAAGGAAATGGTTTGAATGAAAATAACGTTAATGGTTTGGAATTGTGAATAAAAAAAAATGTAAAACTGGTTTTGAAAAAAAATGTGTTAATTGTTCGAATAAAAAAATTATGGAAATGGTTTGAATAAAAAAAAACGTTAATGGTTTGAAATGTTGAATGAAAAAAAAATATAGAAAGGGTTTGGAAAAAAATGTGTTAATGGCTCGACCAAAAAAATTGGGAAATGGATTGGGAAAAAAATGTGATTAGGGTTTGACTAAAAGAAATATGGAAATGGGTTGAAATGTTGGAAAAACAAATTTAGAAATGGTTTGGAAAAAATATGTGTTAATTGTTTGACTAGAATAAATATGGAAATGGTTAGGGTAAAAAAATGGCCAAGTTTTGAGTAAAGAAAAATGGTAATGGTATAGGGTGTTAGAAAGAAAAATATAGAAATGGTTTGGAAAAAAGATGGGTTAATGGTTCGACTAAAAAAAATATGGAAATGGTTTGAATCAAAGAAAAAGAAAAAGGAAATGCTTTGAATTAAAAAAAAGTTAATAATTTGAAATGTTGAATACAAAAAAATATAGAAATGGTTTGGAAAAAAAATGTGTTCATGTTTCGACTAAAAAATATATGAAAATGCTTCGAATAAAAAAAAATATGGAAATGGGTTGAATAAAAAAAAAGGCAATGGTTTGAAAGGTTGGAAAAAAACTTATAGAAAGGGTCGTGAAAAAAAATGTGTTAATGGTTTGACTAAAAAAAATATGGAAATAAGTTGGAAAGAAAATGTGTTCAGGGTTTGATTAAAAATAATATGGAAATGGTTTGAAAAAAAAAACTTTCATGGTTTGAAATGTTGAATAAAAAACATTTAGAAATGGTTTGGAAAAAAAATGTTAATGCCTTAATGGTTAAGGCTCAAATTGGAAATAGTTTGAATCAATAAAATGGGAATGCTTTGAATAAAAAAGAACGTTGATGGTTTGAAATGTGGACGACAAAAAAATATAGAAATGGTTTAAAAAAATGTGTTCATGGTTCGACTAATAAAAATATGGAAATGGGTTCAATCTAAAATATGGAAAGGGTTTGAATCTAACAAATGGAAATGGGTTAGGGTAAAAAAATGGTTATGGTTTGACATGTGGAAAAAAAAAATGTGGAAAAATGCGGTGGGAAAAACTTGGGTTAATGGTTTGATTAAAAAAATTCGAAATGGTGGGAATCAAAAACAAAAGCATATATACTTGTGGCATATGTAAAAAATAGAATTTTGGAAATTTTTAAAAGTGAACTTACAAAATCTACTTTAAGTGAAAGTATGGCATTGGATTTAAATGAACTTGTTGCACATACATTTCAAGCAAACGTATTGAGTATTCTTTTCATTTGTTCATGGTTAAGTTTTCAGTTTAAGTGTTTAACAGACAATACAGTTGTACGAGAAAAATGAAAATGCTTCATTGCCCAAAAAATGTACTTTTGCAACATGAGCAACAAACGCTCGTAAATGGTCGTCATAGCCAAATACTATTTACAATACTAATATACTATACATCCGTCTAATGGCCTAACTCATCACCAGAAGGTATTCAACTTTGTTCTGGTTCTACAATGCCTCTGCCTATACTATTTCTCAAAAAATCTTGCAATCCTTCTCTAGATTGCAAACTGTTCAACGTAGCCACTACGGTCCGATCATATCGATCGTGCAAGTAGGAAGAAATGGTTGACAACATTTGCACCTCATTGAACGTAGTGTCTTCGATGAACCTCATTTGTGCCTCATGATCCATGTCTTGGAGTATTCCGATAGGATTTCCACTGGAGTCAAAAACCACATTCTCTGGATGTGGTTGGCGCACGAACTCTTGTCGGTCCAAGTCCCAATGGCCACCAGCAAGTTGGCCAAAAAATACTCGCCGCCCTGGATCGCCCGCACTAATCAGCTTCTTGCACACCTCCGTAATCTCCGCATCATCGTTCCACGGAATGTCTTGCACGCTGCGCACGGCGAGGTGTCTACTGTCATGGCCCCACTTCCACATCCATATCATGTCATTACCCCAACTCCCTCTATTCTCATCGCCAGGCAAGTTCTCTTCGTTCAACTCGAAGTGTGGGGGCATGTAATCCTCCAACCCAAATTGGACGTACAACCGCCGGTGCAAAGGAGCCTTGCATTGTGCGCACCGCTTTCTTGTGACCATGTGCGGAATGAGACATCCGGGGTGGTACATATGTCCACACGTTCCAAGGCAAAATCCACCCTCGGGTCCAAACGGTTCCATGCAAATCGTGCACGTCGTTCCATCCTTCACAAACTCGGGAACTATGGGCCACAGTAAGGGGGCATTGCCTTCTCTATCCACGGGCTCGTATCGATATCTCGCGGTGTTGAATTGGAAGTCTAGATGCGGATGCCCGTCCCAATCAATGCTTGCATTATCGCGATTTTGGGGCAATGTAACTGGAAACATATCCTCCAGTCGGGCCCACGATGTCAAGCCAAAATAACATTGGCTACCATCTCTAAATTGTGCAGCTATTCTCCTGACTTCACGCTGCAGTTGTGCGACCTCGTTCATAGCCAAAGTGCATGCCAATCTCATGTTGCTCATGGCAAGCAACTTTTGCTCCCTCGTAGTTGATGTTTGTTGCAACAATCTATCCTTCATGGCATTTACAAATGCCAACTCGTCCTGTAGTCCCTCCAAAGCCGCTGATACAGTCTCCATGTTGGCCTTGGCCTCATTGCACTCGCCCTCTGCACGCTCCGCTCGTGCCACAAGGGCATCGTATGCCACGCGCTCAACGCTTATGAACTCTTGGCCCAATGCATCTGTTGATTGGGTTGCCGCATTTGAACTCTCACCACGAAAATGTGGTGTTGGAAATATACCACGAGGCCGCACCCGGCGCACCGTCAACGGGTCAGCTGGCTCAATTAGACCATATGTGGCCCGCTCCACGACCTCATCCAATGGTGGAGTGCCATCCGTGCTTTGGCGACGTTCACGTTCAAGCAAGTCAATGTTACTTGCTAGTAACTTAGCATTTGTTTCCTCCAAAGCCTTCACTCGTGCGTTGTGGGCTTGTACCTCCATCTCGTGCCTTTGCTCAGCTTCTGCACCATCCTCACGCAGCTTAATCACCAATGCACGTAATGCCTCTAATTCCCCATTTGCTCCAAATACTTCATTAATTGTCATGGTCGGGGGAATTGGGTGAATGGCGAGTGGCATGGGCTCGCTTGGACCGGCAATGGGCGCCTCCAATTCAGGAGCCACCGGATTTTGTTCGTTGGCGCCTTGAGGTGCATTGTCGACCTCCATGGGGTCCGCGGCCGCCGCTTCGTCCCCTTGTGCCCCAGCCACTCCTTCGCCCTCCAATTGCACTTCAGGATTTGGTGGAATTCTACGGCTTTTAGCAGGGAAACGGCCGCCTCGTTGTTTTGCCGGATACGTGTTCCAATCCACGTCCTTGCCCAAAAAACCCTCCGCATACGCCATTTGACACAATGCGAGGGTCCCATCCTTCTTCAAGAGGGTCCCCCAAAGTGCCAATGCCACCTCGGTCAACCGCTTCTTGAACGTTGGGTGTACGCAATACTTGATCAATGCAACGCCAGATCGCACTTGCGTCTCATTTCTCTCCCGTGGAAAATGGCGGTTGATGTGGGCCCAGTCCACGTATCTCTGACATGTGGTGCGGGTCCATGGCTCAAGCGCCTGTTCCCACCCGTGCCCGGCCAAAACTTCTCCAGTGTTGAAAGTCACCCAGTCTACAGTGCTCCTGTTCCCACGACGCCTCCTGTGTGGGGGGTTCACCTTCATGGGTTACCATCTCCTGGTTTTCTACCACTGGGGGGTGATTTCCAGCAATTACCACCTCCTGGTTCTCTGCCATGGGGGGGTTCTCTACATGTAGTACCATCTCTCCAGGGTTTAAGGCCATAGTACCTGCACACAATGCCACAACACGGTATGTATGTACAGATGACTATGCTCTGCCTCTTGTTGCGTGAGGGCAACTGGAATGTGGCAAAGCAATAGCCAAATGCTTGACTTCCTCCCGAATTGCAATGCAAAGCTTTTTTCAAGCTAGGACAGAGCAACTCAAGAGAGAAAGCAAGGTTAATTGTGGCTGAATTTGGGATTTATACTCCCCATTACCAAGCCTCGTTAGGAGTGTTAATTTGTGTCTAATCACATCGCCATGCACCACCTGGAGCCGTTGATGCGAACGGCCATCGACGGCTGGGGCGTCCAGGGAGCGTCGACGGAGGTTCGGGAGGCCGTCGACAGCTTCGGGATGACGTCACAGAGGCCGTCCACAGGTCCGGCGCCGTCAACGAGTTTGAAAACACTCATGAGTTCGAAAATCCATAATTACTCCGCCGAATTGCAAATTCGATGGCCCAAAATGGCTCTTCATGACGGCCTGCCCGTGGTCTTGGACGGCCACTGTTCCGCTGTGGACAGCCTGCCCGAACAGGTCGACGCTCCGGCCCGCAGCCAAATTCATTGCGGACGGCCTGCCCAGGTCCTGGACGGGCCCGTGTTGCTGGACGGATTTCTGGACGCCCTCCGTCCCCGTGACGGCCTGCCCAGGTCCTCGACAGCCAGGGAGGACTGACCCCTCTATTGCCCCTCCGGAGGGTAAATGTAAAAAATTCCCCCCTATTTTGTGTCGATTAAATTTTAGATTTCAACACGTCCCCTAGCTAAATCGAGGTCTCTGATTCCAAATAAGAATTCAGAATTTGCAAAAAAGAATTTGTGTGAAAAATAAAAGAAATTCCAGGGTTTTCTACAAGGGTAAAAAAGGGGCAATAGAGGGGTCAGTCCTCCCTGGCCGTCCTCGACAGGCTCGTCTTCCTGGACGGTTTTAGGGACGCCCTCCGTCCCCGTGACGGCTTGCCTAGGTCTTGGACGGGCCCGTCTTCCTGGATGGTTTTCTGGACGCTCTCCGTCCCCGTAACGGCCTGCCCAGGTCCTGGAGGACCCAATAGGTGGGCCCAATATATACTGAATTTCAATTTGGCAGGTGGAATCCAATTAGATAGCCAGGATCCAATTACGCAATTGGTATTCATTTAGGCAGTTGAGATGCAATAAGCTGTAAGACAGCAGAATTTTAATGTGGGTGAACTGGTGAAGATTGCCAATGCAGTACCTGTATACTGTAATTTTTATTGGAGCTCAGTGAGTTAACATTCATAGCTTGCATTTCTTTTTAAAAAATTTTGGGATTCATTCATGGTTGTGACAAGTGTGTGACTCATTCAGATCTTGTATTTCTTTTTAAATTTTTTTGGGATTCATGATTGTGACAAGTGTGTTAGCCATGTATGCATGGTAGGAGGCAAAGATTGCACTTATTTAAATTAAGAGTTGATTTGCCTTTTTCGTGTACGTCTTTAGATGAAAATATTTTTAGTTTATTTTTCAGTCAAGGAGAAATAGATGAGGAATCTAATACAAGTTGTTTCATATTTTTTGGAAGAAAAATTGAATTAATTATTAATTTTCAAACACAATTTGTCATAGGACCCTATTTGTGATCAGTAAGCCTTGAAAATCTATACATGCACAATTTCTAAAAGAATCTAGTTTGGTGAATAAACTAGTAATGCAACATGTAAAAAATGGTTTGAAATGGTTTCTAAATGTGTCCCTTTCAAAAACTGAAATGAATTCTTCAATTAATCATTATTGCAAAACAATTTCACATTTGAAAGAAGGTAGTTTAACAACCATTTTTTATTTTGAATAAAATTAGTAGACACCTATAAGTACACTTAGTTACGATTGAATCCATTGTAACTCTAAAACCATCCATTCATATAGTAAAAATCAAATCTTAGCATGCTTCAATATAATCCACAATTAGTTTCCTCATAATGAGCTTTCCAATTCAGATTTCAGACCCTCCTATAGTCCTATTAGGCAAATAAAAAAGCCTGCATAGTTTATGAACCTCCATGTGAGCTTCCTACCATAATAGTTGATTTGAGAGCAAGAGGTCCTTGAACTTCTTCATTTTAGATGTTAGAATGGATTTGCAGACTTACTGATACTTGTGTTTTTAAACACAATCGGCTTATTAAATTCCCTAAGTTTTCTTATTATATAAATGAATGTGAATATGCTCTTGTGCCTTTAAATTGGTTTTAAATATTGCATTAATTAGGATTGTATACTATAGTCTAATTTCTCTATTGTGTGCTTTGTTTTCTTATAAATGGTGAAATATAAATAGTTGTAGCTTTGATTTTTGATTTTCAAACTCTTTAGTGGCATATAGATAGCATATGCTGTGCGTTTCACCATGTTCTTAGTTCATCAAAATCCTTGAAGCTCACATGTTTCCTTGTATACAATGTTTTTGATCTTCTCAATATTTTGTAATTATGAAATGTAGAAAAAAAATAGGGTGTTCAAAAATAGTCCTTCAAAGAATTTACAAAAGAAAATAGGGTACTCTAAAATACACTCTGGTAGCTTTATTTCTACTAATAGGGAGGGAAAAATACATGAGAAGGACATAAATACCCCCCCATTAAATACCCCATTATCGCACGTGGTTACCAAAAGATAAAGGGGGTGAACCCTCGAGTCTGTTATTCAAACCATTCCCATTTTTTTTATTCAAACCTTTCCCATTTTTTTTATTCAAACCATTCCCATTTTTTTTATTCAAACCATTTCCACATTTTTTTCCAAACCGAATCATTTCCATATTTTTTAAGTCGATCCATTAACCCATTTTTTGGTCCAAATCCCTTCTATATATTTTTGCCCAACACCCGAAACCATTAACGTTTTGCTTTATTCACACCACTTCCATTTTGGGGATTCAAACCTTTTCCCTATTTTTTTTTAATTCAACCATTAACACATTTTTTTCCAACCCATTTCCACATTTTCTTTATTCGAACAGGGCTCGACAATTTCTTTCCAAACCCTTTCTATATTTTTTTGGGGTAACTTTTTTAACCCTTTGACGTGTTTTTTTGGTTCAAACCATTAACACACTTGCGGAATTCTAACTCTTTCTTCTAGGGTTTATCATACACTTCGGCAAAGAGAGGATTAGAGCAGTTTAGGGTTCCGCAGAAGAGTCTGAATTCTGAAAATTGGTTGGTGCCCACTAACGGAGTCTTGCTTGCCAGTGCCCCCGTCCTAAACTCCTAATTAGTGCTCGCCATTCACTTATACTTTCATAACTCATAGTTTCATAACTCATAAGTAGAGTACATGACTACATGACCAGAATATTATGCAATATAGTAATATACTAATATGTACATGTAGTACTAATCTAATTTCCTAAAAAATACATGCCTAGTCGGATGGCTCCCGAATTTAAAATTGAGAAGTTTAAATCCCTACATATCCGTAGGGCAACTTCTAAAATTTAGGGTCCATCACTTCAGCCATTCTCGATATGAGATGAAGCACTGGAAGGCAATGTAAAATTTTAGCCGTGTACATTACACACTACCCACCAACAAGTTTAGGATCATCCAATTCTGCCATTGAAACGAATTTTGCATAATATAATCAAGCATACCAAATGTGGATTTCACATAAGTCAAATTCAGTATTTGGTGAATTGTTTCATTCAAAACTCATGGTTGAGCATGATAATTGATTATAAAACATTGGTGATGAATTAGCATTAATTTGCAAAGAGGAGATATGTAGGAAACATCCATATGCACATCTTTCATACCAAAAAACATCCTAGATTCCTAGTAAGTTACAACAATATAATTGGGTTGAAGAATTCAATTAGGCATTTTATATGACCCCATTTTGTAAAATAGATGTATGTACGCTTGAATTAGATTTAGGCAAAGTCATTGTACGGAAATGATTTAAGTTCCTCAAGGAGTTATAGTGTGACCATCAAATAGCAAATGCTAATTAAGCCGGATTAAATTATTAAAATGAGCTCCTATTTCCTAAATTTACGGGGGAGAATGAAATTAGATGGAAAGGGAGGAAGTAGAGCTTTTTGACGACACAACTGAGAACGGATACGCATCAACCGAAGAGGTATGTGTTTAGACTAGAACCAATAAGTTTAATCATTTTATGTTATTTCTTTTATTTACTTCAAAATTTGCAAAATTAGATTGATGCTAGGAAAATAAAGATCAATTACTGAATACAAATTATAATGCACTTCTTAAGTTATTAAATTACTAAACTAGACATTTTACCCTCATTTACGCAAAAGTAAAAAGGAACTTAAACCCTAAACCCTAAACCCTAAATCCTAAAACCTTCGGTTGGGCAAGGGCTTTAGGCTAGGTTTTTGACCTTCTCAAAATTCAGTGTCAGCCCTTAGATGGGCGGTTTCTGGCCTGTTACCTTATTACCTTGTAGAGGAATTTCAGTTGCATGAGGCCTGCCATTAAGTCTTCGTTGGCATCTTCACCGCCCTGTGCTTCCCCGACGATCCCCTTAATGGTTCAGCATTCCCGGGACGCCCTGTGGGGTCGCGTGGACGGCCTCGTTCCACGACGGACCCTCGAATTCCCAAGACAGCTTGTGCGTCCTGTTGACGGTCTCGCAATTCCTCGACGGTTTCCTAGACGGCTTCGAAATTCCCGGGACGGATGGGTGCGTCCCGTCGACGGCCTCATCGTCCTCGACATTCCCCTCGACGGCTTCCCAATTCTGAGGACGGCGAGCGCGTCCCCTCGACGGTCTCGCAATTCCTCGACGGTCCCCACGACGGCTTCGAAATTCCTGGGATGGATGGGTGCGTCCCGTCGACGGCCTCATCGTCCTCGACATTCCCCTCGACGGCTTCAATGCGTCCCCTCGACGGTCTCGGAGTTCCCGACACCCCTCGACGTCTTTCGAGTTCCTTGGACGGATCGGCCGTCCATGCGACGGCTCGCCAACGACTATATAAGGTGGGCCAGGTCCCCCACTCTGCACGAGTCTCTCCTGCTCTGACGGTGCTCTCTTGCCCTGGATTGGTTGCAGTCCTTGCTTGGGAGCGCGGGTGCTTGCGAGGAGGCTCGGTTGAGGAAGGGGGGATAGTTTTCACATTTGTGAGTACTGAACCCTAATTCCTTGGTTTTACCATCGCATATTTTTTTTCAGAATGGACGGGCGAGGTGCGTCGAAGCGTAAGGTTGATGAGTGGTTTTCAGGCATCGGAGATCCTGTTGGTGAGCAGTCTCCAGAATCCATTGACTGCGTATCAGAGGCAGTATTGGCCGGAGAAGGGGTCGGTGGTGCGGCTGGAGGAGAATCTTCGGGGGCCAAGAAAAAAAAGAGCAGGCGGAGGCACAAGGCTACGAATACAGACGACTGGCCAAGGAAGGTTGCGACCAGGAAAGTGCAGGAAGTGGCATTGGATTTTCTGGAGCAATATACGATTGCTCAATTGAATACGACCTACGTCTCGCGTGGATTGCAAGGGGTGGAGACAATTAAAAAAAAATTCACCCACATGTTTTGGACAACAATGGGCGAGGATGAGTGGCTTGAAGATCGCACAAAGGAACACTTCTGTCGTTGGCTTGACGAACAAGTGCAAACTTGTGTTTTCAACATCGCCCAAGTCGCCGCATCGGTAAAGGGCTTCAAACGAGATGTAGCGCCGAAGCAACAAGCATTGCATTTGTTGCACAAAAAGGTGTATTGGTGGCATGACGCAATGCGAGCGCTGTCTTCCAGCAATATCCGCTCTGCCCCATGGTTTCAGCAGAGCCAAAGCTTGTCCCTAGGCCAAGCGGGTGCGGGAGGAGTGGTATTTCTTGAACGAGGAGTGGTGGTGGTTCCATTGTCAGGCCACAACAAACAAGGGGGGCACGGGAGGGTGCGTAAAGTGAGCCTCCAAAATTCAAGGCACATTCCCCCCACGATGGAATTGGCGGGCAAGACAGCCCTATATGTGGATCAATTGAAGAAGTCGCGGGAGAAGTTGTCCATCGAGGCTTTGGTTTGTCCATGTAATCATCCAGGGGTCATAAAATTTTTTACTATAAATGACATGACCATGGAGTGTTATTCTCAATGGTGGAATGGAGGAACATTGGGAGCCATGTTCGCATTGGACCAGAAAAACTGAGATTATGTTGAGATCGGGGAGCTTGCCTACCATGCAACTCCACAGACGATGCAAGAAGCCAAAAGACTCTTGGCTTATCGTAGAAACCGCACCGAGCTTGCATGGGCGTTAATTTGCATCGTGGATGCGGTGCAACAATCTTCGGTGCTCCACAACGACATCACGCCAGAAAACATCATGTTGCATTTTCCGAATGATGATGGGCGAACAGTGTGGATTGGGCTATGTGATTGGGGAATGGCTAGTCGTATCAATGAAGAAACCCATTCTTTGTACCAGTTTCAATGTGCAAGCCAAATGCGGGCTACACGTCAGAAACGTTGGTGGGTGGCCTCTGAATTGATGTATGTTCCTGGAGAGGCGGGCACTTCGGTATCCCCCACTCGTGCAGATGGGGCACCGTGTGTTAGTATACATACAGACGGATATGCTGTTGGGAAGCTTGCGGAGAAGATATGGAAGAAAGACCGCGAAAATACGGAAATGCTTCCCGACCATACAGCGTTTGGTACATTTCAAGCCACATTGGGTGAATTGTGCAAAGAGGACCCACTACAACGACGCACGGTTACGTACGCCGTGGGACGAATTACTGGCGCCCCCTTATTTTGGACTCCACCCGTGGATTGCTACCGCGAGGCCCGCAAGGAGCAAGCACTTCTACAAGAACAAGCAAGGAATGAAGATTAGAGAATAGTATTTTAGTGGCAATGTAATCGTAGACGTACCTTAGTACTTGCTTTTACCACAGTATAGTCCACGAACTTTGCGTCACTGAATTTTGTACTAACTCCTTTTTGAAATAAATATATGTAAATCTTTTTGTTCCATTCGAGTATGATTCCGGTGAGTGGATTTGTGAGTAGTTCTGTCCCTTCGTAAATTTTGGACTGAATGCTATGTTAACCCCTAAAGGACCACGGCCGTTTTTCAACCCAAAACCACTCAAAACTGCCATTTTTGTTCCATTCATCCATGAAAAACAAAAAAACTAAATTTTTAGAATCTAACCATAGGATCTTGAACTTTACTTAACTAAGATGATGTGGTGAAAATTTCATGAAGTTTGACCGTATAGATAGGAAGATATGAGCATTCAAAGTTGGAAAACAAAGTTTTCTTAAACACTAGTTTGCAACTTCAAATGACTTTGTCCTCCATTTATGTAATCTTTTTGCACTATAGACCTTGAATTAAAATTTTTTTATTGAGAAATTGAGCTAAGAGCTTAGGAAAAAAAATTCACAAAATAAAGACTTTTTGTCATTCTTTAAAAAATTGTCAAGTAGATGTAGGTCCAAGATTGAAAGAAAAACTAAATTGCAAATATCTCATAGATGGAATTGAAACACAATAATCCCAATGGTGAGATTGTTCTAGAAAACAAAATCAACCTTGTCCAACAATTTTTTTTTTTAAATTGTGGAAATTGCATTCACAAATGAATCCTAGAAGTTATTTTTTCAAGAAGATGCTTAGATTGCCCGAAAAACAAGATTGTTCATAACTTTCACATTACTAATCCAAATGGAATGAATCAAAGCTTTACTTGTAGACAAAAATATAATCTATAAGAAAAAAAAATTATTTTTTTAATTTTGAAGTTTCTGTAGATTTTTTTTCTGCCCGGCAACATAAAAATAATGTTTATGATGGCATAACTTTTGCTCCCAGTCACCAATTGAAAAAAAATGAATATTTCCACGGAGCTAATCAGTTTTTTTATCTTATGTGAAAATTTCAATAAAATTCATTAAAAATTGAAGTCACAAGTACCTGCCCTAATTCTTAAAGTTCCCCGAGGGGACTCTTGGTCCTTTAGGGGTTAATTCAGTACTTTCAATCATTTTCTCCATATTCCAGATTACATTTGTTTTCTTGTACATGGCAAAATCCATAATGATCTCAAAATATCCAAGCATGTAGGTAACTAGCTTCGAAGAATGAATCCAAATTTAAGAGTATAGAACACATGGCAAACGACAAAGCAAATATTTCCATTTCTTGGGACAAATATGCATAAATGGATCCGTTGTTGCGTTGTAGAATTTGTGACATGTGAAGATAAAAAAATTCTACCCATGCGCGGATGCGCCCTACATGAGCACAGGAAGCATGGGTAGTATTTATAATTAATGCCGAATTTCACATGCAAGGTATTCAGCCTTACACAATATTACATAAGATGACATGGAGACATTTTTTTCCCTAGATGCTCTCAACGTCTTGCACGTGTACGATTAAGAGCCATGCTCCTTGCAGCAGCCTCTCGCGTGGTTGCTTGATTGTCTTGAGGTGTAGGTGTAGGACCTCTACGAGTCCCTCTATAATCACTATCTCCCGGAACTTCACCATCTTCACCTATACTAGGACCCATGGATTCATCATCATGATTGGACGTTGCCCTACCGACTTCGCTTGGTGAGTTGTCAGGGTTGTCTGAGCCTTCACCTACTATAGAAGCCAATCTGTGGATTGTTCGCCCTCCTACTCCATCTCCAACGGTATCCACACTGGGCCCCGTTGGTCCAGGGAGAAGACCTTCGCGGAGAAATGGTATACTCGCCGCTTCTTCCCTTCTTAGCCTTCTACGTGTTCTTCTACTCACTTGTTCATTGGTAGGGCCTTCTTCACATGGCCGCGGGCGTCGATTAGTAGTGCGTGTAGGCGGTGCAACGGGTTGTTCTGAGGATGGAGGTGCATTCCTTCGCTCGGTCATATTTAGAGTTGGGAAGAGACTGGCCAATCGTGTACCGACTGATGGAGTTTCTTGGTTGGGGCAGACTCTAGAAGATGAAGGCCGTGCTGAAATTTGGACGGGTGGATCATCCAAGCTAGGCGCTTGTGGTCGCACGCTGATCGTGTCTCGACGCAATGTGCGAAAGTCTATCTCGACACCAATGGGGGATCTGTGGCTAAGAGTGTTCCGCGCCACTCGGGGATCTGTGGCAACGACCTCATCTTCGCCTTGTCTTTCTACCACAACGACATGTTCATGTCTCCAGGTACGCATTTCTTCTTCAATCGGCCCTATAACCGGCGAAGGTGGGGCTTCAACCCCTTCGTTTTGATTTCCACCACTTGACCCCGCAATCGATGTACGTGGCATCTATGACGGACTGCCATCATTTCCTCCGTTGTCATTTCCATCCTCATCTCCCCTGTGGTCATTTCCATCATTATCCGCGCCATCAAAGTCAAATACGGACTCGTCAATTAGGGGACCCCTTTCTTGCCTTTCACCCAAAGGCCGAAATGGTGGATCATCATCGCCATTGGAACTGTCGTCTGAGTCATCGTTGTTAGCGTCTGACATAACCGAACCACGATCCAAGCCATCTGATTCGGTTGTCATGGAATCTTCGGACAACATGTTCTCAGTGTACCATTGTGCTGCATCCGCCGCACCCCTTTCCCTGAGAGTCCTCGAATTGGTATAAATGTAAACCAATTCCTCCGCGTGCTCAGATGTCAATCTGTTGCGAGACTTGCTGTGGACAAATGAATACATGCTCCAATTGCGTTCGCATGATGATGCGGAACATACTTGTACGAGGATCCTTCTTGCAATAGGTGCAAGCGTATGAGCACCGGCTCCGAGAAGATCCCACCATTCATGCGGCTCCAAATTCAAAGTATTCACATCGAGAAGTCCAGCGAACATGCCTCGGCGGTCTCGAAAGGATTGGTACTCAAACAAAGCGGCTGCATATCCCAACCCTCCAACTGCCAATTTGCGTAGTACTCTAAGAATGGCCTCCTTTGCCTCGTTATCGTCTATTAGTATAATTTCATCAAGGAGGAATGGATTGAGCAGGGCAGTTGTGTAGTGCAAATCGGTCTTCGTCAAATCCCATCGTTCGTAAAACGCGTATTCAGCACGGTCCGCATAATTTGCCTCCAATGAAAATGGTCGATTCCTCAAAGCCAAAACATGCTTTTCTAGCTTCTTCATCACGATCCATGCTTTGCCCATGACCGGATGTTTTCCATCAAACTCTCGAAGAGCCACCAACACAGGCTCTACCATATGCACAAAGTTGAGACACCTCCTCCAGAACTCGTCCTTTCGAACCCTACGTCGAACCTTTTTTGCCTTATTGTGTATTGCAGCGTTCGAGGACCTCACATATTCGTTCCACTGCGGATCATGAACTGTAGATTCCACGGCTTCCTTGACCTCGGCCAAACGCTCGATCATGAGGAACATGGTCGCAAAATGTGTCTCAATGGGATTCTTCAACATGAGGTTAGGAGAATGTCGTCGGAAAATGGCGAGTGGCATGTGATGCGTGCGAATGAATTTCACAACTGATTTTGCTTTCTTCACCATTTTGACCACCCAAAGTTGCTTGCCCCAATCTTCAAGTAGAAGGTCAAGTGCATGCGCGGAACAACCTTGGAAATATAGGTGAGGGAATTCGCGAGTAATTTGAGTACCAGCCAAACGCATGTTTGGCGCATTGTCCGTACAAACTTGCACCACATTCTGTCCCCCCACCGCGTCAATGTAATCGATCATGCGATTAGCCACATAAACAGCGTCTTTGCTTTCGCCTGTAGTGTCCACCGATCCCAAAAATACTTCTCCACTCGTGCACGACAACATTACATTGATCAATGGCCGATGGATGACATTGTCCCATCCGTCAGAATATATAGTGACACCGTACTTGTGGATAGGCCCCCTTGTCTTCTCCGCTACCAGTGCAGCCACTTCCTCCTTTGTTGATGTCATGAGCTTCGTACGTATGGCATTGTAAGGTGGAGGTTTGTAAAGAACTCTAGACTCGGAGGTTGATTTCACGGCATCCACAAAAGCGGGGTGTCTCACCACATTGAATGGGATATTTGCTTCGTAGAAAAACTTCGCCCACTTCTTGTCTAGTACTTGCTTTTTGGATGTGTCCATCCCTTCTTGTACGGATAATTGCCTCAGCGGTCGACTATGGGTCGAAGAAGGGACAGGCGCCTCTGATGATTGAACTTGAGAATTTTGGCCCAAAGTATTTTCTCCCCCTCCACTAATTGAGATTGAAGCATTGGGTAGTTCTTGATCACGTACCACCCTCGTTGGATTCGATGACGGTGATGTCACTTCCACATCATGTTCCTCTTCGTCTTCGGAGACCGTAGGAACATTCCCCCCACAATTGAAAAACATAGCCTTCACTGCTGCACTGGCCTTGTTGCACATTCTCACTCCGGGGAGGGTGTCATTTCGTCTATAACCCAAGTGGAAAAGCAAGCGATCCTTGCGGTAACTAATCTTCGTTTTGCAGAACTTGCATTCCACTTTCCCATCCTGTTGTAGCTTGTACCAGGGTTCCCATTGTGTCCTTCCCCCTCCCATTGCTTCCACTGGTTCTTCACTTGAAACTGCACAAACAAAACAGGTTAGTATTCTGTTTGGATGTGATGTGGAAATAACACTTACTGCTTTCACAACAAGTGTTCCTCCCACACACTCTTTTTGGACTTCACTCTAGTGCAATGGCTGTGTGCCAACCAGGTCATAAGAGCAGAGATCAACAAGGAAAAGTGACCTTCAAATACACGGCTTGTGCTATATACTGTGAAGGCCTAGCAGCAGTCGTCCAGTCGACCGCCTGGACGTTGGCGCACTGTGGACAGCCGCGGACGGGACGTCGTGGCTGTCCCCGCAGACGCTCTGGCCGTCCAGTGGACGTCCCGCTGTCCAGACGACGGCTTGGCCGTCCCCGCAGCGTGGACGGACTCTGGACGTCATGACCGTCCGCTGAACGGAAAACTGTCGAGGCGACGGCCTGGCCGTCCCCGCTGCGTGGACGGACTTTGGACGCCGTGATCGTCCGCTGAACAGAAAACTGTCGAGGCGACGGCCTGGCCGTCGCGCCTAAACCCTAAAGCCGCGGACGCTCTGTCCGTCCACGTGACGGCCAGTCGTCGAGGCGGCCGACAGGCCGTCTGCACGTTGTCGACGGACTTCATCCGCGCTGTCGACGACGCCGTCAGCATTCGGGACGGCCTCTGACGCGTCCTAACGCGTCATGACATCCCGACGGGAAAAGCCCACGTCACGTCAGGATAGACAACCCTGGGTACCACTGTGAGTAAGGTAGTCCTTGTTGCAACACCTATCTACTTCAAACTTCGATTGAAGATTAGAAATGTTAGGTTGGTGTTGCAATTAGAAGAGGGTTGCTTTGTAGAACATGGATTTCAACAAACCACGCCTTTGCTAGAATGTGGAGAGCAAATACCCCCATCCAATAATTTTTGCTTCATTGTAAATAATGAAATATGAAGGAAGACTTAGAAGTGCAAAAAAGGAAGTCAGGCCTCGGAATTTTAAACGTTGTACTTTCTATTTCACTGAAAACGCGCGTACTTCCAATGGGGGTACATGTGATGTATGCCCAATAGCTCCAATGAGCTCCTTCCTTCAGTCAATGTGTTTTTCTCTTTTCCAAAATGAACTCTTCGTCTCGGACAACACCGACATCCCAAATTGAGATGGAACCGTGGGAATTTGGGATTTCGGTGATGTGTAAGGTGTGGAGTTCATCTTGGAGGCGAGGAAGATGGATTGATGGAAGGAAGAAGCTCATTGGAGTTATTAGACATGCGTGTTTCCCTTCTTCAATCATGTCTTTGTTCTTGAAGCTTCCTTTAGTCTTGGAGGCCGACGTCATTGTAATATTTCACTGAAAATGCGCGTACTTCCAATGGAGGTGCATGTGATGTATGCCCAGTAGCTCCAATGAGCTCCTTCCTTCAATCAACGTGTTTTCCTCTTTTCCAAAATGAACTCTTCGTCTCGGACAACACCGACATCCCAAATTGAGATGCAACCGTGGGAATTTGGGATTTTGGTGATGTGTAGGATGTGGAGTTCATCTTGGAGGCGAGGAAGATGGATTGACGGAAGGAAGAAGCTCATTGGAGTTATTAGACATGCGCGTTTCCCTTCTTCAATCATGTCTTTGTTCTTGAAGCTTCCTTTGGTCTTTGAACGTAGCTATGCAGCAGACGATGTTGCCTCACAATGTCCTTCATTGTCAAGAATGAAGTCGTTTGGGATCCAAGTATCTCGGGCCCAAATTGACATTGACATGTATCCTAATGCATTGCAATGCTCAATTAGGCATTGTGAACTAGGATCCCATCAACACTCAAATGACGTGGTGTGATTATGCCTTTGCGACTTGGAGCTTGGCCCTACACGTTGCAATTTGGAATGTATGCCCGATAGCTCACATTCGCTTCTTCCTCCAGTCAATCCATTGTCCTCACGTCCGAAACAGAGTCTTGGCCTTGGAGAACCCCAATGCAAATCCCAAACAGAAATGTAGCGCGTGCTCGATGCGAGGAATTTTCGAGCCTTCACTGGAGAAAAAAGTGAACCTGAGCTTTTGGACATGCATGCTTGACTTTTGGAAGAAACTCATCCCTTCTTCAATCACGTCTTTATTCTTGAAGCTTCCTTTGGTCTTTGAACGTAGCTATGCAGCAGACGCCGTTGCCTCACAATGACCTTCATTGTCATGAATGAAGTCGTTTGCGATCCAAGTATGCCGGACCCAAATTGACATTGAAGTGTATCGTAAAGCATCCCAATGCCAAATTTGGAAGTGAGTAACTTGGTTCGCTAACGCACTCAAAGGACGTGATTTGTGATGTGTCTCCTTTGTGACTTTGAACTTGGCTTTCCATGTTGCACAATGTCATGTATGCCCAATAGCCCAGATTCACTTCTTCCTCCACTCCATCTTTGTCCTTCACCTTCCAAAAAGAGTCTTTGCCTTGGACAATACCGACATCTCAAACAGAAACACAGCATTTGAGTTCGGGATGTTGGTCTTGTGCAAGGTAAGGAGCTCGTTTGGGAGATGAGGAATTTTC
The DNA here is from genome assembly GCA_947034885.2 of Thuidium tamariscinum. Classification (NCBI taxonomy): domain Eukaryota; kingdom Viridiplantae; phylum Streptophyta; class Bryopsida; order Hypnales; family Thuidiaceae; genus Thuidium; species Thuidium tamariscinum. Next base: position 16,181,333 of record OX344758.2, read on the forward strand.
AAGGAGTAGAGAAAAAGGTGAATCTAAGCTCCTGGACATGTATATTTGACTTCTTCAATGTCTTTGTTGAAGTTCGATTTTGTCTCGCGACCTAGCTTCGGAGTGCACGTCGTCATTTTGGAATGTCCTTCATGGTCATGCTGTGAGTCGTTCGGGGTCCAAGTGCCCAATGCCAAAATTGGCATTCAAGCGTATCATAATGCATCCCACGGCCCAATTTGGAAGTGGGTACTTCTACATAGCGAAATGTCATGTATGCCTAATAGCTCGGATTCCCTTCTTCCTCCAATCTATCCATTTTCTTCACATTGGAAACAGATTGTTTGCTTTGCACAATACCAACATCTCAAATTGAAACACAGCATTTGACTCAGGGATATTGGCGTTGTGCAAGAAAAAGAGTTACTTTCGGAGGTGACGAAATTGGATACGATAGAAGAAGAAGTGAACCCGAGCTTTTGGACATGCATGCTTGACTTCTTCAATGTCTTTGTTGTTGAAGTTTTTGATTCGGTCTTGGAGTGTAGCTTTGGAACGCAGGTCGTCCTCTTCTAGTGTCATGTTGTGAGTCGTTCGGGAACCAAGTTCCCAACGCTCAAATTCGCATTGAAATGTATGCGAACGCCCATGCCCAATTTGGCAGTGGGAACTTGGCTCCCTAACGCACTCATTGGACGCGGTTTGTGACGTGCCTCGAGTGTGACTTTGAACTTGGTCTTCCAAGTTGCAAAATGTCATATGTGCCCAATAGCTCGGATTAGCCTCTTCCTCTAGTCATTCTTTTTTGCTCACCTCCAAAATTCACTCTTTGCTTTAGATAATAGCAATATCCCGGACAAAAAGACACCTCTCAAGTTTGGGATTTCGGTGTTGAGCAAGAGAAAGAGTTACTTTCGGAGGTGAGGAAAACGGATACAGTAGAGGAAGAGACAATTCCTAGCTTCTGGACATGCATGTTTGACTTCTTCAATATCTTGGTTGTTGAAGTTCGATTTGGTCTTGGAGCCTAGCTTTGGAGCGCACGTAGTCCTCTTGTGGTGTCCTACATTGTCCTGCAACGGGTCGTTCGGGAACCAAGTCCCCAACACTAAAATTTACATAGAAATGTAATCCAATGCATTCCAATGCCAAATTTGGCACTGGGAACTTGGCTCCCTAATGCACTCATTGGACGTGGTTTGTGGTGTGCCTCCTCTCTAACTTTGAACTTGGCCTTGCATGTTGGGAAATGTCGTGTATGCCCAATAGCTTGGATCTGCTTCTTCCTCCACTCGATCCATTCTCTTCACCCCAAGAACTAACTGTTCACCTCGTACAAGACCAGAATCCCAGACTCCAATGCAACCTTGACACAGTTCATCACTTGTTTGCAGCATGTAAATGCGGATGGACGTGACCTCTGTCGTAGCACAGGAAAGCACAATTCCTTCTCTAAGGCTTTAGAATGCACTAAATTAGCCTTAAAGTGACTCGTGTATCGTTCCCAAGAGATTTGGTCGAAAGTTGACGAAAGACCGGAATACGTTAGTGGTTATCACAACAAAACCCAAGCAAAAGACTGATCCGGTCTTGGTCTCCAACGTTCCTAAGATTTCCTTGGACCTGATTACCAGATCAATCCTTTATCCTTCCAAACTAAGTCTATCTATCTATACCTGTATGTTCACCACCTTGATGCTTACGCTCACTAGATATGGGACTAAAGACCGGATACTAGTAGCTGGTCCAATCCCTAGTATAGTAACCAAGTGTAAGTTTAACCTCGATAACAAGAGGGATCTGCTTGTTTGGGCGTTTAGGAAGGAAGCTTACTCCTACCCTTCAAGTTTTAAAGTGTCAGAAGTTCCACTTATGAGTAAAAAGAAACTACTACTACAAACAGACCGGAATACCTCACAACTGGACCAGGACTAATCCGACCCAGCAGGTCACGCAAGCACTCCTGCCTAATCCTAACAAAGACTACAACGACGGAAGAACCAGTTAGTCTAATCCCTGGTAGAATAAGGGCGGTAGCTTATACAAGAGAGCTGAATTTCCTCACTTAGTCCTTCTTTCTTCTACAGAGACCGGATCACCATTCAGTTGGCATTTGGCCGGACGCTCCCGATCTCAAACCCAGACTCTACAAGTGTCTATCTCTATCAAATACTCCCTAGACCTGTTTCAGAAAGCACTGTGGGATCCTGCACAAATTCCCTATCAAAACCAAATTCACTTTAAGTCCAGAGACCGGATAAACTGACCATCCGGGCACACACTTATCCACACAAGGTTGCAATCCTAACCATCACCATAAGACTTTGACAAGGTCCCATGCACACAGTCCACTTCAGAGTGAATCAGAAAAGGTTCTGACTTGTATTTGCAACACAAAAACTTGTGAAAGTAAGATAACATAATGCGCGCCCGGATTCAATTACGAACCGGGTTTAAATACTAAACTGCAAGAAAATCTAAAAGTGCAAATGGAATCAACACTAGCCGCCAAGAATGCCACCTCACATTCCTCTACAACTTGGATAGGTTGACTTCCACAAAACTACAAAAATACCAACAAAATAGGATCACAGATCCTACATATCTGGATCCGGTCTAAGTTCAAAAGTTCCTAACCTAAATATAACTTGGTTTAGCCGCCTTCCTATCTACCTGTAATTAATGCCCCCTATTTCCTCGCCTTCTTGAGAGGCGACGCACCTTTCCGAGCTGGCTGCTTCTTCGGAGACCGGTACATCTTGATGGGCTTGGGTTTCGGTTTGGTCTTACCCCGCGCCCTGGCCCTGGTCTTCGTGGTCTCTGCCAATGCCTGGTCCGCATCTGAGTACTGTTCCGACTCATCACCGGAGTCGGTCTCTTCCTCCGAGTCCTCATCTTCCTCATCTGACTCCTCTTCCTCTTCATCCCGGGCCTTCCGCTTCACCTTGGATGTCTCCGCGGTCTTCTTCTTGAATCCGGTGATGGGCGGGTGGTGCACTATCTTGCTTTGCGGGGTCTGCTCCCCCACTCTCTCGGCAGTCCGGGCTGGTCCCTGGCTTGGTGACCCGGATCCAGATCCGGTCTTCAGTATAGAGCGGACCTGCACCGTTGCCTTCGCTTCCCCTCCGGTCTTTGGTTGTGTGATGACCGTGGGTGATGACTTGCTTGGAGAATCATCCAACAAGGTGATGAACTTGGTCTTCTCCCTTGGTGGTGTAGTTCCCCGGATTATCTCCCTCAACACAATCGGCTCGGGTTCCGGCTCCTTGGTCTTCTCGGGTTGAGAAACCCTGGGCTCTTCAATCCGGGCCGGTGGGACAGATTCCTCCTCCACTGCGTCGGTCCTGGTTCCCTCTTCCTTCGCCGGTTCATATATGCCGGCTTCTACCTCGACAGCTGCTAGTGGTGGCTGATCCTTCGGTTGTTCCTTCTCCATCTTTGGCTCTTCCGGTCCTGAGACTGGAGCAGAACTAGCTTGGACCTCCGTGACTACTGACCGCCACTTCTCCAGCGCTGCCTCCATTTTCTTGTTGTAGGCCACCAGAGCTGTAAGCATCTGAGGACCCACCATCTTGCCTGCTTCCAAGACCTTCCTGTCGAAAAGCATGGCTTTGTTGACGACTTCACCCGGATGCGTGATGAACTCTCGGATTTCTCCGAGTGTGTTCCGGGCCTGCGTGGTGAGGCGTCTCTCTTCATCCAGCTCCTCCTGAGTGTGATGGAGCTCCCTCCTCAGGGCTGAGACCTGATTTGTTAGCCGGAGTACCTCCTCTCTGTCCCGACTATCATGAGCCTCCTGAATCAATTCTCCCAACACCTCCATGATCTTGGAGGGGGGAATAGAGCCTAAGGCTTGGCTTATGGCCCGTAATAACCCTCTCTCCTCTAGGTGGTGCTTTCTGAAATCTTCCAGGTCTCGCAGGATCCTTAGCAAGGGATCCTGTTCCCAGACCGGATCTAACCTTTGGGCTTCCCCGGCTACTACAGGGGTTTCTAGAGGTGGATCCTCTCTTCCTACCTCTAGAACCTCCTCTACTTCTTGTGTGCCTCCTTGATGCCCCTCCTGACTCTCATCCTCGGAGTCCTCCTCATCTTGGTCATTTTCCGCTTCCGGGTCTGCAATCTCATACTCTATCAATGCAGCCCCTACCTCGTAAGCTTCCATCTCCTTCTCTCTCAAGAGGTCTAACGAATGATACAGATGAAACAGGAATGGTGAAATGGGAGAGGGTTTAGATTTCCCAATTCCTTTCACCATTCGGTCCATCCGGTCCCTCATAACTAACCCCCAATCTATCTTCCTGTCTCCCGACAGTGCACCAAAGACAGTGTTGGCCACGGTGACCGTAATCCTACTAGGTCTATCCGGGTTCAAGATCGCCATCATGAACCGCAGTAGCCTCTTGTGTCTAGCAGACACACACTCTGCTACTGTAAAGCCGTCCTTCGGGTTGGTGGGCCTGCGGAACTTCCCTTGGTGGAATTTGTCCGTCCGGGTGCCCGTCGCATCTCCTCCTTGCTCGAAGGCGTACACCTTGCGCCACATCGCTGCACTCCACTCCTTTGGCAGCGCCCGGACCGTCCCTTTCCACTCGTTGGTCTGGCCGGCCAGTAGCTCCTCCACCATCGCCTCATCCTTCAGGTTCCAGGGGTGAGCTATGAACCCCTCGCAGCCCATCTGCCTGAGGTCTTCCTCCAGCTCCCTCTTGTCTTGTGCGTCAGTTGGCACGACCGGATTCACATTCCGGAAGGCTAGAATCCTTCCTTCCTGCACCTCTTCTGCCATCTCTCACTTGACGCCTACACAATCTAGGCGCGGTCCAACTTAACTAAACCTCCCGCGCTCAAGAACCTGTCAGCTAGCGTAGTGCTATTCGCTCAACTATGTACCAGACCGGATTGACAGTTTATCTATCCCTTCTCTCTGTCTGTAGACCGAATACTCTATCTCTGGCCGGAAACCCTTTCTCGAACTGCGTGCAAGAAAGTGGCAGGACCTGGCCCTGCTTCCCTGGTCTTATACTTTTTCCCCCGGCATTAATTACTGACCGTTAGGTTTAAACCAGTCTGGTCACGTGGGAGAGATCCCGACGATCTCTAGACTCGGTAGCCACTCATTACCTATCCGGTCTCGGTCGCTAGGTGGGCGGAATCCGGGATTTCATACGCTGTCCCTTAACGTAGTTTCTGGTTTACGGTCTAGGGTCTTCCGGTTTCCGGTCTTGGTCCCAATTATGTGTAGAAACTAAGAAAAAAAAAAAAAAAAATGGGGATTGAATAGATCCCTCTTCCCGTATTTTGCTTATAAACCTGCTTAGGTGAATTCTAAGTTGCCACAACCTCCACTTTCTCATGAGCATGACTAGCAATGCCTCTACTTGATTTTGGATACTTTGAAGTTCAAGTGATCCCTGCCACATTCCTCATTTAGAATGTTGTCTTTGAATCTGGAGTTGGATGTAACTTCTTCCTATCTGCTATTGAGTGAAGTTGAATAATGGGCAAGCCTTGTTTGAAGCCAATTCTACGAACTTAAGTTTAGACCCTACAAAAGATGTTCGTGAGAATGCCAAGGTGACGCTCCCTCGTGATTTTGAAAGATGTGAATTCCTTTGTGCTGTGAACTAGTCCTACACACAGGTCCATCCGAGGGGTGCAAGCTTTTACGTTGTTGGGCGAAATCGAGGAACTGCATCTCTAGCGTCCATGCACATTGAATCCTACGGACCATGGATCCACCATGTGAAGGTTGCAATGGAGTTGGGATTTGGGTGTTGTACAAGGTGAAGCGTTAGTTTTGGGAGTGAGAATGGATTGATTGGAGGAAGAAGTTAACCCAAGCATTCCGGCATGCATGGTTGACCTCTTGGATGTCTTGCTTCTCGAAGGTCGACTTGGTATTGCAACCTCTCTTTGGAGGGCACGTTGTCTTCTAATGATGTGTTCCTTTGTCATACAATGAGTACGTTTGGGAACAAAGTTATCACTGCTAAAATTTACCTGGAAGTGCGTGACCCTAATGCATTTCGAAGCCAAATTTAGCAGTGGGAATTTGGTTCCCTAACGCATGCATACGACGTGGTTTGTGATATGTCCTCTCGGGCTTCCGACTTCGCCTTTCACATTGCAAAGTGGATTGCACCAGCATCTGCAGAGGTGATCGACACAGTAGAGCATCAGTTGTAGGCATTGATGATTTTCTACAACGAAACTTGGCACGCAGAACCGGAAACTAGGGCACATAGTGTTGGACACATGTACAAGGTTCTACGGGCAAGAGGGTGGTTAGGGTGTAGGATACCATCTTCCATGGTCCGCGACGTTCCACGTGCGTAGCTGGCACTGTGGACGCTCATGACATCGCAAACCCTCGTGCTCATCGCCGTTCGTCGCCATTTGCCGTTTGTAAGGTAATGGCGAACACGAGGTGTGCCAACTGCAGATCACCCCCCAAATGCATCCCTCGGTCCAGACTCCAGAAGCAGGTGCACTAGTAAGTTGTGACCAGCGGCGATGGCTTCCTTCAGTGGACGCAGTGCAATGACTGTTTTGGATGTTCACGGACCGAACATTGCACTCTTGTCGACCTTGAATGTCGACCACATCATCGATCACCCCTGAATTTGCTCTGACGTGGTTGCCTCCATACAGGAAGAAAATGAGCAATCGTGAGTGTCGCTGCATTTCATTCTCTTTGTGCACGGAGGCACCCGTGTCAAGGCAAATTCAGGGTTCGTCAACGACGCGAACAGAAGCCATCGCCACTGGTCACAACCTATCAGTGCCCGTGCTTCCCTAGTCTTGACCAAGGGATGCGGTCGGTGGATGGTCGTCAACTGGCACACCTCGTGCCTTCCAGAATCGATGTAGACTTCTTTCGCTTGTCCATGCTCCGAAGATCGCTAAACCACGTGCGAGGCAACTCCACGTGAGACATTCGCCATCTGCAAGGTACCTCGACCTCCGACAGGCTAGGTGGTTGCCAAGAAAATGGAACCCACATCGCCGTCCGACGCTCCACCCACATGAATAATGGCAGTCCACTCTAGGAATGGAAGGTGCCGCGTGAAAGCGAGCGTGGATCCGATGGGCTGACAACCACTTAGCCTGCCAGAGGCCGAGATACCATGTACCTTCATCGTGTTCGGCTCCTGTAACGTTGACGATGCTGCATGCTCGGCTGAAGACAAGACCCGACAGTCTCCGCGTTGGTGGGCACGGTTCAGAACGCCCGTTCTAAACCGAACGGAGCGCGCGGGCGAAGTTCCCCCTCAAAATCCCACGTTCTCTTTCGTCGAGCATTCGTCGCCGTCCCTGCGGACCTTCTTTCGGGGGTTCCATTCGAGCGTCAACGTGCGCCATTTGCAAGATAATGGTGGACCCAAGATGTGGCAGCTGCCAACCACCCCCCAAATACATCCTTTGGTAGAGACTACAGGAGCACGCGCAAGGAGTTGTGACGACAGGCGATGGCTTCCTTCAATTCATGTCTTCGAGTGAATGTTCTAGACGTTCACGAATAGAATACTGCGTCGTTCACATCATCGATCGTCCCTGAATATTCCCGTACGTCACTGCCTCCGTACGCGAAGAGAGCGAGATGTAGGAGTCACTACGACCCATTCTCTTCATGTACGGAGGCACCATCGTCACGGAAAATTCAGGGACGATCAATGACGTGAACGACATTTATGGTCGACGACAACGCAACATGTTGTCCGTGAACGCCCGAAAGAATCATTGGAATGCATCAATTGAAGAAAGCCATGGCCTAGCGTCAAAACTACCGATCCCCGCACGCGCTTCCGTAGTTTGGACCGAAGGATGCCATCGAAAGATGATCGGCAACTTCCACATTTCGTGCCCTCCATGAACGTTGCAAAATTGTTTTGCTTGGTGCATTGGAGCCAACCGTGCCTCCGTGTACCCATGCACACGATTCCAAGGAAGCTCAAGTGGTAGGAATGAAGTGCAAGTCATCGGGCGAGCAGGTGGAGCTCTGTTCCCTGGAACCATGTGCACGGGCACACCGAGACATGATTGGGATGCGCCTGTCGTGTTCGATAGTTGTCTCGTTGACGATGCCGCATTTTCCTGGCCGTTCCATCTTCCTTGTTTTGCTTGGTGCATTGGAGCCAACCGTGCCTCCGTGTACCCATGCACACGATTCCAAGGAAGCTCAAGTGGTAGGAACGGAGTACAAGTCACCGGGCGAGCAGGTGGAGCTCTGTTCCCTGGAACCATGTGCACGGGCACACCGAGACATGATTGGGATCGGACGTCTTGACAACGTAGGCCATGCATTCTCTTATCCTGAAAGGTGGAGAGTGCGATAAGAAGTGAGAGAGTGAAGGACAGGGATCAAATCGTGCTACATAGAAAGAGAAAGAAACAACGGTGGTCGGAAAAGGGACATGGCCCATGGCATAGTGGGTGTGGATTCATTCCTCAAGTGCAACTCACGAAGGTGTTCCTTGGGAACCCTAACTCCCTCCGCCATTCGTGGGAGTGTTCGGAGCCCATCTCTGAATTTGGCATGACCGGATTGACCGCCCTACACCCGAATGGCCGTGACATGGAGCAATCCACTCCCATATGTGTGAAGGGTGCATTGGGGCTCGGCTCGCACGATGATAGTTAGCCCCGACCGACAGGGAACGCGCAAGCTTTGACAAGTCGTTTCGTATCCGAAACCACACTATCACGTCCATAGGAGCCCCTCCATATGAAAGCGATTGTGGAGCGTCGGACACGAATGACGTGCTCCCTATCGATCGGCGTCAACAAGGATTGCACGAGTGGAGTCCAAACACACCCTTCATACGCAGGGTAGTAGATAGCTCCGGGTTCAGGATCGAGGTAGATGGTATAGTCCTCTGGGCGAACGCCTCCTTGGTGGCCTACAAAAGGACATCATGCAACATCCAGGAGGTCGCGAATGATGCGTGCTGCGTCCTCCAATGAGGTGCGGAACGGTGCCTAGAAACTGTTTGCCGACGCTCAGTCCGCGGTGAAGTCATGAGAGTGACTACCCGAGTGCGTGCAAGCGTGCGTGGGCGCATCTAATTCAGCCTACACACTACATTTAAAGTTCCATCCGTCAATTGACATCGACATCCGCGACGTCATGGAATGGTCCGCCATGTCATGGGATGGGGACACCCAGCCCGCCGCTCGAGTTGAAGCCGACGGTTTAGAACGCGTGCCCTGAACCTCTTCCAAGCTGCTACCAACATCAGAAGGTGCTCCTCGGTCTTAACCGGCAATCCACGCACCTGCGGACGAGAAGCTCACACTCAGAAGGTTTCCAACGGCTCGGAGGACATATTCAGACACGGTAGACAACGACCACGAAGGTGGAGGGACGCACGGAGTCCCGGACTTGGACCGCAAAGCGTGAAGGCGACGAAGGAATGCATCTGGTCTTGCAAAGGACGAAAAAGGCACGCACGAAAAAATGGATGGTTCAGGGAGCACAGATAGGACATTCAATCGATGTCGAGGGAGATGTTCAATGGAATGCTCGCCCCTCGTCGTTCGGAGAGGGCTCCCAACGCATGTGAGGTGTCGTTGAAGCTCACTAACTTGCTCGGTCCTCGCGTGACCCCTTCGTCGATGCACATGGGGACCAATCACGCCCTCCCGTGCTTGTTGTGCAACGCTCCCAGGAAGCGAGCAGAACAGGAACGATGTGCGGCAATCGCGAGTTTCAAAACGTCTCCGTTCCTCAAATTGGCCATGGTCATCCATGTCGAGGACGCTCGCGGCGCTAGCCATCATCATCTTCATACTACGGTGGAGCCCGACAGTGAGAATGGGCGACGCCGCCGTGGGCACACATCTTCCGGCATCTACAGAGAAGTGTGGGCCACGAGGCCGACGTCTGCGGGCGCATCACCGTGGACCGATATGCCCTTTTCGTCGCTGACACAACTCCGTGAATGCCGAAAGCTATGTGCCGATGAGTGCGTCCCTAGTTGTCAATGCCAGGCACCAGCACAGTCTGAAGATGATGATGGCTCTCGTTGCGGACGTGGAAGAGAAAGAGATCGCAGGCCTTGCCAATGTTCCCCCGAATCGTGCGCGCGGACGCGGGGGCTGCTAACACCGTCGCCGCCCGTTCTGGACCTACTTCCTGGGAGTTTTGAACAACAAGCACAGGAAGACGTGCTTGGAAATCGGGATATCATCTCGTGCAGGGCGAGAATGCTGCGCGGTGCTCCCGGTAACGCCGGGGGTGCTCCCGTTCTTGCCAAAGGAATCACATGGAAGAGGACAGCCCGTCCAAATGTCGGCCTGGTCCACCAAGTGCAACCTTGCGTCTCCCCGTTTGAATGTCGCCATATTCAAGGTAACTCCACCTCTGGCAAGGAAGATGGTGGCCAACGGCATGGACTGCACTTCTCCATCCAAACGAGACTTCCAGAGCAACGGAGATCCAATGCACTGCCTACCAACTCCATTGCCAAAGGCGGAATTGCCGCTGAAGTTTTATTGTCCAGTCTCCACGAATCCGCCTAATCGATGCAAATCGGCAGCAAGTGGTCTTCGTGTGGTCGACGAACAATCCAAGCCCGCCATTCAGAACGCGCGGTCCCACCTGCAGAGCCACATGCTACGACCATCATGGGATGGACATGCATGGTTTAGAATGCGCGGCCTGAAGAGTCCCGAAGACCAGCGGAGTAGAGGCTGCGCAGACTGAGAGGTCGTCAGAAGTGCATCTCTGCTCACCGCGAGCGAAGGCGGACAAGAAATACGACATTCGATACATACATAGATAGAAGCCATCGTACAAAGACGAACCTACAACACACATCGTCCGACAGCGTCATTGGAATGCCCACTTGATCCACCGACTAGATCTTCGCGTCTCCTCGTCCGAAAGTCGCCCAATTCAAGGTAACTCCACCTCTGACGAGGGAGGTGGTCGCCAACAGCATGGAATGCACCTCTCCATCCAAACTTTGCTTTCAGAGGAACGTAGATCCGGCCAATGCATGGACAACCATCTCCCTCACCAGAGGCGGAGTTGCCGTTGAAGTTTCCTTGTTCTGAGTGTCTCCACGAAACCGCCTTGTCGACACAGATTGGCAGCAAGCTGTCTTTATGTATTCGACGCATAGCACTCCAGGGAAGCGAACGCAATGGCTATCACATTATCAGGGGCAACATTAGGCACCTTGGCAATGATTTTCGTACGACCGTGGACGTTTGCCTCCACGTTGTTGGGGCACGGAGGAGGTGCAAACTTCAACGGCAGTGGAGCATTGTTCACGTCCGAGAGGCTCATGACGTCGATCAAGCGTCTTCCTCTTCGCATCGACAGTGGATCCCGGGAGCGATAATAGGGTATGTGACGGTGGGCAGACGTCTATCGACATTCGTGGATCTGTGCGTGCAACAAGGACGACGGTCGCGCGGACGCGAACTTGATCGAGTGCAGCATGCAGCGATTGGGCAGGATCCCATGCAAGTCTTCCATCACCGCCCCCCACTTTGTTGTAGGAGACGTGGAGCTGTCCCATTCAATGGGTATGAAGCTCGACGTCTGGAATCCAAGCGCGGGACGCTCCTCGGCCATCCCCGACGAGGCGAGCAAGTTCACATGCGTCGGTCCACGTTCGACACCGCACAATCACATCCGAAGGTAATTGTGCGGCACCGGACATAGACGACGCACTTGAACTTGCCCGGCCACTCGGTGCCGAGCTGGCGAGTGGTCCGCCTAAGAAGTCGAGACTCCGAGTTTCATACCCATAGAACAAGGCTGCCCCGCGTTGCAAAATGGAAGGCCATGACGGGAAGACTTGCATAGGGTCCCTCGTTGCGGAGGATGACGGACACGGGCGAGGCCAACGTGGCGAGGCTAACGTGTTTTGGGTTGCCCGCCGCACTCCGTGAGAGCCGCCAGATACGTGCCGATGCCAACGTCTCCTATCGTCCCTACGGGGTTCCACCAGGAGGCCATCATGACGCCGACTGTCCCTACGAATACCTTCAAGTTTGCAAGCCGACAAACGCCGACCAGATATGCAAATCACGGATTGGCTTCCTCGGAGTGCTCTGCAACGACCAAAGTAAGACGTGTCTGGGATATGATCTCTACAATGAAGACTCGTCGGGTGCGATGCTCATTTCATGTTATTGTCGCTTGAGCGCGTGACTGGAATTGAGGAGGCGAGAAAATGCACTCGTAAGATCTAACGTCCACCAATGTACGATCCACGAATCAGGCAAAGAGGTCTACGAGAGGGCAAGGAACATCTTCCATACAACTACGCAACATGCAACAGCCAAGATGGGTGTTGCACTCCATTGCGTTTTTTATACCATGGATAATGTTAGAACAACGGGTCCCTAGTCAAATGTAGATGAAAATGTATGTCAAATTAGTGATGCAAACGAAATGCAAAGCAAATCACAATATTGTCATCATAAGTGCATCCACGTTGGAATGGTGACGAGGTTGCATGTCCTACTGAACGCTAAGGGGGAAACACTACTAGGTACACAAGACAAGGATATAAAGAGTCCACGAGGGGATCCCAGTTTCTTCGTTGATGCACGGTTTGCGGTGGAGTCATGATTACGACAGCCCGAGACCATGGGAGTGTAAAGGGGTTGAGGCTAGTCATCCTATGTTGAATTTGATGCGAGAAAGTTTTTTGCCGACATCGTCCGTTGCGATGTCCGTGGACGAGGATACGGCGCGACAGTGGCGACTCCCTCCGCGAAGGAGCCCACGGTTCAGAACGCGCGGCCTGAACCGCACGCCGCCCGCGAGCCTACACGGGAGGACATCCACAGATACGGTGCGAGTCGCTGCACCTGCGAGAGTCAACGATCAGCTGGCGCTCAGTACCCCTTCCGAGACGACCCACATATTCCAACGTGCAATAACAGAACATCCCAGTGGACTCGGAGACAAGAGACTGAAGCCATCCAGCAATCCACCATCCCATGCAGAAGATCCAAAAGGAAGGACGAGCGGACGAGGTGCAGAGATGGAGAACAAACTCGAGGAAATCTTCCAATGGAGGGGGAATTTCTTCAGAGCTTGAACAAAGTCCTAGACCGCCTGAGTGGAGGACTCTTGACCGCAACGACGACGTCATCGAGAAGCGTACCTGGGTATTTTTTTTACCGTAGGGCCGATTCTTGCGTACCATGCGCGCGGCAGGAGCGGTGCACGTCCGCGTGGTCGTCCTTCAAGGAGGAACCGACATCGCGTCGTCCCCGGTGTCCTGAGGGGCCGAGCAGCCTTCGGAGGAGCCCACCCCTTTCGCCATTCGCGTCCGGCGCCGCTTGGAGCGAGCGGCCATCGCCACGCCCTCCGGCACGCCCCGGTCACCCCCGACGTATATGCGTCGTCGGATCTGCACAAGCATCACGTTTTCCTCAAGGGATGAGTGACCACTCTCCTCTTAAAGAAAGGACCGCTCCCGTCCGCATTGTAACTTCCGACGAAGTCCAAATAGTCCAAGACGAGATCACTGTCCCTCGACCGAGCTAACTTGACTACTCTCATTCCCAGTTCCGTCTAGGTCCAGGGTCTGTCGAGCCGTCCGAAGTAAGGGGGGGTTTCCGACAGGTATTGGGACACGCTCCGCCCGGATTCCAGGAGGCCTGCCAGGTACGGGCGCAGAGAGCAGTTGAGGAAACTGTCCGTCGCGCTGCCAATTAAGGTCAGAGGGAATATGGCGTTGTGAATGGGGTTGAGGATGGTGCTCTCCGGGCTGGACTCGATGAGCAGGGTGTTGGTCGCGTTGGCCCTGAAAACGCTCGCGCGGAACCTGGGGTCGCCCCAGACGACCTTGTGCAACACCTTCAACCGCAGCAGCCCCCCGGGATGGTCGGGAAAGGCTAGCCAGGTGTTCTTCTCAACCTTCTTGTTGACAAACGTGTCCGCCGGGTGCGCCGGGCAACCGAGGAAGGGAAACTCCGGGAACGGCGGGCACTTGCAGGTCCACCACGCGCGCCTCTCCACCAAGGTGGTGCAGTCCTCCATGGTGAGGATGGACATCGTATTGACGTCCTTGTCCCGAAAGAGGAACTTCACCACGGGCCTTGCGACGTCCCCCGGCAGCCGGGTCCAGATGCCCACGCGGAACCTCTTGGACAATCCGCTGAGGAAGTGGCGCACCTCGGGTCGACAGTACAGGGCGTACTCCCCGAAGACGTGACGGCGCGCGGGATCGAAATCCGCCTCGGAAGGCTGCGCGACCGGGGTGACGGGGGCACGCGGAGCGGCCGGAGCCGGACCGACGTGCTCGACGTGGCACAAGACCCCCTCCACTTCCAAGAGGACGAAATAACTCATGCGTGAGAGGCGAGGGGAAGGGATCGCCGGGGGTACCGACGGTGGTGCCTGCGCATCCGAATGCCCCTCCCCTTGAGTAGGGATTTCTAAAACGGACGAGGTGGAAGAATAAAACGAAGACGCAATTGCAGACGACGGAGACGGCCCACCATCACATCGAAGGCACGAAGACGCGACACATTGCCAAAGGCGTGCAGTCTAGAGCGCGCGTTCTAAACACAACACCCGTCGTGCGATGCAAGCCGCAGACGCATGCAGTTTAGAACGCGCGGCCTGAAACATCCCCCGTCTACGTGGGCATCGTGTCAACACTTACAAACTACCCGGGGAGGAGTATGGGAGGACAAGAACGGAGTGCGGGTGGGAGTGGGGAGAGGCATTGTGGCTCACCTTCGTCGGCGCGTCCGCCGACGTCGTGTGGATTGGAGGGGACTCGTGAGCATTAATCGACGGAGCGAGCTGCGGTTCCGCTGTAGGGACGACCCGTGCCGTTTCTTTACTTTCTACTTCAGGAGGCACCGCTTCGAAGGTGGCAGGAGGGATTGTCATCCAGGGCCTGTCGACTTCTTCCTCAAACGGGGATGTGGGCGAGCCATCCAATGCGTGCGAAGGTGCGGTCATCCAAGGTCCCCCGGCGTCGACCTCCACCGGAGGGGGCGGAAGGACATCCGCAGCGACGGGGGTCCGCAAAGCGTTGTCCACTTCCACGTCACAGGGGCTGGGTGGAGCGACGTCCACGGACAAGGAGAGCTTTTGGGGGGCTTGGTAGTGTGGGGCTTCGTCGGGGCCGGTCAGGTGGCTGGTTGGGATTCTTGTCGGATCGAGCGTGCCAAGGGAGTGCAACGGGTGTGGATGCGGGGGCTTCACGAGGAGGTTGGTGTCCATCACAGGAGCGTTTGGACCCTGGACTGAAAAAGCATACGAGCGTAACTACATTGTCCAAAAAGAACTGTGAGGACGCGACGCAAGGGAAGTGACGACACCATCGACAATACAGAGCACACACACACCACGAAAGCCATGCGCGTCACCAAAGCACGCACGATACAAAACCCAAAAAATCACGTCTCATATATTATAAGAATGCACCATATTTACAAGATGCGAGGTGCACAACAAATCAATCACAACGTCCGCACATGCCCGGGCCCAATTAACATGTCTCAAAATGGATGCCAGTGACTAAATGCCTAGAAATCCTATGCATAAAAGAAAGAGCCGCTACGACTATGGCTCCCGCGGCTCTCTAGGACTCGCCGGGACGACCTTCGACCGGCTCGGCGTAATGCCCTCACATAGCGTCCGGGCTAACTGACAAAAAGGGAGCTATGTGGGGGGTTACCCACCGCGGGAGTCTGATCCTGCCACGTCGGAGATCCCACCGTGACGTGCTCCTCCAGCAGCACCTGCGACTGCTCTTGACCGTGTGGGGCCTGCACGACGGGAGGTTATTGCTCAGTGAAGTTAGGAAAGGACTCCTCAACACTCCCCCAGCGATCATCAAGGATGAAGGGGACCTCGTCCTCTTGGTGCGCACGAGTCAGGAGTTCAGGAACATGCACACTAGGAAACTGACTGAGCGCCAGATCATCCACATCGGGATTGGGATCGAGATCAGTACTCACCGGAGGCGTCGTCGGGATTCTCATCGCCATCTGCCGGAGCCCCGAGGCAGCGGAGGCCATCGCCGATTCGGAGTTGGTCGTGGACACCCCGGACACGTTTTGGAGCTCACTCACACGGTTGGGACTCGGAGCGAGAGCCACGGTGATTGTCACGGGCACTACCCCGAGGTTCCTTGCGTGCAGTTCGGACTTCATGTACTCCACCTCCGCGGCTTGCTTCTCCAATCTGGCAATCAGATCGGTTGCCTGGGCCGCCTTCATCTCCGCATCCTTCCGATCCTGCTCCTCCTTCTCCTTCATACGGGCCTCCCACTTCGCCTCCCGCTCCGCGTTCTTGGCCCTCTCTACCTCCTCTCTCCTCTCCCTCTCCTTCTCCTTTTCCACCCACTCCTTCTCCCACTACTCCCTCTCCTTGTCGAATTTAGCTTGCTGGCTCTTCTCGTACTTTTTGCGAGCGGCTTCCATTTGCCTCTCGATCACCTCCATCAAGGCCTCCCGCACTTCGGGCTTCACGTCGGGCTTCTCGTCGACCTCGGAAGCCCCCAAGGACGAGCGCACCCCCCCGCTCGCAGCGGGCTGCGGCCGTGCTCCGACATCCGGCTTCGAGTCGGAGCTCTCGCCGGCGTTCACGTCCGCACCCCCCGAGGACGACGCTCCCCGCGACGCAGCAGCCGCCGCCTTCCTGGCCTTCTCCGCCGCTTCCTCTCTCGTCTTCATCTTCGCCTCCAGTTCGTCGTCGTCGAGGTCATCGAGGTCGATGACGGTCTTGGACTCTTGGTCCATCCGAAACTTCGTGCTCATCTCCCGGTGGTGATCGATGTAGGCCTACTCTGCCGCGGTCGGAGTCGGCAGTTCCGAGGCGAGAGTGTCGATTCCGACCTGCACCATCACGTGCACTTTGAGTCTCTCCACCGCCGTCGATCCGAGATGCTTGGCCTTCATGTTCGCCACCATTCCGCAATACCTGTCGACCTTCATCTGGAATGTCAAATCGTTCGCCTCCGGGGCAAAATCAAGCAGCCCGTCCCTCACAGTGGCCAGTTTGAGCAGCTGGCTCTTGGAGAATGCCTTCTTCATGAAGTCGAGGTCCAACTGCATATCCTGGATTTTAATTCTGGCCCGAGCAGTCTTCGAGGCAACCGTCGGGTCAGGTTCGACGTGGCTGAGCAGGGGAGGGCTCCGCGACGGAGGACGAGGGGGGGGCATCGCCTCGGAGTCCGCTTTAGAGCGCGCGGCCTGAACCCCGTCCATCACCCGGAGTGGGAGGTGAGACTGCGGTTCAGGGCGCGCGGTTTGAACCACAGGCGACACGGAAGTCGACAGGGCCGGCTCGCTCCCGGATGCACGACACGGGGACCGAATCCCCAGGACCTGGGGCGAGAGGACGGCCGTCGGAGTCGCGAAGAGGATCCTCGCGGTCGCATCTGCCGGAGGGGATGCGCCTGCAATCGGAGACCCTGACACCGGATCAGACCGCGCGCCCCGAACCGAAAGCACAAGGGACGGAGGAGAGTCCTCTATGTGCAAATCAGACCGCGCGGCCTGATTCTGCCTTCTCGGTAGTGACGGCGGTGCGTGCATCTCGGAGAAGAGGTCAGCGGCGTCCGGGGATTTGGACGTCCGTCCTTTGGGCTCGCCAAGGCGCACGGGAGAATGCTCCTCATCTTCGGATTCAGACTTGTCGGAGCGTTCATCCGAGTTCCCCGACTCCTCTCTGTCGTCGTCCACCGCGGGGTTGGACGCGCCCACATCGGCCGGCTCCTCACCCTCCAATGTAGCGTCCCTCTCTTCGTCATCCTCGTCATTGTCCTCCTCCTCGTCCTCTTCCTCGCTGTCGGACTCGGACTCCGCCCGAACCGCCGCCGTCAATCCCTCGGCCGTCACAGGCACACTCTCTCCTCTACGGAGGTGGTCGGGAGCCATGCCGTCGTAGTTGTACCTGAGGGCGGGTGGACCGTGGACCAGTACGTCCGGCCACATCTCGGCTCCCCGTCGGTTGTGTACCGAATGCCGATGCAAGCTGTTCGCCGTGTTGGAGATGAACGCCACGGAGCTCCGGCACAACATCTGGAAACCACAAGTGCAAATCAGTCCGTGTTCACATTTCGATCAACGGAAGAGGAAATCATCAATCTGCAGAGATCGAAACTCACCGCGCAGGCCGAGACTGCCTTCGCTCCTGCGAAGACGAGCATGACGGTCCCTTGGTCCCTGCAGAACTTGTCGATGAAGCGCAAGTAGACCTCGTATCGCAGCTCCTTCATCGACTGGACTTGCAGGAAATCGTGACGGCACGTCTCCCGTTGCCTATACATGGGGACCTTCGTCTCCAAGATCGCGTCCTCCTCGGCCGACAGTGGTGGAACCACTCCGTTCCTATCCACGAGATGGGAGTTGTAGAAGGAAATGTCGGATCGCTATACGCATTCCACAATCACGATGTCCTTCAAGGCATAGGTGGGCTCCCCCTTCGCACATCTATACTCAACACTGCGGCGGAGACGGTGACGAGGAAAGAATGTCTTCAATATGTGATCCACCGCGGGAGCCCTCTCCGCGCCGTAAATGATCATCCAAGTGTGCACGCGTTTGGACATGTAATCCTCGGACACCTTCTTCACTTGCTCCAGGATGATGTTGTAGCCGTAGGTGACCTCCGTTTTGTCGATCTTCGGAAACAGGCGCAAGTCCATGATTCCCACCTCGTAGTACTGGAGGAGCACGGCACCCTTCTTCACGCTGAACCACCCCTCAGGGAGCTTCCTGGACAGCTGCAGGTGGAAGATTGACTTCGGATGGAGCCACGCGCAAACTGAGGCGGACGCGCACCTACTCACGACATGGAATCGCCTCGCGTTGGCTGCCACGCGCTCGTATAGCACGACGAGCACCGGGTTAGGAGCGTTATCCTTGCTGACTCCCGATTTGCACTCCTGCTTCAGGTACTCCTCTCCCACACACTCCATGACCGCCATGTGAAAGCCATGTATGCACAGGGCCGCCTTCAGTTCCTTCCATCGGGTGGGATCGAGTTCGCTGGACTCGTTGAAGACTCCCTTCGCCGCGGGCACGTTCTGCCCAGCCACTTGTGCCAAGATGTCGACGACGAGCTTCGTCTTGTGCTTCTTCCGCGTGGACCACATGGCGATGGCCACGGCCGAGCACCAGAGCATTGGCCTCTTCATGTAGATCTTGGGAGGGACTTGCATCATCTTGCTCGCAGCCTCCCCCACGGCCAAGTCATCCAACCCTAGTAGGGTCCGCATCTGGTTCTTGTTGAAGGGCGGCAGCTTCGTCGCTTTGGAATTGCCCCCCTCGGTATCCAACTCGTTGTACATGCAGCCGTGGTCGATGTTGTACAAGGTGCCCGACTCGTGCTTTTCGAAGAGCTCCTTCCAAAGGGCCCAAGTCTCATTGGAGGCCATGATGACCCTACGCTCCCCCAATTTGTCGAAGTCCACAATTGTCGTCTTCGCTCCGCTAGAGGTTTGCGAAGTCCCGGTCGACTCGAAGCTCTCCTCGCACTTGGCCTTGAACTCCTGCGAAACGACAGAGACACATCAGAAACCATGTTCAGAGCGCGCACCCTGATCCATGTCCGCTCAAAAAAACAGCACACGAGATCGCAGCACACCCTCATCTCTCTCCATGGAGGACCAGTCGCCTCCAACAAACCGTGTCCCGGATTCAAGAGGCAAGGCTACAAGGAAACCCACATCAGAACGCGCATTCTGAAGTGTCTCGGGCACTGAACCTACGACTGCAGGAATCGAACAAGTCCTTGACATCACAATTAAGATGCACGTCGGAGAATCCAGACCGCACGGTCGGATTCGACCCCGACTAGTAGCGATGACCTGGCGGAGATCAGCAAAGGAAATCCGAGGCCCGGACTTCGTCTGCTATAATAGGGTGGGGCAGATCAGACCGCGCGGTCTGAATTGGAAGGTACGATCATACCTCGTAGGAATGGAAATCTTCGCTCTGACTCGTCTGCCTCGTGTTCTTCCTGAACTGCATCGGCCGGCCGGCGCTTTCCCAGATCTCCCTGTGTGGCAACCTAGAATTCACCTAAGCAGGTTCTTAAGCAAAATACGGGAAGAGGGATCTATTCAATCCCCATTTTTTTATTTTTTTTTCTTAGTTTCTACACATAATTGGGACCAAGACCGGAAACCGGAAGACCCTAGACCGTAAACCAGAAACTACGTTAAGGGACAGCGTATGAAATCCCGGATTCCGCCCACCTAGCGACCGAGACCGGATAGGTAATGAGTGGCTACCGAGTCTAGAGATCGTCGGGATCTCTCCCACGTGACCAGACTGGTTTAAACCTAACGGTCAGTAATTAATGCCGGGGGAAAAAGTATAAGACCAGGGAAGCAGGGCCAGGTCCTGCCACTTTCTTGCACGCAGTTCGAGAAAGGGTTTCCGGCCAGAGATAGAGTATTCGGTCTACAGACAGAGAGAAGGGATAGATAAACTGTCAATCCGGTCTGGTACATAGTTGAGCGAATAGCACTACGCTAGCTGACTGGTTCTTGAGCGCGGGAGGTTTAGTTAAGTTGGACCGCGCCTAGATTGTGTAGGCGTCAAGTGAGAGATGGCAGAAGAGGTGCAGGAAGGAAGGATTCTAGCCTTCCGGAATGTGAATCCGGTCGTGCCAACTGACGCACAAGACAAGAGGGAGCTGGAGGAAGACCTCAGGCAGATGGGCTGCGAGGGGTTCATAGCTCACCCCTGGAACCTGAAGGATGAGGCGATGGTGGAGGAGCTACTGGCCGGCCAGACCAACGAGTGGAAAGGGACGGTCCGGGCGCTGCCAAAGGAGTGGAGTGCAGCGATGTGGCGCAAGGTGTACGCCTTCGAGCAAGGAGGAGATGCGACGGGCACCCGGACGGACAAATTCCACCAAGGGAAGTTCCGCAGGCCCACCAACCCGAAGGACGGCTTTACAGTAGCAGAGTGTGTGTCTGCTAGACACAAGAGGCTACTGCGGTTCATGATGGCGATCTTGAACCCGGATAGACCTAGTAGGATTACGGTCACCGTGGCCAACACTGTCTTTGGTGCACTGTCGGGAGACAGGAAGATAGATTGGGGGTTAGTTATGAGGGACCGGATGGACCGAATGGTGAAAGGAATTGGGAAATCTAAACCCTCTCCCATTTCACCATTCCTGTTTCATCTGTATCATTCGTTAGACCTCTTGAGAGAGAAGGAGATGGAAGCTTACGAGGTAGGGGCTGCATTGATAGAGTATGAGATTGCAGACCCGGAAGCGGAAAATGACCAAGATGAGGAGGACTCCGAGGATGAGAGTCAGGAGGGGCATCAAGGAGGCACACAAGAAGTAGAGGAGGTTCTAGAGGTAGGAAGAGAGGATCCACCTCTAGAAACCCCTGTAGTAGCCGGGGAAGCCCAAAGGTTAGATCCGGTCTGGGAACAGGATCCCTTGCTAAGGATCCTGCGAGACCTGGAAGATTTCAGAAAGCACCACCTAGAGGAGAGAGGGTTATTACGGGCCATAAGCCAAGCCTTAGGCTCTATTCCCCCCTCCAAGATCATGGAGGTGTTGGGAGAATTGATTCAGGAGGCTCATGATAGTCGGGACAGAGAGGAGGTACTCCGGCTAACAAATCAGGTCTCAGCCCTGAGGAGGGAGCTCCATCACACTCAGGAGGAGCTGGATGAAGAGAGACGCCTCACCACGCAGGCCCGGAACACACTCGGAGAAATCCGAGAGTTCATCACGCATCCGGGTGAAGTCGTCAACAAAGCCATGCTTTTCGACAGGAAGGTCTTGGAAGCAGGCAAGATGGTGGGTCCTCAGATGCTTACAGCTCTGGTGGCCTACAACAAGAAAATGGAGGCAGCGCTGGAGAAGTGGCGGTCAGTAGTCACGGAGGTCCAAGCTAGTTCTGCTCCAGTCTCAGGACCGGAAGAGCCAAAGATGGAGAAGGAACAACCGAAGGATCAGCCACCACTAGCAGCTGTCGAGGTAGAAGCCGGCATATATGAACCGGCGAAGGAAGAGGGAACCAGGACCGACGCAGTGGAGGAGGAATCTGTCCCACCGGCCCGGATTGAAGAGCCCAGGGTTTCTCAACCCGAGAAGACCAAGGAGCCGGAACCCGAGCCGATTGTGTTGAGGGAGATAATCCGGGGAACTACACCACCAAGGGAGAAGACCAAGTTCATCACCTTGTTGGATGATTCTCCAAGCAAGTCATCACCCACGGTCATCACACAACCAAAGACCGGAGGGGAAGCGAAGGCAACGGTGCAGGTCCGCTCTATACTGAAGACCGGATCTGGATCCGGGTCACCAAGCCAGGGACCAGCCCGGACTGCCGAGAGAGTGGGGGAGCAGACCCCGCAAAGCAAGATAGTGCACCACCCGCCCATCACCGGATTCAAGAAGAAGACCGCGGAGACATCCAAGGTGAAGCGGAAGGCCCGGGATGAAGAGGAAGAGGAGTCAGATGAGGAAGATGAGGACTCGGAGGAAGAGACCGACTCCGGTGATGAGTCGGAACAGTACTCAGATGCGGACCAGGCATTGGCAGAGACCACGAAGACCAGGGCCAGGGCGCGGGGTAAGACCAAACCGAAACCCAAGCCCATCAAGATGTACCGGTCTCCGAAGAAGCAGCCAGCCCGGAAAGGTGCGTCGCCTCTCAAGAAGGCGAGGAAATAGGGGGCATTAATTACAGGTAGATAGGAAGGCGGCTAAACCAAGTTATATTTAGGTTAGGAACTTTTGAACTTAGACCGGATCCAGATATGTAGGATCTGTGATCCTATTTTGTTGGTATTTTTGTAGTTTTGTGGAAGTCAACCTACCCAAGTTGTAGAGGAATGTGAGGTGGCATTCTTGGCGGCTGGTGTTGATTCCATTTGCACTTTTAGATTTTCTTGCAGTTTAGTATTTAAACCCGGTTCGTAATTGAATCCGGGCGCGCATTATGTTATCTTACTTTCACAAGTTTTTGTGTTGCAAATACAAGTCAGAACCTTTTCTGATTCACTCTGAAGTGGACTGTGTGCATGGGACCTTGTCAAAGTCTTATGGTGATGGTTAGGATTGCAACCTTGTGTGGATAAGTGTGTGCCTGGATGGTCAGTTTATCCGGTCTCTGGACTTAAAGTGAATTTGGTTTTGATAGGGAATTTGTGCAGGATCCCACAGTGCTTTCTGAAACAGGTCTAGGGAGTATTTGATAGAGATAGACACTTGTAGAGTCTGGGTTTGAGATCGGGAGCGTCCGGCCAAATGCCAACTGAATGGTGATCCGGTCTCTGTAGAAGAAAGAAGGACTAAGTGAGGAAATTCAGCTCTCTTGTATAAGCTACCGCCCTTATTCTACCAGGGATTAGACTAACTGGTTCTTCCGTCGTTGTAGTCTTTGTTAGGATTAGGCAGGAGTGCTTGCGTGACCTGCTGGGTCGGATTAGTCCCGATCCAGTTGTGAGGTATTCCGGTCTGTTTGTAGTAGTAGTTTCTTTTTACTCATAAGTGGAACTTCTGACACTTTAAAACTTGAAGGGTAGGAGTAAGCTTCCTTCCTAAACGCCCAAACAAGCAGATCCCTCTTGTTATCGAGGTTAAACTTACACTTGGTTACTATACTAGGGATTGGACCAGCTACTAGTATCCGGTCTTTAGTCCCATATCTAGTGAGCGTAAGCATCAAGGTGGTGAACATACAGGTATAGATAGATAGACTTAGTTTGGAAGGATAAAGGATTGATCTGGTAATCAGGTCCAAGGAAATCTTAGGAACGTTGGAGACCAAGACCGGATCAGTCTTTTGCTTGGGTTTTGTTGTGATAACCACTAACGTATTCCGGTCTTTCGTCAACTTTCGACCAAATCTCTTGGGAACGATACACGAGTCACTTTAAGGCTAATTTAGTGCATTCTAAAGCCTTAGAGAAGGAATTGTGCTTTCCTGTGCTACGACACCCTGCAATGCTTGATCGTGGCGGGCACCGAAGACAGAAATGGAGCGAGCTCGTTCTCCGAGTTGCACATGGAGGACAGGGTGTGCAGGTGGTGCGACTTGTCCGACCAGACGATCTCGCATGTCCACTTCTGCAGCCAGGCTTTGACGGACTCGTCGTCGACCGTCGTCTCCCCCGACAAGATCTCTGTCGCAGCCTTCCACGTGTGCTGGCCATTGATGATTTTGAACTTCCCGGCCGTCGTGCACTCCTTCCAGTCCTTCGGTCGCGTGGCCGTGTCAGGCATCACGGTCAGGATCTGCTTCGTGTAGTTCACGAGCACCATCCGCTTCAGGACGTAGAGGACGCCCTCCGTCTCCAAGGGCCTCACAATAATCCCGGAACTCGATTCCACGTTCGTCATTTTGTTCACGTCCAGCTCGAAGTACTTGCCGCGCCCGAAAATGTACATGTAGGACGACAGTTCCTTGAACGCCTTGTTCGCGTTGACCTGCGCCTTCAGCCGACCCTTGGTGTTCACATCCGCGCTTCTCTTGGAGTTCGATTTGAAGTCGATCTCCACGGTTATCTTGTCCGAGATGGAGGACGGGTCTAATGGGATCGTATCTGGGTTTTCCGTCCACTCATCGTTCACCTTCTTCACGGCCACTGCGTGCGCCTCGACCTCGCTCATCTCCATGGGCTCCGTGCACGCTTCCTGCGTGGAAGAACTCGGAACCGCCGTAGCACCGTGGCTAGAGGAGCTTGGCGTAGGGTTCGCCTCATGGGACGTGGAGCATTGCGCGACTTCAGCTGCTCGAATGGACGGGCTCAAGGGTCCCTACACGGCCTCGTCAGGGACGGGATCTCGCCTCTGCTTTCGCCACCGCTCCGCTTCCGCGGCGTCATCCTCGCTCTGCACCGCGGCAGGCTCGGACTGAACCTTCCGCTTCTTCGCCAACTTCTTCGGGCGCGCGGTCGGGGCGGTACGGGGGGGTGGAGCGGCCGTTGCGGTCGGCGCCGGAGTGGCGATGATCCGCTCAGCTGCGGCACGGGGAGGGGGAGTGGCCGCTGCGGTCGGCGGTGCTGGGGTGCTCCGAGTTGGTTCGGGTGCGGCAGTTCTCGTGGCGGGCCGCGCGGTGGATCGTGGCGCGGATCGAGGGGCGGCTCGCGAGGTGGCACCCGCCACGGCGGACTGGGGAGCGGCGCGAATTCGAGTTTTGACCGTCGGCGTCGACCCGCTCCCCTTCTTGGCCTTCTTGCTGTTGCCGCCGCCCTTGTCTTCCATTTCTCCCCTCTCGGCCTGTGAATCAAACCCCGAGTTCAGTCTTGACGCATGAAGGGTGTTCGCGTCCGACATGAAGGTCTGGATGACCTTCACGGTCTCCACAAACCTACCGGACTGTGCATCACACCTCATCTGGACGTCGCGCATCAGGTACTGGTAGGCGGTCGGGACGTTCTCTAAATGCTCTACCATCCTACGCGTGCAGAACATCATCTCGTCCTCGACACGGATGACGATGACCCCGACTTCGTTGTTAATGGAATTGGCCACGTCCAGAAGGATGCCCTCACGCATCACGTGAATGTTGATGAGAATCACATTGTTAAGCGTCTTCCAGCGTGTCCCGTCTGAAGACGTGAACCCTATTTCGAGGCCGAAGGCAGGCGACCCCATCTCGTGACTCAACTTCACAGTCCACAGTCCTCTCCTCGAGGATATCCGCATCGGGAATTAGTCTTCCAGATGCGGTTTCCAGTTCTCGTGGATCCTGGTTGGCGGGATTTCTTCTAGGTAGCCCCGCAAAGTGGGGTTGTTTTCGACAAAGGCCCCCATCTGACTGTCCACAAGAAGTCGAACGAATTAGACCGCGCGGTCTGAACTACCAGAAGCATGCATTTCACAGTAGGCGATGGAGAATGGCACGAGATATTCAGACCGCGCGGACTAGTTCGTCACATCGTCCGTAGGGACGATCACGATTCGCTCTCTTTAGGGTTGAAGCCGCTCTAGTCGATTCTGCTGTTTACCATTTGTGCCCCATCCCATTAATTCGTGCTTACGTCTGGAAGGACGGTCAAGTGGCCTTCCCTACGAACTTACACACTCGAGGGCGACTGGTGCTCTTCTCTATCGTACCCTCTTTCATGTGGTTTAGACCGCGCGGTCTAAACCTCGAAATCCATCCAAGTCGCGAGGTCCTACTGTGTTGGGGGCTCCTTATTTGATTATCAGTTTTCTTCCCACGACGAGGTCAGAATTGGAGAAGCAGGTTTCATGGTTTTTGGTTCAGACCACACGGTCTGAACTGCATGGTCTTCGCGCATTTCAATGATGGATTACTCTCATGGTCCTAGGCATGGCACTGACCCGGAGCTGCAGACCGCGTGGTATGAAGCCTGGGGTCTTCTTATTTTAGTCGAGTCAAGGTTTGTGGCTGGGATTATCGAGTGTCCATTTTTTAATTTGACTAAATCTACCCTCGTCGTCTCTGCATTTGGTTCAGAACGCGCGTTCTGATCCTAATGTTCATTTCGGAAATTCTGGTCATTTTGGATGAATCCTCTTAGCATTTGTAACGGAGGATTGGTTCAGAACGCGTAGTCTGAAGCTTAGGGGCTTAGCATTTCTGTGGAGTCACGGCTTCTATCTGCGGTCATGTTTCCTTTGATAATTTCGTTCTCGTGGGCATTGGTTTTATCCACATCTACTTTAGAACACGCGTTCTGATCCTCATATTCATTTGAAGGATTTCAGCATTTCAGGACCCACTCTGTATTTCTATAGGAAAATGGTTCAGAACGCGCGGTCTGAACTTCAGGATCACTTGCGGGACTCTAATCCGCCAATGAATCCGGATCTCTCAGCTAGCTGCGGAATGGTTTAGAACGCGCGCTCTAATCCGTGAATTAACTTATTGCGATCTACCATGGCCGCGCGGTTATAGGACACTCTTGTTGCGACAGGCGTGCAACACTACTGCAGTTTGTGTCCATGCACATTCTGAAACAAACACGCTGAGAGAGCAGACCTAGAATCTGCAAGCTATCTAATTCCGCATTTGCATAACAAATGCAATGAACGGACGGAAACCTATTATAGCAATCAATTGACCGAGAGAAATGGAACTACACAATCTCCGAACACTAAACCACCATCGTGCTAGGCAACTCACATTTCGAACACTCAAGCAGTAGAAATTGAAAACCCTGATTGAACGGATACAACATCGAGACATAATGCACCATCCTGCTCGCCAACTCCCCCAATAACTGAAATTGCGAACCCTAATTGAACTAATACAAAATCGAGACACAAGCACCATCCTACTCGCCGACTGCCCCTTACCAATTCCCCCAATGACTCAAATTGCAAACCCTAATTGAACCAATACAAAATCGATACGCAAGCACCATTCTCGTCGCCAACTGCCCCTCGCCAGCTCCCCCAATAACTCAAATGGAACCCTGAAACTACATTGAACAAGTGAGGCTGCAAAGAAGAACGAACTTACCTCACAATTGATTCGGCGTGGCGCTATGGATTCGGCGATCCAGTCGCCCACACGACGCAGCGCGGCAACGGGAGAAGGCGGCGCTCACATCGACTCCCTCACGCACGCGTCCAATGAACAAAACCGTGACCTACCGAAAACACCGATGCCTCAAGAGACTCCCCTGTGCACGCTCATACTCCACAAAATGCGGAAACACAACAAACAAAGAGAAGCGCACGCGGCAAGAAGACACAAAAAGAGGGAAAGCAACTCAGATTTCTCACGGTGCAGCAAGGAGACAGCGCGCGGAGAGAAGAAGAGGAAAACAAAAAACTCGGAAATGAGCGCCGGACCCCGACCCCACGCAGATGACGACCACCCGATGCCAGCAGGTTCGGCACGGCCCTCTAGGTTTGGGCCGAACCTAGACGTCGTGGAGAAAAAACCGAACCTCCCCGGAGCTACAGTGGCCGCTCAAGCCTGTCGCGAAGCTGGTCAACGTTACCAGCCTTTTACTTTTACTTTTTCAGAACGTTCCAAGATGGTGAAGCATTGTAATTTGACATTCATCCATCTTAAAACACTTTCCAGTCATATTCAGACACTTTCTCATGCAAATTTGGAAACTTCATCCATATCTTTAACAGATTTGGAAAATGTCAGGCAAAAAAATATTATTTGAAATGCTGGAATGTGGCCACTCAGTGTCGGGAAAGAAAAAGGCTGCTCGTGATCCCCCAATCTGGAAGACTCTTGTCGAAAATGGAGGATGTCTGGAAAATCGTCAATAACGGCTACTCCCTCCGTCCCAAAATGATCTTCATGTTGGCGCTAATCTGTTGGCCCAAAATGATCTTGTTGCCTTTTCCAATATGAAAATTAGTCACATTCAGATTGTAATTCTTCTCCGAGACTAGCAAATGAAACTTCAAGCAATAATTTCCCTTCCATTTATAAAACCATCAATCAAAAGACAAAAAAAATCACTAAAGGGGTTTATCAACACTTTTTGTTTGTATTTCTTGCATCTCTTTCACTGTTGCCGACTTAAAGGAGGTCAACCTTTCGTAGCTGGAACAAAGGTTCACACATGGTCATAGGCCTATATTAATCACCCACAAAATAAAAACCTCAAATTAAAAATTCAAGTGCCTACTCTTGCTTCTTGAAAATGCATCCGAAATTCTACTTTTCTGTACTAAAGAATTACACTTTGGAAAAGGCTTTTGAAACTCAAAGTTTAAAAGATACTAACTTAATGAGTGAACCACACTTTGCTTACAAATCCAAAGGACACTTTAAAATGTCATTTTCGGCATTAATCCATAATATTTTGTTAGATACGAAAATCATTTTGGGACAGAGGTAGTATTTGGCATATTATTCTAGAGCTGTGATACAAATGACAATTGCAAACTACTGTTATTTACAAATTCATTTGCTTTGCGTAAAGTAGACACACTGTTGCTATCACCTATTTTTTCCACAAATTTGGAAACTCAGGAAGTAGTAGTTACTAAAAATTCCTCCACAATTCAAATAAAAAAAAAAGACTTCCATATGTTCAGTATTGTTTATTAGATTGGGTTTGAAATGAAGGTCTCTTGAGACGGTAACGTAGAAATGTTCAACACATTTGCCTGTAATCCCTTAAAAATTTCTACTATTACAGAACTAGTGAAAATGAAAATGGAACCAACACAAGTGTCTTCATTGGAATGAACATGAGATTGAATGATTGCATTTTGTAAACTACAATTAGGATGATTGTTGATGACAACCACAATTCTAATCCATCATCCCTTCGTTTTGGGATTTCCAAGATTTGATGGCGTTGATATAATTATAGAGGCTGATTGCACAAAACACCTAGCGGTTTCGTTGCATTTACATTTTGGAGCACTAGAGCTTTTCATGTAGGAATCCAATGCCAAAAAAAAATTATTTCTAAAGATCATGACAAAAATTGAGTTTATTCTTTTTTGAAAATTTTAAAATTCATTTCATATTAAAAAGTTGGTTTTGTTAACCCCTAAGTGCTCAAGTGACCATTTTACGGTCGTTGTCCAACTTTGGGCAACATTTTCGGGAAAAAAAAGAATTTCAATTTTTTTTTTCCAAAATTTCAAAATATTGGATTGTGTTTCAACATTTGCATTCAAAACTAAGATCTATACAATCAAACAGAAGGTATAGCTAAAAAAAGAGAAATAGCACAAAACGTCTAAAATTACTTAGGGTTGAAGAAGTCACTATTTGGGGGAAGTTTTCATGCTCTTGTTCATTATTTTTTTTTTTTTTGACAAATAAATAAATAACACAATTTTTACGTATGATAAAAAATTTCAAATCCTAAAAACAGAAATTGTGTGTTCGGTGAATTTTGGAAGTTATATATTCGATATCCATATGAAGAAAACCTATAAATAGTTTCTTATTCTTGATCATATGAATTCTTTCTAATGTCTGTGCTTTACATTACCTTCTTTGATGCTAACTTCAAAAAATTTGTAAAGATTATATTTTATAAAACATTTGTATATTTTCTTCATCCCTTGGGGTTTTAGAGGCTGACTATTGTTTATTTTTTTATAAATCAATAAAAAAACACAAATTTTATGACCGGAAAAAAAAATTGCAAATCTTGAAAATAGAAATTGTATTTGAGGTGGAATTTTGAAGTTATATTTTCAAAATTCATTTAAACACAATCTATAAATATTTTTTTAGATTTTGACTGTATGGATACTTTCTACTTCTTGTGCCTTACATTATCTTCTTTGGTACGAACTTCCAAGAAGTTGTAACGCCTATATTTTATAACACATTCGTGATTTGTCCTAACCCCTTCGGCTTTGAGGGGTTCATGTCCCACACTTTGACACAGTGGGGCTTTCAGTACTACTGAGCGGTTAGAATTCTTTTTTTGTAGCCGACACTTCTATGGTATCTTCTCTTAATAGGTATACAATCATCTTCCTAGCAAAGGAAACTTAAAAATGCATTATTCCATGACCTCCACATTCATGCAAATAGGCCTGCTTTGCGCGTGCAATTCCAATCATTAGAAATGGTTTTCACCTCATTTTTGTAGTCAAATTGCATCACCAAAAAGTCTTTCCACATGGCCAATTCTTACTTTTGATGGAAATATTTGTATTCAATGTACACAGTTTCATCTAATGCTGTAGGTTTGGAGTTGAATCATTATTTCAAAACAAAATTATTGCGTTTCAAAAGTAGCCTGACTTCTTATATGCAATTATCTTGGAATCAATTACAAAAGAGGTATGTATTTTCTAAAGGTGTACAACTTATTTCTCCCTTCAAAACCAAGTGGAATAATTGTAATTTTTCAATCAAAATAATTGTCAATTTCATGAATGTTTGATGTTAGTAGTGAGCCTTGAAATTACTAAAGTGACCACCTATGGAATTAAGACATTAACTAACCCTCAACAATCTAAAACCTCCAAATCAAGTACTAAATATTCACTACAAATAGAGTCAATGATACGTTATCATTGATTTCTTTGACTTTAGAATATGAAGTAAATAGATTCGAAGATTATTCTATATGAAATGTGGGCCAAAAGTAGGTGACACAATTAGGCTACTGTACTAATGGAATTTGATAGCAAATGGTAATAGAGTGTTCCTACTACCTTATTGGTCCAATGAATGCCGCTATTTAATTGTCATGTACAAAATCAATTCATTTATTTATTGTAGTAAGAGATTGTCCAAATCATGTAAGTTCTACTATCCCTTGATTCATACTAGTTGTGGGTCGTTGCAAGAAACACTTACCGGTTTTGGCTCAAAATGGCTCAAAATCAATGAGTCCTGTGAGTCCTATGACCCTTTGAAATAAATTTTTTTTAAATTGGAAAAAATATGTATAATTTGAAGAGCAATGAGAATATTATGTCTCTTGAAATTCAGACCTAAGAAATTTTTTCTCTAAATGTTATAGACAATGGAAAATACAATGAAAATAGCTCTTTTTTCACTAATTTGGTAAAAATAGTAAAAAAATTCAAAAAATAAAAATGAAAAATCCTTTTTTCTTCAAGTAAAGGTCTTCCTTTCCGACAAATTTCATCTTTGGAAAAAATAAATTCTATTCTCTACACTTGCGTAAAGTCATCCACTTTGACGACATGTGGAGGTTGAATAGTATAGTATTTTCAAAAAATCTCTTCGTGGTATTGTGTAACTTTAGGTGAGGTCCTTGCATGACAATTTTCAGCTCAAAATTTTCATTTTGGGGTCAAAAATAGGACTATAAACCCCCCAAATGGCCAAGGTAGACAGCCAATCGGGGCAGTTTAAAAATAGTAAACTAATTTTAAAAAAATTGAAAAAATTACACAACATATAAAACTTTTATGTGCACATTCATTCCAAATATCAAGTTTATAGGGAAACCTATGAAAAAGTTATGAGCAGAAAACTACGTGTTGGAGGTCAAGGGGACAAAAAATAGGACAAGTGTTTCTTGCAATCACCCTTGTACCTTCACAGTTGCTAGTATGTGAGCATAGAAGTGGGAGTTCATGAACCTCAAAGATGATGCGCATATAATATATTAGATGCTTATAATATAGGAACCTTCTATATAAATGACAGTGTTTTTTTACTGTAGGCAGTTACTAATACATTATAGGTATTTTTACTATGAACTCCTTCAAAGGTGGTAGTATATGTACTTATGTACACATTAGAAGCTCACATGCTTGCATGTCCATGCTCACACACAAGCATTGTGGCTTGTACCTTAATGTATTCAAATAGTGTTGTTCCACGATTTCACTGAAATCGCAATTACATTTTACATGAAAGCCGATTCATTGGGAGTAGTATTCTATTGTGTTCATTTCCACAAAATCATATTGTGAGGTAACACTAATTTTTTGTTTATACTACTAAGAGAAGTTTGTGTACGAGGTAAGTGGACTACCTTTAGTATAATTATTGTCTTCCTTCAATTGGAATGGTAATGAGCAGTGATCCCAAAACTGGCTAAATTTCGCTCATTTCCTACTTAATTTTTTCATTCCCTTTGTGTAAATTTTAAAAAATCTTCCGAAAATGAACATTTGGCTGAAAACCTTGAATCTGTTCTGAGATCACTGGTAATTTGAGAACACCTTCATTATCAAGACAATTGAAAGAAATCTTGGTATTTTTAGTTGTATTTTGTATAATTATTTTTGAGAACTTTTAAGTTATGAGATCATTCAACCCAAAAAAATGTACATTGCCAATGATTTCACCTTCCAATTGAATATGCCTTTGACGTGAAATATTTCTTTCAGTAGGAAAAGGAGAAAGGGTAGAGTTTTCAAAACACGTGTTCTAACATATAGTTTCTCTCGAATAGAAAACCGTCCAATGTAGAACTACATCTTCGGAATTGTACCTCTACTAATTATACAAAGTGATTACCAAATCAAAGCTTATTTTTTATGAATGGCTACAATGCATGTTAGAATCATTTTCACGAATGATTACTAACATTTTTATACCAAATGGGATTCTTGAATTTCTAATTCATCTTTCTTCAAGCTATAAGTCTATTAAGAAGACATTTCTCCATCCTTTTCTTTCAACTTCTTCAAAATGAGGTGCTCAATGTTTTCTTCATCCTAAAACAAGAAGTCCCACAAATGTATGAATATGACAAGGCAAGCTCTGCCTTACAAATATCCATTCTGAATTAGTGAATGCAAAAAATTGGAGTATCTTTAAAATAGTAGTATTCACAATGAATATGAATTTCAATAATAGCAATAGGTAATTACTTCCTAGTTGTACTAGAAACATATTTCGGCATGCAATATGAAAGAGAATCGTAGTTGAATTAGCCATTCATTACAAATGTCTGTGGTCGTTAAAGTTCACTTCGAAGCAATTTTATTAGATTAAGAGTATTCCACTACTTCATTAAAATTCAAATTAATATAGTCTTCCGAGCATTGCAGAATTGTTCAAATTTGAAAATACTACATTGTTCACCCTCCACATGTCGTCAAAGTGGCTGACTTTGCGCAAGTGTGGAGAATAGAATTTATTTTTTCCAAAGATTAAATTTGTTGGAGAAGAAAGACCTTGACTTAGAGAATAAATGGATGTCTCATTCTCATTTTCTGAATTGCCTTGCTATTTTTATGAAATTAGTAAAAAAAGAGCTATTTTCATTGTATTTTCCATTCTCTATCAATAATGAAATTGACCATATTTAGGCAACAATATTCTTAGTTTTGAATTTCAAGAGACATAATGGAGTCAGTGCTCTTCAAATTATCCATATTTTTTTCCATTTCGAGGAAGAATTCTTCTGATTACAAAGACTGAGATTCTCGATCACGTGTATGCATATAGTGTGAACAATTATATGGATTCCTAATTCCAACATGCCTGATGATTTGCAATTTCTCTTTGTATTGCAAGAGATTATGGTTCAAGAAATTTTAGCTAATCAGTCATTTGCTTCTATACAAATCTTTGATTGATAATGAATATAGATTTCTATTGTCAAAAATTTCACTTCAAATAATATATAATATGACTTTTAAGATAGATTGAAAAATGAATTGAAATGAGTCATAATGATGTGTGTTTTAATAGAAACAGTTATAGAAAATACAATTTCGTAACCATGGCATCAATATTTAAGAAATGAGGGGTCCAAAATCTTTATAGAGCTTTCGCTCACAATATAAATACATAAAGTGCCTACCCCCCTTGAGGTTTATCTTTTTCATTTCTTTTTAAAATAATTTTCTTAATAAAATACTTTTCTTTTTACTTTTTTTTCTTGAAATGATGCATTGTTAGTGGCCTTTGTCTCTGAGTAACATCTTGATGTTATGGCGGACATCATTGTTGACATAAAAACACAAGTTACTACATTAGATGTCACCTACAATCCGTCATCTAAAACATGAGTTTCTTATAGTGAGTACTCAAGGACAACCTTGTGGATGTTAGGGAAACGCAGATTTGCCAATGAGAGCGCTAAATCTGTCATCTGCAGCGAACTTGCGACTACATCCTCGTCCACTTTTTTTGTTGTATAGAGCAAAAGTAGGAACAATTGTAGAGCTTTGACAGAGATGTCAGATGCTCCTTGATGTCGCGCTTCAACATAGTTTTGAAGATAGGTGACACACACGCCAACACACTTCTGTATGCTTTCACAAAGCCACCGTTGGCATTGAGCGTGATGTCTGCAAATACACCTTCCTCCAACATCTTGAGTGTGAAATCATAGTAATTTCACTCAATGAAGTTTCAAGGGACACAATTGAAATTTCGATAGCACTCATGAATATTCACCTAAAGTATATATATGCAATAATTGAATTGTTGAATTATTGAGTACTACTTAGTTAAGTCTTGATGAATTTCATGATGATGCATCTTTTTTTGCAATAAGGGAGTACTGTTTACTACAATTATAACAGAATGTATGGTTTGGAGAAGTATTCTATTTGTAGTACTGACATATAATTGCGTTCAAGCTTCTCGAAGTTCTTTTTCTAATGTTTCTTTCAATGTATTTGGTACTACTAGTAACGAAATTTGTATGATTATTGGATCTATTTGTACATCTTGAAAGTAGCATGTATGGATACATACTAACATGATTTTCCAAAATTACAACCAAATGAATCCTAAGGCTTCTTGTCACACCAAATATTTCAAATTCATTTGTTGTAATTAACATTTTAGAGTTGTGTATACCATCGAGCGAGCTTCATTGTAGATTTTGAATATCAAGGTCATGTCAATGTGACCAATTGATTTCCATGAGCCAGTTCTATGATTTCAGTGGTACAAGACAGTTCATATGCAGTTTTCAATAATCACAATACTAATCGTCAAATCTTATGATCACTAGAAGAAAATCACATTTTTTATGAGAAGTCTCCAAACATGGAGAGATGTTCGAATTTACATCAAGCATGTCTATTATGCATATCTAGGAAAATCCATCCCGATTGACAAGCGAAAGAAACAAGAAAATATGAAAAAGAGTGCCCTATTTTGAGAGCAGCATCCTAGAAAACATGGGCCACGAAGCTATCAAAAGTGCGCAATTTGGCAACCACGTGAGCGCCACACAGGCAAGTAGTTCCACATGGGATTTTTATTCACCTTAATAAAATTTGAATTTTGTTTTAAGCAATGTCAACATACTAGGTGTCTAGAAAAATTGCATACGATTTTGAGCAACATGAACTTAGACATGTAGAAATTTTCTAAAACATCAATTGGTTTATGCTACATAGCAAGCGAGGTCGGTGCAAATTAACGAACTAGTAATTAATTAATTTTTTCAATATTAATAAATGAATTAGTTAATAATTCATTATTTCATAACTAATAATTTAATCATTATGAATGAATTTATTATTAGTTGTTCAGTTCATTAATAATGAAATATTTATTATTTAATTTATTATGATTGAATTGATTTGGTTGTTTCGTTCATTATTAAGTCATTATTAAATTTTTAGCTCATTTTTAATTAATTACTCATTATTTAGTTCATTATTTAGTTCATTATTAATTATCATCTACTTAATTTATTATGTATTTGTAAGAATGAAGATGAAAGAGGTCGTATTTATATCTAAAGTAGGGGGTTATAAAAGTGACCCTTTACCACATGATTTGCATTTCGGGGAAGCTGAACGCCTGAAAACCATTTTTAAAAAAATTTTGTGGTAAGGAAAATGGAATTGGCATCTAATCCGATTCGTTTCATATTATTTGGACCTTCATAGAATGAGTTATGAATTTTTGGAGTTGAAAACACGATGGATTCTAAAAGCGCCCCCCTCCTAAAATGTACACTTTTGGTACATGTTACAGGCAAAATGTACCTGATCGCTTTTAGAGACAGGGTTGCAATTACAACCTCCTACTTTACAGTTTGCCGTTCTGGAAACAAAAGAGAAGGGATAACTAGAATGAAGAAACTTAACTCCTAAAGGTTTTTGACTATGTTTTCACCAGAAATACTCCAAAACTGCCATTTCTAATACAAGTGCAACTTTCTTTAACACAGTTTTGACTCATGTAACCGTAGGATTTTGTAGTCAGGTGGTTTGTAAACATGTGGAAAAAATTTCAGAAATTTTCACCGTGTAGATTGCAAGATATAAGCATTTAAATTGATAGAAATTGTTTTTTTATCCCTGTAAAAATCTGGGCAACTCCACTTCTCAAGGTCACATTTGTGTGAGAAAAAATTAAAAAAGTTGGTTAGTCTTTGAATTCTTACTTGAACGGTAGTTGCATACCTTCTCACCAAATTTCAAACCATTTCAAATTGTACAACATATAGGAAAAAATAAGTAAGTACAAAGAACTAAAAAATGAGGCAAAATACTGAATTTTGAACATTAAATTCATGGAATTGAAAATTTGCTATCCTAGTGGTTGAAATGTTGTAATAAACAATGTATACCTTTTTCTTTCTCAAGAATATGAAAAATTGAATTAAATGAAGAATGTCAGCCTTTTTTTGGACTGTACGGATCTTCCGAACTGAAAATCTTCATAACTTTTGACTCATTGATCGGAATGGATTGATTAAAAGCTTTGCATGTGTCTATCAACCAAAAAAACCAATTTGAAATTACAGTTTCCAAAAAAAATACATTTTGAAGAAGTTTTTTTAGCTGCCCAGGCTACTTGTCAAGTAGAGAAAACAACATATCCTACCATAACTTTTTAGCCGTGAAGTCAACAGTTTTTGATAATCGTTGGGCCTTCAAGGTACTCCTCGGGCACACATTGTAATGTATGAAAATTTCAAATAAATAAAATAACAACTCCATCTGTAGTGAGCTGCCCAAAAATTTTATAATCTCAAAAAATGTTGTTCAAGGCCTGAGGGGTTAACGATTCTACATCTCAGATGTTAGTATAGACACAGTTTCAAATGTTAGTTAGCCTATTGTATCAAACATAATTATGGATATTTCTTCAGACAATGTACTTTGAATACAGTTTTTATTTAATCTTTGAAGGACCAAGTGAAGTTGTGTTCTTTTGGCAAGAATGCAATTTTGGTTCGCTCACTATGAATGGAATTTTGTTGTCTCCTTTGAAATGTTTAGGCTATATCAGAAAAAGTTTTTTTTCTAATGCCTAGCAGTTTCCAAAAACTTTGACTACATGCTGAACCCCTAAAGCACCGCAACTATGTTTCCACCAAAACTACTCCGAAACAGTCATGTCTAGGACAACTACCCAATTTCAGAAAAAAAAAAATTTCTGATACATGTAACCGTAGGATCTCTTAGTGCACTAGTTTGGGAAGACGTAGAAAAAATTTCAGAGATTTCCACCATGTAGATTGCAAGATGTTAGTGTTTGAAGTTACAAAAATCAATTTCTTTCCACTGCGGATATTTGGGCAGCTGCACTTCAGAAGGTCACATTTGTATGAAGAAATGTCCAAAATGGTTGCAACTCTTTAGACTTATTTTTCATTTCAAGTTGGCTATAGGCTTGAAAATTTTCATATCATTTGGAATTGTACAACATGTACAACAAAATAGTAAGAAGAAAGAAGTACAAAATGATTGAAAATATAGAAATGGTAAAATAATGGCATAATGTAGGCAATTTTTAGAAAATTTATAATTGTTGGGTCCTTTTCATTTCTTCATGGGAAGTAAATGAACTCCAAGGAATTGTCCCCTTGCCTCAGGGTAGGTACCCAAATATGCAGAGAGTGTTGTACTCGAGTAATTGTCCTTGTACTCCTGAAGATCGACTTACATATTTCTATGATTGCAATTTTGGTATTAAGTAACGCATGATCATTGACACTGAATTATGTGTAGGCATCGACCACAATGTGCATATAGTTTGAGCACTAGTGCAGATCTAATTTTCACGCCTTTCCATCAAGAACGTCAAATTCAGTGAGTACGTACAATTGCATGACTTTGGCATGCCCATTTGAGGAAGACATTAGTCCTATGAAACATAAATTTGTAGTGGCTCTAGCCATTATATGAGTTGTTGTTCTTTCATGTATAACCTTCTGCTATCTTTGAACGTATTGTACAATTATAGGAAAAGGCTCTTTAGACATCTTTGTTTAATATTTGGTGCACTTACTATGTGTGCCGACTCTTGAAGTCATTTGGTCTTCACTTACTAGTGTCCTATGATGTTGTAGGCACCTAAAGAGTGTTTTGAGACTGTTGGTTAATCCTTAAGTGCATATGCAATCATCCCAAAAGTGGATGTGCCTAGGTCATCCTTGATTTTAACTTCAAATATACTCGTTTTTGGAATTTGACTATAACAAGGAAAATGAAGCTCGACAATTTCTGTTTCAATTTCAACTTGAAATTGTGGAGAAGTTGAGAAATTGAAGAA
Organism: Thuidium tamariscinum; assembly: GCA_947034885.2. NCBI lineage: Eukaryota > Viridiplantae > Streptophyta > Bryopsida > Hypnales > Thuidiaceae > Thuidium > Thuidium tamariscinum. Next base: position 16,220,122 of record OX344758.2, read on the forward strand.
GTTATTGCAATTGCAAGCTCTATGTGCTCAAATCCAAAAGGACAAACAGTTGTGTTTTTGATTCATTTTTTTTTCTTTTCAATGGAATGTTCTACTTGAATGCCAAAATGAACTTGTCGATTTATATCTTCATTAATGATATATTTTAGAGTAATGTAGGTGATATAATTATTTTCTATCCCTAACTTTAAAAAATGACAATCATTTGTAGTTTTCAACCACAATTTTCAAAACATTTCAGTGAATGGGAAGTACAATTTCCTATTAGTAAGAAACATGATCACATTTTTATACCTTAGTCTACTGAATGAAGTATGAAATGTGGTTTGATAGGCTTATGTTACTTCAAGTCTTTGTTGTGGTTGTTTGGGGTTTTAAGAAAGGAATAATCTATTGAAAATTTTGTAGTAAGACTAATGTTCATTGTTACTTGTAGCTCGTGACAAAATGTCTCAAAATTTAGATCATTTCATGTATTTTTACTTATAATTTTCTATAATTTGCAACCAAAATGATGGCAATTACAATTGTTTCCAAAATCAATCGAAATTTCTCCATGGTTTCACATTCTCCATTGTTTGAAGTCATGAGAATATAAGATCAGAATTTGAAGGCCATCTAAAAGGCTCAATTCACCTAGGACATGATGTTTGACTAGATGGCAATGGATGTTTTCGTTTAAGGGTGAATGATGTCAAGTTGGATGAGAGTCGGCAGTGGGACCCCGTTCGTTTTCCTAGGTTACCATTGAAGCCGTCGATTACTTTTCTTCGTCGGAACCCTAGAGCGCACACCATTTCTCAGCCCTTCTCCGAATTCTTAGTTTTAGTGTCGTCCTTGGTCCGGAGGCCGGTTTTCTTTGCTAGGTTCGTTGAGAAGAACGTGTCAGCGGAGACAACAAGTGCACAGGAGGAAGAGAGTTGCGATCTGCATCCTTGTGTTTGCGGTGGAGTATTTCTTTGTCGCCGGCCGCAGCGGTACCTTTCTGGTTCCTTGTTGTCGTACTGCATTGCTTCAGCAAGTGTCTGCATGTTATGCGCTTGGCTTAGACGTCGGTTTGTGATTTTCATTTTTGATGAAGTGGTGTTCTCAGCGTCGACCTACCGTAAGCCTAGGAAATTCCCTACGGCTTGTATTCCGGTTTTTGAAGTTCGTGGGCTGAAAGGTCGGTTGTCGTATTCCGAGTGGTATGGCAAGGTGTTGGAATGGGAGAGAAGTATGTTTGATTTGTATGCCTCCTCGCTTTGGGTTCCATTGCATGAGCACGTCACGGTTGAGGGAACACTGTACAGTTGCATTGCGAGGTCAGTTGTACAATGTGACAAAAGTATTTGGTTGAACGTTTCGGTAGGTTCATTTCGGATTGGTGGACGAGGGTGACGATGGAGTGAGTTTTTTAGAAACCTTGGATCGACCGTGCTCCGTAGACGTCTTGTCGGAGCGTACCTCGCATGCTTGGATGAGATGTAGGCCTACTAGGGATTCTGGAAGTGAAGACGATCGACGAAGAGCGATCCTTCGTGTTCAATGCACAGTTGATGAGTTCGACTGAATTGATAAAATCCCCATGTCTTAGTGAACATGCCATTTCGTTGATTCCATAGTTTAGGACGCGTGTTCTGAACCGTCTGTACTTTCCCGGGAGAGTCCACTCGGAAATTCGGTTTCCGCGGAGCGTGCCTTTTCGGATACGAAGTAGGTCACAGCGAACGAGAATTCAGCATCGACGACTGCATGTAGTTTCGTTTAGTGCAGGTGGCACTCTTACATGGTCACTGTCGTAGCACAGGAAAGCACAATTCCTTCTCTAAGGCTTTAGAATGCACTAAATTAGCCTTAAAGTGACTCGTGTATCGTTCCCAAGAGATTTGGTCGAAAGTTGACGAAAGACCGGAATACGTTAGTGGTTATCACAACAAAACCCAAGCAAAAGACTGATCCGGTCTTGGTCTCCAACGTTCCTAAGATTTCCTTGGACCTGATTACCAGATCAATCCTTTATCCTTCCAAACTAAGTCTATCTATCTATACCTGTATGTTCACCACCTTGATGCTTACGCTCACTAGATATGGGACTAAAGACCGGATACTAGTAGCTGGTCCAATCCCTAGTATAGTAACCAAGTGTAAGTTTAACCTCGATAACAAGAGGGATCTGCTTGTTTGGGCGTTTAGGAAGGAAGCTTACTCCTACCCTTCAAGTTTTAAAGTGTCAGAAGTTCCACTTATGAGTAAAAAGAAACTACTACTACAAACAGACCGGAATACCTCACAACTGGACCGGGACTAATCTGACCCAGCAGGTCACGCAAGCACTCCTGCCTAATCCTAACAAAGACTACAACGACGGAAGAACCAGTTAGTCTAATCCCTGGTAGAATAAGGGCGGTAGCTTATGCGAGAGAGCTGAATTTCCTCACTTAGTCCTTCTTTCTTCTACAGAGACCGGATCACCATTCAGTTGGCATTTGGCCGGACGCTCCCGATCTCAAACCCAGACTCTACAAGTGTCTATCTCTATCAAATACTCCCTAGACCTGTTTCAGAAAGCACTGTGGGATCCTGCACAAATTCCCTATCAAAACCAAATTCACTTTAAGTCCAGAGACCGGATAAACTGACCATCCAGGCACACACTTATCCACACAAGGTTGCAATCCTAACCATCACCATAAGACTTTGACAAGGTCCCATGCACACAGTCCACTTCAGAGTGAATCAGAAAAGGTTCTGACTTGTATTTGCAACACAAAAACTTGTGAAAGTAAGATAACATAATGCGCGCCCGGATTCAATTACGAACCGGGTTTAAATACTAAACTGCAAGAAAATCTAAAAGTGCAAATGGAATCAACACCAGCCGCCAAGAATGCCACCTCACATTCCTCTACAACTTGGGTAGGTTGACTTCCACAAAACTACAAAAATACCAACAAAATAGGATCACAGATCCTACATATCTGGATCCGGTCTAAGTTCAAAAGTTCCTAACCTAAATATAACTTGGTTTAGCCGCCTTCCTATCTACCTGTAATTAATGCCCCCTATTTCCTCGCCTTCTTGAGAGGCGACGCACCTTTCCGGGCTGGCTGCTTCTTCGGAGACCGGTACATCTTGATGGGCTTGGGTTTCGGTTTGGTCTTACCCCGCGCCCTGGCCCTGGTCTTCGTGGTCTCTGCCAATGCCTGGTCCGCATCTGAGTACTGTTCCGACTCATCACCGGAGTCGGTCTCTTCCTCCGAGTCCTCATCTTCCTCATCTGACTCCTCTTCCTCTTCATCCCGGGCCTTCCGCTTCACCTTGGATGTCTCCGCGGTCTTCTTCTTGAATCCGGTGATGGGCGGGTGGTGCACTATCTTGCTTTGCGGGGTCTGCTCCCCCACTCTCTCGGCAGTCCGGGCTGGTCCCTGGCTTGGTGACCCGGATCCAGATCCGGTCTTCAGTATAGAGCGGACCTGCACCGTTGCCTTCGCTTCCCCTCCGGTCTTTGGTTGTGTGATGACCGTGGGTGATGACTTGCTTGGAGAATCATCCAACAAGGTGATGAACTTGGTCTTCTCCCTTGGTGGTGTAGTTCCCCGGATTATCTCCCTCAACACAATCGGCTCGGGTTCCGGCTCCTTGGTCTTCTCGGGTTGAGAAACCCTGGGCTCTTCAATCCGGGCCGGTGGGACAGATTCCTCCTCCACTGCGTCGGTCCTGGTTCCCTCTTCCTTCGCCGGTTCATATATGCCGGCTTCTACCTCGACAGCTGCTAGTGGTGGCTGATCCTTCGGTTGTTCCTTCTCCATCTTTGGCTCTTCCGGTCCTGAGACTGGAGCAGAACTAGCTTGGACCTCCGTGACTACTGACCGCCACTTCTCCAGCGCTGCCTCCATTTTCTTGTTGTAGGCCACCAGAGCTGTAAGCATCTGAGGACCCACCATCTTGCCTGCTTCCAAGACCTTCCTGTCGAAAAGCATGGCTTTGTTGACGACTTCACCCGGATGCGTGATGAACTCTCGGATTTCTCCGAGTGTGTTCCGGGCCTGCGTGGTGAGGCGTCTCTCTTCATCCAGCTCCTCCTGAGTGTGATGGAGCTCCCTCCTCAGGGCTGAGACCTGATTTGTTAGCCGGAGTACCTCCTCTCTGTCCCGACTATCATGAGCCTCCTGAATCAATTCTCCCAACACCTCCATGATCTTGGAGGGGGGAATAGAGCCTAAGGCTTGGCTTATGGCCCGTAATAACCCTCTCTCCTCTAGGTGGTGCTTTCTGAAATCTTCCAGGTCTCGCTGGATCCTTAGCAAGGGATCCTGTTCCCAGACCGGATCTAACCTTTGGGCTTCCCCGGCTACTACAGGGGTTTCTAGAGGTGGATCCTCTCTTCCTACCTCTAGAACCTCCTCTACTTCTTGTGTGCCTCCTTGATGCCCCTCCTGACTCTCATCCTCGGAGTCCTCCTCATCTTGGTCATTTTCCGCTTCCGGGTCTGCAATCTCATACTCTATCAATGCAGCCCCTACCTCGTAAGCTTCCATCTCCTTCTCTCTCAAGAGGTCTAACGAATGATACAGATGAAACAGGAATGGTGAAATGGGAGAGGGTTTAGATTTCCCAATTCCTTTCACCATTCGGTCCATCCGGTCCCTCATAACTAACCCCCAATCTATCTTCCTGTCTCCCGACAGTGCACCAAAGACAGTGTTGGCCACGGTGACCGTAATCCTACTAGGTCTATCCGGGTTCAAGATCGCCATCATGAACCGCAGTAGCCTCTTGTGTCTAGCAGACACACACTCTGCTACTGTAAAGCCGTCCTTCGGGTTGGTGGGCCTGCGGAACTTCCCTTGGTGGAATTTGTCCGTCCGGGTGCCCGTCGCATCTCCTCCTTGCTCGAAGGCGTACACCTTGCGCCACATCGCTGCACTCCACTCCTTTGGCAGCGCCCGGACCGTCCCTTTCCACTCGTTGGTCTGGCCGGCCAGTAGCTCCTCCACCATCGCCTCATCCTTCAGGTTCCAGGGGTGAGCTATGAACCCCTCGCAGCCCATCTGCCTGAGGTCTTCCTCCAGCTCCCTCTTGTCTTGTGCGTCAGTTGGCACGACCGGATTCACATTCCGGAAGGCTAGAATCCTTCCTTCCTGCACCTCTTCTGCCATCTCTCACTTGACGCCTACACAATCTAGGCGCGGTCCAACTTAACTAAACCTCCCGCGCTCAAGAACCTGTCAGCTAGCGTAGTGCTATTCGCTCAACTATGTACCAGACCGGATTGACAGTTTATCTATCCCTTCTCTCTGTCTGTAGACCGAATACTCTATCTCTGGCCGGAAACCCTTTCTCGAACTGCGTGCAAGAAAGTGGCAGGACCTGGCCCTGCTTCCCTGGTCTTATACTTTTTCCCCCGGCATTAATTACTGACCGTTAGGTTTAAACCAGTCTGGTCACGTGGGAGAGATCCCGACGATCTCTAGACTCGGTAGCCACTCATTACCTATCCGGTCTCGGTCGCTAGGTGGGCGGAATCCGGGATTTCATACGCTGTCCCTTAACGTAGTTTCTGGTTTACGGTCTAGGGTCTTCCGGTTTCCGGTCTTGGTCCCAATTATGTGTAGAAACTAAGAAAAAAAAAAAAAAAAATGGGGATTGAATAGATCCCTCTTCCCGTATTTTGCTTAAGAACCTGCTTAGGTGAATTCTAGGTTGCCACAGTCACTTCATCAGTTCATTGTATGATTCCACAGTTTAGGACGCGTGGTCTGAACCGTGTGCGCTTTCCCGAGAGAGCCCTCTCGAAAATTCGGTATTCGCGGAACCTGCCTATTTGGATACGAATTCAGTCACAGTGAACAAGAATTCAGCATCGAGGACTGCATGTATGTTCGCTGAGTGCAGCTGGCACTCTTACACGGTGTCACTTCATCAGTTCAGGGTGCGCGGTCTGAACCTTGTAGGGCACTCTCAGGAAATAGCGCGTCGGAGCATCCAAATTTCGCCATTGCTCGAGTTCCTTTGTACAAGTCAGACGACGCAAAGAGCAAGCGGTGGACAATCCCGGAGCCGTGCTCTTGTGAATGTGGAGCGCCGACCTGAGAAGGACGAGTGCATGTTCTGTGTTGTCCATAGTTTAGAACGCGCGGTCTGAACTGTGTCGACAAGACCAGAAATGTAGTCTCGATGTCGAGTTGCATGACTTCGGACAGCAGATGAACAAATGGCTCTGCGATGTTTTGTCATCACATGTCTCGTTGCAAAAAAGAAAGATTATATATTCAAAAAAGAAACCCGCACTCCGGTCTACTAGTCCGTTACATGTCCCCTGTCGGACAGGGACTTACTAGGTAATCTGTTCTCCAATATCTGAGCTACAGTTCCTTTGCTACCAGGACGATCAGTGGAGTCCTACCCAAAATACTTTGCATCCCCGCGTCGTGGGCAGTTCACAATTTCCGACGTTTGGACAGGCGTGACTTTCGCTTCAGATTTGCCAAGTCCAATTTCGTGTCGTTGAGTCTCCCGCGGATCTCTTCAAATATATCACCGTCCACTGCCAAGTGCACGGGCTCTACTTTCGGAAATTCCGTGGCTTGGTCGTCGTCCTAGAAGAGAACATGGCCATCTAGTTAAAATATTCTGAATGAGCAGCATTTGGGGGTTCTGACTTCTGAAGAATCTAGTGGTTTCCACAGTGGTAATCCCATGACAATTTCCGAAGTTCGAGGGACGTTTTCTGAATATAATGATTTCGTACGGTTCTTGTAGACCACGGCTATTTCAGTTTAGGCTGCGCGTTCTAAAGTACACATCGTTCGTTATTTCTAGACCTCGGAAGTTGACATCAGAGATCTATACTATTTCTGAGACATGCTCAATTACAGTGCACCCACGCTGCGTTTTCAACGACAATTGTGTACTGCATTCGTCTAAATTCGACGACATAGTTTGCGGTTAGTGATTGTTGACGCACCTCGATGAGTCGTAGAAGCAAGCATCCATTTGTGGTCGACGACAGCTTCTCGACGTCGTCGAATTTCTCCATGAGCGCCCTACAGGCATACCCTCTATACGTCAGAAGCCTGGACCCTACGAGAACGTTGACAAGAGCGAGGACTGTGATTTTCCTAAATTTCATGCACACGCACTTGGGTTGCACCTTCGAAGAATCACCTGAGGTTTTTGCAATCATTGTTGTGGCGAACCTGCACGTAATCCTCCATCTCCGCCCACGTCTGGCGAATGGCCTCATCAAAATGAGCACCCCATTCCACAGCATCTTTGTCCTGCAGCGCGCACATAACTCGACCTGCAACACCGACAATACCAGGATCAAGACAATGTCCTCGAGGACAGCAAAAGTGCGAGGAGAATCAGGTTTGGAAGGCAATTGACGATGTGAGACTCACCCATCTTATAGACTTGAAATTCCTCCTTGGATGCGGCGCATTTTGAGTAATGAGCGAAGCAATACAACTTGTAGCCTTCCCAGAAATCGCCGTCCCTGAATGAAAAGAGCAGCGTTCAGTTGTCCTCGAAATGCGCACATTCCTGGTTAGTATGACAACGGTGATGATGCGATCATTCCTAAAACGTCTCTTCTAATAAGCAGGACGAAAAACTCTACGGAAATGGAAGGCAGGACGCGAATGCGCAACCCGAATTGTTCGCTGTCCAACACAGTCCTCACAACGTCCGAGCACGTCTTGAAATGTGTTTCCGCCATTAGGCCGTGGTTCAACTGTAGTTGCCCGTTCCTACGATGGACACGAACATCAATACGACCAGCAATGTCGGAAGCACTCTCCTTTGAAGATAGCCAGGAACATGATCCTGCACAATTATGAGAAGCTACACTGAAGCGCAAAAGCACTGTGATTTTCCCTACGACTCGCGAGAAGCTTGTATTTCTCTAATTTGGAGATGCAACGTCGGTCATCCGCAACTTGGCAAACCTACGTCGATCATGACGGCCATGGAACAGCATTTCACATTACTCGAAGCGCACCCTGTTGAAGATGTACTCGACAGACTTCTGGAACCTCAACAAGAAATGCAACGAAGCAAGGATTCGTGACGACGCACCTCCTTCGCGAATCGTGGCACGGCGTCTTCTTTCAAATGAGTCGCAACGGTCGCCAGCGATCAAATGTGATAATCGGGAGAACGAGGAGCGCTCCTTAGAGCTCAAACTTTGCTTCCGTCTTGCCTCATTCTAGGTACTGTTCGCCCTCTCGATGGACACCGAGGCTTCTTGCAAATGCTGTGCCACAACCTTTCCTTTTCCCTACCAGTCACTCAACGAAGTATGCGGGAGACGAAATAATGATAGAGATGATGCCACATCCGATGCCACCCGTGTCGCACAAGTGTTGCCAGAAACTAAGCCGCCAGTCACACGAATCTGTCTCGGAAATTGAGCTACTTGTGGGGAAGCGCACTTCTTCCCTTTTTTACGTGTCCGACTGTTACTCTGATGGAACTTCTTGTTAGTTCACTGTTTCACGAACTGAATATTTTAACGTCGGTGGGTGACGATGGTGCCGGTGTCTCCAGTGGGTGATTGTGTCGTCGTCCTGGTGCTTGTTTGTTCATTAATTTCCTGAACAAACCAACGATTTCAAAAGTATGAAATCAGGAATCGGGGTGAGCAATCATTTCCTCGTAAGCACGAGTCCCATTCATAAGTATACTAGCAGAAGATTCCCTGGAGACGCGACAGAGTGATCAAATGGAATCATCTGAAGTTTCAATAGTGAAGTCGGTGCACGTCTTTCCAATTTGATTCGGAAATGACTTATGGTTGTCATTTCGTGACTGAATACAAGGAATTGGTATCAGCATTGAACTGCCGCTCTCCAAGATATTGATCAACTCGACTTATAGCATTGCTGCATTTCGTACAGCCATACATCGCGTGCCTCTTCAAGTATCTGAAGTGAGCAATGCAATTCCAGTCGTAGGAATCCTTGAGAAGCAGGTATTCAGCAATTGGTACACTCGTGAGTTGATTGTTTACTCTGTCGATGCACTTTGCTCTAGGATTTCTCGGGAGTCCATGAATCAATGATACAGTTCAGACCACGCGGTCTGAAGTGCATCGGTGTGGTTTGAAGGATCCACTTCAGACCGCGCGTTCTGAAGTGCAGCGGTGTCTCGGCAGGCGGTAGTCTCACCAAGATGTAGTCTCGACAGGCAGCTAGGTTTCTATGCCTTGTCTCGCAGGGAGGTTAGGTCCAATGTCGCGGGTATTTATCTGCTCCTCACCCACCATGTTTGTACTTCTTCTGTTTTACTACATGGTCTTTGTGAGCGCGAGCGTTTCTTCTTTTCGTCTGTCAGTAGTTGCACAACATGGGTTCAATGAGGGAAGTGGTTCTGAGTGATGCCATTGTGGCCCTAGTTGTCCGCGGACTTAGTTGCAAGTCTGACAACCCATGGGTGCGTTTCGAGGAGCTGGCGAATCGGGGCGCAATTCTGCGCTTGTTTTCTTGTCTCGCAACCGTTTGTCGTACGACCTGGAAGGCTGTGCAGGTGACACCCGAATTTGCAGCCCTCCGGTTGGCGGAATTCGACGTGGGAGTCACCGCTGTGGAGCTCTCTCTGTCGACGAAGGAGAGTTTGATTGTGCACGAGTTTGACAAAAACTTGGATTTACTGAGCAGATCATGGGCAGTTGGAGTTGAAGTTCTGTTGAGGCTGCGGACCAGCCCCCTTGGTGATCTCGCTGTCGCTGAGCTACAGGAGCTACGACAAATTCTACTTGGCGGTTGGCAGCACAAAATCAACGTCAAGGCTGCTGGGCTGGCCCTGTCCCCCACAGTTTGGGTGACGCCCGCCATACGTTGAGGTGAATGCTTTGCTTCCACGGCCTGATTTCTGCATTGCTTTCATCCTCATTTGTCTTCTTTGTTGAGCATTTCTGCTTGCAGTCTAGCTGACTTTGTTTTGTTATGTTGCTGATCATGACGAAACCTGAAGGTCTGTTGAATACATTCCGATCGAATATGGAAGGACTGCATACATGGACGGGAGACTTTCGCGTAGTTACAGACATTTCAATGTTGGAGTTCAAACCGCGCGTTCTAAAATGGAAATGAGACCTTAATAAAACTTGCAACTTTCTGTTGGTGAGAGACGAGTGAAAATGTGCACGTCTTCATTGTTTGTTTGTGGACGCTGAAAACGTTTTCCATGACTGATGCTTGGAATGTTTGTGACTATGTTTTCACCAAAAATGCTGCGAAATTGCCATTTCTAAAACTAGTGCCTATTCTTTTTAAGACACAGTTTTGACTCGTGGATCCGTAGGATGTTGTAGTCAGACAAGTGGTTTGATCGGAATAAATTGATTCAAAGCTTCACATGTCTGTATAAACCTAAAGAACCAATTTCAAATTTCACTTTTCAGTCGAGTTATGAAAATTGTTGGGCCGGAAAGTTACTCCTCGAGCACACATTGTATCCAAATTTCAATGAAGCAAAACTCCATCTGTAGTGAGCTGCCAAAACATGTATAATCTCAGAAAATGTCGTTCAGGGCTTTAGGGGTTAACCCTTTAAGGACTGGTTGATTTGGGGTTCGGCTGTAGTTCTTCAAGAAAGTGAATTCTGTGGATGTAATCTTAGATCAAACTGTATAAAGTGTTGCCTTAAGGAAGATTCCTCAACCTAACACAAAATCAAACTCATCCAACGGTACAAATCATTTAAAATAAAGTACAATGTCCATAAATTAACCTTTTTAGGGCTACATTTGAATTTTGGAGAGGGGGAACATCTTCTAATATTTTTCAGTACATTTTTCACAGGAGGCAAGTGGAATAACTTAACATTCAGTAGCTCCTTCAGAGGCTACGTCGCAGTGGATGGAATGATGTGGAATATTTTGCATCATTCCATCCAAAATCAGTAGTTACAGATTTCAAATGTAATTCGCGGACAGTTTGTGAGCACTTACCTGCAAATCTGAAATTGGGGAAGTTAACGCCGATGTAGGTGACCCGCCTGTTCATGGTGTCAGTTTATGGATCTTAGTACATGCCGTGGCTGGGGACTCGGTGGGTGGCTGGGAAGTAGGTGGGTTAATTTTTAATTTTCTCTTCTCTTCCATTCAGTTCGGAAGTGGAACTGCGTGGCCTGATAATCAGATCAACTATGTGGGCGGGGTGTGGCTGGAAGTGGGTGGGTTTTTTTTGGGTCTTTTTAAAAAAAATTTCCCTCCAGATCAAATCAGACAATGAGTATTCAAGCGAGGTACTCACTTTAGGAATTGAAAAAACGAAACAGGATACTTAGGAGGCCGAGATTTAATGTGCTCATGTAAGGGCACAAATTTAATTGGAGGATCACAATTTCTTTGGGCGGGCAACTCGTCACAGCCCTCCACCTTGATTCTCGCAGACCCAAAATGAAAAGAAGGAAGATTTTCAGGGATGGAACTCGGGAAGAAGGAAAGGCAAAGCCACCACTACCTACAGAACATTATGAGGCATCTAACCAAAGTCTTTTCATATTTTTTGAAGATTTTTGAAATGAATAACAAATTTCTGAAGTTCACAGAAAATGGTCATATGGGGTCATCAAAAGCAATACCCTTCTAAAATGTGCACATTTGGTACATTGAAGAAAGCAAAATGTACCTTGAGTTCACATCATGTTTGCTTGTAGAGCCTGGTTGGAATTTCAGTTGTTTCCCTTAATCCTCAAAAACCAATGACTGCAATGATCCTTTAGAATTTGCGCTACATAAATGTCAATGCATAAGTTCACTTTGGGCATTCAGGAGATTACAAAGCAACACTTATGCCTTGTCAAGACATCAAGGTCCAAAAAATTCTCACGAATTGGTTGATATTTTTGGAATTGTTTTTTTAACCATTTTAGGGTCCACGCCATTAGAGTTTCGAACCCCATAGCTAATGCATTAATGCTCCAATTTTCTTGAAGTTGGTTTTTTTTGAAGCACATGAAGACACTCTAAATGCGTTACTCTTTGAGATTTTTGTGATCAAATGTATTTGGACCAATATTAGACCGAGAGTGCAGAAATCAACCAAACAGTCGTCGACCGGTCCTTAAAGGGTTAAGAACCCGCATGCCTGCTAGGAATGGAGACCTCAATGAACTGAATTCGATCGATGGCCTCATTACCTTGAGTTTGTGCAGACGTTGAAATAAAAAGATTCATTTAGGTTAATTCAGTGAGTTCCCAATCCTATTAACAAGTCAACATCATATGAATATTTCTTTTTTCATTCAACTATGACTATGCATTTCTTACGAAGCCATACTTTTCTCATACTTATCACGTGTTTTTTTTTCAAGGATTGAAAGTCATGAATAGGAAATTACCACAGAATTCTACATGATAATTCGAAAGTGATTCATTAATGCTCCGAGAAAGTTGAATTCACTTTACCTAGACCGATCATCCAATATTCTTTCTCGTCATATCTCCTTCACTCTTCATGATCGAATCGGTTGTATGTCTTGCTCATTCTCGACTGTACTTGCCAGTAGGATCTCGAGTGCGCTTGCAAGTCGAAGTACTTCTTCGGATGGCTTCCACGAGCGAGTCTGATGGAGACGAGGTTGGTCGTTCAACCTTGCACCCTCTGACGGATTTCGATTTCTGAATTCCACGTTCGCTTCTTCGGCCATGTCTTCATGACCATGCTATATGCAAGCGTCTACAGGGATTCGTGGAATGTGAAGAGGAGGACGTCGAATTGGATCATGCCTTGGAGGCCGACGTCGATATGAGCCCCATCCCAGACTGTGAGGGGGTTGCCCCCGACGGGTGGTCTGGTAAGGCCCTCCTTGCAAAGAACAAAGACGGTTCCGATTTTGCGGACGTCATCATAATCACTGCTAATCCTAACGCTTGTGTGGATGGGCGAAGTCGCCTGGGCAAAAACAAGGTCGGCATTGTGGTGTTGGAGGTGCACAGTGGAGACCCCAGCATCGGAGACACGTGCTTGCGTTGGCCCACACGCCGAATCTTTTATCATGGTGACATCGGTCTCGTCAGTGTCTACGATCATGCTCGCAAACGACGTGCTCTCGATGAAGAGCTGGAGCGCTCTCGAAAGACAACGGGCAAACGCAAATACCGATTTGAGAAGAGGACTCGCGCCGCCGCAACAGAAGATAGTAAATCCAAGAAGATATCATGGGAATCTGTCGCTCGTGTTTTCGAACAACGATGCTGCGAGCAAGGTTGCACTCGTAAAATCGCTCCTCCTGTCATTCGTTCACTCCGCACGGAATTGCACCTGCAAACACATCAAGTGAAGACGACGAAGCTGTTGGAAGTATACAGGTCCATGCACAAAAGAGCGCAAGGATCCAAGGATGTCGTCACCGTGGAAGGCGTAGACATGTGTCCACAGGCTTGGAGGATCGTTCACGATGTCTCCAAGCGCACGTTCCAGAGATATAAAGCAAAAGCGAAGGCGGAGGTCAGAGGTGCTCCGCACGGCAACTTCAATAGAACGAAGATGAGGTCCGCCACCGTGCAGGCCATTCAAACATTGCACGGCTTGATGGAAGCCAAGGCCGACCACATGCCACACTTGACACGTACTTTGCCCACCGGCGAGAAAGTCGGCCTCAAGGTTTTGCCCGCTGGAACCCAATGGAACCATCTGCGGGTGACTGTGAATGAGGTAAAAGTCACACCTTTGTTAGTGCCCTGGGCTCAACAGGGCGGCCGCCACATGTTTACCCTGTTTGCACAAATCCTTGGAGCTCGTAGGAATCGCCTCGGAGGAGATCGTTTAGGCACCTTCATGTCAACTCTCCTAGAAACGAATTCATTCAAGTTCAAAATAATTGTACTGAGACGGTAGTGGTGAAGTCATCCCCTCGCTCACCGACAAGTGGAAATATTACAATTCTTTATTATTTGCAAGGAATTTCTCTTTCAAATTCTGATTTCAATTTCCCAACCAAAGGCCCCAGAAGAGCGAGGACAAGGATCAAGGTGAATTACATCGATACAAGTATTTAGGTTAACGATATGCTTTAATTTTCTCCTCCCCCCTGAATTTAGTCATTGTGGCCAAGGTAGGGGGTCTGTCGACATCAACCGTAGAGATGACAAAAGGAAAATAAAGCATAACAATTGCATCAGTGATGGCTTTCATGCACATCGCACGGAGTATGTGCAATGTACCTAATTTTTGAATTTCGTAACGAATTTCATCGTCATCCAAACTACCGCTTGCTAGAACAACGTCGTTGAAGAATGGTACATGGTCTTCAACATTGCCTCACTGGCTCGAAAATGAGGCCTCTTGAAGTGCGACTTCATTTTTAGGAATCTAGCAAGGCACCAAATTCAGTGGTTCTCTTTGCACATCTAAGTTCTAACGTCGATCCTAATCATTCGTCTTCTCTGTAATCGATTCCATGCATTCCATTTTATAATCATGGAGTGCCCACATGCCAATACTCGTACGAGCAATGAAATATTTGGAGTCCTTGGAAGAACGCATGTCACCGAACCAGGGCTGACCCTGTTTCTTGTTCTATGTAGGCCAACGAGAAACTGGGATTGTTGCCCCTCTCACAATCCAGCTTCAGTAAAATTCGAATGAAACACTTTTTTGATTACGTCATTAAAGGACGAGGAGATTCGTTTGCAAGATGCAGCATTTGCGACAACTTGAAGCAATTGCGTGCTTCGTACGCACCGGGGTCCGAGGACTTTCGACGAATCCAAGCTCGTTTCGAGAAACACTTATTCCTCCAAGAAGCCTGCCGACATGCGTATTATCGCAGCAGATGGTTATCAACGATGCGACCCACTCAACTCCTCTCCATCATGCACGACAAAATGGATCACTCCAAAACCGCATGTCCGGCACTAGCGAGGAAGACAAAGGCATTGGATGGATTCATGAAGTTGCCAGTGAAAGTGACCACCATGTTTGCACACGGGCACGGGGATGGCAAGTACGCTCACTACAGTTTGGACGTCTTCCTCGTCGACAGCAACTTCACGGTGGGCTCGATAGCAAAGTTGTTGCGAGATGTGGAAGCCCGGCCCGCGAAATCATCTCAATTGCTTTTCCAAGGGAGCGGGCGCACGGCGCTGTATCGTGCATTGCTGCAGGGGAGCAAGATTTGTGTCGAATCTTTGGGAGATGCTCCGTCGCCCGCGATCGAGGCTCTCTCGTTGCCACCGGTCCTACACATTCAAATGGACAACTCCTGGAGGGAGAACAAAAACAGGTACCTATTCTGTTTTTGGTCCCTCCTCGTGGCAAAGAGGATCGTGAAAGAGGTCGTGGTATCCTTCATGATCGTCGGACATACACACGACGACATCGACGCGTCTTTCGGGCGGTGGAGCATGGAACTCCGTGAACATGACCATCCGACCCTGCCCTTCCTGATGCAGTCGTATATGGACATGGAAGAAGCTCCATTCATCCCACACCTCATAGAAGAAGTGCCCGACTTTAAAGCATACGTCAGACCTTACATCGGGATGAACAAGAAGCAATTGGTGGGCCACTCTAATGGAAGACAATACAAATTCTTCATGGACGACAACGGGTGGCCCATCATGCAATACAAATTGGCATGCACGGACATTCCATGGTTGCCCAAAGAAGGAGTCAGGCTATGGAAAGAAGATGCGGAGCACAAGCCTGACCTTCCTCCCGGTGATCCGCTCAGCGTCAAACCCTCGAAAATGGCAAAGGAAGCCAACATCCTACGCGGGCTGGACGGATACATCCAACATTGGATAGACATAGCACAAGAAGATGGGACGGCGGAATATAAAGCACGCATGTCGTACTTGGTCAGGTATTGGACCGCCGTGAGAAATGCCTTGCGTGACCGAGGCGAACTGGACCCCCCCCACTCCGACAAATTGAAGGAGGGATTTTGGCCCCAAACAAGGCAACCAGGGGATTTCATGACGGACTTCATGCAAGACGGGCGAACGCGTGAGGAACTCGAGGAAGAAGACCCCTACATCGGTATCCTCGAAGGGAGGCCACCACGGACGTACAACGTGGTCACCGATCTTCGCGCAGGCTTCTACGTTTTTGTCAGGCCGGCACAGGGTCATGTAGAACCCATGTGGCTGTGAGCGCTCCTAACTCCACCCTCGAGTTAAGAGTTTTTCACACGGGTCCTGTGTCTAATTGAGTTTTCTTTCTAATTGCGTGAAAAAGAAAGCCTTCCAAGCAATGAACTCTTTTAGTCACGTCTGTTAAGTGTTTCTAATCTAATTTTGTGGCTATGATTCTATCTTATTCTATTCTAAAATTCACCTAATCGATCCTATTCTATTCTAATCTATTAATTGTGCCTAAATCTAATTCCAAGCATTTGGTAAAAAGAAACTCAATAGCAAAACAACGAGAAAGAAAATCAAATGTGAGCGGTTTACCTCCTCTACGTAAATCTCCATGGTCCCGTCGTCAAACATCATCATATGCAAATACTCCCCTACAACCTCGCCATCAATCTCATCTTGGCCCTCCATCTAATCCATAATAATTCGCACGTTGTTGGTCAATTAATCTGGTCCTGTTTTAAAAAGAAACTAAAGTTATGTAGCATTAATTTAATTGCGTAATCCTTTTAATTCCTAAATCTCCGATAATTAGGAATTACGGCAATTTAATTAGTCTACCTAAATTGTTAAGGTTCTAAAGAAATCAATGGAAATCTAATAATTCACTATTCGTTGTTTATTTTAGTTTTTTCTTTAATTCTCAAAATTAATGTGATGAAAATCTCAATTGAATCCAATTGATTTGGGTGGAAATTCCCTTCAAATCTTTTAAAATTCAATTGATTTTTGAAATTGTTTTAATTCCAACTAAATTGGTTGTCAATTTGTTTGTTTCCTTTTTGGCTTATTAGAATATTTTAATCGAAAAACTATCATCAAATCTTTTCAAATCTAATGAATTTTTAATTTGCGTTAGGTTGTAAAGAAATTAGTTGTCAATTTGTTTGTTTCCTTTTTGGCTTATTAGGCCTAATAAAACAAAACCACAAAATCCAAACCTTCTAAGAATCTAATTAATGACTAACTACCAAAGAATGTAGGACATACCCCGAGAATCAAAGCCAATTCAATAGTAGTATTCCAAAACAATTAGTTTTTTAATTGTCAAAGGTCAACCTTGAAGAATATAGCACCTTATTCAATAGTGAGATTCTATTGGAAATTAGTTTTTTAATGTCAAATTCCCTCACGTGGTTGTCTTCCCGTAATCCTTCTCCCCTTAATCCCTTTTGTGTGCCTCACTCTTGCAATTAGTTTGTTGCAAAGTTTGATGAGAGTTTTGGCTATGGCGGTTAAGAGCGTGGAAGTTTTTGTGTGGAAAACCTCAAGTTGGAAATGTTGAATTTTAATGTAAAATCAATTGGAAGTAGGATGGTTGCTTTCCTTTCCTTTGATTTTTTATTAAAACCCAACTTAATGACAAAGAATTTCAGACTTAATTTTGGTGCACTTACTTGTGTATATGTGTTTAGTGTGTGTTTTTTGGCCTCTCCCCCCTTGGCCTGGCCTCTCCGCTCCGCTCCTGGCTGCTCCGCCCTTCCCCCAACCGGGGCCTGCCACGTGGCGTGGCGCCACTGGCCGGCGGGGAGGGGTCGGTCCGTCCGATGGGTTCAGTCTCCCGATGGGTTCAGTCTCCCGAATGGGTTCAGTCTCCTGACTGGCTCCCGCTTGGCTGAAGGCAAAACCAGCCCTTCGGGGTCTAGTTTTTTGGTATTTTCTCCGGAAATTGGATTCTAACTAGTCTAATTTTCAGCTAATGGGTCACCCATGGTGCACCCCCATAATGTAAGCAACTGGAAATTACTTTCTGACTTCCGAATGATCACGAGCTTTTGAAGGAAAGTGAGGCAAGATGAGATGATGGGATGATTAAGAAAGGAGCGCCCAAGGCTTATTTAACTCTCTTAATTTGTCTTTGAAGCGCCCCTAAATGACTAAGGCTTATCCACGTAATGTTGGGTTGTGCTTGCCTTAAGTTTTTTATTGGCTTAGTTTAATCCAAATTTTGGAAGTAGGTTCAAAGCTTCGCCGTGAGGCTAAATCCCGTAGTTATTTCAAGAATTTTGTTCGCAAAAGGAGGTACACATGATAGTGTTTAACCGGACTTTCACGTTGAATTCTCAAAATTTCTTAGTATTTCAAGATTTTGCAACCAAAGGAGGTGCACATGACAGTGCTTAAACCGAACTTTGGCGCTTGATACATGAAATTTCCAAGGAAAAGTGGTCCACAATATTGCACCTTAGCTATTATGCCAAGAAGGATGAGAGAATTGGTTGAAGGAACCCTAGGCCTCCAAGAATTCCAAAAGAAAAAATACAACAAAACTTGGCCAAAAAATCTTCTGGTCCAAGTGGTGCTCCGACCACGCCGGTAGCACGTGAGAGACAAAGTGTCGGTATGAGAAGAATGAGGGTACTGGCAACCTCGAGGGGGGCCCTTATATACCCGTGGCCGGGCCCCTCTCGGTAATTGCCGGTGAAAACACTTTGTTACTTTCTATCCTAAACTATCCTAATGTAATTCCAAAATATTAGTTGTTTAATGGTGGAAATTTCTAAAAACATCCCCATTTTGTCAAAGAAATCTTGGCCAAATCAAATCCAAGATCTTAATCCAAAATATTTTGGAATTAACCCTAATCTACTTAGATATTTTGCAAATTAATCCAAAGTCATTTCGAAAATTGTCTTTCTTTAGCCCAAAGATGGCTTTTTACGCAAGAAAGAGATCTTGACCAAATCCAATCTTTGATTTTCCAAGAGATATTTCCAAAATCACTTCTAATTAACCGCAATTAACGATTAAAAAGTCAAACTAAGAGCTGACCCTCTCTATCTTTTAGGGAACAACTCGAAACGGAAAACCGTCTGCGCCATTGTCTTCAGAAGACCCCAATTAGCATAAGGGACCCCTTACCCCTCACTCCTAGGCCATTTGCGCGCCCAAATTGGAATTACGGTAACTCCAATTAAAAGTCAAAAATCTAACTTTTAGGATTTGCGCAATTTGATGAATCTGTCAGGCCAGGGTCGTTAGGAATGTCCGTGAGAGTAAGGAATGACTCCTTATTTGCGACAATCGGACATCATTCGCTCCTGATACGCCGGTCAACCCGCCGCCAACTTGTAACTTCCAGTGAATTTCGATGTCGATGCCGGTTTTGGTAGTTGGGAATGTCGGAATGTCTTCAAACTTGATTGGGCGCTTATTAAGCACACAAAAACCTATCCTAATTTTTAGTGAGATTTTACCGCATCATACGTAATTTCTATGATTTTACGAACATTTCTATGTGCGGTTGACTTCCCATGGAGTCAATGTGGAATTTTGGAAAAATCCGAAATAAATTGGGTAACATTTAGGGCACTCCTAGATTCTTGGTGTAAGTCCCACGCAACCTTGCACCTTTCTAATTTTAGTAATTTGGAATTACTTTGCCTAATTGGACAATTTAATTCCCGATGCCCGGGAATCTTGGACAATTGTTTGATTCTCGTTCGCTCTTGGCATGCTCCTACCCTTGGAACACCTCTCTGTAGTCTTCAATCTCCAATCCTCCATCTTTTGTCTCGTGAAATTCGAATTCTCCAAATCCATTGTAGTGGTTTTACCTTTAAATCCAATTTATTCCAAAATTGAACTTAAGCCCTGGTAACTTCCCCACGCTCGTAGTAGACTCTTCTAGCTTAGTCAGTATGTCTTATGCATCCTTAAAAGGTTGACTTCGCACAGACATTCGCTAGGACTGACTAACTCTCTATTCCTTATTTCTCTCGGAATTACTAATTCTTCACATATACTCGCTTTGGAGACTTAGAATGATTCCAATTTCTAGTATTAGGAATTTTTCACCATCTAAGTTGGTTTTCCACCATTTTGGCATAGACTGACACCAAAACTCCCTTAATACTCTTTTTATGTCTTTTTCTTGAATATTTTGACTAATTTTCGCCATTTAATCGCGAAAAATGGACCCAGAGTCCTGAGCGCCATCTCGAGGGCTCACAGTGGCTCGGACGAGTGGTGGAAGATCCGCAGTTCGATCCTGGAGAAAGCCACTTTCGAGAGGTCTTGCTGCAATGGCACCTACCCTGCGGAACATCAAAGGACATGCAACGACTGTACGTAGGGTGGGATACAAAGTCCAATTTCAGATGGAAGGTCGACAAGCAGGCCTCCCAAAACGACTACGTTTCGACGGATAGCATCATGGCATCATGGAAACCACATAAAAATGAAGGAGCCTCTTTTGTTGCTCCTCGACAACAAATTAAATTTGCCGTGGATAATTTACGCCGAATCGCAGAGGAAGAACAGCAAGCCCCATCACCATGAATCTCCCCAAGTGGGCGCTTCTTCGAATACCATCGACAAGTGTGCTCCATTTCAGGAAAGGGGTTCTCCTCAACGCTGCGTACCAAAATACAGTAGCACACGGTCATCGTTTGTTCAAATGGATAGCCCGTCTACAGTATGTTTTTTTTTGTGAAAACTTTTCTAGACGTAGTCTTGCAAATATGGACAACCGAGTTCCTCAACTCATTTTGTACCAACTCCCGACCTTCATGTGCAAAGAAATACTATGTTTTCAACTTCATGTTCTTCAATTTTTGGGAGCAAATGGAGAAACCGCACTTCACTTAAAAGAACCGAAACACAAAACCGGCAAAGCCAAGCGGTAGCATAGAGAATCAACAACCATAAAAAAAAATAGATTCTGAAGAGAAACGAACCCAAGAAACAAAGACTAGGGTCTTGGCTACTCTAATAAACTTAGTCACCATATCGATCTAAGGGCCAACATCGGGGACTGAAGCCAACATTTGACAGAACTCTCCCAGAGAGAAGCCGCTTGATGAAGTCGAGATGTAGTTGCTTCGCAAGTGTTTTCAACAGTTATTTGTGAACGTTCTTTCCGTTCAATAGAACCTCAGTCTCTTCGATCCGGTACTCCTTGACCGCACCCTCGCCAACGACTCGAGACAGAAACGCCCGCATTTCCATCCGTGACAACGTCTCCGTCAACTGCACCCTCTGCCATTCATTGGAGAGAGGGGACTAGCCGACAAGGCCCCCCTTCCACTTGTGGTCCTTCTCAGAATTCGATGGGCCACATTCAAGAGTATCTACCAATTGTCATTGCTTGCATGTGCCAGCCTAGGCAGGTGGGACAACTTCTCATTTCAGTCAATGTAGACGGGCTACACTTCTGGAAGCGACCAAGTTCTACAATGCTCACCACTTCAACGAAAGCAAGGAGATAAAGGTACGGCATGCAACATCTTCCCCAACCTCTACGCCTCCATTCAAAAGTGCCAAAATCATGGAATATCACAAAGTGGCACATGGAATACCACAAAGTGGCACATGGAATATCAAAATATGGCACATGGAATACAACAAACTGGCACATGGAATAAAAAAAATGGCACAAGGAATACGAAAAATGGCACATGGAATATCGCCATTTTAACGAAATTGCCCTTTAATCATTACCTTCCAGAGAAAGCAGACATAAGAAAATCTAAACTAGATAACCCCGGAAGCACATCAGACCTAATTTCATCCTAGCATGGTTTCGCAATATCCAAAAGAAAAAACAAATGAATAATGCACAACCATGAAATAGTATGTGGGAATAATTTTATAAATGAGGAGCCAACATGAACATAATTGTTGCTTGGCACTTATTCAAGAAAGTCAGAAGTAATACCGAGACTTAATTTAAACCTGATCCCACTATTTAGAACAATTAATAAACCAGTACGAACTGAAAAGACCTGGGTAGGTTCCCCACTCGCTCGGCCCTACCAAGTACGAAGTCGATACAAAATGCTCGCAGTCTGGGCCATGATCATCGCTTAATTTTTTAATCCCTTTTAAAATGTGATGTCACAAAAATCAAATATGAAATCAAAAGTTCAAAAAGAGAAATTTAAAAAAAAAATTCAAAATTAATCATTTCCTCCCAAGTCGGTGGTCCCGGGGGCCGCACTCCCTACCCTGACCTCGGGCGATCGGGGACCAGGCCTCAGGATCCCATGGCTAAACCTAGGCCCACGAAACCTCAGTCAACCGTGAAGGCGACCTAAAGTCGGAACTCACTAGTGGGGTGGTGGACTCACAGTGCGAGAGAGAGTCAGTCAATGCATTGCCTCTTCCTCAATCGAATTCTGCGTCGCGTTTGGGTATTCTCTAGGGGATTGATAATGGAGCGGAAGCTGAGGTCGCGAAGAGCTCCGAGCGACAATGCGGGTGGGGAAATCCAAGCACGGAAGCCATCAAAGAAAACAAAGAAGGTGCGCCTCTTTCATTCCTTTGCTTGTTTTGTTAAGAATGCTTGAAGTCCAACGTGTGGGTTCCGTCGAGGTAGGATGCATACACAGCTCAGTAGCAACCATAGCCCGGGTTGCATTCAAGATTGAGTTGATTCACGTGTCCGTCGAGGCCGCGGAGGGGCCGCCCACTTTTTTCTTCAGTAGGTCTGGTAAGTCGAGTGCGCAATGTGCGAGTTGTATCGGGTTTGGATGCAAAGGTTCCACCCTCCCTGCGGATTAGGAATCGTCGAAGACCCCTTGGGTCTCGCAGTCCAACGCGAATACAAACTAGAATCACATTCATATCGACACAAGTGTGCCGATGCCGCAGCTCAGGGTGCATGGGGTGGTGGCTTAGGCCGATCCACCCCCAATTCCGTCAATTTTTTTAAGGGATCTGGAGTGCCAATTGCACAATGTGGGAGTTGTATCGAGCTTGGATGCATAGACTGCCCCCCTCCTCGGGGAGTCTCGGCACCGAGAGGGTCGCCTTCGGGGTCGGGGTCATGTGCCAGTACGAACTAGAATCACATTCATATCGACACAAGTGTGTGTCGATGCCGCGGCCTGGGTGGCTGGGGGTGGCTGCCTTGGCTGCCCCCTCCATTTTTTTTATTTTCTTTCTCAGGGGTTGCAAATGCGGGGTGCGCAATGTGCGAGTTGTATTGAGCTTAGATGCATAGACTGCCCCCTCCTCGGGGGGTCTCGGCACCAAGAGGGTCTCCAAAGGGGTCGCGGCCATGCGCCAGTACGAACTAGAATCACATTCATATCGACACAAGTGTGTGTCGATGCCGCGGTGGTGGGTGGCTGGGGGTGGCTTCTGGGGTGGCCGTCTTGGCTGCCCCCCCCATTTTTTTTATTTTCTTTCTTAGGGGTTGCAGATGCGGGGTGCGCAATGTGCGAGTTAAATCGAGCTTAGATGCATAGACTGCCTCCCTCCTCGGGGGGTCTCGGCACTGACAGGGTCCCCTTCGGGGTCGGGGTCATGTGCCAGTACGACCTAGAATCACATTCATATCGACACAAGTGTGTGTCCATGCCGCGGCCTGGGTGGCTGGGGGTGGCTGCCTTGGCTGCCCCCCCCATTTTTTTAATTTTCTTTCTCAAGGGTTGCAGATGCGGGGTGCGCAATGTGCAAGTTGAATCGAGCTTAGATGCATAGACTGCCCCCCTCCTCGAGGGGTCTCGGCACCGAGAGGGTCCCGTTCGGGGTCGCGGCCATACGCCAGTACGAACTAGAATCACATTCATATCGACACAAGTGTGTGTCGATGCCGCGGTGGTGGGTGGCTAGGGGTAGCTTCTGGGGTGGCCGTCTTGGCTGCCCCCCCCATTTTTTTTATTTTCTTTCTCAGGGGTTGTAGATGCGGGGTGCGCAATGTGCGAGTTGAATCGAGCTTAGATGCATAGACTGCCCCCCTCCTCGAGGGGTCTCGGCACCGAGAGGGTCTCCAAAGGGGTCGCGGCCATGCGCCAGTACGAACTAGAATCACATTCATATCGACACAAGTGTGTGTCGATGCCGCGGTGGTGGGTGGCTAGGGGTAGCTTCTGGGGTGGCCGTCTTGGCTGCCCCCCCATTTTTTTTATTTTCTTTCTCAGGGATTGCAGATGCGGGGTGCGCAATGTGCGAGTTGAATCGAGCTTAGATACATAGACTGCCCCCCTCCTCGGGGGGTCTCGGCACCGAGAGGGTCCCCACTGGGGTCGGGGCCATGCGCTAGTACAAAGTGAAATCACATTCATATCGACACAAGTGTGTGTCGATGCCGCGGCCTGGGTGGCTTGGGGTGGCTTCTGGGGTGGCCGCCTTGGCTGCCCCCCCCATTTTTTTTATTTTCTTTCTCAGGGGTTACAAATGTGGGGTGCGCAATGTGCGAGTTGAATCGAGCTTAGATGCATAGACTGCCTCCCTCCTCGGGGGGTCTCGGCACCGAGAGGGTCCCCACTGGAGTCGGGGCCATGCGCCAATACGAACTAGAATCACATTCATATCGACACAAGTGTGTGTCGTTGCTGCGGCTAGGGCTGGCGATAATGTGGCATTGGTTGACTCCAACCATTTTGGTTCCAATTAGTTTTGATTTGGTTGTTGTGTATTATTCTCTTTCATATTCTCTTTTTACTTATCATGAATTCAGTGGGTCCCTTTTCATTTAGGTTTCTGGTGGAAGGTCAGTGGCGGAAGGGGAGTCTCAGGGTGATGGAGCCGGCACTTCCAATATTGCAGATTTCTTGCAAGACACACAACAAGACGACTCATTGGAATCTCAAGAGGCTATGGATGTTGATGACGCTCGACCGGAGGATAACTCGATTGTTCAAAATCCACGGGCGAGGGTAAATTTGAACAACCTGATTTTGGAATTGGATTCGGATTTAGGCAGTGGTCAACATGAGGGACTTCTGTCTCCAATGTGGTCGAACCTCACCTCTGTAGGGTCTGATGATGTAGCCTTGGATATGGCCGCCATTGATATGGACTCCATTTCTTGTAGCTGTATGCTAGATGGTGGCACGTTGTCCTATTGTAAATTCCTACATAGTGTACAAACATATTATAATACGTTTTATTGAGTAGCTTCAACGTAACGTTAATTCTTTGAATAACTTCAAGGTGACGCTATTCTATTGAGATGTACAACATCCATATAAGAACACGATTTTGCTTTAGAGTCTCATTGGATTTCGTTGGTGAGTTTAGTTTTCACATTAGAACTAGAATGTCGAACTGGAGGGTTTTTTCTGAGTCTCAAGATGAAGAGCCTCAACCGGAGGCTGAATTTGAACTTTCGTTGTCACAACTGCTGAATCAATCTCTTCTGCTATGAGATATTGTATTGCCGCGTGAGCATCCACAAGATGAAGCTGGGCCTTCTCGACCGCCGAAACAACCTCGTGTGGAGCAATGGTGGCACGGGAACCTTCAGCGAGATGCTCGAGCTTTGGTGATCTTATTGCAAGTTGGGTGTGTTGAGCCCGGAAGTCGTGAAGTGACGTTTGAAGGATGTTTTGAAGGTCTAAACGACGAACAATATTTTGGTATGGTGAGGCCTATCGAAGGGAGTCGCGGTCACGAACGATGGTTAGAAGGACCGGTGAATCCTTTGACAAAGGCAGAACGTGCTGATTATGTCGCCGCGACAATCAAACGCATCCTCAAGTTTCTGCAAATGGAGTGAAGCTTCGATTGAAACTCTAGTTTTTTTACCTCTAGTAAACATTTATTGAATGTTAGTTCTTAATTTTATATTTTGAGTATTTTATTTTAATCGCAATGTGTGATTAAATGTAGAATAAAGTTTTTATGATAGAAAAATTAGCTTGGGGTTTGGTGATAAGGGAGAGTGTGAATGGAGAAATGGTTAAAATCTTAGGTGGGGTCTTGGTAGGGGTATGGGCTGATGTGCCTCACCCCCTTACTTATGATGGGGAGGAAATTAGGGAAAAGATGCTTAGTTGGTGTTTGGAGAGAGGGAAGTGTGTGTGTGTTTTGGGGAGTTTTTGGCCGAATTTTTGGTTGATGTAACTCATTGAGCATTGAATCTTTGAAATTGAAACTTTGGAATTGAAACTTTGGAATCTGATTCCTTGTGATTAGACCTTTCCAAATTGTGCTTGCAAGTTGAATTTGGACTTGTGAATCAAAAGTTATAGAGTTTTGAAGTTGAGAGGACCTAAGGCCTTCCATTGAGAAGAGCAGAGGCTTCTTTGAGCCATAACTTTTGGAATATTTTTCATCATGTCTTGAGATTTGGAGGAATTGTATATCATTGTAATAGCTTTCCAAAAAGTCATCACTCATTTGATTTTGAATTTGGAGGAGAAAGTTATGAGGAGTTGAAGGTCTGGAGGAAAATTGGAGTTTGGAAGGAGAAAGGCCGTGACTTGAAACGACCACAACTGTGGGTGTATTTCTCATATGTTTTTGAAACTTCTTGTGGAGTTAGTTTGTAGAATTTTCTATTCATAATGAGTTCATTCACTTAATTTGAACTCTTTTTGAAGAAGTTATAGAGTGTAGAAGATAGGAAGGAGTGTTGCCTTTATAGTTTAGAAACCCGAGACTTTGTTCCTTAATAACTTTTGGACAAAGTTTTAGTTTCTCATGAAACTTTTTGAGATTGTGGATATTAGTTTGAGGATTCTAAATTGCTATCACACTTGCAATTTGGATTTGTAGTTCAAAAGTTATAGAAAAATATAGAGGCAGTAGTTGGTTGCCAAGGGGTTTGAAGAACCGTTACTTTGCACTCTAATAACTTTTGGACAGTAGTTTATATATAGTTGAGATTTGAAGGGTGTTTTCCTTGTAAAGTTATCTTTCCAAAATGCTATTACACTAAGTATTTGGAGACTTAAGCCATCTGTAGCACTAGAAAGAAGGTCGCAGCTAGTAAGAGGAGAAGTTTTCTAGTGTTCTTTGGGGTTCTTGGGGTTCTTTTGAAGACTTGAAGATTCGAAGGCCGTACATGTCGAGGATCTAGCGTTGTGTTGTGGCTTGTGGCTCGTTTTCATTTCTGTTATTCCCAGCCAATTTTGGAGGCTAGTTGAAAATTCAATTTCTGCATTGTAAAACCGTTGCGAGCCGTGGTTATCCAGTAAGCGCTCTATTTTGTGTTTATGGCGACGAAGTGGGGTTAATGGCCCACATGGTCGATCTTTTATGTTGTTCCCATTGATGAAAGGCGCTTCCTGATCATCGTGGGTTTGAAGTTTAGAGGCCCATCATTTGGACGGTCACTCGTGTTGGCCGTCCCGTTTTACCCGTCCGAAGAGCCAGCCACAGGATAGGCCAACAAAAGAACAAGTGAAGATTCAAGCAGAGATTCAAGTGAAGATCAAGAGAAGATTCGAGTTTAGAAGACTTACCCAACTTCACTCATCAGCGTGCAGCCAGACACCCCACGTATTCCCTAAGCGCGCTCCTCTCTACTCGACAACGTGCTCTGATGGAGATGACGACACACTTATATTTTGCTGTGGCGAGTTCAGAACTCTGCCTTTGGTTTGTGTCTGTTTAGTCTAAGGCCTATAGTCACGAGAGCTTTATGATCCCTGTTGAAAGGACATATTTTACTGATTTCATGAGTTGCTTTCATTTATGTGGTTATCAATTTATTAAAGAATGATCTTATACAGTCCTTCTGTATTTTATTTTCAATCCTCTAGTGAGGATGATGACGACGACGACGATGAAGAAGGTGATGACACAGACACCTCACCGAAATCCGTTGCATCATCCTTGACGAAGTCGAATGTCATTACGAGGCTGGCACCGCCTGAGGAGACCGTGACAGACTTGACGAAGGAGAAGGTGGTGCAAGTGCCGGCGGTGGAGGTGGACCACCACATTCCCGGTGTTGCGGATGATGCTCTAGAGGACGATATTCGGCGGTCCCAAAAAGTCGACACCTTCTCCATTATCTCTAGCCTGCAACTTACGACATCTGATCACTCACAACTTCGGATTCCATTGTGCATGATGGTGCCTATGCCCATGGTCAGGCCTACTTTGGAGTGTGACCTCACGATGTTGGACAACAAGTTCAGTAGAGGCTACGAGGAGGGGGCCCGGGTTTTCTATGTATCTGTTGTAGACGAAGCGGGAGACACTGGGATCTTCACAGATGAGGATAAAGCCGGATGGGGGCCCATTTGGAATTCAGTGAATGACAAATTCAATGAGGAGTTGAAGGCCAATCCCCACCTTTATCAGTTGGTTGACTACAAGTTTTTTGTCTGTGATGGAAATCACAGACGCATTGCTTGGATAAATCACATCAATCGTCTCGACTCATCCGAAGTGGATTGGCATGTGTGCGTGGACTCCATTGTTCTTGACACAAGAGGACACATTGGTATAGCCATGCAAGCTATGCACGATATAAATAGGTATGCATACCTTCAAATTACTTAGCTCAGTTCATGTCAAGTTCATGTATGGAATCGGACTTCTACTCTATCATGTGTTCTAATACTGGGTCCACTGCATTGCTTGTACAGTCAGACGGAGAGCTCCTACATCAAAACAAATCTGGTTCACACGCTCTACAGGGTTCAGAAGTACGGTCTCATGGAGGTCGAAAAATTCAATGAGCTGCTCACTGAAGAAGAGGTCAAGACATGCAAACAGAGCACACGGAAGACTTGGTATAAAATGCTTTTGGAAGTCTTTACTTCCTTTATTTTCAAGGTAAGGGTCCTACCTTGAATCATTATTCCAGATTATAGTCCATGGTCTTTCATCTCTATGATCTCACTATCTTTCCATAGTGATGAAACTCATTGCTTGTCTCACTCTCTCGACATGCAACAAGAGATATCAGCAAATGCGGATGCTACTTTGCGCAAATATGAAGAGGACACACCAGTCGAGAAGAAGTCTGCTACTACACGGGCTCTTGCGATGCGAGCATCCATTAAGGACTCCACGGACAAGCTATACAAGAAGCTCTCCAAGATTACCGCTGTTGCTTCCCCGCACCTTGGCCCGGAGTGGCTGAATGAGGTAATAATAAGTTCAGCCCTTCATGAATGCTTCTCTTTTCTTTTTGGCAATGGAATTCTTATGAATTGATTCCATACCTACTGCAGATTGAGCGACATTGGACGCTCTTCTCTGTCCCGGAGTTTACATTAGAAAAGCTCCAAATGATAGCAACAACCAATGTGTCTAGTGCGCACAAGTTAAAGTGGTTGAGGTGGCTCAACTCCTCTAATTCGTCTAGAGAAGCTCGGCGAGTACCTCCACGTCTCGTTAATGAGGACAAGCTACTAATTTTTCTTGCCAAGGCAGCATGGTATGCAGGGGTAAGTATTGCATGTAAATCACTTGATCACTCTTTGGTTGTCATTTAGTTCCTTCAAATTCATTTCCATTGCTTCTCTACTGTGATTAATGTAATGATGTTCTTTAAGCTCACTTTGTGATGATGTTTTATAGCTCGAAGATGGGGTCCTCAAGATGTACGAGGGGATGATGCGAACTGATAACATCCCCATAGACATGACTGTGGTGGGCGAACCAGCTAAGCTGGTTGACTACTTGGAAGGGTGGAGAATGAAGTTGTGGAACGTTGGTTATAGTGGGGTGTTCAAGGGCTCAGATGCCTTTAAGAAGTCAGACTCCTTTCCCGATTATCGTGGATCTGTGCTGGCCGTCAGACGGGTCATATTCAGGTTTGTTTTTCATTGAATTTTTCCTTGTAATTCTTTCTATGACGTATTAGTTCTTTGAGGCTCAAAAGAAATATGGATTACTGAGCACTCACATTCTATTTGCAGGTACTTTATGTTTGAACTCTACCCCAAGAAGGCCATCGCAAAAGAGGATTTGCCTCCGTTCCTTATGACCTGGCAACTCCAGTCATCCGCTGACTGCATGTTCACTCCCAACCAAGTGAAGACGTGGACTAGCGCGCATCTCCTGAAGTGCCCTTGGTATCTAGAGTGCAACATTGGAGTCACTCCTTCTGAGGAACAGGCCCTCTTTTAGTCTTTGAAGGAGAAATGATCTGGTGAGCCCGAATTTGATGAGTTCAAAGGGCTTGATACTGACATTCGTGAACGGGCTATTCGAAAGCGCGAGGCTTCCGATAAAAGGAAGATAGAGAAATTGGAGGAAGCAAAGAAGAAGGCCGATGAGACCTAGAAGAAGAAACTTTTGGCGCAAGCGGAGAAGGACAAGGACAAGAAGAAGGGGACTAAGAGGAAGGCGGAAACTCCAGTGCAGGAGCCCGCCACTAGCACCGCCAACATGCCTGATGGCTCCTCAGGCTTCTCTCTTACACAGGAGAGGTTGGTTCACGGACTGACCCCAACATTGAAGAATCTGGATCCTGTACCTGACATCGACAAGTGCATCTTGAACTTGTCTGTCTCCATTTTGCCTGGAAACACAGTGGCTTGTAACGACGTCCTCTCGTTCTTAGGCATGGTACGAATTCTACCTTGAACAATTCATTTATACTCTGGGAATCCCATTTTTGTATGAAAGGCAATGCAATATCTTGGTGTCATTATATTTTCTTACACGTGACAATTGATGTCTATGTTGCAGCATTCTACAAACAAGGATCGGTCATTTTTGGATGTCAACAGTGACAAGCCAGCTGTGGATTTGATATTTGTAGACGTACCAGAGGGACTTCACGTTCCCACTATATCCGCCCCACCTGGAGCCATTCCAACGTGGAACGAATTCAACATGCAATTTCTGGTACCTATCTTTGACTTTGCTGACAATTATTTACACGACAATGGAGCTATGATTGTCATGTATCCAGCTCCTTCTAAGCAACACAGGAGCCACATCCTTGGCTGTTGCCAGATATACAAATTTCGGATTCTTCTTACTTGGATGGGGATGAATCATCTCCATCTAACATCGCCGATAGATCCCTCCAAGACGGTAAGATCAATTCCAACATTCTTAACTTACAGTCATTGGCAATCGTCTTTCTCTATTCCCAATTATTGACCTTCTTGAAATCACTCGTGCAGAATATGCGCTTTGCGATATCATTAGTGGTCCGTGAGAGTGGACCGAAGAAGGATACAGACTTCCCATTTCAGTTCGTTCCCTCTCATGAAGCGGTAGGGGTGAATGTTGCTCGAGATGATATCTTGCAGAATTTCTGTAACAAGGACGATGTGTCCATGAATGGAGACACTCCGTGGCGTGGCCCTCGTGAGAAGGCACGTCAGTTCATGCAGATGCTCGTTGAGGCTTGCTCTCAGCCAGGGGACATTGTTGTTGATTTTACAGCATCTACTAGTAAGATACTCTTCCTCTATTAGAGACCTATGACCCAATCATTCAAAAATGTCTTCACCCTTAAGCCTCAAACTAATTCATATTTCTTGCTTCTACAGGTGCATGCATTTAGGCATGCCGCGCAACCCGCCATCACATTCTAGCCTTCGAAGATGATAAGTCCATCTTTGATGCTTTTATTGCACCAGCAATGCGTGTGGGAGGATCTCGTCAGCCGAAACCACCGCGGGTAGCACCCACAACAGACCTTGAAGATGAGGACGTCCCAGTTTAAGAGATCGTGAAGACATCTCGATTTAGTAAGTAAGTTTTAATTTTAACTGTTTTTTTTAACATTACTTATGAGGCACTGAATTTCCCAAATTGACTATCTAATTCTATGAATTTGACAGGCTTGCTTAAGAAGTGACAAGGGTCCCCTTCTTTGCAAACCCAGGATTCTTTCCAAGTCCTCCAAAACCATTCCACTTACCTGTCTACGTTGAGGCCATCTCTAAGGGTTTCTGTGACCTCAACCCCAGGCCATCCATTAGAGCTCAGGCGGTGGATCCGAGAGTTTTAGAGTTTGTAGATGAACAGGCCTTAGAGTCGGACTCTATCACATCAGATAGTGAGGGCAGTTCCACATCAGCTCAGTCAACCTACTGAATGTTGGCATGTACATGGTCAGTGACATGTTTCTGTTTATCATGTCATTGCCAAGGATATTATAGTAGTACGTTTCTATTCTATGTCTCTATTTCCTACAAATCACGCATCCTAACTCGGTCGTATGTGAGCACTGCACACTATGCCTCCAGACAGAATGCCAACTAAAATGGGGTGGATGGTCGGAGCTCCTCACTCGAGATGCCACTTGATGCGCCAAACACTTGTGTCGAATTGAATGTGATTCTCGTTCGTACTGGCGCATGATCCCGATCCCTTTGGGGACCCTCTCGGTGCCAAGACGCCCTGAGGAGGGGGCAGTCTATGCATCTAAGCTCGATACAGTTCGCACATTGCGCACCCCACATCTAGAACCCTTGCGAATGAAAAAAAAATTGGGGGGGGGTCGGGCAAGGCCACCACCCTTAGCCTCCCACCACCGCGGCCTCAACACACACTTGTGTCGATATGAATGTGATTCCAGTTCGTACACGCGCATGGCCCCGACCCCGATGGGGGACCTCTCGATGCCGAGACGCCTCAGGGAAGGGGGTAGTCTATACATCTATGCTCGATACAACTCGCACATTGCGCACTCGACATCCAGACCCCTGAAAAAGAAAAGAAAAAAATGGGGGGATCGGCCAAGGCCACTCGACATCTAGACCCCCTGAAAAAGAAAAGAAAAAAAATGGGGGGGTGATCGGCCAAGGCCACCACCCCAGCCACCCCGGGCCGCGGCATCGACACACACTTGTGTCGATATGAATGAGATTCCAGTTCGTACTAGCGCATGGCGCATGGCCCCGACCCCGATGGGGGACCTCTCGGTGCCGAGACGCCTCAGGGAAGGGGGCAGTCTATGCATCTATGCTCGATACAACTCGCACATTGCGCACTCGACATCCAGACCCCTGAAAAAGAAAAGAAAAAAATGGGGGGATCGGCCAAGGCCACTCGACATCCAGACCCCTGAAAAAGAAAAGAAAAAAAATGGGGGGGTGATCGGCCAAGGCCACCACCCCAGCCACCCCGGGCCGCGGCATCGACACACACTTGTGTCGATATGAATGAGATTCCAGTTCGTACTAGCGCATGGCGCATGGCCCCGACCCCGATGGGGGACCTCTCAGTGCCGAGACGCCTCAGGGAAGGGGGCAGTCTATGCATCTATGCTCGATACAACTCGCACATTGCGCACTCGACATCCAGACCCCTGAAAAAGAAAAGAAAAAAAATGGGGGGGATCGGCCAAGGCCACCACCCCAGCCACCCCGGGCCGCGGCATCGACACACACTTGTGTCGATATGAATGAGATTCCAGTTCGTACTGGCGCATGGCCCCGACCCCGATGGGGGACCTCTCGGCGCCGAGACGCCTCAGGGAGGGGGGCAGTCTATGCATCTAAGCTCGATACAACTCGCACATTGCGCACTCGACATCTAAACCCCTGAAAAAGAAAACCAGAAAAATGGGGGGGTGATCGGCCTTGGCCACCACCCCAGCCACCCCGGGCCACGGCATCGACACACACTTGTGTCGATATAAATGAGATTCCAGTTCGTACTGGCGCATGGCCCCGACCCCGATGGGGGAACTCTCGGTGCCGAGAGGCCTCAGGGAGGGGGCCAGTCTATGCATCTATGCTCGATACAACTCGCACATTGCGCACTCAACATCCAGACCCCTGAAAAAGAAAAAAAAATTGAGGGATCGGCCAAGGCCATTCGAAATCCAGACCCCTGAAAAAGAAAACAAAAAAAATGGAGGTGGATCGGCCAAGGCCACCACCCCAGCCACCCACCACCACGACATCGACACACACTTGTGTCGATATGAATGTGATTCTAGTTCGTACTGGCGCATGGCCCCGACCCCTGTAGGGACCCTCTTGGTGTCGAGACCACTGAGGGAGGGGGGCAGTCTATGCATCTAAACTCTATACAACTCGCACATTGCGCACCCCGCATCTCCAACCCCTGATAAGAAAAGATAAAAAATGGGGGGGGCAGCCAAGGCAGCCACCCCTAGCCACGGCATCGACACACACTTATGTCGATATGAATGTGATTCTAGTTCGTACTGGCGCATGGCCCCGACCCCTGTAGGGACCCTCTTGGTGCTGAGACCCCTGAGGGAGGGGGTCAGACTATGCATCTAAGCTCGATATAGCTCGCATATTGCGCACCCGACATTTGGAAACCCTGAAAAAGAATTAAATAAAATGTGGGTGAATCGGCCTTAGCCACCACCCGAGCCACCCCATGCCGCGGCATCGACACTCACTTATATTCATATGAATGTGATTCTAGTTCGTACTGGCGCATGACCCCGTCCCAATTGGGGACCTTCTTGGTGCTGAGACGCCTCAGGAAGGGGGGAAGTCTATGCATCTAAGCTCGATATAGCTCCCACATTGCGCACTCGACATTTGGAACCCCTGAGAAAGAAAATAAAAAAATGGGGGGATCGGCCAAGGCCACCACCCCATGCCGCAGCATCGACACACATTTGTGTCGATATGAATGTGATTCTCGTTTATACTGGCGCATGACCCCGTCCCCATTGGGGATGCTCTCGGTCCTGAGACCTTTGAGGGAGGGGGGCAGTCTTTGCATATAAGCTCGATACAACTCGCACATTGTGCTCTCGACATCCAGTCCCCTGAGAAACCATTAACAAAAATGGGGGTGGTTCGGCTTTAGCCACCACCCCAGCCACAACTACCACGGCATGGACACACACTTGTGTCGATATGAATGTGATTCTAGTTCGTACTGGCGCATGACCCCGTCCCCATTGGGGATCCTCTCGGTGGTGAGAAGCCTGAGGGAGGGGGGCAGTCTATGCATCTATGCTCGATACAACTCGCACATTGCGCACTCCGCATCCAGACCCCTGAAAAAGAGAAGCCAAAAAATGGGGGTGGCTCGGCCTTAGCCACCACCCGAGCCACAGCCACCGCGGCATCAACACATGCGTGTGTCGATATGAATGTCATTCGCGTTCATACTGGCGTTGGACCCGGACTCCCAATGGGGACCCCTCGGTGCCAAGACATCCCGAGGAGGGGGGCAGTCTAGGCATCCATGATTGATACAATTCGCACATTGCGCACTCCGCATCCAGACCTCTGAAAAAGAAATTTAAAAAAAATTGGAGATGCTTTGGCAAAGGCCACTACCCGAGACACAGCCACTGCGGCATCGACTCACACTTCTGTCGATATGAATGTGAATCACGTTCAGGCTGGCGCTTGACCCAGACACCCGAAGGGGACCCTCTTTCCTTGGAAAAGCCAGTCAATTCATTTCACGACAGACATCATCGCGCCATTGACACCACATTTCATTTGAAATGAATGGGGTGAGGGAGTGCGTCTCTTACTCCCGCGCATCCATGTGTGGCATTAATATCTCATAGGTTATGCCATACGACCAACAATTAGAAACAGCGGTGCTTGGCCTTGGGCTCCCCAAGGTTAGCACCTTCCATGCACCGAGCAGACTTAGGAGTGAAGCCTATACATTGAGGGACTAACACATTAACACCATGTTAACCCACGATCCATTCCCACACCTGTAAAATGGGGTGCAAGGAGGGCCCCCTAATCCCTACGCTCCTACTGTGGCTTTCATTTCAGACTGCTATTGATATAGGATAAAATCTTGGACATAGTAGCACAGGACCCTTATTGGCACTGACGTCCAGGAAGGTGGTTTTTGCCATGCGATGCAAATTGTCACATCATATACATTTCCATCCTAAAACCAAGAGAATAAGGGAGGGCCTTCGACCCTCAACCCCATCTACGACATTACTGTCGTATTGTAATCAATTGAATATCCAAATTTGGAATTAGAGACGTCCAAAACTGACCCATACGCACTAATAGGGTCAGAGCTCATGTATCGCAGAACCCGCACTGGGGCATCGACACACAGTGATTTAAAAACCAAAGCATAGGAATGGCGTAGGAGAAAGGACCCTAAACCTCTCACAAGACCTGCAACATTCCTTGTATCTTGATATTAATTTATGAATCTAATTCTAGAGTCACTGCTACAAATTTCAGGTCACTCGATTCATAGTTGGACAAACGTCATCATCGGGCTACCATTTAGAATGAATCGACATTCTATGATGTCTAGCATCCACTTGCAATTAATTTTTTTTTTTTATAGATTCTTAGGCGTTCTGTGGCTTCTACAGTTGATGTTCATGACTCTAGCGTACAAGAGGTTATTGGAGATGTACGTGCTCATGTATTGAGAAGTCCACGTAATTATGCTGACAATTACTCAGTGGGTTGAGTCTGACATTACAATTAGGGCTTCGGCCCAAGCACAATGTTACACGCCAACTCTGAATTTCATGTTTTGTAGGCAATTTCGATATGTTCTAGTGGAGCTTGGGGACGACTAGCTAGTGTCCCTTCCCATATGCAATGTTCAGCTTAGTTAGCGAGTACACCCCAATACTACTAGAACATTAAATGAGATGTATGCAAAGTGGAAGTCCTACTTCATTTTAAATGTATCTTAAATAATGACGTCCCGAAATGACAAACAGTTGTTCATTACTGTGCTCGCACTTTCAGAACAAGTAATATTAACCATTCATTGATTTGGCTACCCTAAACGCCCTTCTCTATACCCTAAGGTTTAATCAAACATATATAAGCGGTAAAGGACAACGAAGCTGTCGGTGATCGTATTTTAAATGAACTGCAAATAAACTTTACCCTTCCCAAAGTTGGGACTCAAATTTCATAACATGCCTCAATGTAGTGTGCAAGAACTACACTAAATGATGAAGTGTTTTTTTGCGTGATTAGAATTAGAGGAATCCACAAATTGAAAATACGTCCCCTATATTCCTGGGATTTCAAGACTTCTACGTATTTCCACGGTTATAGGATCTTCAACATCTATTTAGAAATATTTGTAAGGTATCAAAAATACAAAGTTCAGTACGACTATGTCATAAGATGAATTTTTAAGCTTGAAGGAGGCCCTTACAAATTCACATGCAAAGCTATTTATTGGAATCTAGAGTTGATAGCCTAAATACAGAATATGTGTCACTACCTTGTGTGAATATCATCAAGTACTTCTGAACTTGTCAATGTTACAAATTCACTTCTAGTACAAAGGACCTGAATGACCAAAAGTACCTATTGTTCTAGTGTCCAATAAGAGGCATTTCATAGTGCAAACATCATGAGCATGTATTAACAATTATCTTATTTTTTTTAAAAGTCTCAAATAGTAATAAAAGCACATGAGCCATTCATCTTCTAATTGCACCAATTTTGTCCTTCTCCAATTCAATGAACCCTTCAATGTCCTTAATATTTGAATTACAAGAAGTACCTAATGCCTCATTATTTAACATAGTAAACAACATGTCCCTTCCTAAACATCATGATGTCAATATGGATGGAAGTACGGGATAAAAATTGTCCTTTCAAAGAGGCCTCACCCCGCAATGTAAAAAATTTCCTTATGATATAATTGGAGCTTATTTTCATCGTATCCTCTGTGTATAGTCATTCGTAGAGTGAAAATCTTCTTTCATCTTCTTTCATGAACCATCTACTTTTTTCATCCACTTTTTTCATCCACTTTTGTCGTCTACGTTTTTCATCCACTTTTTTCATCCACTTCTATGTCGTTTCATCCAACTTCTTCCAAAAATTCATCCATTTTTTTTTCTTCTTCTTTGCAATTTTCTTAAGAATTCTAACTATTTTTTCAATTTTCCTTTCATTATTCTTCATCCCCGCTCACTAATCCTTGCTCCCTACTCACCGCTCCCTTCCTAACAACGTTGTGATTTTTGAGCTTAGTTTGGGAATGTTGCCACTTCCATTATTTTAAATTATTTAAAAGGTGGTGGCAACATTAAGATTCTAGAAACTTCTTCTTTAACCTAAATATCCAAAAAAAAGTATTGGTTGATTTTATAATCAAATTTGCCGGGGAACAAAATAGGCACTTAATACATTAGTACTAGTATTTGAAGGAGCAATTTATGCAATGAGCTTTAAATGGGCAAGGCTAAGCTTGCAAATCTTAAAATTTGCTCCCACATTGTTTCACTTGCCGTCACAAGGTCATTCAAAACAAAAAACTTGAAAAAAACTTGGTACTAAATGGTCAAAATTAAGAAACAAAGGTTTTTGTGAAACAAATATCTAATTTGGAGCTTTCTAGTGGAATAGAGGGAGTATGAATTAAGAACATAATGAAAAAAAATTGTATTGTAGTATAGGGAAATAAAAAATAGTGTTTTTGATGACTTCAAGAAAAGGAAAAATGAGTTGTATGGATTTTGTGCTTAAGATAATACCTAATTGTAATAAAAGAAATTATATTAGGAAGTTCTTGTTGTCTCATAGAAAATACACATGAGTAAGGGAAAAAAATAGATTGTACGAATCTAATATTCAAGATAATACTCAATTGTATCAAAAATCAAGTACAAAATATCTTCATTTTTTCAAAATGAAAATAAAAAAGT
Source organism: Thuidium tamariscinum (assembly GCA_947034885.2). NCBI lineage: Eukaryota > Viridiplantae > Streptophyta > Bryopsida > Hypnales > Thuidiaceae > Thuidium > Thuidium tamariscinum. The sequence goes on from OX344758.2 coordinate 16,258,416, forward strand.
GTGTTTTAATGTCCCTAAGGAAAAAAAACATAAAAGGAAAAAGATGGATTGTATGAATGTTTTATTTAATATAATATTCAACTATAAAAACGAAAATAAACAAGGATGTTCTTATTGTTGTAAAGAAAATACACTAAGATAAAGAAAGAATTGGGTTGTAGAAATCTTGAACTACAAAATATACTCAATTGTAACAAAGAAAATAAAGAAAGAAGTTATTATTGTTTGAAAAGAAGACAAACAAAGATAAAGGAAAAACATGGGTCAATATATGAAACATCAAGTACAAAATATTTTCAAAGGTTATAAAAGAAAATAAAAACTAAAAAGTGTGTTCTAATGTCTTCAAGAAAATACATGACCCTAAAAAAAGAATGGATTATGTGAATCTTGAATTACAAAACATATTCCATCATAATAAACAAAATAAACAATGGTACTTCTATTGTACTAAAGAAATACTCAAGCATAACTTAGGAAAAAAAGTGGGTTGTATGATTCTAGTATGAAAGATAATACTTAAATGTAATAAAAGAACTAAGTGTGGATTTTTTTTTGTAATATAGAATTTAAATACAATGTATTGTTTTCTTCTTATAGTTGTGTATATCATTAAGAGAAAAAAAGCACTCTTATTTATTTATTTACTTTTATTTCAACGGAATAGAGATAATGGGCATTTTCATTTTTCTAAAGAAAATATTGAATTACATAAATGTCATGAGTAAAGGGATTTTTATCCTTGTCAATATATTATTCTATAATTTATATAATCATGGTTTCTAATGATGTGTGTTTTCTTATCCTTATAAAGAAGAATAATAGAAAAAAAAGAGTTTATTTTAATTTGATACAAAATATATTCAGATTTAAAAAAAAGAATATTATGGATGTTTTCAATATAATCAAACTAAAAAATTATTTGAAATGATAAAGAAATGATTTGAAAATTGTTTTCTTATTAAGATAATATTCAATTGTAACAAAAAATAAAAATACGTGTCTTAAATTCTTAGAGAAGAATTTTTATTAGACTTATTGCAAGAAGAAGCTTGCTTTTTCTTCTCATAAAGAAAGAAGTGAACAACATTATTGGTAAAATTAATATTCATCTTTTTACAAGTCATTAAACTTCTCAATTTTTCTAATGGAAAAATATAGGTACTATTATATTTATAAAGAAAATGTTGAATTGTAATGAAAAACATCTCATTTTAGTTTTAATTTTTTTTTAAATTTTCTATAGTGGGTTTCGATTTACTTAGGTTAAGTTTTAGATTTTAGGGTTTTTAGGGTTTAGGATATAGGATTTGGGGGTATAGGGTTTGGGTATAGGCCATAGAGTACACGGTTACAAGGTTTTTAGGGTATAAGGTATAGGGTTTGGGGTTATAGGGTTTGGGAAACCCGAGTGGGTGGGAGGGACATCCCCATACATGGCTCTTCCTACAAACTTCCAAACTAATCATGGCTAAACCTTGACTAGTAATTTCCAAAACAAAACTGATAAGATAGAAATTTAAACTATCTAATCAATAAAAGCCAAATAGTCAAAGAAATTATAGACTTCATATGGCATAAAAAACAATTGATAAGAGAGGTATTTTTCATCTACAACCTTCTATCAATAAGGTTTATAAACCCCCAAAAAAACCATACAGTTTGCTAGAATAATGATTCTTTTAAAGTAAGAAAGGCATGAATTATTCTACACATACCAACTCACCAAATAGTACCATCACATCCAATAGTACCATCATATCAACTACAAATCTTTCAATAAAGATTTCCAATAAACCATATAGATCATGCCAGATCATTACATGGTACTATAATAATCAGAAAAAGGGGATCAAGTACTTAGAGGCCGATATCTTCAAGTCACACACTCAATCATATCTAAAGCATGATTAAGTCCCTCAAAACAAATTGTCATCAACTTGGAAAAAGCCTTGATTTGGTGAAGTAACCTAAGAGGTTGTGAACCTCACCTGTCCCCATAACAAACCAAACATCAGGATATTAGTAAGTTGTAGACAAGGTGTCTTCAGTTCACAACAACGTGTCATAGCAGTCACAAAGGAAAAAATCACACAAACAAGCTTAAACTTCACACAAGAAACTAACAATAGGCCAAAGTCCAACACAAATGTGCTATATAGAAAACCTGTGTAGACGCCATATCTATCCTCACACCACACTTAGTATCCACCAGCACCGCAAGAGAGCCAACTAGCCAAAGAAAATTGTGAAGGACTCAAGCTTGGAAGTGCCCTTAATATACAAGCCAGCCATACTTAGGTATAGTCTGTACCTTGGGAGCCACGTAACGATATTGTAGACCCAAGGAATAGTCAAGTCAACAAGACTTGTTCTAGAAGGCCTCTAAAGTAAGAAAATTCCAACCAATCATGACCACGTAAGTAGTTGAGGGCTACACATACATGTAAGTAGCCCACCATGTGCAGTTGATCATGGTACATCCTATAGTGTGCCAGACAAGCCTACACTAACTACCAATGAGGTACAAGACACCTGGTCATATCAAAGTACAAAGTACTTGTCTTTACCTACCCAGGAAGGCTCCCATCTTTCACTCCCTTGGTTAATTCAACTGAGTCTTGCAAAGACTAAACCATAAATATTGAATTTTTAAGAAAATAGGATCTAAGCTATGTTGAATAAAATCCTACCATAGCTTAATCAATAGGTCAGAACTAAACAAATGGTGTCATGGTATTGGAAACCTTGATGACACTTAATTGGAGCAAAGATACCAGGCATATTTACCATGCATCAAGCTTCATAGCACATGGAAGGTTATAAATTTCTACATTCCATGTTACACCTATACAACACACTCCCATACATACAAATGGGCAATAGTATGGTGAGTTCTCCACCATGTATTTCCATGGCCAAAAGTAAAAAGTAAAAAGGCTCTTCAAGAAAAAATCTATAGAATACTCATAGTTTATAAAACTGTGGTATGGTATTTCCAAAGCACATCAAGCTCCTCAAAAGAATACTATTTAAATGAAATTAACCCATATGGGTGGGTGGGAGGGACAGTAAATGACAATACCCTATGGTACGTGTTCAACAACCATATAACCATAGTTAACAGGTTCATATGCAAAACAACAGAGGTAAATTTAAAAATTGGCCTCTCATTTGCAATAGATATTTATAAAAGGTACCCCTACCAAAAAATAAATTATCTATAATTCTCCAAAGGGGGATAATTTACCACCATATCCTTTGAAAAAAACCAAACATTACAAAACACATAATGTGCAAGACTGAGGGTTTAGGGTTTAGGGTTTAGGGTATGGGTCCAAATGCGGTATTAGGAGCCAGTCACGACATTCTGGGCAGTGCTTTACGACACTGCTTCGTTTCAAAATTGGATGGATAGCGTGGACGCCATCCAATTCACGGGATTTTGAATTGTTGCGGCACTCCATGTCAGAGTTTTAATTAGCATTGATGGCTGCAAGAGAGTCGTTTTGTTGGGCATTTTTTGTCCTTCGGCTTTGATTTTCCGTTTGAATGAGCAATTTTAGGGTATGGCGATTTTTTGTCCTTGCGATGCTGCACTTTGTTTCGGTTGCTGTGGACAGTCGTGCCGGTAACAAACTTGGAGTGTTGAGAAAGAGAGAGATTTGTTGCGATTGCTTTAGGATTTTAGCTGCTATCACTTAGGGTTTGATTTCATACCTTTTGAACGGCAGTTTACGAAATTCTTAACATTTGCATCGGTGCGCTGTTTGGAAGAGAGAAGCAGTAATGGAGGCTCCCGATCAAAAACCTATGAGCGTGAGGAATCCAGACAGGAATCGCAATTCGAGAGCAAAAGCAAAGATTGAGCTAAGGTCCACCCAAGAGGTTATCGAAGATTTGGCCTTATTCAGAGAGCAGACAGTTGAGTTTTTTATTAAGGTCAGGGGTTTGCAGAACGTTGGCTTGAATCCTAAGTCGGGTTTTGATACAACAGTTGTTAGTGCAGAAGATTTAGAGGAGGTATGGGGAAAAGTAAACACCTATAGAACGACGAACACTAAGCTGCATCCAGAAACAAGACAAGAGCTGATTAGGTTATACGGAAAAATCTATGGAACGGAGGACGTGACAAACAATGAATTCATGTTGTGGGTTGTGAAAGGATTCATTTTGGAGTGCAAGGGTAAAGATGTGGATTGGACAACAGCTGCTGCTTCCACAGTAAGAGAGAAGGCTGATCGTTGTCAGCGGGAGTTGGACAAAACGCGATCATCAGACCCCGCAACTTCTATCGGTGGGAACTCCCAAGGTCGTCCTGGAGGGTCAGGCGGTAGCCAACCTTTTTATTCATTTGCAAACCCTAGCGCCAAGCTCTCGAACAGAAAGAGAACATCGTCCAACAATCGATCCAACTTCGACTTTGGTTCTTCCCAGGAGAAGCGCCCTATTTGTGAAGCCAATCTTACAGCAATTCAAGACGTCTTGAAGGTGGAGATTCAATTGTTGGATACTACTGTTAGTAAAGTCTCATTGCTTGCTGAGGTGCACAAGAAACAAGCTGATCGAATCATTGGTCTTCGATATAGCATGGACGACAGGAAGAGTGTGGCCGAAGAATCGGAGGAAATCGTCAAGATCATCGAATCTTCTTTGCTTCGCCTGGATGCTGAAATCTCCCGTACCAGCCAATGTGTAAGACTTTTGCAAACCTTGGGATACAGTTTCTGTATAGGACTTAGGATTCTTCTATCCCTTCTTTTCCAAACATATTCTCTGAATTTTTTAGGGTTTGTTCCTAGGACTGAAGCTTATAGATTCTTTCGATTATGCAGTCTTTGCCAGTGGAGTTTCTGCGAGTACATTTTGAAATAATTGTGTGCGCTTGTATTAGCTCAAAATAATTGTGGGCTTTGAAGATTGAGTTATGAGAATATCATTTTTGATGAATGATTAGGTAGAGAAATTTTGAACTAAAACAATGTTATAATTCTTTCTAATCAGTTTTCGTTCAAGTTCTAATGCAGTCGGGAGATTATTCATAAATTAAAATAATTGTTGAACTATTGGTTTAGGAAATTTTTGATTTGCGTTGAAGTTATTCGGCTTTCACAGCCCTTTCTTTGATAACTTTATAGCGATTGCAGTCTCTAGGATTGTTGACAGTGAAGTCTAGTAATGAAATTGAACATCGTGTGGCACCTTGTTACCCTATTTTTCATTTCGGTACTCTTCTGAAGTACACATTGTTGTAGTCATAGTTTCAGGAACATTTATAGAGTTTTTTTTGGGTGTAATGGATTTTTAAACCTGCCTTGATGCCCTTGACGATGTGCTTGCGAGAGAGTCCTTTATCATTCGGTCCACTTCCCCCCTAGAAAAGCTTGGTGGAGATCACAAGGTCGAAGCGCTTTCATCCCAGCTGCTTGATGGCAGCGCCCATTATCTCCTCTGTTTAGGTTCTCTTTCTTAGTACAAGTGCAGTTTTAGGGATCATACTAAAATGGTTGATAACTAAGGCTTTAATTTCTGAGTGCAGGAGCTTTAATGCTCTTCTTCACTTTTAATTGTTAGGCTTGACCTTAGAAACATCTCCAATTTAGTCCTTTCTGTTCTGCAGCAAATGCTGCAAGCAAGAAAATTCCTCAGTTGTAGGAAAGAATTTCTTGATGCTGTTTGTGAGTATCACTTGATTTGGTGGCCTGATTTGGTTTAAGGAATTTGTGTTTGAAATTTCTGAAATGCTCTTTGCAGATTAAATGATGCCAATTTTGTTGACTTCTTCATTGTTTAGGTCTTCTTTTAATTTTGTGTCTGCATTTCCTAAGAATCAAAGGAATTCAAATAAGTTAAAGAACTTGAACACTTTTTTAGTAGGGCACTTGCAAATCTTAGCATCTCATTCATTTTTATGTGTCATCTTAACTGGATCAGTCTAGATCAAAAGGAGTAAGTGTACAATTGATTCTTTTGAGTGTGATTTTACTTGGAATAAAATCAAAATTTGAATCCCTCTATGTTCAGCAATAGGGATTGTAGTTTGTTGAATTTGAGTCTTTTGATCTTACATCTAGATACAACAAATCAATATGTTTGAATTTGTCATGCATTAGATGGAATGCAGTTTGAAATTTTGGGTTTGGAAGCAAATTGAATTGAAGTTGCAGCAATTAGTTAGCTTTGGAGTGGCCTCTATATGTTCAATATGCTTGAATAGTTGATGTCTGGGCTACTACATTGCAATTATCTTTCTTACTAAACTTCTTCTTTATATTTTAAGTTTTCAGCTGCCTTTGTGGATTTCATGCTTTCCTTAGCCTATGATAATTACACCATTAGATGTATTTTTCTTCTATATCTTGAATACTTGCTATGCTTGTATATGTTTCCTTCAAAATTTTATTACTTAGTGACTAATTCTACTTTGTGTGGTTGTAAAGGTTAGTTTTTTTTATGACAAATTGATGACATGGTTGCTAAATTGTTTATAAAGCTATGTAAATTTTTCTTGGCCAGTAGCTCATCAAAAAATTTGACCTCTCCAACTGGTTTTTGTCTCACTAGGTTATTGCTCTAAAGGGCGATGAAACAGCTGTGGATGCTGAGGCTCTTCTTCTGCAGATTCAAAGCCTAAAAGTTGATAGGGATCACAATGCAAAGAAGCTAGAAATTGCTAAATTTCAACTAGAAGATAACAATAGAAGGGCTGTACAAGGAGAAGACATGTATCACAATGCAGAGATTGATTTGTGGAAGTCTAATTCAGATTTTAAAGTTCTAGAGAGAGAGGTTATTGAAATGAAACGTCATAGAGCAGCAATTGAGGAGCAAATTGATTTAATGAAGATAGGTGCAGGAATTTCCCTTTGGCCACATCCTATTTCACACCCTTACAGCCCAGAGGATGATTCTCATTTTGAGCTCCATCCTTGCTCATTTTGCAATAGATATTTTCGTGCTAATGATATTGTGGTTGCTTCTTGCAAGCATATGTATCATCCCTTTTGTATTGCTAGTCTTTGTAGCAAAAAAAATAGATGTGTCACATGTGGTGAATTATTTCACCGCAATTGGTGGCAGTCATTTGGATTCAGAGATTTGGATGCAGAGTTACAAGATAAAACAATTCAGCTGGATCTCACAAAGGGGATAGAAGACATGAAGTTCATGCAAGAAGGTGATAGTCCAAGTGGAGTCCAAGTAACCAGTTGTGAGTATATCTTGCTTACTTGTTTATTCACTTGCTAATTTTCTTCTTTGTTTGCTTATTAATTAGCTTATGCAGCAAGTGACTTGGTTGCTTATTATGTTGTAGGATTTTAGCTGTGGGTGTTTGGTGATGGTGCTTAGTAGTATTGAGTACTTACAGAGCTTGCTGAGGTAATTATAAGCAATGAAGCAACTACTTTGTACTTAGTAAATTTATTTTATTGTCCCTAAGTAGTGTATTTCCTTAGTTTTCTTTGTCAGCCCCTTTTGGATGATCAAAGCACAGGTTAGTAATTATCATTGTGCTTAGAATGCTAATGTGCTTAGAGTGGTTATGTGCAAGGAATGCTAATGTGCTTGAGGAGGGGAATGTGCTTACTGCTTAGAGTGCTTATGTGCTTGGAAGGGAAATGTGCTTAGAGTACTAATGTACTTGGAAAGAAAATCAGCTTAGAGTGCTTATGTGCTTGGAAAGGGAATGTGCTTAGAGTGCTTATGTGCTTAGAGTGCTTATGTGCTTGGAAAGGGAATGTACTTAGAGTGCTAATGTGCCCTTAGAAAGAAAATCAGCTTAGAGTGCTAATGTGCTTGCAAATAGAATGTGCTTAGAGTACTTATGTGTTAATAGGAATGATGTGTGTAGATTGCTAATGTGCTTTCACAGTGCTAATGTTGTTTAATGGATGTTGTTTATATAAAAGTGTTGAACTTTGATTTGTTATTTATTGCCTTATTGGTTTTATTAGCTTGTCTCTATGAGCACTAATAGTTTTTTTTGTGATTTTCTTAGGATTAACATATGCTCTAGCAATCACTTTGTTTGGTTTATGAATTGCTTAGTTTGTAGGGGTCATGTGTAAGCTGAGTAAAAAAAAATAAGGATACTTAAATTTGCTAAGAATAAACAAGAGTGAGATTTGCATGCTGAATGAAGGCACTTTGCTTATTCATTGTGAATCAAAATATTTAGGTTTAATAGTAATGATTTTTTGTTTCTATATACATGCTTACTTTGTGTCTATTAGCTGATGGTTCTAAGCTCCATTGCTCCAATCTTCCTTGTTTGCAGGGTCCCAGAAACAAAGTGAGCTTGGATCATCTGGCTCCACACATCAAGGAAATAAAGGTAATATTGAACCTGTTGTTGCAGCGATGCCATCAGTCTCAGAGGTCCTCGAAGATGCTCTCATTGTGAAGGCTGCAGCAGACGAAGTTGATTCACCTATCAAGAATCTGCTCGTGGCTGGAATCTGTAAATCTGTAGGCCTTTTGGATGGCATAAGCAAGGGTGTACAATCCATGGATATATTGGTCCAAGCTGTGAGTTCATGTGTTGCATCTGAAGGTCTCATTTTCTACTTAAAACCTAAGTTTTTCATTTTATAATATTTGTTATTGAGCTTTTCTATCTTACATGTGCATTGGTTATGATGTTGAAACAATTTGGAACAAAATAGTCACTGTTGTGGCTATGTGCTTTGGGTTTAGGTTTGGAAGAAGAAGAGCCTTTGGAAGATCAGGAATGCATAATCAGAAAAGAGCAACCAAAGGAGAAGTCAGAAACTGCATTGACTGGGGTAGGGGGGAAGGGCCCAAGATACTCTTTCAGTACTCAAAGAGACTCAGGACCATTAGCTACAGATGCTCGGACTTCTAAAACCATTAGTCTTGCAGAGGTTTGCTTTGTTGATCCAGATATAGCAGCTCCTCACATCACTAAGGCTCCAAAAAGGAAGTCTTCACATAAACCAGAAGAAGATGTGAGCAGAAAAACCCAACAGAAGACACAGATGTCTGAAGATATGAGCTGTAAGCCTCATCAGAGGAGAAATGATAGTAAGAAGGGAGAAGTAGAGGCCATGGAGACTATTCTAGAAACTAGTAGAAGTAGGATCACTCGTAGTGGTGCTAAACCCAATCATTAGTTTATTTGCTAATGCATTTAAGGAGAAGCCTCAGTTTTGTTCTATACATATTTAAGTATTTATCAGTCTCATGTTGGAGGTCAATTTTCATATTTATGAAGTAAAAACTTTTGGGAGGACCTCTGGTGAATTTTACTCCACCCAACTCAGTGTAAATGCAATCTTTGTTTCCAGTCTTTGATTTGGAGTGAAATAGAAGGTTCATAGATGTTGGACTTGGACACTCTTAGCAAAAAGAGATACATTTTCACTACCAACAATTTATTCTCTCCATTGTCAGTAATTGGTTTATTTGTAGCCATAAAAAAATAGGAGCCACTTTGGTTCTATAGCTTGGTGTCATTAATCGAGGTTGGCAGCTGTAGAATGGAAGAAAGGCATTAATTGAGGTGGCAGCTGTAGAATGGAAGCAAGGCATTAATTGACGTGGCAGCTGTAGAATGGGATCTAAGGCAACAAACTTTGAGTGGGATCTAATGCCTCCTAAGTGAATGTACTACCATGAATGAATTTGAAACATTCTACCCATCTCCAATTTATTTTTTGTACCAGCCCATTTGAAAGGGTATGAAAAAGGGCCAAGACGGCAATCACTTAAAATTTGGTGAAGCATTGTAATTTCGATTTCATTCATCTTTAAGACAAAAAGCATTTTTAGTCATATTTGTACATTGTATTATACAAATTTGGTGACTTCATGTACATGACCAACAGAAATGGAGGATTTATGCCAAAAAAAAGTTTACTTTATGTGACGAAAAATAGAAATTTAATTTTGAAATAGTGCAATTTTGGCACTATTGTCACTATAGTGCCAAAAAAGGGGTTGTTTTGTACAAACTAGTACACCAACATCTTCAACTCATACTAAAATAAGTATCAAAATATAAGCGACTTAAATTGTGAAGACATTATACATAAAGTAGCAACTATGTAGTGAAATGTAATGCCCATTTTTTTCTATTATAGATGAATTTCATGTTTTATAATCTTTCTATATCAATTGGTTATTAGAATCCAATTAAAATGTCTAAGTGGTCATATGTACTTCAATATACAAAAAATAGCTATAATTATGAAGGCTTAGGAAAAATTCAACTAAAGATTAACAAAATAAAATAAAACCTTAGTTTTATTCTTCATTTGTTATGTAATAATGCATTTAGAGTGTTAGTAGTACAAATTTCTAAATGCCCAAGGCATCTAGGATGCTACTAGTCATTTGTTTAAATCAAAGAAAAAGATTGCATGTTGATAAATTGTATCAATTTTCTTGGAATTGTAACTATACAATTGTAAACTAGACATGCGAAGGATGACTTACAAATAAATAAAAAAACTATAAAAATAAAACGATTTAGAATATTATAATGTTTCATACTTTCATTAAGAGAATTTTAAAATTTTAAAAGTGATTTCAAGTCTTTCACTCCTCTCTCTACATGTTTTGAAGTTAAGAAAGTCACCCCAAAAATATGAGAATCAAGGGGCCTAACCTCCATCAATTTTTTGGCTTATCGCTTACTAAAAGATGTACTTCATTATTTTCTTAATTGAATTTCTAGTGTGATTTTTTCTAAGAACTAGTATATTTGAGGCTAAAATTAGATTTCAAAAATAATTCTTCAAAAAAAGAAACTATCAAAAATAGCAACATGTAGCTAGGGGTTCTATAACTTCAATGTACTAGGAATACCAAATTTTGGTGCCTCTTAGATTTAGATATAAAGGTAGAAACTTATACTTATACAAGAAATTTTAGACTAATGATTTTTGAGGCACTTTGAATATGTGAGTTTAGTTCCACTTCTTCACACACTATTTTTGGAGAGGTAAGATACCTTGATTAGTTAAAATTTGCAATCTTTGTTACACCCTACTTTATTTACAAAACAATTTGGTTAGTGTGAAATTTTGTTTGTATATTTTCAAGGGTTTAATTTCTTTTACAAGGGACTTTGATTAAAGTAAATATATCTTTTTTGATTTGGGCCATCAATTTCTTTTACAAGGGACTTTGATTGGTGTGAAATGTTTAGGGTGTTATATCCTAATTTGGAGGGTAAGACACTTTATTTGGTGTTATTTCTTTTTGACTCCCTATTTTTTTTGGAAGACATTTTGCTTCGTATTTTGGACATACATGTGTGATCATGACCTACACATTATACTGACAAGCTATTTGAAATTTGGATAATAATTCATGAGGATAACATGTGGAAGAAATGTATTAAAGAAAAGGATTTTTATAGAAGTTGTTTTTTGAAGAAGTTTTTTCATTTATGGCTCCAAAAATAAGATCTAAGTATATAACTTCTACATTATTAGTCCAAATACAATGAATCAAGCCTCTACGTATGGAAGAAAGTATAGTCTATGAGTCCAAGATTCAAATTTCAAAAATTTATAGTTTCTATATATATTTTTCTTTATAACATGATTAACAAATTATAAACTATGATACTAACTATATGGAATTTTGCAATCTTATTACATAGAACAATTCATAAATTGCCCAAGGAGAGTATGGAGGCCAATCACCTTCTTGCATTGTGCACCACCAAGCTTTTATACCACTAGATTTAAACAAATTAGCTTATAGATGAAATATTAAAAGTTAAATTTCTAATGGCGTTATGAATAAATGTTGTAGGACTTTATGAATCTGAAAAAGTATGTATAACCTCATATCTTATTGGTCAAGGATTTCATCATTCTTGTACCTACTAACTCCAACTTCTTGTATATTTAAATTTTCTATTGTTCGTACTCATCTAGACTTACCATCTATTAAATTTCTCCAAAAAAAATGAAATTAAATATAAATTAAATAGTGTGCAAGAACTAAAATATCCACCAATAAAAATCAAAAAAATTTAGAATTTAACCTTCAGTATATTATTCATAACTCCAATTTGTATGTAAAAAGATCTATACAAGGGCAAGGGATTCAAAATAAAGGTTATTATTAATTGATTCTTGAATTTCTTAGTCTACCTTAGTCATTAGGTAAGGGTTTTGACCAAATCCTATTGGTTAAAAGAGGGAATCATTTTCACTAAAAGAAATATTATATTTTTAGTTTGGGAATAGGATTTCTATTTTGGTCTTTAAATATGAATCAAATTTCAATCATGAAATTTGACTAGGAATATAATTTTCATAGGCTCTATTCTTGAAGGACACACCTTCATCACCTTCATACTAGGATACTCTTTCTATACATGAATGTACTTGTATGTATATTTGCTAATAAGTCTCACATTGAAGTGCTTAGTCTTACAACTGTCATGTTTAGTTCTATTTCAAAGTACAATATGTACAAGATCCTATATTTGTATTTAACTCAATATGACACTCTAAACCAGCAAAATGACAGCAAAGTGACAGTGTAAGCTCCAAATGACATCCAAAGCCAATTTGAAAGTGGAGCTTTTAAGTGGGAAAACATTACAATTTATACACTAAAGTGAACGACAAGTTTGAAATTAGCAAATTCAAATTTGGCTACTTTTGGCAAGACTTTCAAAAAACACAATTGCTATATACATATTTGTGTATGCACTTTATGTTCAAAAAGTAGGACATGGCTGATGATGTAAATAACTAACAATAGGTATGATTATACAAAATTAGCTTATAAGTAAGCATGAGAGTAATGTCAAAATTTGCAGACATGATTCACAAAAAAATTTCAAGGCCATCCAAAATATATATATATATATATATGTCATCTACAAGATGTATACAATCAAAACCATTACAAGCATAACAAACATATATATGAATGGAAAAAGGGGGCTACATTGTCAAGCATGACAACTTGTTTCAGTGTTTACCAAACACTTTAGCCTAAGTGTGCAAAAATTGCAACACCTCTAAATACACTAGTTGCCTAAAATAATACTCCAAATTGCCTTGTACCTACATCACCAGTGCATGACATTATCAATGAAATTAGTTCCAAATCCTCAATTAATTGAAACTCACTAAACCAAGAGGAATCATTCAGCAATAGTGGAAAAGATTATAAGCTAGCAATAATGGAAAAGATAATAAAATGGCAAGCTACTCTATACTTACCTAGGTATAATAGTATAAGCACTCAAAGTAATTAAAAACTTTGCGGCCTTGAAACTCCTTTGCAACAAGCCAGTAACAACCCCAACTCCAGTCGAAGTACTTCAAATGTTGCAATCTTCGAGCTCCTCAGCAACAAGTACGTAGAAACCTAGTCGAGGAAGCCAGAAATTGCTGTCTCTAAGCTTGTACACCTAAACAAGCCTAAATCACTTGAACTGCAATACACTCCTCCCCTCCACAAGTAACTTTGTACAAAATAACTGCACACATACAAAAAACTAGAACATACCACCAACCCAAAAAACAAAGTAGAAGTTCTCTAATCAAGAGCCTCAGCTTCAAGTACAACATTGACAATGATATTTAGGACATCTTCCTTTAGTTCATAACTTCCAAAGTGGCCTTTGACTACATGAGCAGTTGGTGCCATGGAAAACTTTGATGCTATCACTAGGTGTGAAAACACATAGGACTGTGGCTTATCATCTCGCAACCAATAAGTACAACTTCCTGATCTCAATCGCTCATACCAATAGCCTCGAATTACTAGATCACCAGGTACATAGGAACTGCCTGAAGGATCAGTGAACTCAGTTTCCACCACATGTAGACCTTTATCTACCAACATAATCCAAAATGACTCATCATCAGTTGAATGAGCTCTAACAGCAATGTTGTTTCCAATGGAAACATCCTCAGATATCCACTCACCACCTGAGCCTGCTTCTACTTCCTCATCTGAATCATAAAGCAATCTCACTTGTGAACTTGCCTGCGGTTTCAGCCTACGCAATGTCCAAGGCACTATATGGGATCTTTGAGGGCAAGAAAAGCTTGTGTCATATTTTGAACATGCCCAACAGAAGCAAGAAAGAAGACGAAATTGAACAAGGGTTGGATCCTTATAAGACATAGAGCGCACTTGATGCTGTTTCATGCTGCCTGGTATTGTCTCACATTGAAGATCTTGCACTCGAGAGATGGCTCCTTCTTTGATCTCCCAAAAATACTTATTGATGTGTTTTCTGGAAGAAGCTGGCCCATGATGATGTTTGTTGCTTTCTTCCCTCAAAAAATTAACCATCTGTTCCGCATTCTGGATGCTTTTCCCATGCACTTTCAATTGCTCTTTCCGCACTTCCCTTTTGCAAAGTACACCTGCCCCATCCACCTCACCCTTCCCATGCCCAGATGCAAAATAATTCCAAAGCATTTGACATCCATGAGGTAGTAAGCCATCTGTGACAGTCAAACTAGGATACCTAGTAATGAAATACCAAGCACGTGCTGATTTAAATTGACCACTACAACCATCAGACCATACAATGTGGTTTTTGGGTAGAAACCCAAATGCCTTCATGAACTCCCAATGCATAAGAAAGCAATGCTGAACATATAATGAGTCATGCACTTTGTCATCTGAAACATAGTAATGGATTTCTTTCAACAAAAGAGGTTCATTGTTGTCATTAGACCAATGGGGATTTAACCTGTAAGTGATATGCACCAGCAGAGATACTTGAACACTTCGCCAATGCATGCTTTGTGTTCCATTTTGTATCTTCATGGAATAATTCTCTGAAAAATCCACACAAGATATGACTGTGTCCTTAGGAACTGAACTGAATAACTCTTTGAACTGATAGTCTTGCCATGTTGCAATATAATTGTGGACAACAAAAGCTTTCAGACGAGGCTTCAAGTAGTCAAACAACTCAAAGGGCTTGGTCTCTCGATATTCTATAGAAGGTGCCTTTTTAGGGAGTCCTTCAGCAGTGTAACCAACAACCTCAGACCCGATGGATTTCCATTTCACAAGTTTATCTGAAGACTGCTCATGAGGACAAATTTTCAAAAGCTCTATGCCACACAATTGACATTCCCCAAGCAAACATTCTTGTTTGTGCCACATTTGGTATTCACCTTTAGCACAAAGAATTGATTCCCACAAGCTAGTTAAACTGTCATAGGCCAAGTTCTTTCCTGAACACTCTCCTACTATCTCCATAGTACCATTACAAACCATGTCACACATACAAGAGCAGTTCAGATGTACTCCCTGAAGATCAGCTCTTAAGTTGTTGACTGCATGTTTGAGATCACTTAATTCCTGATGGTATTTGCAACAACACGTATTCCAATTCTTCAAACGCCTCACCCACCATGGCTTCAACAAATTGAATGATGTGAGGCTGCATTTCATGCTTGGCATCTTTGCTTTGAAAGCTGTGTACAATTCAAGTTGCACAAAGAGCCACATTTCAATGTTACATCATAAAAGGCAAGCATTCAT
The DNA here is from genome assembly GCA_947034885.2 of Thuidium tamariscinum. Lineage (NCBI taxonomy): Eukaryota > Viridiplantae > Streptophyta > Bryopsida > Hypnales > Thuidiaceae > Thuidium > Thuidium tamariscinum. The sequence goes on from OX344758.2 coordinate 16,273,926, forward strand.
CACAAAGCAACCACATGACTAGTCTACATAGGAATCATGATTGCAAAGGACTCATCAGCATCTTAGCATTGTATTGAAAAGCACAAAAAAGTCCTTCTAAAATCACCCAAGGACCTATCAATACAAAGGACTTGGCTACAAATGGACAAAGGACTCATCTGCCCTAAGGATTCTTCTCCAAAGTACCAAGCACTTATCAGTCCTTAGGATTTTTTTCCAAACTACAAAGCACTCATCAGCCCTTAGGATTCTTCTCCAAAGTACCAAGCATTCATCAACCCTTAGGATTCTTCTCCAAAGTACCAAGCATTCATCAACCCTAAGGACTATCTTCTCTTACCAATACACTAAAAACTCTTCTTACCAATTATCCAATGACTCATTGCTTACTAAGGACCTCTACTAATTATCCAAGGACTCATTGCTTACTAAGGACCTCTACCAATGTACCAAGGACTCATTAGTACTATAGACTCCTATATCAATGTACCAATGAGTCATTAGCAATAAGGACCCTAAACCACAAAGGACTATTGTCCTTAACATGATTCTAACTAACACCTTAAGAAATAAGGACTCTAAGTAGTCTAAGGAGCAAAATATCAATTTCAGAAATCCTAAGTACAAAGTACTCAAGAGGTATCTACTGAACCAAATTAAAGCACTAAGCAATCAGATTGTATAATTAGTTCAGCAACTATAAATACAAAGCATCCCACTAGTGTCAAACCAAAAGATTCTGATGACAAAGCACATACATATTCATTGCAAAATAAGATAGTTTAAGGACTTGCAAAACAATGAAGTAATATATAGGAAACTCACCTCTGATACCTGAAGATATTGTGTTGGATGCTCTTCATATTGATTCACTCCGATCCAGTGTCTAACAATGTCTTTGCGATTTGGAGAAATAGAAGTTTCTGAAGTCCAATACTCACTGACCATCTTTGTCACTGATTCAGGTAATGCATCAGACCGACGTGTTGATCGAGACTTCAACCAAAAGGCATTTTGCTCAGTATCCAGCAATAACCTCCTTTCTATACCTCTCTTCAAATTTCGCCTATCCACCCCTATCAAGTTAGCCACACTCCTCCTACTTCCCATACTAGAAGATGATGCAAGTGTACACACGATATCCTTGGCCATAACAATCTTAGATTGTTTATTACCTATTAGGTGATCTATCATGCCACCTTTCAAGTTACTTAGAACTGAATGTCTGAGTTTGACTTTCTGAGTGTCAACTAAGAAATCAGGCACCATTCCATTGAGCACTTCTTGCCCAAGCAACTTCTCCATTGTCAAATGCTGTACAATGGGATCATAGCTGCTTAGATGAGGGGCAATTATGAAGGCCAAATCTCTAGCCAAATTGGAGCTAGTGCGCTGAGCTGAGCGTTCACAGGACTCTGTTAACCCTGAACTTGGATTTTCAATCACTGCAACTACTGCAGGATTCTGGGCTTCTCGCTCAGCTGCCTTTCGAGCTCTACATCGCCGTACTCTCTCTCTGTTATCAGCCTTTCTCTTCTCAAGATAATCCACTCTATATACTTGAAGGCATTCCTCACTATCAAAATTATCAGGTGAATCCATACTCTGAATCCTTAAAAGCAGATCCTGTACACAGGCAAAAAAGAAGTATTAGGAAAACTGAATGAACTGATTCAAAGACATGAAGCAATAAGGCACCAAAAAAATTTCTTTAGGATTTGGAATTTTAAACTAAAACATTACAGTTTATTGTCCCTTTGGCAAAAATTTCTCCTACTCTATACATGCCGAAGCCCTCCTGTACAAATTCCTAAAGAAGAGTGCTGATAAAACACCCAACGATACCCTTGCTTACAAACAAATAACAAACCCCTCTTCTTTTCCAAAATTAATATCCTAATAACCAAAATCACCACCACCAGTTCTCCATCCCTAAACTTCCCCCACCTACAAAATTATCATCCCTCACCCAAAAGAAAGAAAAACTAGTCTAGTCACACTTCCCAATCACAAGAACTTGTCCAAACTTCATGTATAGCATCAACAGAACAAGCATCTTGGAAACCCTGACTCCAACAAAATCAACACCAAAATGGAACCCCAACCACAATGACGTATAGACAAACAGCTACACAATTCAATCCTAAAACAAATGGCAGTAAAAAATGAAGACAACGCAACTCTTCATTAAACTCCCGAGAATTTAGATTCTTATGAACTTTACATCCTAAACACAAAATTCAAAATATTGTTGTGGCGCTAGGTGACTTCAAGGCAATGAAATCCTGAAATCAAGAATTCAAAACTCATATTATCTATTGCAGTAGACTTGATAATTGAAGATATAGTGAAACTCTAACCTGTAATTCATATCACTTGTTTAATGTATGGTATTCAGAGAAACAATAAAATTCTAAATCCTTACTTCATACCCTCACAAAATTATCCAACTGGATATTCTACAACCTCATAGACACCCTGGAAAATTTATAAAATTGCGAGCACTTCAATCTAAGCCATGAACCGCAAGACTGATTAGCATTCAAAGCCAAAAAAAGAAGCACAGATCAGTCAATCATTCAGAAAGAACATAGATCAATAGGCACCAAGTCACCAACAGAAGATGATGAATTCTAGATCACCACACAATCGGTTTCTCACAATCTAAGACCTAAGTTTTTCACAATGACGCACTGCACAACCCTAAACCTTCAAATTCTTCTTCCGAGACCAGGGACTCTGCACTGCAGACTACACATCGGCCAAACTAAATTGCAAACTGCCACGATAATCCAGACCCACATTTATACGTCCTCTGATATTGTTGCACAACTTAATATTTGAAGGATTTTTCCTCATTGCTTGGCCTTTTGGAAATTTCTGGACACCCTAAAGTCTTAAATCTTTTGCAAAATTGGAAGCACTTCAATCTAAATCCTACCCACTGTAGTAACTTACCTTCAAAGCAAAACAACAAAACATAGATCATGACTGAGCCTAAACCACAAACCGACAGGCTTCAACACAAAGTGAGATATTCAAGACAGATTAGACATTTGGTTTTCACAATGTGAGACCCATAGTACTTCATATTGACATGTTGGAAAACTAAAATACCTTCAAACTCTTCTTGTGGGACGAGGGACTTTGCCGCACATTCCTTAGCAAAGCTCAACGATGCTGCAAACTGCCACCAAAATCAACCGCAAATCCCTTAGCAAAGCTCAACGATGCTGCAAACTGCCACCAAAATCGACCGCAAATCCCTTAGCAGAGCTCAAAAATGCTGCAAATTGCTGCCAAAATCCACCGCAAACACTGTAAGGATTTGTTACAAATGGGAATAGAAGTCTTTAGATTTTCTAAGCTATACGATAGCACTTGTCGCAATGCTAACCCTAAACATTCTTAAATGCAATAAATTTGTTTTCCTTATTCACAAGGATGCACATGACGAGGTGGCACTTATCAGGTTTCCATACAGTAAAGTATATGAGAATATTAACTCACCCCTAGTTGGATATGATTTCAATTCAAAATTCCATGCTTTGAACGGTATAACCCTAAGCCTAAAGACGTAAAAAACAAGGCATAATTATACGTTCAGTAAGATGTGAACGAAATTTGAAGAGCCAGTGTAAGCAAAGCCATACCTATGGAACCCTAAACACCAACGGCCCAGCGCCGAGCAAGATGACACCCTCGCTGAAGTTACGATCTTCATATCCTCCTTTCCCAAGAACCTTCCTGACCTGCATCACATACATACTTTAGCGCCCTTTCCACTGAGAATCACAATGCACATCACATTTCTCTAACGTGAGTGACTTTTACTTGATTGCTTGGCATTCTAACCTTAATCCATTCTAACTTCTCAAACCAACATTTGAAGGTTAAACAAGACACTCAAAGAGACTAGTGGACGCAAACGAATCAGGAAAATAAACAAACCTCTCTACTTCAACGACCAAGTTTTTTCCTCCGTTGCAGAAGCTTAGGCTTTCGATGTCTGTGCTGGCCCTAAACCCCAACCGATATCTCTCGTAGTACAAATTGTATACCTCCAGATTTATTTCTACCCGAAACTTTGTTGTCCATCACCTAAATCATTTCTATCGCCTTTGATTTTCCAGCTTCGAAGTGATGATGTCGTCCGAAAATGCAAACAATGCACACAAAATAAAAAGAGGCGCGCATCGGATAACCAAACCCTAACCTCAGTCCAAAGAATTTGCAAGCAAAAGCTAATCAAGGTACAAGTTCTCTAGATTGTATTCAAAACCCTAATTCAAAAACCTCAATGAAAACCCTAGACGTCTTGTTCGAAACCCTTCACTAGTTCCAACAGTGCGCACTTGTCGCAATGCTAACCCTAAACATTTTAGATCTGTTGGTCACTGAGGATCCGTTGGCCACTGTGATGGATTACAGCCCATTGATTACTGTAATGGATTAGGGCCTGTTCATTAATTACTGTGATGAATGATAATAGACGTCATTGTTCATCCAACTTTTAGAATCCTTAAATGTCATTCATCTATGACTCTAAGATCTTTGTTCATTCTCCATGGATTTTGCCACGGGTGCTATTCTACATTCAATTTTACACAATTTTCATCCATTTTATGCTTCATTAAGCACACTAAGCATTGGTTACATGGGGTTTTTGATACTTAATTAAGATGAAATGATGACACTATAGTTCATATAATAGTATAACATGATACTATAATATATATGAAATATAAAGTATGTTTGTTTTTGAGAAATCTATAAAAATATGAGCTACACATTCAAAAATGGTTCAAAAAAAGCAATGGTTACGTCCAAGTTGGCTCCTAATACCTCATTTGGACCCGTATAGGATACAGGGTTTGGAGTGTCAGGGTTTAGGGTCGAGGTTTAGACTTTTAGGATGCCGAATCAAACCTTGAAGAGAAGTCGGTTTTTTTAAGAATGAGACGAACATGCAGTTGTAAGTATAGAAAAGCCTGTTGTATTATAAGCTATCTTTAAGCAATTTTTTTTCTGCAGACGGGATGCCACAACTACATCCCTCTGAATATTGCAATTTGAGCATAGGATGCCGATGTTTTTCCTCTGTACTTGACAAATATGGACTACTGCGTTTTTTTGAAATGTGCGAAAGTGAATGTTACTAAAAAAGACCCCTCGAAACCTGGTCATAATTCTTGGATAGTTGTGATTCAATATGTTCGTGGTGAATATGTATTGGTCCATTCTAATTGAACAGCAAGTATACACTGTACAATCCTTATAAAACCCCAAAGCCACAACTAAAGTCGTCAATTTACACAAACATTTGCAAGATGTTGCCAAAGATACCTTTGTGATATATTTATGCACCTGCAGCTGTACGAGAATTACAGTACTAGATAGTATAGCCTGAAAACTTTCCTTAAACCTAAGTGGAATCCGAAACGAAAATTGCGAACCGTGAGGTTTCGTGAATTGCTAAACAAAATTACCAGGCTATTTGTCACTACTTAGTAACTACATTGAATCTGTCGCCTTGTCCGCTTGGAAGGAGTTCGTTGTTTGCGGGTTTCTGTCACCACTGGGACTACATTGTTGATCTCGCTTGCATCCATAGCTCCATCGTTGACTTCAGTTTCTTCCATAGCTCCAGTGTTGATCTCGTTTGCTTCCATAGCTCCCGTGTTGATCTCATGTGCTTCCATAGCTCCATTGTTCCCTTGAGGAACAGCAATCGTCACCTTCTCAAGTTCTGTGTGGTAATTTAGAATGTTGCGTAGAATTGTGTGAAAAGCTTTATCAGCTTTTACAGTCCACACAACATGCTCACAAGGACGTAGCAGACAATGTATGAGAGGATCCAATCGTGGAAGTTCGAGATTCGGATACTCGCTCTTCTCAGCATACACCATTGCCAAGAATATGCAGAGTTCTCGTTTGGACTGTGGAATAGTTAGAGTGTCCGCCATTCTAGAAAACAAGCACTACAATGCTAATTAGTCATGCTAATTTGTATGCAGTGTACACTAATTGGTACGCATAGTCGCATAGGAATGACCTCATTTGCAATTGAAGAACAAATCTACGTTTTAGAACTACCCAATCATAAATCCTAATGTTAATTAACTTTAAGTATAGCCTGATCTCTAAAAGAAGCATTGAAAAAGAAGCTTCAAATAAAAAAGCGTTAAAATCCCTAAAACCTTATTGCTTGTCGACTGTGTCAAAGTGTGACTATGAACTTGAAGGACTGAACTTATTTGTACTAATTTCTATGCAATATATACTTATTGGTACACACAAGACAAACTTTATTTGTTATTGAAGAAATAATCTACGTTTCAGAAATAGACAATCATCAACTCTAACATTTATCAACTTGAAATATAGCCCAATTTCTAAAAGAAGCATTGAAAAAAGAATTTCAAATAAGAAGGTGTTGAAATCACAGGCTACCTCATTACTTGTCGACTGTGTGAAACTATGACTATGAACGCAAAGGACCAAACTTGTTTGCAATTGAATGAAAAATATACGTCACAACCACAACCGATCATTGAACACTAAATTTCATGAACATTCAGTAAAATTCAATCTCCATTACAAGCATTGAAAAATGAGCTTTCGATATGAAGGTTTTGAAATGACCTTGCCGCTTGCTGCCTCCTTGCTTGTCGCCTTCAGTCTAAGACTATAGCCAAGACTAAGAACTCTGTGCAAAAACTAGGTGTTCCGCTCGGGGATAGGAAATCAGAATTGTCGAACAAGAGATAGAGAGGAGACTACGATTGGAAAATGACGAAAACAAAGGAAATCAGAAACGCAAATGAAAGGGATGGGAAGAGACCAAAAATGTCCAATGAATGAGAACGAGGGGCAAAGTGGTAAACTTATTGCTTTCTTATGTTCTTCAGCATCCCTCATGATGAGAATTAATTAGAACAACACTAAGATGTCTTTTCTAGAAAATTGAAATTATGAATTTGCCATTGTGTGAAGCACAAGGGCACAAACACTTCATCATTAAAATGCACTCATTTCACATGTGGAAACTGACAGTTTAGTATAAGGTCCAAAATTTAGTATGCCACATGGCCCAATGTATAATATTTGGACTAAATAGAGCTACAGCATATAAGATACTGAATTGCCCATTCGGTATACATTTGTATATTTTGTACCAAATTCAATCCTAAAATCTAACCAAGAGGGGTAATCCTCTAACTCTTCTTGGTGAAGGTCTTGGGGAATTCTAAGTTTGTGTGGATTCTTACCATATTGTGACAAACCATACTTGGTCACAAACTCCTCCGTAGTAACAGCACGTGGAGGAGGATGCTTCTTCAAAGAAGCCAACTTCTCTAGTTCATATTTCAAAAGACTCTTCGTCGCCTTTGTGTCATCACCGTCTGCAGGCCGTGGTGATATAGGAACAAAGTATTTTTCGATGCAGTCGTCCCCACTAAAAATACTACCATGCTCGTCTTGCTTCGAAAAAATACGGCTCCTAACCGCCCACTCTTCGTCAGATGCCATGGTCGTTTTTAAGACTACAAAATAAAACAACGTTTGTCACTCTAAAATTGTTCACAATGTACTATAAAACGTACATGATGTAACAAGAAACGTACATGATGTATTATTATTGTACTTAGTATACAGATGACAGTACTTTGAAGTATTGAAGATCGTACATAATGTACTGAGAAACGTACATTGTGCATAACACAGTGCGTAAGACATTGTGCATATTGTACTTTGATTGTACTTAAGAAACTCTGCAAATACTACCCTAAACCCTAATTGAAGGGTGTTCCATGTAATACCAAAAACAATGCACTAAAACATTATATATACTATACACGATTTGTAGCCACTAAATCAAATCACTCAAACAGTTGTAAATCAACCACTAACAAAACGTAATCAAAAAATGAACACCGTAACTAAGACTCGTGCTCTCAAGTGCCCTGAGACGAAATCTAATCTCAAAATTGGTGTATCCTGTAAACAATGTGTAGTCAATACAACCTCTATGGACTTTGATTTGTGTGGAAACTGACCTCGTTGGAAACTGAACTTGGTGCGTTCAAAAATGGAATAGCAAATGTGCACCAATGTCACACGAACTCCCTCGAACCTTAGCAACTTTGATGTTCTCCAATGGATTTTGCTAGCCCTTTGTTTTCACGATTGACTCTGCTGTGAATTCGATGCACAATCCTAAACTTGCAAATTCAAAATGAAAAGACACATGATGTAGAGGAGAAGAGAGAGGAAAGAGGAGAAGAGAAGAGAGGAGATCAGGATGCCACCGGGTTTTTTCAAATGTGCAGATGAGGGAATGTCGCTGCAAAAAGCACACCCATAACCCGGACTTGCAGGTGATTCCGGATTTAGATGGTGCGTGGCGGATGGCTATTGGTCCTCAATGTACAACAAGTACGCACAATACAACCCTTGTATGAAACGAAAACCATATACGGTTCTATACGGTTCAGGCAAGAATGTAAGTCAGAAATCTACGATAGGAAAAAATGAAGCCAAGACGTCATTTATACCCAAATGAAATGTTGGCCCATCTAAATCAAAAGGTCTTCTAATAGATTATCAAGTTTAAAATGGAAAAAAAGCATTTTAAACTCAAAATTTGGGCCTCGTACTAAAATCAGACATTTCCTAGGATATTGTCTTATAAAATTTACCAAATTGAAATTAAGTGCTAAGGCATTGTACCTTAACATTAGAACATTGATATTTTGTATATAAATTGTGAGAATGAAAAGCTAAACTTGACACAAAAAGTACAACAATACTAAAGCTGAATTTGTGACAGTACAAACATTTAATGTTTGTACTCTATACATCAAATTAATAGGTGAGAGTGACTTTTTATTATGCAATTATCAATGTACACAAGATGTAAGACCTATCTTTATTTTATTTTTTGAAAAAAAGTGAAAAATACTATAAGAAAATTGACTCTAAACTTTCGTACTGTGCAGAAATTGTGCCGTGACAATGATTTTGGACAACTGTAGTGTGCTTTCACCCGGCAAGATCTCCGGTCACTAGAAAAAAACCGTGTTTTTTTTAATGTCTAGCCTTGACATACTCATGTCCAGAGGTGAACATCTACATGTCTAGACAGATGTCTAGATGTCACAATGTGCATTTCAATGTCTATAGTAGATTTTTTTGTGTGTTGGAGACGAAGGTGTAAAATTCTAGTGAAAAACAAGATGTGCTTTCATTGACATCGACTTTTTGCTAGTGTTAGTTGAAGACAAGGTGATGTTGGAATCGATGTCTATAGAAACATTCATTGCCACGTCAGCTTCATTGACCCATTTTGACTTTGGATAATTTTATAAGAATTATTTTGATTCAAAATAAAAATGCTACCCAAGTAAGAAAAAATGAAATGGGCAGTGACAGAAAAAATTCCGGGGGAAAAAATGATGACGTGGCTATTGACGTCACATCTAACATCAAATATTTATGACATGGCAGATGCTATAATCTGACGTGGCAGATTGCCACGTCACTACTTTCAGGTACTACACAAATTTGATGTTTTCTTAGACGTCGAAAGAGACTCAATTAAGTCATAGTAGATGTCCTCTGAGACATTTATAAGTCTCATAAGGCACCTTATAAGAGTGTCATGTTCATGTAGACGTTGAGTGTGACTTTAATGCGTTCCAACAGACTCTTATGAGATGATAGGATGGACCTTGTGACATTTATGGGAATTTTTGGACGTTTTAGGTAACATATTCTAGAGTTCAGAGGTGCTTAGCGTTGTACAAAAGTTAACTCCTACTGTTTGAAGTTTCATGTATTCTTCATTAAACTCAAGAAAAGTTACTATATATAAACATAAAAGACTATGTCCAAAGTTCATCCTTAACATCCTATGCCATAACATTTTATAAAGTGGTCAAGGGACACTAATGTTCTATCTAGCATTTAGGAGTTTGGAGAAATTCTTTCATTGCAACAAGGATTGGATCAAGATGTTCATAGTTTGAAGTCTTCTATTTTCTATGACAACAATGACGTTTTTATAGGGTTCAAACATGTCACATGATGTACAACAAGTGAAGCGGAAGAAGTAGGATAACACAAGATGTTTCAAAAGCATTGCAATATAAAAGTAATATAATAAAAAAGCTTGTTTCTATAGAGTATTTTCAAAGGTATTTTATGTGTGGCTATTTACCTTAATTCTTGTATTTAAGATGACTGTATTTTTACATAAAAAGCTACAAAGGGCATATTTTCAATACCCTATAATTTTTGTAAATTCATTCTTGTAGGTTTTCAAATAGGGCTATGTTACATTTAAAATTTTTTTCCTTCTACTATATATATGTACAAGATTTATACCATGAAACCAACAACAATCAATTCAATTTAAGTGCTATTGACAAAGTGGTAGTTTTCAACTTTTAAAGGTCAATTGTTCATTGAACAAACAATTGAAAATTTAGGTAGGTTCCTATGAAGTGAATTTGATTGGATGTTCATAAAATTTTAACATAAGATGTGAATATGTCTTTAAGTGAAAATATATATTTTTTCCAACTAGGGATCCAAATCAAAGTTATGCTTCCCTAAATTTTTTTAGTAGGTTGGAAAATTTGGATATCTTTGGCATATCTTTTGCAAAAACACTCATTGACTTTTGAAATTTGGAAAATATACAAAAAATAAAATATGGTATTTAAGTGTCTAAAAAAATTTTGAAAGCCTAAATCCTAAATCCTCAAATTCACAATTTCACACTAACTATGTAGCTTTTTGAACCCTTGTCATAGAAATTACACAAACATTCACAAAAACAAATAAAATAAGAAGTCATTGTACAGCACAATAGACCAAAATCCTAAATCCTAACTATTGAAAATACTAAAGTGCAGGAAGATGAAGTCAAATGAGCGTCATCTACAATGATTTTGAACCAACAAAAAAAATCATTTCAATTTTTTAAAATCTAAAATGCACACAATTGCAATATAATAATGAAATTTTCCTAAATAAAAAAATTTTACACTTTTGGTATTATAATTGTATAATTGTTTGACAATATATTTTTTTAATTTGTATGTTTTAATATCAAAAATTCATTGCTTCTATACACCAATTTTACAAATGTGCATTACTGCAATTATTCATAAAAATTATACTTTCAATATCAAATTAAATATATTTTGCAATGCTTAAACATATAATTTTCATTATCTAAGTTGTGGTATTGTTTACTAAGCCACTGGACAATATTCATTTATGGTAGCTACAATATTTCATTTATGCTTGTCTTCTTCTATATTGATTCAATATTGCATTAGTACTATACTGTTAAATATTTGCATTAATATTGAAAGTTACCCGCATTAATATTGAAAGTTACCCACATCAATACCATTTCACTTGGAAGAAGAATTTTTTTCCAATCGGTAGATTACTTGTCACTTGTCATCAACTATCACTAAAATTGGTAGCTTGACTTCTCTCTACATCTTAGGAAATCCAACCCAACTCATAGAATCTAGCCCCTTAGTTTCTTAAATCCAAATTAGGTATAGGTAAAGCTATCTATTATCACCTACCCTTCACATTAGAAGAAATTTGAGGGCATTAGGAGACTGCGGGTTCCCGGACTGTGGGAACGCAGTTTCTGCCCTGTGAACCCGAATCCTATGTGGTCGGGACACTACCACGTAATATATATATTTTTTTTTTTCAAAATTTTTTTTTTGGGCTTATTTTCATATTTCAGGACCCCCCAAATTTTTTTATTTTTATTTTTTATTTTTTTTCCATAAAAGTCGGCATGACGAGGATCTACGGCATTGGGAGCCGTTTCGGGAACAGACCCGAAACGGTCTCCTAATGCCCTCAGATTTCATCTAATGTTATAAATAACTTTAAATATTTCATTTTAATGATGCTAGTTTATTTTTTAAAATTATCTAAATTTAAGAGAAGTTAATTAATCCCACCTTGCATTTGATTGCACAATATAGTTTTAAGAAAATGGAGAGTTCTCCCCCCAAGATTTCATTACATTCATTAGAAGTTCTAACATATAACAGACGATGCAAGATGTTATCTTATATGTTTTGCACCCTATAGTGTGGGGTGAATGCAAGAAACACTTAAAGCCTTTTGTCACACCCTAGTTTTTTCTTTTTCTTTTTGCTATAACTTTTGTGTTTTAGCTCCAAATGGCTCCAAATTTACAAAGAAGCTACTCATGTCTATTATGTATCTAAAATGAATTTTGGAGATTTTTCAAAAATCATTTACTATTTTTAAATAGCCCCAAAAATTTCTCACGGTACTTGATTTAAGGGTTTTTAGCACCCTGTTTCTCCAAAAAAAAGAATGTTGACCTAAAATTTGGAGAGCATCGTCTTCTAGTAGACTTATACCTACTATCCAAAGTAGTTTTAAAAATACTTATTTTTAAGTGTTGTAGAAGTCCACAAAGAGAGCTTCATTCTGCATTTTTTTCCAAATGTATAAAACATTATTTTGGTGAGTATTTTATTAAATCTCATCACCAAAAAGCTTTTTCAAGTTTTGTATTTTTATGTATTTTTTCAAAAAATAATACTATTTTTAACAAATTTAAATGTGTTTCTTGCATTCACCCTGTACCACGTTAGCACACTTTGCCGCCATGTGAGGCTTTTAAAATTGTTTTTAAGGTGTCAAGTGAGATGTCAATTGAAACATCAATTAAGACATGAAGATATTTTTTGCAATATCAATTTAGACGTCATTTGAGATGTCCAAATAGACAAGGTTCACAACCTGTTGCACTAGGCAAATCCTATATGGTTTGTCTTTCCTCCTAGCACCCCATTAGTATAAATATCTTGCCTTCTCATGTCAAAATATTCATATAATAAATGGTTTTTCAAGCCATGCAACACAGTTTTCATATATGGTGTATTATATTTGGATTACAATGTATAGCATATTATATATGATGTATTTATATGGTGTACAATGTATGGTGTATGGTGTATTATATGCAATGTATTGTGTATGGCATGTTGTGTTGGACATTATATTTGCATTGGTACATATGTTGTAGTAGACATTATAACATACATGTGCATTATGTAGAATATGTGTGACTAGTAGATATATTAGTGTCATTCTAAATTGTGCATTTAATCACACAAATGTCCAATGTGACATTATTTTATTTGATTGATTTGTACTAAATATTTTAATAGATGTTCATGATGCCATCAAAGTTGACATTGCAAGATATTTCAATGTCTATATTGATGTCTTCGTAAATGTGTATATCTCAAATATTATATCTGTTAGTATAGTGTTGAAGTCTTATAGGACATTATATGTCAATATATTTGTATCCTTGCCTACACCACATGCACGGAGATGAACATCATATGAAACACATGGATGTCTCCAATGATATCTTTTGAGACATAAAGATGTCTTTGTAGACATCATAGAAAACACCCCCCAAAAGCTCAAAAGACAGTAAATGTGCTTTTAAAAACCTGCCATGTCACCATTTGAACATACTACGTCACCCCATTTTGACCCCCAAATGAGCTGACGTGGCAGATGCCACATCAACAAAATTTAGATGGATGAAAAAAAATCCTAGCTGGCTGCCCGCGCCTACGTGGCGCTAAATTTCCTACCACATGGCATTCTTTCAGGACCCCGTTGACCGGTGTTTTTTTGGATGTCTAGCCCTTGACATGTTGATGTCTGCGTGTTTTTTTGGATGTCTTGCCGATGTTTTTTGTAACGCGATGTATTTGGACATCCGCTTGGACATGGAGGATGTCTAACCCAACATCAACATGCATGAATGAACGTGTCCAGAAAAAGACTGTTTTCTTCTAGTGGGTATACCCGAGAAGCACAAGTTCCATTGCAGGGAAATTCAAGAGACGTGGTTCAAAGTTGACGTTAAGGAAGTTATGCACGGTTCTGTGCAGCTCATGTTTCCCAATGATGCAGATGATCAGGACAAGCTCGATGATGTCAAGGGCACTTCAACATTATGGAACCAGAAGTTCCTCAAGATCAGAGTTTGAGGTAGCATTTCTTTTTTTTTGGCAGGGCCTACAGACTTATACCACTTGTTGGACTATTGTATGATTAGCCTGCTATTGTAAATGGGAAATCTGAACTGTAGTTGTGGATTTCCCTACCTCAGGGACCACTTGCACTTAGCCTTACACGGAGTTTGAACTCCAACTTGTGAATGATTTTTTTGGTCTTACTTGGACCCCTTCTTAAAACACGACTTTCAGAAGTCTTTTAATGTCATTTGTGAGTGTGCGTCGTAGTCTTGTAGAAGTACGTCGTAATGTTGCTTGAGCAGGGGTGTTATAATTGTTTGTGGTCGATGGCATTATCTTGAACCGGTGGTGGAAGCATGTCTAAAGTATGCATAGAATATCATAGTACCAACTCAGTTACATTGAAGTGGTACACTATTTAGGAATTTGAATCTGTTGACTCACTTGTAACTAGACCGGATTGGCTTCAGACTATGCAATGACTAGCTAGTTCTCGAAATGGATCCCGTAGACGTTGTAAACCGCGCCCATAAAACACAGTCGTAACTGGGAAATGACTCAATGAAGACCCCAAAACCATCTCTAAAATGACGGAGAAGTAACTAAAAAATGACTGTAAATCGAGTCACAAGCACTGCCTACGGTGACTGCAAGGCAACTCTATCGTGACTGTACAGCAAATGCGTATCCCCCTAACGTCATTGTCCACGTCAGCAAAAGGTAGACTACATCACAACTAAAGAATGACTTCCCAATTGTCTGACGTGACAGGACACGTCACGCAAAGTTCGACTAAGACGCAACTGAAGAATAACTAGAGGATTCTACCACGTCACCAAAATTTCACCGTAGAAGGTCAGCTGCCCAAATTTTCTTCAAAATTTTCAAGTGAACTGATGTGCCCCAGAGCCTATTTCATCTGTTACTCATCCAACTCCCAAATGGATGGTGATAATACACCTAGAGTCATTTCAAGAATGACTTGTCCACAATGACTGCAGGGGTAGAAGTCGTGTTTTAGTCATTTCGGTCCGAAATGACTGGTTTTGAGTCATTTTTCGCAATCATTCATACCCCTGCTTTCTAGTAGTGTTCATACAAAAAATTTGGCTCACACCCACGGATGAGCCATGTTTGAAAGCAAAAATGTTAGATACAAAAGAACACTTCATCAATCTCATCATACAAATGTGAATGATTATGAGCATTGGACTTTTCAAATCAAGAACACGGGAGTGAAAATGCTAGTTTCTACAAAATACAAAGAGAACATGTATGAGCTCACCTAGTAGACCCAAGCACGAGTGCCTTCGACTTGGACTTCCTCACCTACACTTCATCTCAATGAGAAGTAATTGAAAACATCATGAATTGAATAGTGCCATCAATCCTTGCAACAGGGGCTTGATAAATAAAGAAAAGTAGATGAATAATGTTCCAAATTAAAAATGCACTCAATCAAAAACCTTTTTATTGCAATGGCAACCCCAAATACAAGTTGGAAAACAACAAGCTTAGCATTCAAGCCCTTGAATTGAATCAACGACTAGAATCCAACAAAAATGAGTTGTATAACAACCACCATAGCCTTGTGGAACCAAGCCGTGTAATTTATAACCTAAATAAGGTCATGTTGGTTTGAAAATTCCTCATAAACAAGTTTTCACCAAAATAAAAGTTAGAAAACAACGATGTTTCAAAATTCATGGCTTCCATCTATCAACTAGCTCTAGAGTCATTTTCATTGTTGTCTTTCAAAAAAGATTTCCAAAATGGCCCCGTAGTAGTTTGTGCGGTAGGTCATAAATTGACCATTTAAAGGCTGGAACTAAATTTCAAAGTGGTGAAACATCTTGAAATATTTTTCAATGAATTTTCCTTGAAAGACAGCTAAAATAGGCATCTAATCCAAGTCGTTTCATAATTTTTTTGAGCTTTGTAAAATTTGTGATGAATTTTTGGAGTCAATATGGCCTTTGGCTCCAAAACTACCCACCCCTTCAAATCTACACTATTTGTACATTATTGTAGAGATAAAAAATCATCATGTTTAAACAATGTTCATTTGAAAGGGTGAGCGTTTTTTGGAGCCTGAGTGGTTTTAAAGCCTCTTACCTTAGTTGCAAATCTCTTTTATTCCTTTTAGGCTCCCTCCAACTACTCAAAATCAGGCTAGTCTTCCACCAATTAAATGTCCTAATTTACTTTGATGCTTTTCTTTGAATAAAAGGAAGTCAATTGACTTTAGACTTGAGATGGACTAAACTATAAATAGCATTACAAAGTTCACCTGTGTTAATGACATGTCGTTGCAAAGAATTTGGGAGATGACTCTATGACTATAGTAACTTATCATTTGTCTACAACTACTATTCCTCAATGCAAGAAACTCATTAGGTTGAAATAGTGTTCATTTCAAAAAGTGGATGTTTTTAGAACCTATACGGTTTATAGACTTCCTACCATAACCCCTAAAGTTACATTACTATGTTTTCACTGAAAACGCTAAAAAACTGCCATGTCTAAAACAAGTACCACATTTTTGAAATTGTTCTTCTTATATATGTAACTATAGGATCTTGAAGAATGCTGACTTGAAAACATGTGGTAAAAATTTTAGACATTTCCACTATGTCGATTGAAAGATACAAGCATTCAAATTCATTGAAATCGTTTTTTTGGCCTTGCAAAAAGCATGGTAGCTGTACTTTGCAAGCTCACTTTCTATGAAAGAATGTCCAAAATGGTGGTGCTTCTTTGGATTCCTTTTCTAAACAAGTTGGCAACATGCATAAAAATTTCACATCATTTGAAATTGTACAATATACAAGAAAAAAAATAGTAAGTAGAAAGTAGTAGAAAATGATTAGAAATACTAAATTGTTAAGAATTTAATTATGGAATTGAATAATGCCACTGCCAATAGTTGCAATGTTGTGAAAATGAATCTATATCCTATGATTTTATATTTTTCAAAAAATATTGAAAAATAAGTAAGATAAAGGACTTCAAAGTTTATTTTAGAGTAAAGAGTCTATAATTGCCTGCATATAAGAAATCCTCATAACTTTTGACTCATTGATCAAAATGGAATGATTAAAAGCTTTCCATGTATATATAACTTTAAAAAACCAATTTCAAATTTAAAAAAAAACAAAACTGATTCTTCTATATCTGCTGAAACTGCCCAGTTACGAAAAAAAGCAAAACATTAGGCCATAACTTTTGACTTGTATTTCCAAGTGTCATGAAATTTAGTGCATATGAAAGATTTACTTGCCCCTACCTTCTATTAAAATTTGGGCCAAAAATATGGAAATCTCTAGTTATACAGACCTGCCCAAAATTTCTATACAACCAAAAACCACATGTTGGTCCTTTGGGGGGTAACATAAAACAAACATGACCCTAAAAATAATTACCATGAAATATTTTATATCTTTAAATTTATTTCATCTAAAATGTACTATCAAGGATATGAATTTGGTACAAACTTTCAAAACTAAAAATGTACCGTAAACTTCTTATAGCAAGCTAGAGACTCCAAAAACACTTAAAATCTCTAAAGGTCAAATACTTTAGATTATTTAGAAAATACACATAAAAAATGCATTTCAAAAATCCAAAACAAAAATTACACACTTCACAAATCTATTGTGATTAAAGATTGACATCAACTACATGATACTAATAATGGTGACAAATGCTTCCCACAAAAGGTGTCATCAACGGTGCTATTCTGTGAGCTTGTGAGCATGAGCCTATAAGCATAGAGCAGGGATTCTGTGAGCACAGAGCTTAAAAATTTGAAGAAGCATTATAAAACTTAATTTCATTCATTAAAATTGATTCCATCTTAAAATTTGAATCAAAATTTTTTATTTCTAATAAATTTTAGTACCTATTTTTGTAAACCTATTACCGTGGATCTATTACCGTGGTTATGTTCAAATTGGATAAAGATTCTAATTTTCAATCTTACTTAAAAATATACATTATAAAAATGAAGAACTCAATTGATATGAAAGATGAATAAAGATGGAATTAAGTTAATATAAAGTATTGGTTGATCATTATCCTATAATAATGTAGATCATTTTGAGGCCTAGGGAAAGGTACTAATGATTTTTATAGATGTATTATTATTACAGTTGTTTAGATTTTAGAAAGAAAATTTGTTGATAAAAATCTTTGCTACACTAAATTTTATTTTGGTTGATCATGTCTTGTAGCATTATAAGTCTTCTCAAGGCCAATAGGAGGGCATCAATTATTCCCTCTTCATTTTTAAGTCAATTGACTTGTTTAAATTTTTGAAAAAAAAATTTGTTTGTATGGTTTCATTATATATGGAAAGAACTTAGTTGCACCAAATTTCATTTTGTTCATGAGTATCTTATAGTAGCGTAGGTCTTCTCAAAGGCCAATGTAGGCACCTACGGTTTTGTCTTAACCCCTAAGTTCCCAAGGCATTTTCTGGCTCTGAAACCACTGAAAACTGCCATTTCTGCTGCAATCACTCAAGAAACCTAAAAAAACTTTTTTCTTAGAATCTAACCGTAGGATCTTGTAATTCACTTGTCTCAAATCATGTGGTAAAAATTTCATGAAGTTTGACCGTACGGATTGGAAGATATTAGCATTTGAAGTTGAAAAAGAAAGTTTTTTTCAACTGCGGCCTGCAATTTCAGGTGACTTTGATGGCCATTTGTGGATTTTTTTTGCACTACACACCATAAGTTTAAATTTTTTTATCTTGAACATTTGAGTTGAGAGTTGTGGAAAAAAATTTCAGAATGTCAAAACTTGATTTTCACATATAAAAAAATTGTTAAGTAGAAGTAGGTCCAAAGTTGAACAAAATACTAAATTGTTAATAGCCTTTAGATGGAATTAAAAAATCATAATCCCAATGGTGGGATTGTTCTTGAAAACAAACTTAACCTTTTCAAAAAAAAAAAATTGAAAAAAATTGAAAATTGCATTCAAAAATGAATTCTATAAGTTGTTTTTTGAAGAAGATGCTTAAATTGCCCGAAAAACAAGATTGTCCATAACTTTTTCATTATTAGTCCAAATAGGATGAATCAAAGCTTCAAATGTAGACAAAAACATAATCTTTCAGAAAAAAAATTGAAAAAAAAAAAAATCATTTTTTTGTGTTTTTTTTTTCTGCCCGCCGAACTGCTTTTTTGACTTAAGATGGCAAAACTTCTGCTCCCGGGCACCGATTGGAAAAAAAATTATATTTTTTAGAAAGCTGATGTGATTATCTTCAAAAAAAGTTTCAAAAAATTATGTCAAAATTTCAGGTCACACGAGCCTGCTCGAAATCCCAAGTGTCCCCCGAGGGGACTTTGGGCATTTAGGGGTTAATGTATCAATAATGGAACTTGTTAAGATTTAGAAAAAATATTTGATTGATAGGGATTACTTTTGTAAAGAATGAACTTCATTATACAAGATTATTGAATAGTTGACTCATTATCCTCTTGTACATCCAATGAAAGGATTCATTTTTTCTTTCTTGATTCACTGGTTGTTTATTTATCATCTTAAAACAATACTTGTCAAGTTTTGCTAGATTTTTGTGAACACTCTCCTTGGTCTTGCTTCTTAGTACCCCTCGGCACCGAGAGGAGTCCCACGGCTCTAATAAAAGTATTATTGCAAAAAAAAAAAAAAAAAAAATTTATTTTATTTAATTTTTTTTTATATTTTTAATTTTATTTTGGCCAAAGGACTCCCTTCGGCGCCGAGGGGAGTTCTACAATTGCGGGGGGAAAAAAGAATTTTTTTTAATCAAGGCTATGGAACTCCCCTCAATGCCAAGGTACTAAGAAGCAAGACTAAGGAGAATGTTCAAAAAAATCTAAATGTGTGAAATAACCTCATTTGATTTCAAAGAAATTATAATTAGTCAATAATTTTTTTTCTTCATAAAATCTAGCAAAGTACAATAAATGGTAAAACAAAGTTATTCAAGGGACTATGGTAATAAGTCCACAATAATAGTTCCACGTTAATAGGTACTAAAATTTACCAAGGTTTATCAAATTTGGCCAAAAGTTTTAGATGGAATCTTCAAAAAATTGTGTAGGCTCGCAGGCTCACAAGCTCACGCTCACAGGCTCACAAAATAACACCCCTGTGTACCATACTATCGAATGACACAACATATATAATAGTTCATTACCAAAGAGTAATTAGAATCAAAGTAAAGTCAATACAACTTAATGATAAATTGTATATTCAATTTGAATTTTTTCTTCTATTACAATATCTTATATCAAGTATACAAATGGATCATCTTCGTCATCTTCATGAGATTCATCTTCTCAAGCAAATTCACCTTCCTTTCGAACGTCGAAGTATGTACATATCATTCTATTTGATCTATGCAACAGTAGACAAAGTTCCTTGAGAAACTTAGCACTAGGCCCTTCACCTTCTATAGTAGCTTCTAAACCTACTTCACTCTCATCCTTCTTTTGCCTCCATCTCATCCAAAAAGCATCAACATTATTTTCACCACTGATCCAAAGATGCTCCAAAGATTGTAAACAATCAAAATCTAATAAACTCTCAAAAAGGTTTGGAGTGAGACAATAAAGTCTCAAATCCTTTAGAGAAGGACAATCTACTCCTTCCAAACTTCTCAACTTATCGGAACAATACACAACAATTGACTGCAAGGAGGTGCATGGACTCAAGTTTGGCATATGAACTAAAGAATTGAAACCAAACAATCGCACATCTTACAAAGAATCATAGATGCCTACATACTCATCCTTGCTTGAATTCCCAGACAATGTGATTGTCTCCAATTTCCAAAGGTTAAAGAGTTCTAGGTCACGAAGGCAATGAAGCCCCTCCAAATTCAACATCGTCAAATCACAGCAACCCCAGAGGTGCAAAAGCACAAGATTGCTCAACTCTTGCATTCTCTTGCTTGCAATAAGTCGCACATTGGAAGGAGTCATATCAGAAATGCGGAGTCTAATGAGATGTGACCAACTTTTAATTGATGTTGAAGAATCACCTTTCATACTCATTCCCCCAGGTTGAAACACACCATAAGCATTCTTCAATCCATTCACATTATGGTCCTTTGCATACCATTGAGCAAACTTTCGGTACAAATAAGGCGGTCCAATTGAAAAATCCAACTCATCATCCTTGTTGTTGCCTGGGTAAAACTCAATCATGCCCGAGTTTCTCAAATCCCATAACTGTGTCAAATGATAAACATATATTCTCACATTAGACATTGTAGGTTACAATCCCTAGTCTAGAACTTGTCATTACACTAAATACAACATAAAGGTGGTCATTTATGCACATACTATTCTTCTAAAAGACAATAAAGTAATCCGAAGCACTATCAAAACCACTATTCTCCTCAAAATTGATACAAATTGACAAAAACTAAAAGCCTCAATAAAAAAAACCCAAAAGATGAGGGATACTTACTTTTCTGTTAATAATTGATGGAGATTCATCATGAAGTCGACAAAGCCAACCAATCATATCAGGATAGTTAAATGAGTTTTCCTACGTAGATCTATAATTTTGTGTATGGAGTGCGAGATCTAAAAACAACAATTTTTCACTAAATTCAAAAGTGCTAAATTGCAAACCCAAAATAATAAAAAGATCTTTTGACGACCTTCATACATCGTTCACCAAGTCCGTTTCCTTGTCAAGATGATCTTTCCAAACCAAAAGTTGATTTCCCTTTCCTCTTCCCAATCGAGAAAAAAAGTCCGCCAATGCCGTCAATGCCACAGGATGGTAGAATCCACCAACTTCGGAATAAAACCAACACTTTTGTACACAAATTCCAAGAATGTCTTGTTCTTGCCTTGTTAGTTCAAAAATTGCCCTTATAGGAGCAGCATGTTTCAAAAAAAGTACTTTAGCTTCTTCAAACATCAAAGCTGGCATAGGCATGTGCAATTCCATATTGGGTAATAAATCTTCAAGAATGGCTTTGCTACTTGAAGTAATCAAGATTTGACTTTCTAGGTGGAATCCCACCCTCAAATACTCTCGGACTTCTTGCAACAAATGCACATCATGGGTGACATTGTCAAGAACCAAAAACACCCGTTCTTGCTTCATGAATGCCTTCATTTGCATCAATCCCTAACATATGCACAAGAACATGAAATAAATATCCATTAATCATGAAAGGACAAACATTAAACCATTTTTTCAAATTTCAAAGTTTCTCTATTTGTGTGCTCCTAGTTTGCAACCGTACATGAGTGAAGATATAAGGTAGAAGCACCCACTATTACTACCAATGTTAGTAGATTCAGCATAGTTGGAGACACCTTTTTCTTGTAAAGAGTAGTTTTGCAGTATTTGCAACTGAGATTCATGAATTTTCAAAAAGAAAAAGAATTTTTGGACAAGGCATCTAATTTTGGTAAATTTCAAAGCAGGATGCAATAAAGCACCTACATTTGCACTCCTAGTAAATTTGTCTTGATTCTCACACCAAAGTTTAGAATAATCAAAGCCCACCAACCACAACTAAAGTTTCAAGGTACTATTGGGAATACTTTGTAGGAAACTCTAGCATCAAACTATGGATACACTGAAATAAATGGGTGTTTCTACCTTATGTGTATATTTTTTGAAATGTCTTTATTTGTCTGCCTTAAAACCTAAACATTTCAAATGTGAATACAAGTATAAAGCTATTGTCAATTTTTGTAAAAAAAATAGAAAAAGTTCACATTGAATACAAAGTATGCTTAAATGATCTAAATCATCCTTTGTAGGTGAATAAGGAGGAATTCACTCCCAAAACCACCACTTTTAGCTATTGTGCAAAGTTACTATTTTTGAACTCATTAGAATTCCATATATTCTTTTTAGCAAGTGAAAAGAGGTTCTAACACACCCAACTTCATACCATGTGTAAAAGTTATTAAGGATCAAAGTACTTTGTGGATGATTTTCAAAACTTATTTTTTTCACATAGGCATGAATTGATTTTGGATACCATGTGCACACAGAGATTATAGCAATTTTGGACAAGGTACACTATCCAAGGGCCTAACTCACATTACAAAACATCATGGCACATATTGAAATACTTCATCATCAAAAGATTAGGATATCAACACTCCATGGTTGTAGCCCAAATGATCAATTTATAATAAGAAAATGAATTCGTTAAATCATCAAAATTTAAACTAGAGTAGATGATACACTTCATGAACTTCAATTTATTTCTTGACTTAAAACTCAAAAATAATCATTGACACAATTCAAATTCACATCAATGGCAAGGACCTTCATGACATCAAATTACACCCCGGAGGGTGTACTATTCCGGAATTTCAGTGATCATGTGAGAACAAGCCCCTATTATTGAGTGGCTATGTAGGTGATTTTTGGATTTTTTTAGGGGGGCTTAATTTACCTAAATTTCTAAAGGATGCCTATTTCATATACCCTATCTTTTAGTTTAAATTTTTTTTGGTGCTAATTTATTATACCCTATGTTCATTATAAATACATTACAATAGAAAATCATACAAACTATTATAGTATACTTTGTATAATCCTAAATGGTGTATTTGCAAACTATCAACCTCAAAAACACAAAATTACAGCACATTCAAAAACTAGTATCAAAGATTATGAAGCAATGAAGCACAAAAACAAAAACCAATAGTATGAGAAAAAAACATCTACATTACAATGCAAGTTCTAGTCTAATGTATAAATTGTGGTATGTGTTAAGAAATACATAACACACAATATTTACAAAGATTAAAAAAAATGGAAGAAAACACAAAACTTCAAATCTTTGAACACTTCAAAAAACCCAGATTCAAACAATTCGAAAAAACTCTAGTCCGATTACCCTAAACCCCAACGTCCACAAAAATTCAATGTAATCATCCTACCACTTCGTTTGTGGGTGATTGCAAGAATGACTTCACGGTTTTGTCTCAAAATGGCCTTAGTACTGGAGTATTGTGACTTTTGGAATAAATTTTTTTTTAATGAAATAAAATATGGATACTATTAAGAACACTCTAAATAGTATGTAGATGAACGTTCTAACTTAGAAAAATTTATCTCAAAAAGTTATGCTCTATCAAAGAGTGATGAAAAATATAAGAAAATAGGTAGTTTGAAATTAAATTTTTTTTAAATAGTTAAAAAATTCAAAAAAATAAACAAAAAAAACACATTTTTCCTAACTTAAAGTTTCTTCTTCTTGCCAATTTTCATCTTCAAAAAAGTTATTTTGTGTTCTCTACAAGTGTACCTTGGTAGTGCACTTTGAGCACATGTGGAAGGTGAATACTTTACTATTTTTAGAAAATCTCTTCACAAGCTTGTGTAACTGTAGTAAAAGTCCTTGTATCCCAATTTTTACCTTCAAATTTGAAATTTAGGGTTGAAAATAGTACTAAAACCCCTCAAAATGGCCAAGATAGACATCCAATCGAGGTCAGTTTAAAAATAGTAAAATAATTTTTTAAAATTTCAAAAAAATATCAAATGTCAAGAACTTTAGTGTGTACCTCTGTTCCAACTTTCACAGCAAACAAAGACATAATGCAAAATTAATGAGCAAAAAATCACCTGTCTAAAGCCTAGGGGACAACAAATAGGACAAGTCATTCTTGCAATCACCCTTGTTCGTGACTGAACTTAACCAATTGCTTGGCTATGCATATCATCCATCTAGATTTTAATTTCTCGATACAGTAAGCACTTGGGATTCCTTTAACCCCCTAGTGAACCATAATTTCAATACCTCTGTGAATTCAGTGTGATTTTAATGTACAACTCATAGATTAAAACTATACTAAGCATAAGTCTATGAAAAGTTCAAACCTTTGGAGGGGAATTTCCGCAGGGCTACTTCAGAAAAAAAAATTTATAAATTTTAGTATTTTTGTACACCCTTCATTATTTTTAAAGTCTAAAAGCTCATTACATGGACGCTAATTTACTTTGAAGGGTTGTATAAAATCAACCTCCAACGCAACTAAAATTACCCTTCATTAGTTTGGATGTCAACATCAAAGCAATAGAAAGAACACCCCCCGGGAATACATAACATGGTGATTGGTGGATCAAACTCTTTCTAAAGAGAATTCTTTTAAAAACCTACAATGAGCCATTCTTCAACACTATGCTAAAAATGTGAATTCAACATAACCTTCAAAAAGAACAACTTAAATAAATTATTTTTCCATTTGCCAAGAAAAAAGTGTCATTCAACCATCAAGTATGTATTATGTAATGAGGCATGAAAAAGTGACAAACCAACTAATGCACCAATTACTTCAAAACAAAAAATACATACTCTCCAAAACTCCCTATAAAATTCTCTACTCATAATTTTAATAGCTCAAATCTCAAATTATAACTAATCAAAACTACCATTACTTTAGAATACATGTCTCACATTCATTTCAATTAAAGTCATTGTCAATTGTCAACTCATGGAAAACAACAAAAAAGTGATTGAAGAATTGATTTTAGAAATCCACTTCACTTTTAAACATTGCAAGTGGTTAAATTTGAATCTAAAAGCAAAATCTTACCTTTTCAACATCACCACCAATGTAGTCCACTACATTCTTATCAAAGCCACAAAGCATCTTGAGAATCTTCTTTTGACGTTGAGCTCTTAATCCCTTACGCATATCAACATAGCACACTTTACCCAAGAACTCTCCGTAGAAGTAATCATGCAAAGCTTTTGCCAACATGGTTTTGCCAAGTCCAGCAATTCCATACACCCCTAACACTCTTGCTCCAATGGTGGTGTCCTCCACAAATTGAGTTGACATAGCCTACACATCAAATGAACTAGTGAAAAAAAATCCAAATTCAAGTCTTTACATGCATCACCAAAACTTGAATGATCTACAAAGTACTTGAATGCATCAATTAGAGTCATTCAAAGACAATACTTTCAACTTCAAAACTACCACAAGCAAGTAGCAGCTATCAAAAACTAAAAACAACACTTGTTCATCTAGCATGCCTAGTCATGAATATAAATCCATATCTAGAAGCCTAAATTAAGTGTAAACAACACCAAGACTTATATTAGAAGTTCTACACAAACATGAACCATTCCAAAGCTAAACTAAAAACCAAAGTGAGCATAAAAGTCCAAGAAAAACTCCTTAATCTACACATTAACAAATACACATCACAAAAGACATTCTAATGTAAATTCAAAAATTCAACAAAAACTACATGAGCAAAAAGTCTCAAGTACCTCACACATTCGACTAGAACCAACCATCTTTTCAAAGCTGCCAAAAAGTAAGTCTGGAGGAGACAACTTGAAAATGCTCCCAACAACACACTCCCTATAAGCCACCTCCTTCCTTCCAACCTTCCCAAATTCCAAACCATTTGACTTGCACAACGCTTTTACAGTGGCACTCCATTTAGACAAGTCAATACGGTCATCACATGCAGCATGTTCTTTCCACTTAGGCATCCAGCGACCCTCATCCTTCACTTCTTCAATTGATAACTTGAAGAACAATGGAAGCAATTTCAACTTGCCATGACCATCTCTTGCACCTTGTTGAGCACTATAAAATGTGGCTAGCTCAATCATTGGCCACTTGGAACACAAAAACTCCTCCGACAACACCACCACCGCAACATGACACAATCAAGCTGCTTGCATGATAAGAGATGCAAAGTCCTTGCCCTTGGGCAAACTGTGGTGCCTTTGATCAAAGAATGGGAAGAAATATCCCTTGCGTTCAAGATCCACACACAATTGCTCTACAAAATCTTTTTGAGCTCCTGAGTGACTAAGAAATATCTTATGCTTGGCTCCATCCAACTTAAACAAGCTGTAAAATAGTGCATGAAAGTTAGCCAATGACTAAGAAGCTTTGAGAAATCATCAAATCCAATGAATCTGATTCTAAACACATACCCAAACCCAGTGGTCACATTAGGACTCACCAAAACTTCACACTTTTAAGCAATGAGAATTGATGATACCATGAACTCCATAAACGTCGTCTTATATATCACAGTGACACACCACAAGTCAACACACTAGAATGTGTGTGAAAAACATTTAGTAATGAAAAGTAACAATTTTGATGAAGGTTTGAAACAGTAGCATACCTCATGGGCTGCACACCATGTGCACTCCTTGAAGGACCAAGCACCATGTCACTTACTGCACCCAAGGGTTGGCATGAGAACAATAGGGACTCTAGTTCCTGTTCATTGGTCAAAAATTGAATACCATCATGACATTTTATTTTATATTTTAACAAGGTTGAAAACTACGTGCAAACTACCTTTGAAGTAGTTCATTTATCATTCAAAGATTCCATACCCGAGGGGGTAGGATAGAGAAAGTCACTTTCCTGTCAATCTAGAATCAAACCAATTGAAAACTCAAGGACTCTGGTCTCTTCCATAACTTTAGAAGCCACAATTACAAATCCAAGAAGCAAAGAAATTCCAACTCCGTCGAAAAAAATTATCACAGATCATTTCTGATCATGAAATGAGCTCCACAATAAGCAGAAAGACAAGGATGTGAAACGCACAACACTTGCAAGCTGGATTTGACCATCTTTATTCAGAGGTGCAGTATCAGGAACTTGAGCAGGAACTGCAGCATTGCCTACATCCTTGATACACTTCGCATCCTTGTCATCATCTGCAAAATGGTTGACCATGACATCAGTAGACTCAATCGACAAACAAAATACTCCATGAGGGACAATAACGCAAACATCAAAACGCAAGATGGATGCTTTCCATGACAAAGCTCCGCAAATTCAAACCCCAAAACGATGTCAGCTGAGGTGGACATGTCTACCAATCATCAACTCTTGAATGGCATCAAGCAAACCAAAAACACAAGCATCCCAACGACTTGGATAACCCAACTCATTCCTCATTACCGGGCAGAGCAGAACGCAATCGCCTTGTAAGTGGACCTGCTGCCTCAGTGGGTGGGATACAAGCCAGTACTCCAGCCAACCCTCTTGCACCATCCCTGCGGACAGAAGCACAAGAGTAAGAGACACCTATCGACCGTGCAAATCCGGCATGCAAATCAGCGGAAATGGTCGGTGAAGAGTCATGCTCACATGAGCTCTGAGGAAGAGCCGAACTTGAAGTCTCCGACCTTGATCACTGGCTCTAGAAGATCAGCCTCAACCTTAAAACTGCATTAACACAACCGACAAATTAGACCACCACTTGCTGAGGGTGCCAACGCCCGTCTGTCCGACGCAAGTCCAACAGAAAAGGGTGATTCCCAAAGTTCTTGAATGGCTGTGTGTGTCACTGAGCAAGCACGTTATCACAGCAAGTACGACAAAATTGAAGACACCTGATCCATACGGACCACTTCTGACTGTTGGCATAAACTCTACTACATTCTTACAAACCAAATGCCAGAGTCCGCACTATGAAGTAATCTGCACTGCATACACTCACTCGTAGGTTATGATTCATTGTAAACTTGAGACAACAAAAAACGGACTGACAGAAATCAGTTCAGAAAAAACAGGAAATTCTGACCTGCAAAACCTGTCACCTCCATCAAGTTTCGCACAAAAGAAAATTGAAACACCGACTGCAAAATTCACCGCTCAAAATCGTAGACTAAAACCACCAAGCACACTAACGGCTGAGACGGGTGATCATCAACAAGCATCAGATCCAAAAGAAAACCTCAGTTCCCTGAGTATAGTACTGGATGGTGACTGTGTGGAAGTATATTACAAAACACATCAAAAAACCAAAGACATGCATACCAATCTCTCGCTGTCATTTCTTTTCCTTTTCTAGAAACGAATCAATGCAGGAGGCAGACAATAATCTATTCAATCCGGCTCCTCCTCAACAAAATCCGAAACATTTGCGGAACTCATGATTTTCTTCCGGAGCACGTCAGCAAGTGAAAACAGTACTAGATACGTCGTTAACCAATGCAATAGGCCAGGTTTGGCTATGACAAGGATAAAACTCAAGAAACAGCACACTAGCCGGCGACCGAGCCGCCTGGACGAGGTATGTACTTTCGGTACTTCATACGAAAATTTAAGCTCACGCGGATGAGCCACGTTTGAGAGCAGCAACGCTAGATGTAGAAAAACTCTTCATCAATCCCATTGCTTCATGTCAATGATTGTGAACACCGGATTTCTCAAATCTGGAATACGAGAATGAAAACTTCAGTTTCTACGAATTACAAAGAGAACCAGTGATCACCAACCACACCCATGCAGGAGCCAAAATAGAGAGAAGAGATTAGGCCAACTCCGCAGAAAAGGAAACATTGCGCCTTCTCCGTTTAACAACTAAGTTCCACTAAATAGAGGGAGCCTTTCCTGCCAATTGTAAAATCATCGATCAAGCAGCTACTCCAGCTACGTAAGGAGTGCCAATCTTTCCAAATGAAGATAAGTATACTTCAAGGAGTTTGCAAACCCAAAAGATCGATTCAAGCATTGCCATCAACTTAGATTACTCTGACTTCCAAACTGCATCGATGGCCTGGCTACTGTTCAGTGCTGGGATGTAATTACGAGTGTTTCGATCAATTCACCACCAAGGGCTCCCTCCGGAATTCGAAGACCACTGTTGTTGTGGGCTTCTTGCTGGTGCTGCTCCCAGCAATGGTGTACTGTCTGCAGCCGCGTTTCGTCCTAATCGCTGGATTCACGGACAAGAATTGCACCTCTGAGCTCCCCTTGCTTCTACACCCAAGCAGGAGCAAAAACAGAGAAAAATAGAGAGAAGAGAAAGGGCCAACTCCACCGAAAATGAAACATCGTCCCGTCTCCTTCCGACAACCGACTTCCACTAAAGAGATATCCTACAAGCTGTAATACGGATCCCTTTCCAACCGCCTCTCGCCAAAATGCTCTTCGATGAGGGTTTCATTCGGGACACACCGGCACCGACGCAATTTCTAACCGTTTGAATGTTCTGTCTTAGTGTTCGATAGTTCTCACACGCCAGAGAAAGCATGATCTGCTTCAACTCCAGAGGAACGGGAAACGAAAGAAAAAACAATCACAACACGCAGGCAAAACACCAAAAACTCGGCTGCAACAACAAATTCATAGCACAGTTATTCCAGGCGCTGCTCTACTGATGTTACTCCAAATTTCTCTCCCCATAGCTCTTGAGTTGCCTGATTCAGTGCTTGGACTAAATTGCGAGAGTTTCAGTCAATTCAGCTCCAAGGGCACTCTCGCCATGATGCTATTCCGACACGGGATTCATTCTGGACACGCCAGCACCGATGCAATTTCTAACCACTCAAATGTTCCATCGTACAGTAGTGTTACACAGCTCTCATACGCCTGAGGAAACATGATCTGATCCAACTCCTCAAGAATGGAAGACGAAGGAAGAAAACAACCACAACACGCAGACAAAACACCAAAAACTCGGCTGAACCAACAGAACTCACGACAGAGTTATTCCAGGCGCTACAATACGGATGCTATTACAAATTTCTCTCGCCGTTGCTCCTGTATCAGGAGGACCAAGCCCGGGCGACCGTAACTTACCTTGTAATGGCGTATTCATCACACAAGCTCCCTCCGACGCCACCGACAGCCCGAGATGTTCGAGAGACGCTCTGCTCCAGACAAACTGGAGCCGGACACTTTGCACCACAGGGAGGCCACCTTCTTCACCAAACACTTCCTCGCGCAAGCCGTAGAAAAACTTCGACACTGAAACGAAGCTTGTGCGAGAGATTTTGTGAGACTTTATGCATCCCCCATCCAGCAATTCACGCAGGCTGGGCCCCAGCACTGTTGCGCATCCGGGCTGCCCCTGCTCGACCTGCCACGGGAAGTTTAACCATTTTCTTCAAATGAAAGGAGGTCGCCTGGCATCGAATACCCATCTAATAGCTGAAACTGAATTTTGGGGAGCTGAAACTTCTTGAAATATTTTCAATAAATTTTCCTTAAAAATAGAGTGCAATTGACATCTAATCCAAGTTGTTTCGTATTTTTTGGAGCTTTGTGGAATTAGTTATGAATTTTTGAAGTCGAAATGGAATTGGGTCTAAAACCGCCCACCTCCTCAATTGTAAACTCTTTGTACATTTCTACAAAGATGAAAAAGCATCATGTACAAACAGTGTACATCATGGGAGGTGGGGAGTTGTAATGCCTAAGTTGTTCTCAATCCTTCTACCTTAGGAGGTCTAGAAAGCACCTATTAAGAGTTGGAAATTAAATCAGAGAGGTTAGACTTCTTGAAATAATTTTCAATTAAATTTTCTTGAAACCAAATGGAAATAGCATCAAAACCAAGTAGTTTCACGTGTTTTGGACCTTCAAGGAAATAGTTATGAATTCTCAAAGTTGAAATGTTTTTGTCACTTAAACATCCACCTCTAGAAATGTGCAATATTTATACACTATTGCTGCAATAAAAAAGCAAAATATGGGGTTAGTGTGCATTTCAAGAGGTAGACACTTTAAGAGGCCGAGCGCTTTATGAACTTTTTACCTTAATTGATAGACTCATCTTTTGGTGAACATTCATCAACAATATTATTATTGTCCACACTTTTCATTTAAATATTTGCAATTCTAGCACTTTTTTAAAAGGATTTTTGCTATTTCATATACTTTTTCAAATATTATTTTTAATGAAAAGAAATGGTACTATAATCAAGTAAGATTATCCAGAGATTTTGCAATAAAATAATTGGTTGGATTGAAATTTTAAAAATATGGCTAAGTTGAACCAAGGGATATTTTTAGGCAATTTAATGTCCAATTTCCTAAAAACAAATGGGCAACTTGAAGCCTATAGAAGAAAAGGATAAATGTAAACATTAAAAAATGCCAAAATATTTGCACACAGTTACCGCAATGCTTCCAAAACTTCATTTCATCTATTGTGCAAAATCAATATATACAAAGAATGCATACAAAATATGTACTCAAAATTACATACTAAAAATGGCTTCCTTTGATAGTATAGATTTCAAGTGCTTGTACATGTTAGATGAGCTGGAATCTACTGCAAATGGTGGAAGCTATGGGTGGTGAGTGCATAATTTGCATGTGAACTTTTATGCTTTTGAGTGTAAGTTTGTTGGGAATTATTTATTTATTTATTCATTTATTTACACAAATGAAATAGAATTTCATTGCAAGGAAGAGTTAACAGATCCAACCAATTACAAGTGGCTTGGCTCTTGAATATAATTATGAATGGGAGTTTGAACAAGGTTAAAAAATAAAATTAACTAAGGCTATTATTGCATTTGTTGAACACTTCAAAATGTCTTTAACTCCTAAAGGACCAAAGTGCCTTTTGGGCAATATAGAAAATTTGGGCAAGTGTATATGACTAGAGATTTTTATATTTTGGGACTGAACTTCAATAGAAAGTGCAAACAAGGAATTTTTTTAAAGCCCAACAATTCTTCTAACTTTTGACTACATGGTTAGAAAGTTATTGCACAATATGTTGTTTATTTCTCAACTTGGGTAGTATGGACAGATAAAAAAATTATTTTTTGGAAAATAAAAATTTGAAATTTGTTGAATAGATTTAAATATACTTGGAAAGCTTCAAATCATTTCATTTGGATTGATAAATGAAAAGTATTTCACTCAATTTCTCAATATTTTTGGAAAAAAATAAAAATATTGGGTGTAGATTGTTTATTACATTTGAACCATTGTGATTGGCAAGATTCAATTTCAAAAATAAATTCTTAACAATGTAGTATTTTGATTCATTCTCTACTTCTTTTACCTAAATTTTTTTCCTATATGTTGTACTATTCCAAATGATTTGAAATCTTTCAAGCATGTAGCCAACTTGCCTTGGAGAATAAATCCAAAGAAGCACTACCATTTTGAACTTTTTTCCATGCAAATGTGAGCTTGTAAAGTTCAGCTACCCGTCTTTTTACAAGGCTAGGAAAAGATTCCGGTTGATTCAAATGCTCATATTTTGTAATCCACATAGTAGAAAATTCTTAAAGGTTTTTCTCATCTTTTCAAACTAGCATACTACAAGATTCTGTAATTATATGTGTGTACAAATAATAATTTCCAAATATTTGGTGTTTGTATTAGAAATGGTAGTTTTGGAGGGTTTTTTGTGAAAACATGGTCAAGGTTAGGGGTTAATGGTTTGAACATCAAGACAGACAATTGGTATCTAATGCATGGAGAACAAAGAATTTTTGTATGTAAGACAAATGTGAAACTATTCATCTTTAGAATTTTGTGTTAAAAGGAGAGATGTTTTACAATAGTTTGACTTCTAATTAGCATTTTTAGATATTTATAAGCCAATATTTCCCACGGTATCAAAATGGATGAATTTTGTAGTCACATTTTTTTTGGAAAGGTTAAAAGCTAGGTTCTTTGTACCTAGTTAATATGTACCATTCTTTTTGCAATGAATTTTGTTTCATTTGTGCAAAAAAATTGTCTTCAAAAGTCTTATTAAGTGTAACAATTAGCCCTTTTTTGGCACCAAAGTGCTACATAGTACCAATATAAAACAAATGTCTACTTTTCACTAAAAAAATAATGTTTTTTCGTGAGAAATTTTTCATACCCATACAAAATATAGATGGAATCAACAAATTTGGATGAAAAAATGCATTAATATGCGTGCAAAGTGCTTTTAGGTCAAAAAATGGATGGATGTAGAAATACAATGCTTCACCAAACTTTAAGTGATCACCATCCTAACACTTTCTCAACAATTCCTAAAAAAGGTTGGTCACAATATTAAGCTCTTTCAATAATTAGTGTGACACTTATTTGTCAATCCAAATTCTTGTAGTTAATGAACATCTAGCCTACTAATATCACTAGAAGAAAAACGCAGAAATCCCTGTTTACTTCAATAGAACACGTCAGGTAGATTGTGTTGAGACTGCGTTGCCGAAAACGCTGAAAATGCAGAAAAAACGCAGAAAAACATAGAAAACGCGTTTTCTGGTGTATGCAGTCTCAGCACAAACTACCTGACATGTTCTGTTTAAGTAAATAGGGATTTCTTCTAGTGTATTGTACTATTTTGAAAGACTACTTTAAGGCTTTGATGATAGGAGGTGCTAAACTATGTCACTCTTATTGATAAGACAACTCGATATAGATTGTATTCGTAGAGAAAACTTTAGTTTGACACCATTTTCACAATAATAAAATAGGAATATCATAAATTTGGCTACTCTATAAATGGTTTCAGTGTATCTACTCTTGTCATTTATGCCTTGAATGACAAGAATAGATACATTAAATTGTTTATGGATTAGTATAGTTAATGGTATTCTTAAGCTCTCATTTTTATTCTCTCCTTACTAGTAGAATATTCATTGTAGCCTATTTTAATAAATCTCATGCTTTTAAAACCTTATTGGGTCATCCAACTTGGTTCTCAATTATTTAGCCTTCATTTTAGGCCCCATCTATGCCATAACTTATATGAATCCTAAGGATCAATTTTATTGGACTTATACCTAATAAGACTTCACAATTACAGTCATCATGAGATCACTAACCCTAAAAGCATCCCAATAGAAGACCTGCCAAAAAGATGCACCAAATGAGATTTACTATGCTATTTGAAAGACCTCAATTATTGTATTGCAATCTTGCAATAAAGTTTTGTTTCATTTGTGTCTAAAAAAGTTTGTATTGCATCTTTAGCCTTTTATCTAATACAAGATTTAGACAAATCAATGCCTTATCAATTGTTGATGTACAGGGCCAAAGACTTGGCATAATTAGAAGGTTCTCATTATTCTACACTCAAAAACTCAGAATTTGACAGCAATATTAAATAGCTCCTCAATACAACTCCTCATTATTGATGGCAATTAGATACTAAATATAAAAAGCTTCTTGAGGTTTATGGCAATTAGATATTGAATATAAAGAGCTTTGTAAGGGTAATTAGGCACATCTCGGGCACAATTGTGCATAATGAGGGTCCAAATTACTTTTCCTTGTCATTGGGATACCCACCTTTTTGCATTTTCTAAAGTTAGAGGACTAGGAATTAGTATACACATCTACTTTGAAAATTGGATCATACAACATATGAAGTCATACTGTTACACAATGTATTTGGTTGTGCACTTGCCTCATTTAACCAAGTGTTTGGCCATTTTTTGACCATTAGCATGTCTACCAAGGTGCAATGATTCTCACTTAATGTAGTTGTGGGGATGCTCTAAGACTTGATGGTGATATGATCTCTAGTTGATTTTATGAAAACAATTAATTGAGTAGGCTCTCGGCTAGGCTTGTACTTCAATGGTGACATAGTGGTTCTAATTTATGGAATTGGTGGTTATGTAAATTTTGAGAGTCAATTGGAAGGTTAAAAGGAAATATTTGCTTGAGCTTTAGAGTTCCTAACTAATTGTTGATCATCCATGTAGATGACAGTAGGTACAAAAGTTTTAGAATAGAGGGCTATTAGTATTTAGGATAAGATATTATACTACAAGAAGTTATATTGAACGTTGTTGTTAATATAAAAATATAGGTTGTTTTATAAAGTCCGTCACCTAAAACATAGGTTTTTATAGTGCTATGAATATACTTAATTTGACTTATTCAAATTCTTGGCTATAGTTTAATATGAAAATGTGAAGATGAATGAATTGGAATTAAGTCAATATATGACAAAAGATGGTGATGGAATTCCTAGCTTGTTTCCCTTTTAGTTCAAAGAAATGACTATGGAAAGTTAAGAAAGCATACATTGAATGAGTTCAAATTTTGTAAAGAGATTAATCTTTAAATTAATAGTCTATACCTTATAAAAATGAAAAAAACTATATAGGTAGAACAATGTAGACTATCTTTAGACTATTTGCAATGAATGTTTAATGTCAAAATCATTTTGAATAAGGTGAAATCTATGTGTCTTCTTGTAGGTACAAAGAAGTTGAAATATTTGTCATCTTTATTGAAAGTTTAAATTTAAAAATTCTACATTTTTTGAATTAAAATTTGTCCATGCTTGAAAGATAGATCTTTTCAACCATCATTGTCTATATTGGATATTCCATAGAATTAGGTAAAATTGGATTGGCTCTAAGGAAGACATGTGGCTCCAAAGAATCATGTACAAAATTACACATTGAAGAAAGTTGTATCTTTTAATATGATTAATTTTTTAATTTATAAAGTCTTTACCTTCAAATTTTGTAGACTTGAAACTACAAAGGAATTTAATTTTTGGAGATAAAAATTATTTTGATTTCCCAAATTGTCATACTTCAAATATTTTGAAAAAAATTATTCTACGATATCTAAATGAAGTCTAAAATAGTAAAATTCTACTTCATATACAATTCCTACATTTTGACAATGAATAGTCAACCTCTCATCTTGAAATTATCCCATACCCTTTGAGGATCCATGATGGATAATGAATTTTACTTCTAATATGAAATCTCCATCCTTCATTAATATAGAACATCAATGAAGTAATTCCTTTACTTTGAAATAAATTAAGTTTCTCAATAGTAGATGGTCAAATTAAAGATTTGTGTTTAACTCTAAGGTTTCCCAATAATTTTTTTTTCAATAATTTATTTTTACATTTACTTAAGGATACAACTATTTGTACCTTGAAATTTTGAAAAAATTTAACCAATGGATTTTTGAATTTAATTCAAGGCAAAATTGCCTTACACATACAACATCTAAATTAGGCCCACTTTAGAATGCACAAATTGGCATCCTTCCATTCATAAAGTATAAGCCATCCATTGACCCATTTATGAAGTATAAATTATGATGATATCAAAACATTTCTATAGTCAATGGTGATTGTGTAAACATCAATCCAAATTTTGATTTCACAATAATCAAACATCAAAGTTTCTATTGAGATCATTCAATTAGAAAAGTTACAAAATTTACATATATTCAAAAATTCTAATTGTTCTTTTCATCAACATTCATCATTTTCAATTGCTAATAGTACAAAAATCATTTATGTTGAGAAAAGCATTGTCTATACTAAATTGCTTAATTTGATGGTTTCCACATTTTTCTTAAACCAAGGTATGTGATTTTAGTACTAAATATATATATGGCGCTACAAAATGATTAATTCTTAACTACGCAAGCAATCATATATGGTTGATCTAAATTTTCATGTCCATTTCTAGGCAAGTAGTTAAAGTCCTTTGACAATTTTTAAATTTTTTTTGAAGTTATACTATTGAAAACTTTCATTTTCTACTAAAAAAAAGTATGTATTTGATTATTGAGAGGCCTATATGTGCCATTAGTGGAGACAAAAGCTTACCAAGTTTTCTTCATTTCTCATATTAGCATAAATGCTTGGCAATTTCACTTGATTTGAGATCTAAAAAATTACACTTATCCAATTGATTTAGAAATGGTTCCAACGGAAAGAATAAAGTGTTTTTATGAATTTCACCATTGAAAACTTAAACATGCAAGTGCTAATTTAAAGCTATTTGCAATTTCTACTTATTAAAAAAAATTGCATTCCAATAATTGCAAGGTGGATTGAATTATAATACTAATATTGTGCAATAAGACCTATGACCATGATAGAGCACCTATAGCCAAAACAACCATCCTATGAATGAGCACTCAAATCTAATTAGGGTTTTTTTTCATATTTGAAGAAGTGCCATAGTGGCGATATAAAATGTTATAGTGGTGCTCCAAATTGCAACATTCATCCACTTATTGGATGTATGATAAGGTTTTCATCCACAATGAGGTGATTTCATCTAATATATTTTTAAATTTCATCATTTTTCGTAATGTTTATTTAGCCAGATTATATTTTCTAATGCAATTTGGCACTAGAAAGCCAAAAGAAAAAGCCATGGACCTAATACCACTTTTAAAAAGACCTATGGCCATGGACTTCCACTTCCACTTCAGTTGAATAAATTCCACAATTCTAGATCAATGATTGATCTCAGTCAAATGAAATCAGATGAAAGCCCTATGGATGTATACAAGTGCTATTGTCTGTGGTCTGACTAAAAAATTTGGAATCAAAATCCAATCAATCCGAAACCCTACATACAAAGATTCCCTCTTCCAATTCAAGTCTTTATTTACTCATGAAAGAAGCCAGAGGATCCAAATGTGCAACCCTAAATCAACATAGTAGTCTTTTCCAGTTCAGTGGATTCTTAGAAGAATAAGCATTCATCCGAATGACTCTTGTGCAAAAGCCACACATATACTTATCTTCTTTTCCAAATCTGCTTGAGGCTTGGAAGACCAATATTGTCCGTTGATAT
The DNA here is from genome assembly GCA_947034885.2 of Thuidium tamariscinum. NCBI lineage: Eukaryota > Viridiplantae > Streptophyta > Bryopsida > Hypnales > Thuidiaceae > Thuidium > Thuidium tamariscinum. Next base: position 16,312,326 of record OX344758.2, read on the forward strand.
TGAAAGTTTAAAAAGTAACTGGAAAATCTGGAGGACAACTACTCTACGGAGCATTGCAATTAACCTTTTCTTCGACGGCACTTACAACTTCATCAGTCTGCAACAACTGAGCACAATCATCTGAACTCGTTGTCTTCCCAGTGGTAGCTTAAGGATGTTGATTGACTGCTTGCTCAACACCAAAAACGTGTGGTGCTTCACACAGAGCTTCTCCATCTGCAAACACCAGGAAACTCAGCTTCTTCGCTCAGTTTCAAACAGCATGGCTATTAAAAAATTCCAATCCAAACTCAACGACCGTCTCCTCTCCGTTGTTAGTCATCACCTGACAATCTAAAGAACACTCAAAACTATTTGTAGTTGAAACATGCACTCGTGTCATATTATACCCGCCCGCAATTTTAACTCTCGATTTCACAAGAAATGGCAATGACCAAAAATCCTCGCGGCAATATTAAAACCGAAATTCGAGATTTCTGCATTGGAATCACAAAATTGAACTGGAACTCCCTGACTTCTCCCTGAGTCAAAAAATGATGGAGAACCTTACCGATCATTCAAAATCGAACTAACTTGGTACGCAATACAAGTGCATGCGGTCATTGCAATCCTGGTTTCGTCAAGGTTGTGCCTGAAGGATCACACGCAAGTGTTTCAAGCACAAAGTTGTATCAAGGAGCTCCAACGGATCTCAAGATTTTAAAAGAATCTTCAGTACCTGTGACTGCGATCAAGGACTTCAACAAAGACGAAATTCACTGATTTTCTCATTGGGCCTTGCAAAGACCCCATTTTCGCACTCAGCAAATGCAAAGCAAGCCCTAGCTGAATCGCCATTGTCATCTTCGTTGGAAGCTTGAAAACCTAATTCAGCTCCGGAAGAGCTCTTGCGATGGAATATCAACAAAACTGCCCAAACAATCCTCTGAGACTGAAAAACAATCAAATGCTCATGGGCAGAAATATTTTTGCCGTATGACTGATAGACTACAAACTTGTAAAATTGGGCATCTCAGAAAAGTTATATGAGGGAATAACATCTTTGTGCAAAAATCAAGGCTATCATCTTAACCCACTTAAGACAAAATCATGAAGTATAGATTTCCTCAAAATTATATTAATTTAAACCATATCCTCAATGAAAAGAATCATTCTTCCATGTGACTCCCAAAACACCGGTCAAAACACCAATCGATACACTTCAAACAAAATCCTAATTGAATCGAAATCTATCTGCAGAGAATTGAGCAAAACTCACAACCAAGATCCACCCAAGCACAAATCTACAGCCATGGCTTGAATTCCCGGTGGAAGCTCCAAAGCCAACAACCGTAGAGTTCCTGCACTTCGGACAGCGTAGATGAGTTCCCCGGCGTTCCGGCCGTTCCCCCAACGTTCGCAGAGTTCCTCGAAGTTCCCCTCATTGGGAGCGTTCGCGTCCCCGGTGGGGACCCTTAATAAGATATTCTTAGATGCTCTTTGGTGGTCCCCCCCTCTCCATATTGTGCAAATAGGCTTTGAAAATTTTAGTTCTAAATCATTAAATTTGAGAAATGCTAATATAGTAAAAATTCCTAAACCTCAGATTGTGACAAATTATCAAAATTCACTTTTAATTTTGAATATTTTTTTATTTTAGAAAAATAATGGATCTAATCAACATTAACTTAAACATCTTTAATAATTATTTAATATTCTTAGGACGTGAGATTCAAAAAGTTATAGCAAGAAACAACAATGTCACTTCAATTGTTACCCCAAATAGGCTTCATGTTTCTTGCAATTATGACCTTAAACTCTTCATGTTCAGCCAATGAAGACTTGATGTCATGGTTCTACTACATGGTTGTTGAACAATGAAAAACATCTCTCTTATAGAGTTATAGGAAATCTAAGTTGGAAAACTAAATTGGCTTGAATGTAGGACATTTGATGGATGGCTAATCATCTATAGTTAAGACATATTGTAATAAATACATTACAATAGAACATAAGATAGACTAGGCAATTCTTGGAAGTATTTCATCTTTAATACGGATATATTACTATCAAAAAATGAATTATTGATTCTTACTAACTTGTATAGGAAAGAAAAACATAATGTGTAGACTCATTGTAGAGGCTGAATTATTTATTTTATAAAATCTAGGTGGAAAAAGACTTTGATTAGAAGACATGACGTGTCAAATTCAAAACAATAGGATGAACTAACAATATATTATATTCTATGCATGCCTTTTTGGTTTTCAGGTGATTGCAAGAAACACTTGTCCTTTTTATTTGTCCCCTTGGCCTCAATTAGATGATTTTTTGCTCATAACTTTTGTGTACATGTCAATTTTGTATGAAGTTTGAAAGGTAGGTATATATGATAGTTAGAGATGTTAGATCACTTTTATTAAAGTTTTTAAGACTTGTTATAAATGTTTAAATTGCTTCTAATTGAATGTCTTCCTTTGCCATTTTGGAAGAGATTACTACTATTTTCAACCCAAAATTGCAAATTTGAAGGTCATGATTAAGAGATGAAGATTACTACTCACCTATTACAATTACAAAAGACAACAAGAGATTTTATAAAAATAAAAAAAATAGTCACTTTTTACATGAGCTTAAAGTGCATTAGCTTTGCACAAGTGCAAAGATGATAATTTTTCTTACAAAAATGCAAATGATTCAAAAGGATCATCTCTAAATTAGAAAAAAGATGTCTTCCCTTACTTTGATATTAAATTTAAACATGCTATTTTGTAAAATCAAACATCAAAGTGTCTATTTTCTTGAAATTTTCATTAGATTTTCTTTTTCATTCTAGAAGACTATTTTGGAGTTGTTTCCAAAATTGTTCCCTATACAATGAACCATTCACTTTTAGTCTAAATTTTAGAATTTAAAAGATTAAATTATTTCAAATTTCAAATTGTATGAAAGAACTAAAAATTGATGTTTAAAAATTTAACTTTTTTACCAAAAAATTCTTAATTAATTAATATTAATTGACATGTCAGTCTCTTCACTCTTTTGGTCTTATCAAATTACTTACATGGTAGTGTTCCTAGAATTTTTAGCACGTTCACACAATCTGGAAATCTATAATCTTTTGGAGGGCCTTCAAAACATCTAATGTTTTTTTTTGGGTGCATATTTTTAATAGATAAATTTTCCAAAGCTTGAATTTTTACACAAATGGAATTTTGAATGATTTAAAAATTATCCATGTTTTATTTATTATATTTGAAATTTTTTATTCGAAACATTGTAGTCCTCACTAAAACAAAAACAATACGTGGTTCACACAACAACTTTTCAATTGTTCGAACTTTTTAAAATTTAATCATATATAGGTGACTATTTACCAAGTATTGGTGAAAATAATTCTCTCATATAATTTTTAAAAATTAATTATTTTAGAAAAAGGAATTTTTTTATAAAATAAGTTTGGAAAATGGAATGATACCAACAAAACAAGTTAGAATAAAAATGACTAATAGTAACAAACAAAAAAACTCTTGAAAAATGACTTCTTTAAGAAGATAAAGTAGAAAAATGGAACAATACCAACAAAATTAGTTAGAACAAAAAGGAACAATATTAGTATACTAAAGTAACCTTTATCAAAACAATCTCAACTACAAATAAATTAGAAGTTTAAAATGAGATTTATACCTACAAAATGCCTATACATTGATACAAAATCATTTTAAAATCATACAAGCAAGTACAAATGACTAAATTTGAAGATATTTTCTTAATATTTTTTTGTCATGAATGAAAATTGTAAGAGAATAAAAATGCATAATAACAAAGAGAGGGGAAAACAAACTTGTCAAATCCAACTTCAAGTGCTTCTAAATGATCATATTCCAATTGTTCTATTGCAAATGCTAGTAAGGATTTTAAGATCAAAGTTTGAGAGAGAATGCACAAAGATGATAAACTACAAGCCAAGGTCTCCAAAAATTGCAAGCTCAAAAATTGATAGCAAAATTGTCAAAATAAAAAGAATGCATTACAAAAAATACAAACCCTATGGAAGGACATTAGACTTTTGTTTGATTTTTGTCTATAGTACATGTTGTGTTGTGCTATTGGAAAGCATCTTCTAAACTTGCTCACAATGGCCCATTTAGCTCTCCTATAGTAAATGAGTGTGTTCCAAATGTATTGTAACAATATCTCTTCAACCCAAGCCTTGTTCTTGAAGACCATGTCATTTCTTGGATCCATAAGCCAAAGAACATCAATGTGAATCTTCAACAACTATATCCACTTTATAGGGTTGAATTCTAAAGGGACACTTAGAGAGAAGATACCTTGTCTCAAAGAGAGGATTTGCTATGGTCTTGTAGGATCCTTGTGTGCAATCAACATGGCAACCAAAGACCAAAGTATTCATACTATGCACAACTCATTGCCATTTAAATTGAGCAACTTGACTGTCAAAAATGATGAACAACCATTTCTTCCAAATGTCAAGGGCAAATTAGGCAACAAGTGTATATATGCCATTTTAAAATTGTGTTGTCTAAACTATAAAAGTGACATTCAGGCAGTTATAGATTTTAGATGTTTAGGACAATTGTAGACTTTAGATTGTGGAGTTGAAATCATCTAGGGCAAGTATTGATGTCAACAATTTAGAATATTTATAGATTTTAGTCATCTAGGATGGATATAGATTCAAGATTGTGTGATCTAAACAATAGAAATTAAGTTCCAAAGTTCTGGAATTTTTGCCATTTTAATGAAATTTACCACACTAACACTCATTCAATCATTTCACTATCAATCACATATTAAGCCTTTAATTCCTCACAGAAATCACTTGTTTAATCAAGAAAACTCGGCTACACACATAACTCACAATGAATGGACCAAAACAAATCAATTTGAATGTCACACTCAGATAGATACTGGATTTTCAAGACTGTCGACTCAAGGTATTACCAAATTGTCACTCTGCATGAGATTCAACTACAATCATGACAAGAGTTTCAATCCCCACTTGGCTTGTAAGGTAGGTACACCCGAAAGCGCCCTGTTCCTAAAAGCGCCATCTACAGTGCAGATACATTTCCGAAATCATTCATGTTCACAGACTGTACATGGTGCTTTCAGAAATAGACTTTGACTGTTAATAACTTTTACATACGGTATCCAAATCTTGCGTTCTTTGGTGCGTTGGAACATGCTTTCACTTGCCAACAAGACTACATAAAAATTTGAACTAATTAATAGCAGGAACTAGGCTCAGTATGAATAAGTGGCGCTTTTGGGTGTACCTTATTGAAATTATCAACTTGAATGTCTGCATTGAACTTCAGATTTGCACACTCGATTATTTGCTCTCAAGCAGCTCACTTAATTTAACCCCTAAACAAGGAGCCAGTGCCCATGGAAATCATGAATTTTGATATCGTGGGAATCACTGGTTCCAAAAAAATCAAAAGCTCTCATTAGAAGTCAAAGCACTGTGGAAGATCTTCCCTTTCCAACCCTAATTTCAAGGATGAATAACTACATTTCTATCACATACATAAAGATTTTGTCTTGTTCATCGACTAGAATGGAGCCTGCACAGGGTTAACCACCAAAGAATCCAAACAAAAGTAAGCTTATACACAAGATTTGATTTCATGGACAATTGGTTAATTCTCACATCTGATCCTCACAGTTGATCACATTCTAGCCATCCAACCATGCTTGCAACACGCACAGGCAATTGCGGCACTTAGCTCCAGTATATCTCTACCCAAATTACTTTGGACAATTGAGTTATTTGTAAGTCCCCCATACTTTGGGCATGACTTTTTTTGAAGTTGAGAAGGCAACTATAGTTGAAGCGTCAAACTTTTTCTTAAGATACTTATGTCACGCGACTTCAAAAGTGGGGACCAAACTTTTTTAGGCACCATTTTGATGGAAAAATAAGTTTCATACTCACTTTTATTTCAACTTTTTAAACTCAACCAGCTTTTTTACAAAACTCATGGGTTTGAACTCCGGTTTAGGGTACTTTACAAATAACTCAAATGAACACTCAAAATTGCTATTAGAGTAAACTTGTCAATCATGGCACAAAGAGAATTCAAATCCTTTTCCACGTACAAATAGAAATGTGCATGTTTTGAGATTTGACATGATTATTAAATGGCATATTAATCCATCAAGGACCATAATTGATTTCTGGGGAAGACAAAACATTTTTAATTCCTAAGCTAAATATGGACAAAAAACAAAAACAAATTGTGATGCATTCCAAAGATCTAAGCATAATAATGAAATTGTCATGCATACTTGGACTCCTACAATAAATTTTTGGGCCATTGAAGGTTTTCTTGTTGGAAGATTTTTGTACTTCCAACCCATCTTTTGTGAGTTCTTCCTCCCCTAAATCACATGCTAGTAAAAATTGTTGTAATTCTTGTTCCAATTTGTTTGATCTACCATTCTCTACACCTATTCTCTTTTGTCTATATCCAAATTCATCATAAAATATTGGCTACCAATGAAAAAGTGTCAATATCAACCAAAAGTTGTCAATTGGCCCTTAATGGATTAAGATTGACCTTCAAAAAATAAAAGGCAAGAAAAATTCTTCCTACACATTAGGAGGGATTTGAGGGCTCTGGGAGCCTGCAAGTTCCCACAGCCCGAAATCCGTAATCAGTCGCGGGAACGCAAATCTGCAGGAATCCGACGTGGTCGAGACCGTGCCGTGTCATCGATTTTTTTTCTCGAATTTTTTTTTGGACTTTTTTTCATATTTCAGGACCCAAAAAAAATGCTGACCTGACAGCGGCCAGCCGTTCCCAGACCAATTTTGGGAACAGTCCCGAAACAGCCCTTCGGAGCCTTCAAATCCCTCCTAATGATTTTTATTGCAATTTGAGGGAAACGAAATTGAAATCTAATTTTTACAATTATTGCGTAGTTGAGTAGAGGTCTAATTTAAATATGCAAGCACCAAATGAGTTTGCTATTGCAATTTGGTCACACAATACACAATTCTCTTTTAATGTACACTCATAATACTTAGGGCTTCTTTACACCGAAATGCCGGGTTGATTCCTCTTCAAGCCAATTGCATAGAATTAAAACCCTTTTTCGGGCTAGAGGTTGGCCTCAAATAGTCATTATAATAAGATTATAAATGAGTCCAATTCTTCCATATGTCAAGGCCTTGAGGCCAAGAAATTGGGCCAATTCAAGAAAAACTAAGGAAAAAAGAAAGAGGGGCTAAAATTTCAAGGGTGCTTGACATCTAGAGTGAAGGCCAATCCACCTTGAGGCCGATTGCACAAAATCCAACTAATCAAATTTGTTCAAATAAAAAAAAATTATGAGATAAATTTTTTTCATTGAAACTTGACATTGGCTCCTAGGCCAAGAATTGGCCTCCCATTTTTTATGCACTCAATTCAACAAACTCAAGCCATGCTTGGGCCATGTCAGATCATGTCCTTTTTGAATAAAAAATTTTGATCACCAAATTGGCCCAACCTTTTGGTATAAAGGGTTTAGGGTTGATTTCATCCTTTTAACCAATTACAAGTGACGATTCTTGACCTTTGATAAAACACATTGGCCTAACTTCTCAATGTGAAGCAGCCCTTAGTATTTGAGCATATCCAACATACAAAATCAAATTGTCCCCACTTTACACACTAAATTGCTCCAACACTCCACACACTTCAATCAATGATTCAATTCAATTAACTCCACACAAAGAGCATATATAAGATACAAACGCAGAAACTGAAAATTATTAGCTCAATTTGATAAGAAAATTTTATAGCAAAGAAGGAATTCATGAGATTGACACATGTATAAATTCAATTATGATACAACTAAAAGAGAAAAATGACAACCGTTAACCAGCTTGCTTATCTTCCTAGTGACCCAAAAGATAGCTATTTAACTTGAAAACATTGTCGAATTTGGCCCTTTCTTATACGGAGTATTTGCCACTTCACATTGTTTACAATTTGTGTGTCCTATTTGAATGAACATTGCTAATGATCTCAATTTGCCTAATGCCAATGGAAATAGGTAGACAACTAGAATGCATTCCCACTTAGAAGCTATTTAGAATTTAACATGTCTATACGAGGTCAATCAACATTGTTCCTTCTTGTTGTTTGCATGTCATTGAGTGTTGCTCAATTGAAGGAAATGAAGCTTTGAGCGTTTCTAGGAATCAAATTAGAGGTTAATACACAGTATGAGATTCATAGAAATTGCCCTCAATAAAAAAAACCCTCCACACACAACAATGAGATGCCCACTAGATAGTGTTCTTTGAAAATACCTAAAAAGTTAAACTTTTCAATAGTTGAAAACTACACTTTGCAAAGGTCTCCAAAGTTCAAAGTTTGAAGATTGTATGAGTGCAACAAATTAGATCTACTTACAACTCAAAACATGTTAAAACAATGTTTTTTCCAACCTTAATTGCAAATATTTTTTCCAACCAAAAGATCATTTTTGAATAGAGGGAGTACTAGATCAAAATGACTTTGAATCTTTTTAAAGTCAATTTTTTGCACGGTTGATTCAAATAAAAAATTAAACTTGAAAATTTCATTTCAAAATCTAGAGAAAAAAATTTAAGAAACCTTTTAAAGAAAATCATAAGTACAATCAAATATTAGATGGAATGAAAAACTAAACTTCTTAGATGGACTTTGAAGGAACTAATATAAATAGTGATATAATTTTTGCAAGTAAAGTAAACCATGTACATCCTTTTTTTTCAAAAATGATAGAAAATGCATTCAAAAATGAATTTAGTATATAATTCTCTTAGAACTATACTTTGATATCTATTGAAATATCGCATTTCTTTCTTATCCAAGATTTTCACATAGGATTTGAGAGTACCTTAGAAAGTTTTCAGTTTTTAAATCATATAGACCAATACTTTCATATACAAACCAATTATTTGGAACTTCTTTACATATTCCATTCAAAATGTCTAAATTCCTTACATCACTAGGACCATCTAAATTTACAATAGGCCCAACAAAATTTATAACTTTTGTGGTACTTCAAATTGATGATAAATCCCTTTGAACATTTGATTGAAGTAAATTGTTTTTTTATTTCTTTTAAATATTCATAAATTTTTATAAATCAAAGTGGATTTATGAAAACTTTCTCAAATCAAATGTGTTTTTTTCATTTAGAGGAAGGAGTGAATTGTTTTTTCAATACCCATGTGATATTTCACTAATACTTGGTGATACTCATATCAAAATTAGGTGATACCTAGGTAAAATTTGGCTATTGGTCTCAAAATGAAATAGTAACATGGCTATTTTGAAACAAACAAATAAAAATTTCCTTATCAATAAAATAGCCAATATCTTTTGGTTGTTTCCAATTGGAAAAAATTAATGCATTAAAAAACACTAACTCAAATGTATGAAAATTTATACAATTGGATGATGTTTTCATTATTTAAAAAAATATTTATTTTATTAACAAAGTATCAAAATCAATAGCAAGGTAGGGCACATAGGAAACCTATGGCCCTATGTGAGGATGCATGGACAGAAAGTCATTTTTTATATTATCCTCCTTTGAGATTTGTTTTGACATAAATCATTCCAAAAATAATTAATAGTGTTTTGATATTTTAAGATGTGGTTGTTTGAATGTGCAAGGATGACTTTTTTATCAAATAAATGAAAAAAGATTCAAAGAGATGAAACTCTCATTTAAGAAATATTGAATTTTTTCTTAGTAAATAAAAAAGTAATTAGATAAATGGAAGTTTTGAAATGAAAAATAAGTTAATAGGAATATTGTAATCTATTTTGATTAAAAAATAATAATAATTTTTAATCAACTATTCATTGATACGGGTCAAAAAGTAAGGTAATAGTATAAGGTAGTAGTTGCAAGGAGGACAAGAGATGGCTCTTAATTTTTTGAATAATGGCTACATCTTTATAAAGAATTTGAGGACATTGCTATGAATGGTGATCACATGTAGCAAAATGATACCGATTGTAATTAAGTTGAATCAACAATTTTTGAATGGAAACTTCCTCCAATGAATTTGAAAAGTGAATTAGACTTGATTTATTTCATTTTGACATCCAATTTTACTTCTACTATCACTTCTATTCTTACTATATATAATTTGATTATTTATGTAGTATACGATAGGGTTCTTTTTGGCTTTTTGGTGCCACATTGCACTATAAAAATAGTTTGGCTAAAAAATGGCTAGAAACTCCAAGGTCTATTGTAAGTGTTATTCAAATTATAAAGAAATCTTGGATGAAATCACCAAACTGTAGATGAAAATAAAATTATAGACATGTGATACATACAATTGTGATATTTTCTATCCCTTACGTAGATGAATGTTGAAATTTTGAACACCACCAAAATATTTTACATCGCCACTTTCGTACTTCACAAAAAATGAAAATAAATTCTAACATGGTTGTATGTGCTAACTGAGCAAGAAGGTTGTAACAAAAAGTACAACAAAATTAAAGGCACTTGATCCACACACATCTTCTGACTACTGTTTCCAAAACAAGTTCAAGGTGTTTAGCCAAATGTTCATTTTGGGAAGATTTTTTTTGAATTTACACTGAAGACATGAAGAAATTATGTAGCAATTGAGCGAAATTTAGCCAGTTTTGGGATCACTGCTTCTGACTGCTAGCGTGGACTCTACTCCATACTTGGAAGTTAGATCGACCAGATTACGAAGTAATCTGCACTGCTTACAACTGCTTGTAGGTGAACTTGAAACAAGAGACAAGCAATAGAATTTAGTCAAGAAGAAAACGTGAAAGTTTGACCTGCAAAGCCTGTCACCACATCAAGTATTGATGCCGCTGCAACAACGAAGATATACTGAAACACGGCATGCAAAATCCACCACTCAAAATAGTCGACTCAAATCAACAAGTACACTCAAGGTTGAAATGAGAAATCATCAATGAGCATCAAATCCAAAAGAAAGTCTGAGCTTCTTGAGTCCCGAGGAGATCACTTCTTGTAATTTGAAGCATACACCTGAGTTGAGAGGGTATTTAACATAGGGCTATTTACCTTCGTTTTAGTAATTAAAATGATCATATATTTATATATAAATTCAATCATTTGGTTTTTATAGTTAGGCTATCTTATATACAAAATTTATGTGTCTAATTTTTTCATATCCATTTACAACACACTATAAAAGTAGTGTCTTACATATACACTATTCTTTTAATATATGCACTACTTGTATTGTAGTACAATCTCAAATGACAAATAAAAATGTAAAATTCAACAATAGTTTTAAATATTCTAAATTCTATGTCATATATTCTAAACAACCTAATATGGTGAATAATAAACATCATAGAAACATTCAATATAGTTATGACACTAAAACTAAGAAAAACACCAATACTAGCAATATAACATGAAGAACATGAGAAATTGACACTCTAAAAACATTGTAGATTAACCCCTAAAGCCCTGAACTACGTTTTTTGAGATTATAAATTTTTTGGCAGCTCACTACGGATGGAGTTTTTATTTTTTTTCTTTGAAATTTTGATAAAATGTATGCCCAAGGAGTAGCTTTAAGGCCCAACAATTTTCATAACTTTTGACTTCACAGTTAAAAAGTTATGGTAGGATGTAATGTTTTCTTTACTCAACGGGCAACCCGGGCAGCTAAAAGAATTCTTCAAAAAAACTTTTTTTGAAAAGTGAAATTTCAAATTGGTTCTTTAGATTTATACAGACATGAGAAGCTTTGAATCAATCCATTCCAATCAATGAATCAAAAGTTATGAAGATTTTGAATTTGGGATAGTTTGCGGTAGTTTGCGGCCAGTTACAAAATCTCTACAGTACAAAAAAAGTTTGAAATTCTTCATTTAATTCAATTTTTCATATTTTTGGAAAAAATAAAAACAGAAGGTGTAGATTGTTTGTTACAACATTTTAACCATTGGGATTGAAAATTTTCAATTCCATGAATAAAATGTTCACAATTTAGTATTTTGGCTCATTTTGTACTTCTTTCTACTTACTTATTTTTTCCTATATGTTGTACAATTCCAAATGGTTTGAAATTTTTTTGAGAATGTAGCCAACTTGCATTGAAGTATGAACTCAAAGAGTAACCACCATTTTGAATTTTTTTTCACACAAATGTGACCTTGTGAAGTGTAGCTTCCCGGATTTTCGCAGAGATAAAAAAATAATTTTTGTCAATTCAAATGCTTATATCTTGCAATCTACAAGGTGAAAATTTTTGAAATTTTTTCCACATGTTTACAAACCACCTTACTACAAGATACTATGGTTACATGAGTCAAAAATGTGTTTCAAAAAAATTGCACTTGTATTAGAAATGGCAGTTTTGGAGCATTTTTGGTGAAAATATAGTCAAAAACCTTTAGGGGTTAATCCAAGAATATGACCTCTACTGTAATATAGAGACTATATTTTATTTATACATATGCATTTACAATGGTTTTGAATTTAGAATCAAAAAATAAAAGAGTGTTTATTGAACACTAGTAAAAAGAAGATGATTTTAAACATTTACAAGTATATGTTCAAGTAGTTGAGGCAAATCTAGAGTTTGTACTTTGTAGTGTCAAAGTATAGAAAAGATTCCATGCAAATGTTGCACACTCTACACCGATTTATTAATGGGTACTTTGTGTGAACACAAATCTCCATAGTACAACCTCATTGTAAATTTACAGTTCAATTCTTTTGTCTTGGAATAGTAGTTTTTTACATATTGTTACATAATTGATATACTTAAGGAAAGATTTGTATATATAGGCTAGAATTATCTAATGATAACAACAAATCTCTTGAAAAACATCCTTAGATTTACCAAATTGTGTAAGTTTTATCATTCAATTAAAAAAGTTCGTTTACATCTATACTCATTGTACTACAAACTTTTAATATGAACCCTATTTGTAAAGGCTAATTTATTAATAAAAATTTCTACTAAATGATGTTTATACATAGCCTAATTTATATATAATAGGATATGTGACATTTCAAGAACCCTATAGTAGTTCTACATATATATAAAATTTATCCCCTTTGAATTAAATAGACCCTATCTTTTAACTCACGTAGTTTTCTAAAAATTGCAAGTTATCTCCCTTGGTCTTGAGTACAATGGCGGATGTGCAAGGGCATCGAAACATATTAGAAAATACACCAAATTAAATTTAAAGATATGCATAGCAATCTCTCAACAAAATTCAAACCTTTTGCAGAATTTGTGATTTTCTCATTAAGCACATCAACAAATAAAAAAGGTACAATGATATTTTTTAGACAACGCAATGGGACAGGTTTGGCTATAATAAGGATTAAATTCAAGAATTAGTAGAAAAATTGATGACCAAGCCGCCTAGATGAGGTAGACTAACCTTGCCAATCACCGCACAATAGAAATTCAAATTCTTCTCTACAACACAATCATAGGAACTTGTAAGCTCTGAAACTTTATATGATTATGCAATGCCATGTCAAGATTCACTTTCAAAATTTTTTGCAAAAAGGTATCCTTTTGTAGATTTTGTTGCAACTTAAACATACCAATCTTGAAATTACTTGATTAAAAACTTTGTTGCCCATCACTACATAGTGTGCGGTGATTGTGTGGTGGTCAATTCTTGAGTTCCTTTTGTGTTCACAAAGTTCTAGTGATGCACGGTGTCTATCTAAGGTAGAACCACCTATTCCCAATCAAGGATGTGGCTATTTCCAACCAAGGCTAGAAGAGATTTACAATCAAAGCTTGGAATGTACTTTTATCCCATTTTCAAGGTTGGGACTAATAAAGTCATGACACATGTCACAAAGTGTCATAAAGTGTGTGAGAAGTACTGATTGGAAAAGTAATCTTGGCTTTGATCCAAATTAGAAGACTCTAGACATTGGCTATAGGTTCAAAGCACTTTTTGGCTTCTAGAAATCATAGTAATTTCAGTTTTGGGTGTAAAATTATGAAAAATTTGCAATCTCCATCTTTCTTATCTCGCTACATAGGAAAAATTTGTACCACCCCATATTGCTAATTATCTGTTCCAAAATTGCTTAAGTGATCGGGAATAGTGATTAGTAGTTTTAGTATCCGGTAATTGAAAGCGTCCAGTTTATGGCAAGTTTACTACATTATTCTACTCTACTTCCGGTACTTCATACAAAATAGAGGCTCATGTCCATGGATGAGCCATGTTTGAAAGCATCAATGTTAGATACAAAAGAATACTTCATCAATCTCATCATACAAATGTGAATGATTATGAGCATTGGACTTCTCAAATCAGGAGCACGGGACTGAAAACGCTAGTTTCTACAAAATACAAAAAGAACCCCGGGGAGGACAATTCTTGTGTATTTGAAGGACCCACGTGCGGCGGGGGGTATTTTTTGGGGGGCTATCAATTACTTGTAATCATTACTTGGCAACATTAAAAGAGCCCCTATTTTACCATAAAGTGGAAAAACCACCCATATTATCATCCCTATTTTATTTTTAAAACACTTTGCCTTCTTAATGTCCCCTATTTTATATATAAATTTCTTATAAATTTTACATAAGATTATTTAAATGTACCCTATCTTCCGCCGCACGTAGGTTATTAAAAAACGGGAAGTGTCCTCCCCTAGAAAAGAACATGCATGAGCTAACCTAGCACACCCAAGCATGTGTACCTTCGACTTAGACTTCCTCAGCCACACTTCATCTCAATAAGAAGAAATTGAAAACATCATGAACTGAATAGTACCTTCACTCCTTGCGACAAGGGCTTGATAAACGAAGAAATGTATTTGAACAATGTTCTAAGTGGAAAACACGCTCAATCAAGAACCTTGTTATTGCAATCACAACTCCAAATACAAGTTGGAAAAACAACAAGCTTAGCATTCAAGCCCTTGAACTAAATCAACAATTAGAATCCAACAACAATCAATTGTATAACAACCACCATAGCCTTGCGGGCTCAAGCCGTGTAATTTATAATCTAGATAAGGTCATGTTGTTTTGAAAATTCCTCATAAACAAGTTTTCACCAAGACAAAAGCTAGTAACCAACGATGTTTCAAGATTCATGGCTTCCATCTATCAACTAGCTCTAGGGTCATTTTCATTGTTGTCTTTCAAAAAATATTTCCAAAATGGCCCTGTAGTAGTTTGTGAGGTAGGAGGTCTATAAACCGACCATTTAAGGGCTGGAACTAAATTTAAGGGAGGTGAAACATCTTGAAATATTTTCCAATGAATTTTCTTTGAAAGACAGCTAAAATAGGCATCTAATCCAAGTTGTTTCATAATTTTTTGAGCTTTGTAAAATTTGTGATGAATTTTTGAAGTCAATATGGCATATAGGCATAGGGCTCGAAAACCAACCCCCCTTCAAATGTACACTATTTGTACATTATTGTAAAGATCGAAAAGCATCATGTTCATTTGGAAGGGTGAGCGTTTTTTGGAGCCTGAGTGGTTTTCAAGCCCCTTACCTTAGTTGCAAAGCACATTTATTCCTGCTAGGTTCCCTCTGACTACTTAGATTTAGGCTAGTCTTCCTCCAATTAGATGTACTAATTTACTTTGATGCTTTTCTTTGAATAAAAGGAGGTCAATTGACTTTGGTCTTGAGATGGAATGAACTTAGAATAGCGTTACAAAGTTCAACTTGTGTTAATAATACGTCGCAAAATTTTTGGGAGCTGACTCCATGACTATAGTAACTTATCAAATGTCTACAACTACTATTCCACAATGCAAAAAACTCACTGGATTGAAATAGTATTCATTTCAAAAAGTAGATGCTTTTAGAACCTAAATGGTTTATAGAATACAAGCATTTAAATTCATTGAAATACTTTTTCTGGCCTTGCAAAAAGCAAGGTAGTTGTACTTTGCAAGCTTACTTTTCTATGAAAAAATGTCCAAAATGGTGGTGCTTCTTTGGATTCCTTTTCTAAACAAGTTGGCCATACGCATCAAAAATTTCACATCATTTGAAATTGTACAATATACAAGAAAAAAATAGTAAGTAGAAAGTAGTAGAAAATGATTAGAAATACTAAATTGTTAAGAATTTAATTATGGAATTGAAAAATGCCAATCCCAATGGTTGCAATGTTGTAAAAATAACTTGCATTCTCTAATTTTATATTTTTCAAAAAATATTGAAAATCAAGTGAAAAAAAGGATTTCAAAGTTTATTTTAGAGTAAAAAAATCCATAGTTGCTTGCAAACAAAAAATCCTCATAACTTTTGACTCATTGATCAAAATGGATTGATTCAAAGCTTTCCATATCCATATATATATTATACTCTAGAAAACCAATTTCAAGTTTTTGTTTTTGAAAAAACTGATTCTTTTTTATCTGCCCAAGCTGCCCAGTTACAAAACAAAACAAAACATTAGACCATAACTTTTGACTTGTATTGCTGAATGCCATGAAATATAGTGAATATGAAAGATTTCCTTGCCCCTACCTTCTATTAAAATTTGGGACAAAAATATGGAAATCTCTAGTTACACATACCTGCCAAAAATTTCTATACAACCAAAAAAAACATGTTGGTCCTTTAGGGGTTAACATAAAACAAATATGCCCCTAAAAATAATTACCATTAAAATATTTGATATCTTTAAATTTATTTCATCTAAAATGTACTATCGAGGACATCACTTTGGTACAAACTTTCAAAACTAAAAATGTACCATAAACTTTTTATAGCAAACTAGATACTCCAAAAACACTTGAAATCTCCAAAGGTCAAATACTTTAGATTGTTTAGGAAATACACATCAAAAATGCATTTCAAAAATCCAAAATAAAAAGTACACACTTCACAAATCTAATGTGACTAAAGATTGACATTAACTACATGATACTACTAATAGTGACAAATGCTTCCCACAAAAGGTGTTATTCACCTACATTAAGATATTGATAAGTGGGGTCTAAGATGGACATCTCAATAGAATGAAAATTATTTAGAAGCTTGTAGTTCATAAAAAGATGCAATGATGAAATGAAGTTGCCCTTTCAAATTTTATTTGCATAATTGAAACAATCATGTACCATACTATCTAATAACACAATATATATAATAGTTCGTTACCAAAGAGTAATTAGAATCAAAGTAAAGTCAATACAACTTAACGATAAGTTGTAAATTCAATTTGAAATACTTTTCCATTAAAATATCTTGTATCAAGTATACAAATGGATCTAATCTTCATCATCTTCATCAAATTCATCTTTCCAAGTAAATTCACCTTCCTTATAAAGGTGGAAGTATGTACAAATCATTCTATTTGATCTATGCAAAAGTAGACAAAGTTTTTTGAGAAACTTAGCACTAGGCCCTTTACCTTCTATAGTAGCTTCTAAACCTACTTCACTCTCATCCTTCTTTTGCCTCCATCCAACTTCAAAACCATCAACATCACTATAAGGATTGATCCAAAGAGCCTCCAAAGATTGTAAACAATCAAAATCTAATAAACTCTCAAAAAGGTTTGGAGGGACATTACTAAGACTCAACTCCTTTAGAGAAGGACAATCTACTCCTTCCAAACTTCTCAACTTATGGAAACGGTTTACAACAACTGATTGCAAGGAGGTGCATGGACTCAAGTTTGGCATGTGAACTAAAGAATCCAAACAAAACAACTGCACATATTGCAAAGAATCATAGATGCCGACATACTCATCCTTGCTTGAATTCCCAGACAATGTGATTGTCTTCAATTTCTGAAGGATTGAGAGATCGAGGTCACGAAGGCAATGAAGCGCCTCCAAATTCAACATCGTCAAATCATTGCAACCATAGAGGTGCAAAACCACAAGATTGCTCAACTCTTGCATTCTCTTGCTTGCAACAAGTCGCACATTGGAAGGAGTCATATGAGAAATGCGGAGTCTAATGAGATGTGACCAACTTTTGATTGATGTTGAAGAATCACCTTTCATATTCATTCCCCCAAGTTGAAACACACCATAAGCATCCTTCAATCCATTCACATTATGGTCCTTTGCATACCATTTAGCAAACATTTTGTACAAAGGAGGCACTGTAAATTCAAAAGGCATCTCATCATCTGTGTTGTCTTCCGAGTCAAACTCAATCATGCCCGAGTTTCTCAAATCCCATAACTGCATCAAATGATAAACATATATCCTCAAATTAGACATTGTAGGTTACAATCTCCAATCTAGAACTTGTCAATACACCAAATACAACATAAAGGTGGTTGTTTATGTACATACTATTCTTCTAAAATCCAATAAAGTAATCCAAAGCACTATCAAAAACGCTATTCTCCTCAAAATTCACACAAATTGACAAAAACTAAAAGCCCTAATGAAAAAAACCCAAAAAGATGAGGGATACTCACTTTTTTTTCAATAATCGTTGGAGATTCATCATGAAGTTGACAAAGCCAATCAATGACATCATGATAGTTATGATACCTATAGGCAAAATGTCTTGAATAGAGTGCGAGATCTAAAAACAACAATTTTTCACTAAATTCAAAAGTGCTAAATTGCAAACCCAAAATAATAAAAAGATCTTTTGATGACTTCAATACATCCTTCACCAAGTCCATTTCCTTGTCAAGATGATCTTTCCAAACCAAAAATTGATTTCCCTTTCTTCTTCCCAATCGAGAAAAAAAGTCCGCCAATGCCGTCAATGCTACAGGGTGGTAGAATCCATCATCTTCGGAATAAAACCAACACTTTTGTATGCAAATTCCAAGAATGTCTTGTTCTTGCCTTGTTAGTTCAGAAATAGCCCTTATAGGAGTAGCATGCTTCAAAAAAAGTACTTTAGCTTCTTCCAACATCAATGCTGGTATAGGCATGTGCAATTCCTTGTTGGGTAACAAATCTTCAAGAATGGCTTTGCTACTTGAAGTAATCAAGATTCGACTTTCTAGGTGGAATCCCACCCTCAAATACTCTTGGACTTCTTGCAACAAATGCACATCATGGGTGACATTGTCAAGAACGAAAAACACCCGTTCTTGCTTCATGAATGCCTTCATTTGCATCAATCCCTAACATATGCACAAAAACATGAAAGAAATATCCATTAATCATGAAAAGACAAGCGTGAAACCTTTTTTTCAAATTTCAAAGTTTCTCTATTTGTATGCTCGTAGTTTGCAACTATACATGATTGAAGCACGCACTAATATTGCCAATGATAGTAGATTCAACATAGTTGGAGGCATTTTTTGATGTGACGAGTATTTTTGCATATTTGCAACTAAAAATCATGAATATTCGAAAAGAAAAAGAATTTTTAGGCAAGGCATCTAATTTTGGTGAATTTCAAAGTAGGATGCAATGAAGCACTTAAATTTGCACTCCTGGTAAATCTACCTTGATTCTCACACCAAAATCTAGAATAATCAAAGCCCACCAACAACAACTAAAGTTTCAAGAAACTATTGGGAATACTTTGTAGGAAACTCTAGCATCAAACTATAGATACACTGAAATAACTAAGTGCTTCTATCTTATATGTATATTTTTAGAAATGTCTTTATTTGTCTTCTATATGATCTAAACATTTCAAATGTAAATAAAAGTATAAAACTGTTGTCAAATTTTGTAAAAAAAATAGAAAAAGTTCACATGGAATACAAGTAGTAGGCTGAAATGATCTAAAACATCCTTTGTAGGTGAATAATGAGGAATTCACTTCCAAAACCACCACTTTTAGCTATTGTGCAATGCTATTTTTTTTGAACAATTCTATACATTCATCTTAGCAAGTGAAAAGAGGTTCCAACACACCAACCTTCATACTATGTATAAAAGATACTAAAAATCAAAGTACTTTGTTGATGATTTTCAAAAAATATTTTTTTCACATAGGCATGAAATGATTTTGGATACCATGTCTACACAAAGATTATAGCAATTTTGGACAAGGTACACTATCCAAGGGCCTAACTCACATTACAAAACATCATGGCACATATTGAAATACTTCATCATGAAAAAAATTAGAATATTAATACTCTATGGTTGTAGCCCAAATGATCAATTTATAATTAAAAAAAAATTCTGCAAATCTTCAAAATTTAAACTAGAATAGATGATACACTTCATGAACTTCAACTTATTTCTTGACTTAAAACTCAAAAACAATCCTTGACACAATTCAAATTCACATCAATGGCAAGGATCTTCGTGGCAACAAATTACACTCCATGGTGATTAGTGGATCAAGCTCTTTCTAGTGGGAAAATTTTATAAAAACCTACAACAAGTGAGTCTTCAATACCATACTAAAAGAGTGAATTCAACATAACCCTCAAAAATAATAGCTTAAAGAAATCACTTCACCATTTGCCAAGAAAAACAATGTCATTCAACTCCCAAGTATGTAGTGAGGCCTGACAAAGTCACAAACGAAATAATGCACCAATTACTTCAAAATAAAAAATATATATACTCTCCACAATTCTCTACAAAATTCTCTCCACTCATGACTATAATAGCTCACATCTCAAATTATAACCAAATAAATTAAAACCAGCATTACTTTAGAACACATGTCTTACATTCATTTCAATAAAAGTCATTGTCAATTGTCAACTCATGGAAAACAACAAAAATGTGATTGAAGAGTTGATTTTAGAAATTCACTTCAGTTTCAAACATTGCAAGTGGTTAAATTTGAAACTAGAAGCAAAATCTTACCTTTTCAACATCACCACCAATGCAGTCCACCACATTCTTATCAAAGCCACAAAGCATCTTGAGAATCTTCTTTTGACGCCCACCTTTTGACCCGTTACGCATGTCAATATAACATACTTTACCCAAGAACTCTCCGTAGAGGTAATCATGCAAAGCTTTTGCCAACATGGTTTTGCCAAGTCCAGCAATTCCATATACCCCTAACACTCTTGCTCCAATGGTGGTGTCCTCCACAAATTGAGTTGACATAGCCTACACATCAATGGAACTGGTCAAAAAAATCCAAATTGAAGTCTTTACATGCATCACCAAAACTTGAATGCTCTACAAAGTACGTGAATGCATCATTTAGAGTCATTCAAAGACAATACTCTCAACTTCAAAACTACCACAAGCAAGTAGCAACTATCAAAAACTAAACATTAGTACATCTGGTATGCCTAGTCATGAATATATTTCCAAATCTAGGAGCCTAAATTAAGTGAAAATAACACCAAGACTTATATTAGAAGTTCTACACAAACATGAACCATTCCAAAGCTAAACTAAAAACCAAAGTTAGCATAAAAATCCAAAAAACCCTCCTAAATCTACACATCAACAAATACACAACACAAAAGACATTCTAATGTACATTCAAAAATTCAACAAAAACTTCAAGACCAAGAAGTCTCAAGTACCTCACACATTCGACTTGAACCAACCATCTTATCAAAGCTGCCAAAGAGCAAGTCTGGAGGAGACAATTTGAAAATGCTCCCAACAACACACTCCCTATAAGCCACCTCCTTCCTTCCAAACTTCCCAAATTCCAAACCATTTGACTTGCACAACGCTTTCACAGCGGCACTCCATTTAGACAAGTCAATACGGTCATCACATGCAGCATGTTCTTTCCACTTAGGCATCCAACGACCCTCATCCTTCACCTCTTCAATTGATAACTTGAAAAACAATGGAAGCAATTTCAACTTGCCATGACCATCTCTTGCACCTTGTTGAGCACCATAAAACGTAGCTAGCTCAATCATTGGCCACTTGGAACACAAAAACTCTTCTGACAACACCACCACCGCAACATGACACAATCGAGCTGCTTGCATGATAAGAGGTGCAAAGTCCTCGCCCTTGGGCAAACTATGGTGCCTTTGATCAAAGAATGGAAAGAAATATCCCTTGCGTTCAAGATCCACACACAATTGCTCCACAAAATCTTTTTGAGCTCCTGAGTGACTAAGAAATATCTTATGCTTGGTTCCATCCAACTTAAACAAGCTGTAAAATAGCACATGAAAGTTAGCCAATGCCTAAGAAGCTTTGAGAAATCATCAAATCCCGTGAATCTGATTCTAAACACATACCCAAATCCAATGGTCACATTAGGATTCACCAAAACTTCACACTTTTAAGCAATGAAAACTAATCATACCATGAACCCCATAAACAACGTCTTATACATCATAGTGACACACCACAAGTCAACACACTAGAATGTGTGAGAAAAACATTTAGTAATGAAAATTAACAATTTTGTTGAAGGTTTGAAATAGTAGCATACCTCATGGGTTGCACACCATGCGCACTCCTTGAAGGACCAAGCACCATGTTACTTGCTGCTCCCACGGGCTGGCATGAGAACAATAGGGACTCTGGTTCCTGTTCATTGGTCAAGAATTGAATATTGTCATAACATTATATTTTGATTTGTAATAAGGTTGAAAACTATTCTCAAACTACCACCAAGAAATAACCTCTGATGTAGTTCCTTCATCAATCAAAGATTCCATGCCCAAGGGGGCAGGATAGAGAAAATCACTTCCTTGTCAATCTAGAGTCAAACCAATTGAAGACTCTAGAAAATTCTAGGACTCTGGTCTCTTCTATAACTTTAGAAGCGACAAGTACAAATCCAAGAACCAAAGAAACTCCGACTTAGTTGGAAATAATCAATCACAATTCATTTTCAATCATGAAATGAGATCCACAATGAGCAGCAGGTCCAAGGATGTGAAACGCACAACACTTGCAAGCTGGATTCTACCATCTTCATTCAATAGTGGAGTATCACGAATTCGGGCATGAACTCCACCATTGCCTACATCCTTGATACGCTTTGCATCCTTGTCATCATTTGCAAAATGGTTGACCACGACATCAGAAGACTCAATCAACAAACAACATACTTCAGGGCGGACAAAAAATCGATCACCAAAACACAAGATGGATAATTTCCTTGAAGACAAAGCTCTGGAAATTGAGACCCAAAAACGATGTCAATTGAGTTGGACATTTATGCTAATCATCAACTCAAAAATGGCATCAAGCAAACAAAAAATACTAACAATGATCTCAAAGACTTGGAACATCCAATTCATTTCTCTGTACCGGATAGAGCAGAACGCAATCGCTTTTGAAGCGGACCCGCTGCTTCACTGGACAAGATATTATCCAATCCCTCAGCCAACCCTCTTGCACCATCTCTGCAGAGAAAAGCAAAATGATGAGAGACATATAAATGTACAGAAAGTTGGTGGAGGAGGGGCATGCAGTTTAGGGTTCTTGTATACAGAGGCATGCATAGAGGGAATACCTTGTCTCTTCAACGAGCGTTGAGGCAATCGACGGTGAGCATGGCTCATAGGGCGGGGGTGAAGCTCGAGAGACAAAAGGCTTGGAACGTGAAGCACCCATGATATCAACACACAACCTCCTTCACTCAATTGCGAAAATCTGGCATCCGGTGAAGAGTGATGCTCACAAGCGCTCGGGGAAAGACCCGAGCTTGAACTCTTTGACCTTCATGAATGGTTCTAGTACATTACTTAAAAATACATAACACAACCCACAGAGTGGATCGTCACTTGCTAAGGGTACCAAAGCCTATTTGATGCGCAAGTCCTACATCATATGCAACAAAAATGGGCGATTCCTAAAGTTCTTAAATGGTTGTTTGGGTTACTTCGAGAGCAAGAAGGTTGCAACAACAAGTATAACAAAATTGAAGAAACCTGGTAGACAGAGAGCACTTCTAATAGTTGGTATAGATTCTTGTACATACTTAGAGACCCAATGCAAAGGCCCAATTGAAAACTCACTGAGAAGTAAGCCGCATTGCAAAGTTACGCTCATTTGTAGGTTACAATCCACTGCGATGTTGAGACAAGAAATAGTTGACAAAGTTCAGTCAAGATAAAATAAGAAAGCTTCCACTATGACAACAGAAACAAATAAATTGAAAGGCAATGTGCAAAATCCACCACGCAAACCTTTGGCTCAAACCACCAAGCACACTGAGCAATCATTAAGGAGCATCAAATTCAAAAAAATCTCAGTTTCTCGAATGTAGGATGGGGTAGTGGTATCGAAGTATATTGGCACACACGTCAAAGTGCACACTTAACACCAACAAAATGCATACCAATCTCTCCCCATCATTTTTTTTCCTTTCTAGAAACGACTCAATGCAAGTGGCAGACAATAAACTACTCAATCCACTCCTCAACAAAATCCAATACATTTTGGTAACTTGTGATTTTCTCACGAGGCATGTCCACAAGTAAGGAAGGTACATAGATATATCGTTGACCAATGTACCAGGCCTGGTTTAGTTCATTTTTCAAAAGTGGACTAACTGCTGACTAAGCTGCTTGGTGAAGGTTTCTCTCTACTATTCTCTCAGTACTTCAAACTACAGTTTAAGATCATGTGGTGAGCCACGTTCATGTTAGATATATAGAAAAACGCATGATCAATTCCAATACACAATGTGAATCATTGTGAACACTGGACCTCTCAAATGTGGAATACAAGAGTGAAAACTTCACTTTCTACAAAATACAAAAAGAAGGAGAGGTCACCAACCACAACCAAGCACGAGCAAAAATAGCAAGAAGAGAGAACGGCGAACTCCACCGAAAATTAAACATTGCCCCGTCTCCTTCTAACAATCGAGTTCCACTAAAGAAATATTCCACAAGCTCCACTATGAATCCCTTTCCAACCGTCCCTCACCAGGAAGTTACTCCGACGAGGGTTTCATTCTAGACACACCAGCACCGACGCAATTTCTAACCACTGGAGTGTTCCGTCCTAGTGTTCTACAGCTCTCATACGCCAGAGGAAACATGATGTGATGCAACTCCTAAAGAACGGAAAACGAAGGAAGAGAGCAATTTACAAGACGCAGAAGCAGAAAACTCCAAAACTCGGCTGAACCAGCAGAACTCACAACACAATTATCACGGGTGTTGCACTTCGACTGCCATTCCCAATTTCTCTCGCCGTTGCTCTTGTGTCAGGAGGAGCAAGCTCGGGCACTCGTTACTTACCTTGCAATGGTACACTGGTCACACAATTAACGGCTTCCTCCGATCAGGGTGGAGACTGTCAGGGTCGTAGAATGGGCACGCAAGCTGCCTCCGACGCTGCCGACAGTCCGAGACGTTTGAGAGACGCTCTGCCGCACACAAGCTGGAGTTGGCCATTAACTCACGCACAAGCCAAAGACACGCAAACGAAGCTTACGTGAGAGACTTTGTCTTTGCGAGACGTAATGTACACACCGCATCGAGCATTTCACGGAGGGTGGGCCCAACACTGTTACGCATCCGGGCTGCCCAGCTTGACCTGCTACAAGAAGTTCGGACATTTCCTTCCTGCCCACACCTGTCCTCGCTTGCTTTGCTTTCTTGTATGTCTCTTGCGATCCTTTTTCCCTCTTTGTCTGAGATTGACGATAGACTCGTAGAGAGTGCGGTGACAACTTCGACGCAATTAAGAACAAAGGAAGGAAGAGTGAGCCTGGCAATGCAGACTATGGAAGCGCTCGGGTGTTTCCAGATTCAGGTCGCTATGATATGCAAAGTGCATTCAACTTGAAGGCATGTCGCAAGCTTCCCCCTGGACTTCCTTACTCACACTTCATCTTAATGTGAAGAAATTAAAAAACGGGTTTAAAACATTATGAACTGAACAATGCCTTCAAACCTTGCAAGAAGGGCTTGAGAAATGAAGAAACAGAGCTGAACAATGCCCTAAATTGGAAACATACTCAATCAACAACCTTGCAGTTGTGGTTGTAAGCTGAAGTACGAGTTGGAAAAACAACAAACTTAGCATTCAAGCCCGTGAATTGAACCAACCAACAATAGAATCCAACAAGAATCAGTTGTGTAATGAACAATCACAGCCCCATGGGACCAAAGACATGCAATTTGTTAACCAGATGTGGTCATGTGGGTTTGAGAATTTCCTCCTCATCAAGTTTTCACCAGGAAGAAAGCCAGGAGTTCACCAACAACGTTTTTGAATGGCTTCAGTCTACCGATTGAATCTTGTGTAGTTTAATGCTCTCTTCTGAAAAGATATCTAAAAATGCTCCGAGGGCATTTTGTAGTTGCAGCAGAAGTTGCACCACTGGAGCTGGGCTCTCTCAACGTGCTGAGATTCAGGCCTGTCTTCCTCATCATCTCCGGCTGCAATTGGTTTGGTACTTTTCTTCAAATGAAAGGAGGTCGCCTGGCATCGAATACGAGCTGAAGCCCGGGGCAGCCCGGATGCGCAAGAGTGCTGTGCGCAGCCCGCGTGAGAGAATGCGAAAATCATGGCAGAAATTTTGGGAGCAGAGCAAGTGGTCCAGCTCTGCAGCTACAGTCACTTCCCATTTGTCTGCAACCACTGTTCCTCGACGGATGCGCGTTACTGGATTGGGGCCCGCCTCCGCAAGTAACTCCTTTACTGCCTCAGTACTGTTGTTGCAGTACTGCAACAGATCTGATTCCATGATAATATGGTAGATTCGTTGAAACAGTGTTGTTGCAGTATTGCTTTTTTATTGCGACTGTTTACTTTTAGTACTATATTGTGCAAACACTAAAACAGTACTCTTTCAATGGGGGGTCACTTTTTGGATGGGGTTTTGGTGGTAGAATGTTGTAATGTATGCAAGGGAATAAGGTAAGAGGTCTTCAAAGCTTCTATTTAGAAATTGGAAATTAATTGGAGACTTTAGACTTCTGGAAATAAATTTCAGCAAAATTTTCTTCAAAAACAATCAAATTAGCATCAAACTTGGTGGCTTCATGTTTTTTGGAGCTTCAAAGAAATAAAGATAAGCCCTGAATTGTATTTTTTGGTAACATAGAAATTCCAGGCAGCTCACTACGAATGGAGTTTTTCTTTTCTTTTCTTGAAGTTTTTACAGAACATGTCTTCAAGGTGTAGCTTTAAGGCCCAACAATTTTCATAACTTTTGACTACACGGTTTTCAAGTTATGGCATGATATATTGTTTCCTTTGAACTATGGGCAACAAAAAAAACTTCTTTAAAAACTATTTTATTAAGAAATAAAAATTTAAAATAGGTTTAATAGATTTTTATCTATGTGTAAAGGTTTCAATCATTCCATTTTGGTAAATGAGTCAAAAGTTATAAGGAATCTCAGTTTGGGATAGTTGTAGATAGTTATAGAATTTCTATTCTACAAAATCAGTTTGAAATTCTTTATTTAATTCATTTTTTAATATTTTTGAAAAAAACTAAAACATTGGGTGAAGATTATTTATTACAATATTTCAACCATTGGGATTGTCATTTTTCATTTTTATAAATAAATTGTTCACAATTTAGTATTTTCAAGCATTTTCTACTTCTTTCTACTTACTATTTTTTTCCTATATGTTGTACAATTCCAAATGATTTGAAATTTTTTGACCATATAGCCAACTTGAATTGTAAAATGAATTCAAAGAATAATCATCATTTTGAGTATTTTTTCATACAAATGCGACCTTGTGAAGTACAGCTACTCAAATTTTTGCCACAATAGAAAAAGGATTTTTGCTAGTTCAAGTGTTAATATCTTACAATCTACACAGTGAAAGTTTCTGAAATTTTTTCCACATCTTTTCAAACCACCTAACTACAAGGTCCTACAGTTAAATATGTCAAAAAAATGGTTGTTTGTTTTTAAAATTGCACTTGTACTAGAAATCGTAGTTTTGTAGTGATTTTGGTGAAAACATAGTAAAAAACCTTTAGGGGTTAATGGATAGAGTCATCTTCTGGGGTACATTCATCCATAATACTACTAACTGTCAATAGCTTTCATTTAGATATTTACAATTCTACTCTTTTTGAGAAGGATTTTTGCAATTTCATATGCCTTTTTAACCCCTAATGGACCAAAGTGCCTTTTTTGGCAACATAGAAATTTTGGGTAGGTACGTGTGATTAGAGATTTTCATATTTTGGGACCAAAATTTAATAGAAGGTGTAGAAGAGGAATATCTTAAAAGCCCTATAATTTTCGTGACTTTTGACTGCATGGTTAAAAAGTTATTGCGTAATATGTTGTTTCTTTCTCAACTTGGGTAGTTCGGGCAGATCAGAAAAAATCACTTTTTTTGGAAATAAAAATTTGAAATTGGTTTTTTATATATATATATATATGGAAAGCTTTGAATCATTCCATTTGGACTTATGAATCAAAAGTTATGAAGAGTTTTAGTTTGCGGGTAGTTATGGATTTTCAACTCTAAAATAAACTTTGAAGTCCTTTATTTTACTCAATTTTCAATATTTTTGGGAAAGAAAAACCCCTCTAAATGTAGATTGTTTATTACAACTTTTGAACGATTGGGATTGGCAAGATTCAATTTCAAAAAAAAATTCTTAACAATTTAATATTTTGAATCATTCTCTACTTCTTTCTACTTACTATTGGTTTTGTACATGTTGTCCTATTCCAAATGATTTGAAAATTTCCAAGCATGTAGCCAACTTGAATTGAAGAATGAATCCAAAGAGATTGCAACCATTTTCGACATTTTTTCATACAAATGTAGCCATTTGAAGTGCAATTGCCTGGATTTTCGCTATAGTAAAAAAAGGATTTTTGTGACTTCAAACACTAATATCTTACAATCTACATGGCGGAATTCCCTGAAATTTTTTCTACATGCTCTCAAACTAGTGTACTAAAAGATCCTACAATTATATTATTTCAAAAATGTTCTTTTTCTAAACTTTGGTAGCTATCCTAGAAATGATAGTTTAAAAGTGGTTTTGGAAGAAACATAGTTGCGGTCCTCTAGGGGTTAAACATCATTTTTAGCATTAATGAAAAGGAAATGGTATTGTAATCAAGTATGATTATGGAAAAGGGTCATTGTAAGAAACACTTATCCTATTTTCCATCACATATTGGGTGCTAATTAGTTTTTTGGTCATAAGTTTTTCATTTTGGCTCCAAATGATTTAAAATTCTTAAAAAAGGTACCTATGGCTATTATACACATTGGCTAATTTTTTGGATTTAAAAAAAATTTTACAATTTAACAATAGCTCCTAATATTATGTCACACTTACTTATTGAGTTTTTTTTTAAACAAAGTAGTATCCAAAGAAACAAATTTGGAGTTGAAATTTAGTTGAGATAGTCTTGTAGTACATTTTAGCTAGTGTTTGAAGGATTTTCAAAAATAACTATTTATATGTTATATAGAAGTTCACAAAATGAGATTGATTCTGTATGCATTTTGAAACATATAGAAAATTATTTCGGTGGATTTTTTGATGAATGACCATCTCCATAAAATTCTTGCAAATAGACGATTTTCATATATTTATTAGAGAAATTTCTATTTTTTATTAATTAAAACCTTGAAGTATATATCTTTTTGAGATTTTTTACTTTTATAGTTCTCCTATGTAGGGATTTTTTTTACAAATCTCTTTTGGTGATTACCTTCATTTTAAAGGCATTTACATTGTCTATGTTTTTAAATTTTTCTAAAAATTATTTTTCTAATTTTAAAGTACTTCAAAATAATTCATGAGTACTATGGGAAAACGCAACAAATAGTATAAGTGTTTCTTGCAATCACCCAAGAATTTTGCAATAAAATAATTGATTGCAATTAAATGCCTACTTTCCTAAAAAAATGGGCAACTTCAAGCCTATAGGAAAAAAAGGTAAATGTAAACCAAAAAAAATGTTGGACTGTAATTATTATGGCCTTGTACACTGTTGCCACAATGCTTCCAAAACCTCATTTCATTTGTTGTGCAAAGTCAATATATACAAAAATTACATACTAAAAATTGCATACTAAAAATTGGCCTCCTTCAATTAAAGACTCCGAAATGAGGGAGCAAAAAAAGAGCTTATTTGGAATCCCCTATGAATTTGGACACTTATTAAATCTTTTTTAAGTATGAGCATTGCAAGACAAGTACTAGTCAGTTTAGTAACCTGTTGAGTTTTCAATCATATCAATGCAAAGCTTCAGTTCAAATCCAAATGGTGAAATTTGTTCTAAGTTGCCTCATAGCACTTGAGCTATACATTTGCAAGTCTATTTTGTAGAAGATATTAATAGATCTATGCAACAAGCTTGTCAAATCTTGTCAAATCTTATCAAATTTGTAACAACAAATAAAGACAACTTTCACCTAAAGAACTATTATGTCAGACAATAATAGACACAAATTATAAGACTTGCATATGCAAAAGCTATTGCAAATCTAACTACCTCATATGTCCAAGTAGGTGTGCATCAACCTCATGCAAGATTTTACTCAAAAAGTGGAATGGCATCAAGTAGAAGAAATTACACAAGTAAAGTTCACTATAAAATTTCTAAAGCAAATAGATACAAAAGTGACATCATAGAGTTGAGTTGGATAGAATGTAAAATGTGTTGCATCATTCTCCAAGAGGTTTGGGGCCTCACCTGTGCCCATTCCAAAAACCATACACATCCCAAAAAAAACAAGGGTGAATGCAAGAAACACTTGTACTATTTTCCGTCACAAGCTAAGTGCTGATCTGTTTTTTGGCCATAACTTTTGCATCTTTGCTTGAAATGACTCAAGATTTCTAGAGAAGGTACTCATGACTATAATACACCTTAAGTAACTTTTTCATAATTTTCAAAAATATTAGAATACTAAAATAGTAATAGTGATTAAATGTCACAAATGAGAATTTGGAGGTTTTTAGTACTAAGGAGTACCTTTTTTTAATGATTTTGAGATGAAATTAGGATTTTTGCAAATGGGCACTTTTTATTTTTTGTATTTACTTATTTATAATATTTTTCCCAAATTAAAACATGAAGGTATGTATTTTCTTGAGGTTTGGCACTTTTAAGTTCTACTTAGAGAATTTTTCTATCAATTTCCTTTGATGAAAACCTTCATCTTAAAGGTGTATACATTGTTCATATTTTTCAAATTTTTTCAAATTAATTTTTTAATTTTAAAGTACTCTAGAAAAAGTCATGAATATTGTAGTGAAACGCAACAAATAGTACAAGTGTTTATGGCATTCACCCACAAAAAAAAGAAAACCACACACAAAAAGTAAAGTTAGTGACAAGGGTTTCTTTTGGCGATTTGGTGCAAAATTGCACCAAATTTTTTGGCGTGGCACCAAGCCTATAGGAAAAAAACAGTAAAATTTTGGATGAAATTGCCAATAAACTTTAAATTCTTTTCAAATAGTGGGTGAAATCACCAAATAATGGATGAAAATAGAATGATAGATATGTATTATGTGTTAATATGATATTTTCTATCCAATACATAGATGAATGTTGAGATTTGGAGCTCTACAATGAAATGAAATATCGCCACTTTGACACTTCACAAGAAATGGAAAAAAAAACTTGGTTAGTGAGGATACATTGAAGTCACTGCTCAGTATTGTACCAGGGCTTTTTCTTTTTGGCTTTCAAGTGCCAGATTGCACCGAAATAAATAATTTGGCTAAAAAATATCCAAAAAATGCCAAAAAAATTGGATGAAATTGCCGAACAATTTTGAAATTTAAAAAAATAGATGAAATCGCCGAATTGTGGATGAAAATGATACTGTATATATCCAATAAGTGGATAAATGTTGTAATTTGGAGCACTACTATAACATTTCATATCGCCACAATAGCACTTCTTCAAAAATGAAAAAAAAAAGTTATTGAGTATAGGCTCAAATAAACCTTAGATCAGCCAAGCCTCAGTTTGCTTCAAAGTATTAGGGCTAAGCCTTATGCCTGATGCTACCAACATACTCACAAGCCATTGTCCAAAATATGTAATCAGGGACAAGGATCCGTTCACGGCTCCTAATGAGCTCTTAATTGTTTCAAGTTTTACAGGCATGGCAAAGCAAGGTAGCCCCCATATTTCATAAGCACATAGCCCCAATAACTATTAGTGGGTACATACACATGCCATTTAATGAATTGAGTTCATATGAAATAGAAGCTCAGTCAAAAGTTATGAGCAATTTTAGTTTGTGGGTAGGTATGGAATTTTTGAAAACCATACCTACTCGCAAACTAAAATTGCTCATAACTTTTGACTCCACAATCCAAATGGAATGAAACAAAGTTTCCCATATCTATAAAAACCTAAAGAATCAATTTGAAATTTCACTTTTGAAAAATAAATTTGAAGAAGTTTTTTCAGCTGCCCGAGCTGCCCTTCGAGTTAAAAAAATGACATATCATGCCATAACTTTTTAACCACAAAGTCAAAAGTTACGAAAGTTGTTGGGCCTTAAAGCTACTCCTCGGGCACATCTTGTGTAAAAATTTCAAAGAAAAAAAATAAAAAACTCCATTTGTAGTGAGCTGCTTAAAAAATTTATAATGCCGAAAAATGCACCTCAGGGCTTTAGGGGTTAATGAATTGAGTTCATATGAAATAGAAGTTCATTCAACCAGTTCACTGAGAACCCATAAATTTCAATCACAATTCCATAGCATCATATCTTAACCCCTAAAGCCCTGAACATCGTTTTTTGAGATTATAATTTTTTTGGGAAGCTCACTACGAATGGAGTTTTTATTTTTTTTCTTTGAAATTTTGATACAATGTGTGCCCAAGGAGTAGCTTTAAGGCCCGACAATTTTCTTAACTTTTGACTTCACAGTTAAAAAGTTATGGCAGGATATGTTGTTTTCTTTACTCGGCGGGCAGCCCGGGCAGCTGAAAAAACTTCTTCAAAAAAACTTTTTTTTAAAGTGAAATTTCAAATAGGATCTTTAGGTTTATATAGACATGGGAAGATTTGAATCAATCCATTCCGTTCAATGAGTCAAAAGTTATGAAGATTTTGAGTTTGGGGTAGTTTGCGGCCAGTTACAGAATCTCTACAGTACAAAAAAAGTTTGAAATTCTTCATTTAATTCAAAATTTCATATTTTTGGAAAAAAATAAAAACAAAAGGTGTAGATTGTTTATTACAACATTTTAACCATTGGGATTGAAAATTTTCAATACCATGAATAAAATGTTCACAATTTAGTATTTTGGCTCAATTTTTACTTCTTTCTACTTACTTATTTTTTCCTATATATTGTACAATTCCAAATGGTTTGAATTTTTTTGATAATGTAGCTAATTTGAATTGAAGTATGAATTCAAAGAGTAACCACCATTTTGAATTTTTTTTCACACAAATGTGACCTTGTGAAGTGCAGCTACCTAGATTTTTGCAGGGATAAAAAAACAATTTTTGTCAATTCAAATGCTTTTATCTTGCAATCTACATGGTGGAAATTTCTGAAATTTTTTCCACATGTTTACAAACCACCTTACTACAAGATCCTACGGTTATATGAGTCAAAAATATGCTTTAAAAAAATTGGCACTTGTATTAAAAATGGTAGTTTTGGAGCATTTTTGGTGAAAACATAGTCAAAAACCTTCAGGGGTTAATTAGTAAATAAAATTACATTTGATGCTAATGGTAAATTCAGCCTTCAAAAGAGAACTTTTAGCCAGGCCACTTGTGGCTGGTAGGTATGTATTCTACTTTTATGGCAATGAAATTCCATTTCATTTGTTTAAAAAATAAATAAAAAATAAACTTTTAATAGTACTTGAGGTTTATACCCAGTCCAACCATTCGAATATCATTGTTTGGTCTGTCATTTAATAACTCCTACATTCTTCTTTTTTTAAACAAATGAAAGGGGATTTCATTACCGAGAAAAGCACAATACAAGCCGAACAACCATAAATGGCCTGACAGGAACAGACTAGATACAAACAAAGGAAAAACCCGCAATGCCCACACAACTACCCCAGCAGGACACAGGAGACCGCCAATTCCTACATTCCAAGTTAGTGAATTATATAGGAGAAATAGATAGTGGTATCAAATCTAGTGAATCATTGATAATATCAATGTAAATGTTTTCCAGGCTCATAACATTCAGTAGCAGCCTATCACACTGCCTCCCAGTGGATGAAATGGTGTGGAATATTTCACACCATTCAGTAACTAAAGTTGCAAACTTCAAGAAATGTCAGATGAAATTAGGTGATGGGGACTTCACAAAGGGAAAGGCAGTTCTTCTATGGGCTACTGAATGTTATGCTTCACTAGAATCCGTCAAATCATCCCATCAGTGTTTAATTAACTTGAGGCTACACGATACAACTTATAAGCATGAAACAGAATGTTATAGTACTTGAGAATGCAAAACAACTTATGTCTTGGCTATTTGCCTTCCCATTAGTTGTTAGGTGTGACATCAAAGTAAAATAAGGCAAATTAGATTGTCAAATACATCCCATCCCCATTTACAAATAACTATGATCTTGTAAATGTGTAATAGTGGGATAAGGTCATATCTATTTCACTACCAAGGCATTTGAGTTCTTTCCAATAGTATTGGATTATTAAAATCCAACAACTAGCTTTTGACTATATTGCTATTTTGTATTCTAGTTCCTAAAGCTAAATTCCTTTTGCATGTCAAGTATCATGTATTAGGAATAGGAAGCTAGAAAAAAAGAAAAAAGAAAAAATTGAAAGAAAGGCCACCAATAATCATTGGTAAAAGAACCAAAAGAAACAAAACATTGAGTTAAATCTTATATGAGACTTTTGACCAATGCCTATAGATTTTAGTTTCAAATTTAGCCAAGCTTTTCCAAAGTGCTTGTGCATGTTAGATGAATTGCAATCTACTGCAAGTGGTGGAAGCTATGGGAGGTGACAAACAAATACATAATTTATGCAATTTGCATGCAAGTGTTTATATTCTTGAGTGTAAGTTTTTTGGGTTTGTTGGGTTTTTTTTTGACACAAATGAAATAGGATTTCATTGCAAGGGAGAGAGGATAAGCCTGACCAGCTATAAGTGGTCTGGCTCTTGAGTGAAAATTTGGACAAGGTTCAAAGACAAAGTTATTTGAAGATATTATTGCATTTGTCTAACACTTAGGAGTGTCTTTTAACTGTTTGAACATCAAGTTGGATGTTTTGTGTCCAATAGATGACAAAGAATTTGTATATGAGAAAGTGTGCAACTATTCATCCTCAGAATTTTGTGTGGAAAGGAAAGACATTAGATGAAATTTGAGGCTTCTAAAGGTTGTTTCTGGACTATTCCCAAAACAATTCCCAAACCAACCGGGAGCTGGATGGTTGGCATTTTTGAAAAACGGAAAAAAAGGGTTTTGAAATGCAAGAAAATAAATTGTGTGGCACTACCCCTACCACATCGGATTCTTGTAATTTTGCAGTTCATTGCGGGGTCATTGCAAGAAACACCGACCACTTTTGTAGCGTTCTGTAAAATTTGTTCTTGTCCAATGCTATTACTTTTGATTGATGAATCCAATGCCCAAACCAAAAAAACTATTTCTAGAGTTCTTGATTGCAATCATATTCTATATTTTTCAAAAAATTTAAAATATCATTTTATATTTAAAATTTATTTTTGTTAATTTGTCACACTTTCAAGATTAGGGGTATTTTATACTATTGATTGGTTTAAATTAATGGTTTTTGGTTGAAATTTTTGTGGTATATTTTTACAGTAGGTAGACATGCCCCTACCAAAGGGAATCTAAAAAAACATTATTTTATGACCTCTACATTAATGCAAACAAGCCTCCCTTGCGCGCACACTTCAAAACATTAGAAATGGTTTTGAACTCATTTTTTTAGTCAAACCTCATCACCAAAAAGTCCTCTCAAATGGACAATTTTAAGTTTTGTTCAAAAATGTTTTTCCTATTTTTTACAAATTAAAACATCAATGTATGTATTTTCTTTACTAGAATTCAATGTCCAAGATGAGGTCCTAGAAAATACATACATTGAAACTTCCAAAAAGTATCAAGAAATCTATAAAAAAAAACTAATTTAAAAAAAAAAGAATGATATTTTTAATATTTTTAAAATAATAAATAAATAATTATTTTCTAACATGGCAGTCTCGTAACTGCATCACAGCATCACACTAGTAATGTAGTGCTTCCCTACAATTTAGGAACTCAAGATAACTCACGGTCTTCTAATGCTCTCAAATTTCTCTTAATGGTATCAAAATGGATGATTTTTGTAGTCACATGTCTTTTTTGTAGGGCTTAAAAGCTAAGTTGCTCGGGCCTTCTTAGTATGTACTATTCTTTTTGTAATGAAATTTTGTTCATTTGTCTACAGAAAATCTTTAAAGGTCTTATTTAGTGTCACAATTAGTTCTTTTTTTTGGCAAAATGGCGCCAAATTGCACCAATTCAAAAAAATGTTTACTTATCACTAACTATAAAAGTACTCTATTTTCACAAGAAATTTTTCATTTTTATTTCAAAAATAAATGAAATCGACAAATTTGGATGAAAAATTACATATATATGACTGAAAAGTGTTTTTGGTCAAAAAGTTGGATAGGTATAGAAATACAATCACTATAATAGAACGTGGTAAAAAAATCGCAGTCGATTACGAGATGGACCGACTTTTAGGAGCAGTGCAACAAAGCTGGAGCCCGGGGCAGCCCGGATGTGCAACAGTGCTGGGGCTCAGCCCACGTGACAAACGTATGGGAGGAGGTCCAGAAACCGACCATCTAAGGGCTGGAACAGAATTTTGGGCAGGTCAAACATCTTGAAATATTTTTCAGAGAATTTTCCTTGAAAGATATCTTGAATAGGCATCTAACCCAAGTCGTTTCATATTTTTTGGAGCTCTCTAGAATTAGTTATCAAATTCTAAAGTTGAAAGGGCATAGGGCTCTAAAATGGTGCCCTAGCTAAAATGTACACTGTCAGTACTCTGCTGAAGGCTATGAAAATGCAACATGTACAAGTACTGTACATTTAAGATAGGGCACCATTTTAGAACTCGCTCCATTCAAGAGCCTCCTCCTATAGCTATCGCAATAACATTGGGAGCAGTGAGCGAGTGGTCCTCATCAAGGCCAGCTCTGCAACTACAGTAACTGACCATTTGTCTACAACAAATGTTCCTCGACAGGGCCTTTTCTTTCATATTTGAAGAAGGGCCACATTGGCGATATAAAATGTTATAGTGGTGCTCCAAATTGCAACATTCATCCACTTATTGGATGTATAGTATGGTCTTCATCTACAATGAGGCAATTTCATCTAATATTTCTTAAAATTTCAAAGATGTCTAGCGATTTCATCCAAATTTTTTGGCATTTTTTGTAGTGTTTTTTAGCTAGATTATTATTTTTGGTGCAATCTGGCACTAGAAAGCCAAAAAAAAAAGCCATGTTCCTCGATGCTTGACATTATTGCAAGTTGAACCTACAAAACATTTTTTTAGGTTTGAGTGTTGGAATGTTTGCAAGGAAGGAAATAAATGATAGTGTTGAGGTGTTCCATGAAGCATCCATTTTAACCCCTAAGGAAAAGAAAACACAACAATATCACTCATGGAGTGAAAGATTATTTTGTTTCACCATGAGGGTGTTAAAATTGTAAAAGTGATGTAAAGTCTTTCTATCCTCTTTTTGCAAGTCTAACTTGAAAAATTGGTGACCAAAAAATATGAAGTTAGAAGGCCTAAGTAATGTGCTTGACTCCAATCAATTTATGGCTTCTTAAAATCTATTCTACCAAATTTGTAAATGAATCTTGAATTTGATTTTTCCTGCGAGATCTGGTGTATTTAAGGCTCATTTTCAAGAGTTCTCAACACTACGGAAACTCAAGATTGCAATGGGTACCCTTGCATAAAGTCTTGAATAGAAAAAATCACTATCATTCATTTTCCAAGTTAGATTTCTGACATTGAAGCTAGACTTCAAAAAGAACTTTAAAAAATATAAACTACTAAAAATAGCCATGAGAACCCCCATAGCTCCATGTGTGGATGCATGGACAAGAAACTTATTTTTAATATCACCCTACTTTGAGATTTGTTTTGACATAAATCATTCCAAAAATAATTGATAATATTTTGAAATTTTAAGATGTGGTTGCTTGAATGTGCAAGAATGACCTTTTTATCACATAAATGAAAAAAAATTCAAAATGATGAAACTCACATTAAATAAATATTGAATTTTTTTTCTTGATAAATAGAAAAAAAATTAGATGAATAGAAGTTTTGAAATGAAAAACAAATTATAGGGACATTGTAATCTGCTCTGACTCTAAAATAATATATATATATTTTTATCAACTATTCATTGATAGCGGTCAAAGAGTAAGGTAGTAGTATAAGGTGGTAGTTGCAAGATGGACAATAGAAGGCTTTTAATTTTTAAATAATGGTTACATCTTCACAAAGAAATTGAAAACATTGACATGAATGGTGATCACATGTAGCAAAATGATATTGATTGTAATTAAGTTGAACCCACAATTTTTGAATGGAAATTTACTCCAATGAATTTGAAAAATCAAATAGACTTGATTTATTTCATCTTTACATCCAATTTTACTTCTACTATCACATCTATTTTTGGTATATATAATTTGATTATTTAAGTAGTATACGAGGCTTTTTTTTCTTGGCTTTTTTGTGCCACATTGCACTAAAAAGAATAATTTGGAATAAAAAATAGCTAGAAATTGTTAGGTTCACTACCACAAAACTTCTAATTAATATTAAAAAATCTTTGATAGAATTGTCAAATTGGGGATGAAAATAAAATTTTAGACATGTGATATGTACGAATGTGATATTTTCTATCCAATATGTAGATGATTGTTGAAATTTGGAGCACCACAAAAACATTTTACATTGCCACTTAATACTTTATAAGAAAACGAAAAAAAATTCTAACATGGTTGTATATGTTAACTGAGCAAGAAGGTTGTAACAACAAGTAGAACAAAATTGAAGACAACCAATCTACACAAACCGCTTTTGATTGCTGGTATAGATTCTACGAGTTCCATAGTCGTAAGTTAGCTCGACCAGACTACAAAGTAATTTGCACTGCTTACAATTGCTTATTGGTTATGATCCATGGTGAACTTGAGACAAGACATAGAATTCAGTCACGAAAAAAACAGGAAAGTCTGACTTGCAAACCTGTCACCATAACAACAAGTTTCAATGCCATTGCAACAATAACAAAATAAACTGAAACACGGCCTGCAAAATCCACCACTCAAAACCATTGACTCAAATCACTAAGCACACTCAAGGTTGAGACAAGGGATCATCAACAAGCATTAGATTAAAAAGGAAAATCTCAGCTTCATGAGTATAGAGGCTGATGTGCAAGGGCATCGAAGTATATTAGCAAACACACCAATTAAATCCAAAGATATGCATACCAATCTCTCAACAAAATTCAAACATGATTGTGTGGAATTTGTGAGTTTCTCACGAAGCATGTCAACAAATAAAAAAGGTACAGTGATATATCATTAGGCAATGCAATGGGGACAGGTTTGGCTATATCAAGGATTAAATTTAAGAAACAATAAGAAAACTAACGACCACGCCATCTAGATGAGGTAGAGTATCATTTCCAATCACCACGCAATGGAAATTCAAATTCTTCTCCACAACACAATTATAGGAACTTCTAAGCTTCCAAACTTTACATGATTATGCAATGCCATGTCAAGATACACTTTCAAAAAAATTTGCAAAAAATTTTCCTTTTGTAGATTTTGTTGCAACTTAAACATAACAAGCTTGAAATTGCTTGATTAAAAACTTTGTTGCCCATCACCGCATTGTCTAAAGTGATTTTGCGGTGGTCAATTCTTGAGTTCCTTTTCTGTTCGCAAAGTTCTAGTGATGCACGGTGTCTGTCTAGTGATTAGTAGTTTTAGTATCCAGTGATTGAAAGTGTTTGGTTGATGACAAGTATACTATATTATTCTATTCTACTTCCGGTACTTCATATAGAAATTTAGGCTCACGCCCACGGATGAGCCATGTTTGAAAGCAACAATGTTTGAGATACAAAAGAACGCTTCATCAATCTCATCATACAAATGTGAATGATTATAAGCATTGGACTTCTCAAATCGGAATACGGGAGTGAAAACGCTAGTTTCTACAAGATACAAAGAGAACATGAGTTCACCAAGCACAAGTGCCTTTGGCTTGGACTTCCTCATCTACACTTCATCTCAATGAGAAGAAATTGAAAACATCATGAACTAAATAGTGCCTTCAATCCTTGTAACAAGGGCTTGATAAACGAAGAAATGTAGATGAATAATGTTCTAAATTGGAAACACACTCAACTAAAAACCTTGTTGCATAAGAGGATTTCTCACCCCTAAGAAGACTATTTCAAAGGTGTTCCAAAAAATTGTTCCCACTCTTGCAGAATGCAGACTAGCACCCTGCTGGTCTGAAATTTTGAATTTAAAATTTTTTTTTTTCAGAATGTTTAAAAAAAAAGAAAATGATTTTGAAAAATAATTTTTATTTTCAAGAAAATATTTTTAAAATATTAATTAATTAATATAATTTAACATAATAAATTAATTAATATTTTATGACATGGCAGTCGCTTGACCACATCAGCAGTGCGTTCCCAGAGTTCCCAATGCATTCCCAATGTTTGGAAACTCACAGTCTTATAAACCAGTTGAAAATCTTCTTATGATGCAATGGCAACTCCAAATACAAGTTGGAAAAACAACAAGCTTAGCATCTAATCCAAATTGTTTCATAATTTTTTTGAGCTTTGTAAAATTTGTGATGAATTTTTGAAGTCAACATGGCATAGGGGCTCGAAAACCACCCACCTCCTCAAATGTACATTATTGTAAAGATCAAAAACCATTATGTTTAAACAATGACCATTTGGGAGGGTGAGCATTTTTTGGAGCCTGAGTGGTTTTCAAGCCTCTTACCTTAGTTACAAAGCTCTTTTGTTCCTGCTAGGCTACCTTTAACTACTCAGAATCATGCTAGTCTTCCTCCAATTAGATGTACTAATTTACTTTGATGCTTTTTTAAAATAAAAGGAAGTCAATTGACTTTGGACTTGAGATGGACTAAACTTAGAATAGCATTACAAAGTTCAACCTGCGTTAATAACACATTGTTGCAAAAAAATTGAAAGCTTACTCTATGACTATAGTAAGGCTTATCAGTTGTCTACAACTACTATTCTTCAATGTAAGAAACTCACTAGGTTGAAATAGTATTCATTTCAAAAAGTGGATGCTTTTAGAACTTGAACGGTTTATAGACTTCCTACCTTAACCCCTAAAGTTACATTACTATGTTTTCACCAAAAACGCTAAAAAACTACCATCTCTAGAACAAATACCAAATTTTTGAAATTGTTTTTTTTATACATGTAACTGTAGGATCTTGAAGTATGCTGACTTGAAAACATGTGGTAAAAATTTCAGACATTTCCACCATGTCGATTGAAAGATACAAGCATTCAAATTCATTAAAATCGTTTTTTGGGCCTTGCAAAAAGCAGGGCAGTTGTACTTTGCAAGCTCACTTTTCTATGAAAAATGTTCAAAATGGTGGTGCTTCTTTGGATTCCTTTTCTAGACAAGTTGGACACACGCATGAAGAATTTCATATCAATTGGAATTGTACAATATACATGAATAAAATAGTAAGTAGAGAGTAGTAGAAAATGATTAGAAATACTAAATTGTTAAGAATTTAATTATGGAATTGAAAAATGCCAGTCCTAATGGTTGCAATGTTGTAAAAAACAATCTACATCTTATGATTTTATATTTTTCAAAAAATATTGAAAATCAAGTAAGGTAAAGGACTTCAAAGTTTATTTTAGAGTAAAAAATCAATCCATAATTGCCCACAAACAAAAAATCCTCATAACTTTTGACTCATTGATTAAAATGGAATGATTCGAAGCTTTCCATATATATATATATCACTCTAGAAAACCAATTTCAAATTTTTGTATTTGAAAAAAGTGATTCTTTTTTATCTGCCCAAACTACCCAATTACAAAAAAAAGCAA
The DNA here is from genome assembly GCA_947034885.2 of Thuidium tamariscinum. NCBI lineage: Eukaryota > Viridiplantae > Streptophyta > Bryopsida > Hypnales > Thuidiaceae > Thuidium > Thuidium tamariscinum. The sequence goes on from OX344758.2 coordinate 16,354,290, forward strand.
CACATTAGGCCATAACTTTTAACTTGTATTTCCAAGTGTCATGAAATTTAGTGCATATGAAAGATTTCCTTGCCCTTACCTTCTATCAAAATTTGGGCCAAAAATATGGAAATCTGTAGTCACATGTACTTGCCTAAAATTTCTATACAACCAAAAAACACATGTTGGTCCTTTAGGGGTTAACATAAAACAAACAGGCCCCTAAAAGTAATTACCATGAAAATATTTTCTATCTTCAAATTTATTTCATCTAAAATGTACTATCAAGCACATCACTTTGGTACAAACTCTTAAAACTAAAAATGTACCATAAAGTTTTTATAGTAAGCTAGAGACTCCAAAAACACTTGAAATCTCTAACTTAGGTCAAATACTTTATATTGTTTAGAAAATACACATCAAAAATGCATTTCATAAATCTAAAATAAAAATTACACACTTCACAAATCTATTGTGATTAAAGATTGACATCAACTACATAATACTAATAATAGTGACAAATGCTTCCCACAAAAGGTGTCATTCACCTACATCAAGATATTGATAAGTGGGGTCTAAGATGGACATCTCAATAGAATGAAAATGATTTGGAAGCTTGTAGTTAATGGAAAGATGAAATATAACATGAAGTTATCTTTCAAATTTTATTTGCATAATTGATATAATCATGTACCATACTATTAAATAAAACAACATATATAATAGTTCATTATCAAAGAGTAATTAGAATCAAAATAAAGTCAATACAACTTAATGATAAGTTGTAAATTGAATTTGAATTTTTTTTCTATTAAAATATCTTATATGAAGTATACAAATGGATGAGATTCATCTTCTCAAGCAAATTAACCTTACATTAGGAATGTAAAAGAATAAACAAATCATTCTATTTGATCTATGCAAAAGTAGATTAAGTTCCTTAAGAAACTTAGCTCTAGGCCCTTCACCTTCTATAGTAGCTTCTAAACCTACTTCACTCTCATACTTCTTTTGCCTCCATTCAATAGTGAAACCATCACCCTCATTATCACCAAGAATGTAAAGATACTCCAAAGATTGTAAACAATCAAAATCTAATAAACTCTCAAAAAGGCTTAGAGGAACATTACTAAGTCTCAAATCCTTCAGAGAAGGACAATCTACTCTTTCCAAGCTTCTCAAGTTTCCCAAACCCCACACAATAACTGAATGCAATGAGGTGCATGGAGTCAAGTTTGGCATGTCAACTAAAGAATCCAAACGAAACAATTGCACATCTTGCAAAGAATCATAGATGCCTACATACTCATCCTTGCTTGATTTCCCAGACAATGTGATTGTCTCCAATTTCCGAAGGTTCGTGAGTTCAAGGTCACGAAGGCAATGAAGCCCCTCCAAATTCAACATCGTCAAATCATTGCAATCATTGAGGTTCAAAACCACAAGATTGCTCAACTCTTGCATTCTCTTGCTTGTGATAAGTCGCATAGTGGAAGGAGTCATATGAAAAATGCGGAGTCTAATGAGATGTGACCAACTTTTAATTGATGTTGAAGAATCACCTTTCATACTCATTCCCCCAGGTTGAAGCACACCAAAAGCATTCTTCAATCCATTCACATTATGGTCCATTGCATACCACATAACAAACTCTCGGTACAAATAAGGCACTCTAATTTCAAATTCAAACTCATAATCTGTGTTGTCTTCCCTGTGAAACTCAATCATGCCTGAGTTTCTCAAATCCCATAACTGCATCACATGATAATCATGTATTCTCAAATTAGACATTATAGGTTACAATCTCCAATCTAGAACTTGTCATTACACCAAATACAACATAAAGGTGGTTGTTTACGCACATGCTATTCTTCTAAAAGCCAATAAAGTAATCCAAAGCACTATCAAAAATGCTATTCTCCTCAAAATTCACACAAATTGACAAAAACTAAAAGCCTCAATAAAAAAAATCCAAAAAGATGAGGGATACTCACTTTTCTCTTAATAATTGTTGGAGATTCATCATGAAGTCGACAAAGCCAATCAATGACCTCATCATAATAGTGAGTATCGCCATATAAAAAATCACTTAAATAGAGTGCGATATCTAAAAACAACAACTTTTCACTAAATTCAAAAGTGTTAAATTGCAAACCCAAAATAATAAAAAGATCTTTGGACGACCTTAATACATCGTTCACCAAGTCCGTTTCTTTATCAAGATGATCTTTCCAAACCAAAAGTTGATTTCCCTTTCCTCTTCCCAATCGAGAAAAAAAGTCCGCCAATGCCGTCAATGCCACAGGATGGTAGAATCCACCAACTTCGGAATAAAACCAACACTTTTGTACACAAATTCCAAGAATGTCTTGTTCTTGCCTTGTTAGTTCAAAAATTGCCCTTATAGGAGCAGCATGTTTCAAAAAAAGTACTTTAGCTTCTTCAAACATCAAAGCTGGCATAGGCATGTGCAATTCCATATTGGGTAATAAATCTTCAAGAATGGCTTTGCTACTTGAAGTAATCAAGATTTGACTTTCTAGGTGGAATCCCACCCTCAAATACTCTCGGACTTCTTGCAACAAATGCACATCATGGGTGACATTGTCAAGAACCAAAAACACCCGTTCTTGCTTCATGAATGCCTTCATTTGCATCAATCCCTAACATATGCACAAGAACATGAAAGAAATATCCATTAATCATGAAAGAACAAGTATTAAACCATTTTTCCAAATTTCAAAGTTTCTCTATTTGTATGCTCCTAGTTTGCAACTATACATGAGTGAAGATATAAGGTAGAAGCATCCACTGATACTGACAATGTTAGTAGATTTAGCATAGTTGGAGGCACTTTTTGATGTAAAGAGTATTTTTGCAATATTTGCAACTAAAAATCATGAATATTCAAAAAGAAAGAGAATTTTTGGACAAGGCTCTAATTTTGGAAAATTCCAAAGTAGGATGCAATAAAGCACCTAAATTTGCATCCTAGTAAATTTGCCTTGATTCTTGCACCAAAATCTAAAATAATCAAAGCCCATCAACCACAACTAAAGTTTCAAGGTACTATCGGGAATACTTTTTAGGAAACTCTAGCATCAAACTATGGATATACTGAAATAAATGAGTGCTTCTACCTTATGTGTATATTTTAAGAAATGTCTTTATTTATCTTCTATATGACCTAAACATTCCAAATGTGAATAAAAGTACAAAACTATTGTCATTTTTTGTAAAAAACATAGAAAAAGTTCACATGGAATACAAAGTATGCTTGAATGATCTAAAACATCCTTTGTAGGTGAATAACAAGGAATTCACTCCCAAAACCACCACTTTTAGCTATTGTGCAAAGTTACTATTTTTGAACTCATTAGAATTCCATACATTCGTCTTAGCAAAGGAAAACATGTTTCAACACACCAAACTTCAATAACATGTGTAAAAGTTATTAAGGATCAAAGTACTTTGTCTAGGTTTTTCAAAAATTATTTTTTTCACACATGCATGAAATGATTTTGGATACCATGTGGACACAAAGATTATAGCAATTTTGGACAAGGTACACTATCCAATGGCCTAACTCACATTACAAAACATCATGGTACATATTGAAATATTTCATCATCAAAAATTTAGGATATCAACACTCTATGGTTGTAGCCCAAATGATCAATTTGTAATAAGAAAATGAATTTTGCAAATCATCAAAATCTAAACTAGAGTAGATAATACATTTCATGAACTTTAATTTATTTGTTGACTTAAAACTCAAAAATAATCATTGACACAATTCAAATTCACATCAATGGCAAGGACCTATATGACATCAAATTACACTACATGGTGATCGGTGGATCGAGCTCTCTCTAATGAGAATTATTTTTAAGAACCTACAACGAGCCACTCTTCAACACCATGCTAAAAAAGTGAATGCAACATAACCCTCAAAAAGAACAACTTAAATAAATCATTTTTCCATTTTCCAAGAAAAACAATGTCATTCAACTACCAAGTATGTAATGAGGCATGACAAAGTGAGAAACCAAATAATGCACCAATTACTTCATTATATATATATACTCTCCAAAACTCCTTATAGAATTCTCTCTACTCATAACTTTAGTTTAGTTCACACCTCAAATTATAACTAATCAAAACTAGCATTACTTTAGAACATATGTCTCACATTCATTTCAGTTAAAGTCATTGTCAACTATCAACTCATGGAAAACAAAAAAAAAGTGATTGAAGAATTGATTTTAGAAATCTACTTCACTTTCAAACATTACAAGTGGTTAAATTTGAAACTAGAAGCAAAATCTTACCTTTTCAACATCACCACCAATGCAGTCCACCACATTCTTATCAAAGCCACAAAGCATCTTGAGAATCTTCTTTTGACGGCCACCTTTTGACCCATTATGCATGTCAATATAGCATACTTTACCCAAGAACTCTTTGTAGAAGTAATCATGCAAAGCTTTTGCCAACATGGTTTTGCCAAGTCCAGCCATTCCATATATCCCTAACACTCTTGCTCCAATGGTGGTGTCCTCGACAAATTGAGTTGACATAGCCTACACATCAAATGAACTAGTCAAAAGAATCCAAATTCAAGTCTTTACATGCATCACCAAAACTTGAATGATCTACAAAGTACTTGAATGCATCAATTACAGTCATTCAAAGACAATACTCTCAACTTCAAAACTACCACAAGCAAGTAGCAGCTATCAAAAACTAAACATTTGTACATTTGGCATTCCTAGTCATGAATATATATTCAAATCTAGAAGCCTAAATTAAATGTAAATGACACCAAGACTTATATTAGAAGTTCTACACAAACATTAATCATTTCAAAGCTAAACTAAAAACCAAAGTGAACATAAAAGTCCAAGAAAAACTCCTAAATCTACACATTAACAAAAATTCAACAAAAACTATAAGATCAAGAAGTCTCAAGTACCTCACACATTCGACTTGAACCAACCATCTTATCAAAGCTGCCAAAGAGTAAGTCTGGAGGAGACAACTTGAAAATGCTCTCAACAACACACTTTCTATAGGCCACCTCCGTCCTTGCAACCTTCCCAAATTCCAAGCCATTTGATTTGCACAACGCTTTTACAGAGGCACTCCATTTAGACAAGTCAATATGGTCATCACATGCAGCATGTTCTTTCCACTTAGGCATCCAACGACCCTCATCCTTCACCTCTTCAATTGATAACTTGAAGAACAATGGAAGCAATTTCAACTTGCCATGACCATCTCTTGCACCTTGTTGAGCACCATAAAACGTAGCTAGCTCAATCATTGGCCATTTGGAACACAAAAACTCCTCCGACAACACCACCACCGCAACATGACACAATTGAGCAGCTTGTATGATAAAAGGTGCAAAGTCCTCGCCTTTAGGCAAACTGTGGTGCCTTTGATCAAAGAATGGGAAGAAATATCCCTTGCGTTCAAGATCCACACACAATTGCTCTACAAAATCTTTTTGAGCTCCTGAGTGACTAAGAAATATCTTATGTTTGGTTCCATCCAACTTAAACAAGCTGTAAAATAGTGCATGAAAGTTAGCCAATGACTAAGAAGCTTTCAAAAATCATCAAATCCAATGAATCTGATTCTAAACACATACCCAAACTCAATGGTCACATTAGGACTCACCAAAACTTTACACTTTTAAGCAATGAGAATTGATCATAGCATGAACTCTATACACTGTGTCTTATATATCATATTGAGACACCACAAGTCAACACACTATAATGTATGAGAAAAATATTTAATAATGAAAATTTACAATTTTGCTAAAGGTTTGAAATAGTAGCATACCTCATGGGCTGCACACCATATGCACTCCCTGAAGGACCAAGCACCATGTCACTTGCTGTTCCCACGGGCTGGCATGAGAACAACGAAGACTCTGGCTCTTGTTCATTGGTCAAAAATTGAATACCGTCATAACATTATACTTTGTTTGGTAACAAGATTGAAAATTGCTCTCAAACTACCACCAAGAAATAACCTTTGATGTAGTTCACTCATCAATCAAAGATTCCACACTCAATGGGGAAGGATAAAGAAAATCACTTTCTTGTCAATTTAGAGTCAAACCAATTGAAGACTCTCGAAAACTCTAGGACTTTGGCCTCTTCCATAACTTTAGAAGTGACAAATACAAATTGAAGAACCAAAGAAACTCTAACTTAGTTGGAAATAATTGATCATAGTTCATTTTCAATCATAAAAAGATCTCAATAATGAGCAGTAAGTCCAAGGATGTGAAACGCACAACACTTGCAAGCTGGATTTGACCATCTTCGTTCAATAGTGTAGTATCAGGAAGTCGGGCAGGAACTCCACTATTGCCTACATCCTTGATACGCTTCGCATTCTTGTCGTCGTCTACAAAATGGTTGACCATGACATCAGGAGACTCAATCAACAAACAACATACTTCATGACAAACAAAAAATCGAACACCAAAATACAAGATGGATGATTTCCTTGAAGACAAAGCTTTGGAAATTCAAATCCAAAAACAATTTCAATAGAGTTAGTCATTTTTGCTAATCATCAACTCCAAAATGGCATTAAGCAAACAAAAAATACGAGTATTCCAAAGATTTGGAGCACCCAATTCATTCTTCTGTACCGGGTAGAGCAGAACGCAATCGCTTTCGAAGTAGACCCGTTGCCTCACTAGGTAGGATATTATCCAATACCTTAGCCAACTGTTTTGCACCATCCCTGCGGACAAAAAGCATAACGGTGAGAAACACATAAATGCACGGAAGGTTGGTGGAGGAGGGGCATACAATTTAGGGGTCTTGCATACTGAGGCATGGATACAGGGAATACCTTGTCTCTTCAGCGAGCATTGAGGCAGTCGACAATGAGTATGGCTCAGAGGGTAGGGATGAAGGACGAGAGACAGAAGGGTTGGAATGTGAGGCACCCATGATATCAATATACAACCTTCTTCAGTCAATAGCAGAAATCCGACATCTGGGGAAGAGTGGAGCTCACAAGCGCTCGGGGAAAGACCCAAGCTTGAACTCTTTGACCTTGATCAATGGTTCTAGTACATTAGACAAAAACCACATAACACAACCCACAAACTGGATCGTCACTTGTTGAAGGTGCCAAAAGCCTGTTTGATGCACAAGTCTTACATCATATGTAACCAAAAAAGAGCAATTCCCAAAGTTCTTGAATGGTTGTGTGCATTATTTTGGGAGCAAGAAGGTTGCAACAGCAAGTACAACAAAATTGAAGACACCTGATCCACACAGAGCACTTCTAACTAGTAGCATAGACTCTTTTACTGTTTACATAGTTATTTACAAACCTAATGCCAAAGCCCGAGTGAAAACACACGAAGAAGTAAGCCGCACTGTAAAGTTACACTCATTTGTAGGTTACGATCCACTATGAAGGTGAGACAAGAAACAATTGACAGAATTCAGTTAAGAAAAAACAAGAATACTTGACCTACAAAATCTATCGCCTTCCACTACGGCAACAGAAACAAATAAATTGAAAGGCAACGTGCAAAATCCACCACTCAAACCTTTGGCTCAAACCACCAAGTGCATTGAGCCCTGAGACGAGCGATCATTAAGAAGTATCAGATTCAAAAAAAATCTCAGTTTCCCAAGTGTAGGATGGGATAGTGGTATCAAAGTATATTGGCACATATATCAAAGTGCACACTTAACACCAACAAAATGCATACCAATCTCTCCCCATCATTTTTTTTCCTTTCTAGAAATATCTCAATACAAGTGGCAAACAATAAACTATTCAATCTACTCCTCAACAAAATTCAATCTATTTTGGTAACTAGTGATTTTCTCACGATGCACATCCGCAAGTGAGGAAGGTAAGTAGGTATGTCGTTGACCCATGCACCAGGCTTGGATTAGATAATTTTTCAAAAGTGGACTAGCTGCTGACTAAGCCGCCTAGACAAGGATTCTCTTCTCTCGGTACATCAAACTAAATTTTAAGATCACATGGATGACCCATGTGCATGTCAAATATAGAAAAACGCTTGGTCAATCCCAACACACAATGTGAATCGTTTTGAACACTGGATCTCTCAAATGTGGAATACGAGAGTACAAAATACAAAGAAAAGGAGAGGTCACCAACCACAGCCAAGCACGAGCAAAAATAGCGAGAAGAGAAAAGGCCAACTCCACTGAAAATTAAACATGGCCCCGTCTCCTTCTAACAACCGAGTTCCACTACAGAAATATTCCACAAGCTCTACTATGCATCCCTTTCCAACCGTCTGTCGCCAACAAGCTACTCCGACGAGGGTTTCATTCTGGACACACCAGCACCGACGCACTTTCTAACCACTGCAATGTTCCGTCCTAGTGTTCTACAGCTCTCATACGCCTGAGGAAACATGATCTGATCCAACTCCTTAGGAACGGAAAACGAAGGAAGAGAGCAATTTACAAGACGCAGAAGCAGAAAACTCCAAAACTCGGCTGAACCAGCAGAACTCACAGCACAGTTACACCGAGCGCTGCACTACGACTGCTATTCCCAATTTCTCTCGCCGTTGCTCTTGTGTCAGGAGGAGCAAGCTCGGGCACTCGTAACTTACCTTGCAATGGTATTTTGATCACATAATTAACGACTTCCTCCGATCAGGGGGGAGACGGTCAGGGTCGTAGAATGGGCACATAAGCTGCCTCCGACGCTACCAACAGTCCGAGACGTTCGAGAGACGCTCTGCCGCACACAAGGTGAAGTTGGCCATTTGCGCCAAAACTTCTTCAATAAACCCTCTCACGCACAGGCCGAAGAGAAGCTTCGACATGGAATCGAAGCTTACGTGAGAGACTTTGCGAGACGTGACAAGCCGCCTGGACAAAGTATCACCCTGATCTACTTTCAGTACATCATACTAAGATTTAAGCTCACACGGATCAGTCATGTTCAAAAGCAGCAATGCTAGATATAGAGAAACGCTTCATCAACCCCATCGCACAACGTCAATCACTATGAGCACTGGACTTCTCAATTCTGGAATGCAAGAATAACAACTTCAATTTCTACAAAATACAAAGAGAACGAGAGATCAACAACCACACCCAAGCAGAAGCACCATATATAGCAAGAAGAGGAAAAGGCGAAATCCACCGAAAATTGAACATTGCCCCGTCTCCTTCTAACAACTGAGTTCCACTACAGTGATATTTCACAAGGTGCACTATGGATCCCTTTCCAGCCATCTCTCGCCAATATGCTACTCCGATGAGGGTTTCACTCGAGACACACCAGTAACGACGCAAGTTCTCACCGCTTGAATGTGCCGTTCTAATGTATCCCAGTTCTCATACGCCAGAGGAAATACGATCTAATCTTCAGGGACAGAAAACGAAGGAAGAAAACAATCACAACATGCAGAAGCAGAAACTCCAAAACTCAGCTGTATCAACTGAACCCATAACACAATGATTCCAAATTTCTCTCGCCGTTGCTCTTGTGTTAGGAAGAGCAAGCTCGGGCACTCGTAGCTTACCTTGAAATGGCGTGCTGATCACACATTGTCTTCCTCCGATTGGGACGGAAACGGTCAGGGGCGTAGAGTGCACACAAGCAGCTGCCTCCGACGCTTCCGACAGTTCGTGACCTTCGAGAGACGCTCTGCTGCAGACAAACTGGAGTTGGCCAGAATGGCCACTTGCACCAGAGGACGGTCACCTACTCCACCAAACCCTCTCTCGCACAGAAACGGTGCGTACTGTGTGTCAGATTTTTTGGGAGCAGGCGGTCCAGCTCTGCAGTAACTCACCATTAATTTGTCTGCAAATACTGTTCCTACACTGGGTCAATAAGGGTACGTTCACACATGGTAGCTAAGTGCAGTAGCAGAGATTATTCAGAGAAGTGAAGTTAGTGAACTACACTAATGATGATATTTAGTGTCTTGTACACTAAATGCGAAGGCATACACTAAAAGTCAATTATCCTATGAAAGTAAAAACACTAAATGTCAATTCAAACACTAAATGTGAACTATGGTGATTTGAGAGACTTGCCAAAAAGTGACATGTTTGAATTTAGTGTTTGTGAATTTAGAAAATTCAGGAATTACATGCAAAACAATGACATTCAAAGTGTAGGAAGTTAGAAGTGATTAATTAAAAGTATACAACAAGCATTATCAATGAAAGAGTGGTTTATAACATAAAGAAGATGGAATGTACATTGTAATTCCTAAAAATCATGGAAGTACAAATTTTAGATTCTTGGAGGCACATGCTGCCCTAGAAAAATGTGCCCATACTTTCGTTCTATCTCCTGCAAATGTGGGAAAAGTTGCTCCACACTCCAACTGCCATTTAGAACTAAAGACATACCAGATCTAATCATGACTTTTCTAGCATAGCTGATATTGTCACAATCAAGTTCCTGGTTGACATCTTCAACAGAATCAACAGCTAACTGTAAGAAAAACCTCTTACCCGGATTAGAGAATTTTCCTGACTAGCCACCATCCGCTCGAGGTGTATTCTGCCAAACATCCGATGCTATCAAGTCTGTTTTCTTTGCCTCCCATCTTTTGGTCCATGCATCTTTCACCTTAGAAATAATGAACGTGTCCGCTGGTTGGCAAAGGTGGGTTGAACAAGATGGCAAGTATTTCAAGATGACATTTTTGGCTTCTAAAACAGTGGTAAGTCTTGGGTCATGTTATGACCGGTACAATTATCTACCCAAATAAATTTTGAGCGGCCATGGACATCAGATTGGAAGGCTCGTGGTTCTACAAAATAATCTGAAAATAGAGTTTGATTCATCCACCCTTTAGGACCTATACGATAATATACCCTTGGGATGTTGTCATCCAATCCTCGAATTGGATAACTGCTGTTCGGATTTGTAAATATCAACATAGGAGATTCGATCATGGATCGTCGCCCCCCTGAGATTCTAATGACCATTGTCATTGAATCTCCACCCGATACTACCTCGGCATATTTGACAGTTGTGTCACCACGGAAGCCTAATGTTCTACCGTTGTCCATGTTTAGAACAAAATGGGTTTCGTCTATATTCTCCATTAGATTTTCATCAAAGGTGCCATCCTGAAATCCTCGATTTAAGACTCCTAGATGGTATGCAACTTGCATCTCAATTTCTTGTTCTTTTTCAGGACTGCAAGTGAGACAACCTCTTTGAGATAAGAGGACAATGTTTTGGACATGCATGAATTGCTGAATCCAACAGTGGGTCAGTTTTTCAAGCAATAAAACATTGTCCTTAGGATCTACGGATTGGGCTGTATAAGGGACTAGGATCGTTTTTGCTAACTCAATTAGCAAACGGGGAGAGAATTTCACACCAGTTTTTTTGTAATGCTCGAATGCATCAAATAAGAGCGGGTAGAGCCACTGTACCCATTCGGAGCATTTTTGACCACGATCGGGTGCTGCCTTGGTACGAAGCTGTTTTTGTCTTCCAGATCGACTGCGGGTGCACGAAATTGGTGGAAGCTCTTGGGGCTCTTCTCCTTCGTTGCAATATCGATCACGGAGCGCCCACCAACGTGATGCACGCATCAAATTGGAGCTTCGTTGACCTTGAAAATGCTCGGGGAAAGCATGGATGGTGCGGTTGTAGAGACCGGGGAGACCATCCATTGATTCGCTTTGTACCATCCATGTGATGATCCGCTTTTGCGTGGCAATGGTGGAAACTTGCTGGAGACGGCGGGGGATTTCCGCCATGAGCCTGAACCATAACATGAAAAAAATCAAAAAATGTTGACAAAAAAAAAACAATTTTTGATATAATGTAGAGGACAACAAGATGATTGCAATGGTGTTGCTAATACCTGAAATGGACTTGTTGGTGAGAAGATGTGAGGGCCCGAAAATGGAGTTGTGAAGGAGAAGATGTGCGGAGGCGGCAAATTCAAAATGTGTTGGTAGGCGGGAACGGCAGACTATAAACACCCCCCCCCCCAGAAAAAAACCCGATAGTACAAGGAACTTGGGCTGCAATCTGAACTCCGGCTACAAACCAAACTCGGGCTAACAAACTGAACTCCGGATGCAAACTGACTTTCGGCTGCAAACTGAGTTCCGGCTGCAAGTTGAACTGCGGCTGCAAACTAAGTTCCGACTGCAAGCTGAACTCCGGCTGTAAACTGATTTCCAGCTAAAAACTGAACTCCGGCTGCAAACTGATTTTTGGCTGCAAACTGAATTCCGGCTGCAAACTGGATCCCGACTGAAGACCTCTCAACTCAAGCTGAACTGAATTGAATTCGGAGAGGCGCAGCAAAGGCGAGAAAACAAGGAAAGTCAGGAAAGAAGAAGGCGGCGCAATAGAGTTCAGAACCCAAGCAATTCCAGGGAAGGACAAGGCGGCGCATTCAAGTCTAACACTAATTGTAAACAAGTTCAGATTTAGTGTGGTAACTAGTAGGGGGGTAAAAACACTAAATGTCACTAAACACTAAATATCATCTTTAGTGTAATGAAAAACCGACAAATCTTGTGCTCCTCTTGGCAATGAATTCCCCTTTCATTTGTTTAAAAAAAAAACCCAAAAAAACCTACGGTCTTAAACCGTACTGGGCTGTTGCGTAGGTTTTCACTCGTGCGACTCATAGGAAGTTAGTGGCGTCGCTGTGGCGATGGAAGGTGTTCACACATGGCGTCATTATTGATTCAATAGCGGAGTGTACACCAAGGAGGTCAGAAATAGCGCCGCTAGGGTCAGCGTGTTCGTAGCATGCGCAGAAGAGGTGGTTTTCTCACGTCAGACGAGGTTTGTCGATTCTCCATTTCGTATGCGTTCGCCTACAATTCCACAGCGATAGCGATTCTTGAATGCAAGTAAAACTCAATGCGTTCAAGAGCACGAGGTCAGACAGAATTGATTGTTGCGCGCGCACCCTACTCCAAATTCACTATGCAATTCCTCTCAACGATTAGCGCATGCGCACTTGCGAAATCAGTATAAGGTAGAACCGATCATTCAAGGTATTTTAGGCATTATCTAGTGGTGTGCAAAGTAAAACAAATATTTTCAAAGGTGTAAAGATAAAAATGATGGGGATTGTAAAAACTTTGGTAATTTTATCACATGAATTGATATTACTATGAATTTTGGAAGGCATAAAGTGTGCTTGACCAAATGCCAATCTATGCAGTCCTCTAATTTCAATCATGCAAAAAACTACATTTTTACTCACTCTTTCCTACTTTTTTGCACACTACCTTGGAACATGTGCCATAAACTTTTAGTCCCAACTTTAAAAATGAGAAAAAAACTCATTCTAGCCTTGGTTGGAAATACATCCACCATTAGGTTGGCTATGGGGGGCCAATTGGTTATAGGTGGTTCTACCTTACTTACTTCATTGCATAGAGAAGTTTGTTGCGACACTCTAATTCAACTGATGATCGCGTGCCACGACTCTTGCCGCCACTGAATACTTCCATGGCAGTACTGACGTCCACAGCAATGCGGACGTACCAGATGCTGCAACTCTTGATTGTTGACATTTGTCTATAACAATCAACCGTTTTAACCTAAAGGACCACGGCCATTTTTCAACCTAAAACCACTCAAAACTGCCATTTCTGCTCCATTCATCCACGAAAAACCAAAAACCAAAATTTTTAGAACCTAACTATAGGATCTTGTACTTTACTTAATTAAGATCATGTGGTGAAAATTTCATGAAGTTTGACCGTATAGATAGGAAGATATGAGCATTCAAAGTTGGAAAACAAAGTTTTTTTAAACTCTAGTTTGCAACTTCAAATGACTTTGTCCTCCATTTATGTAATTTTTTTGCACTACAGACCTTGAATTAAAAAAAAAATTCTATTGAGAAATTGAGCTAAGAGCTTAGGAAAAGAAATTCACAAAATAAAGACTTTTTTTTCATTCTTTAAAAAATTGTCAAGTAGATGGAGGTCCAAGATTGAAAGAAAAACTAAATTGCAAATATCTCATAGATGGATTGAAATACAATAATCCCAATGGTCAGATTGTTCTAGCAAACAAAATCAACCTTGTCCAACAATTTTTTCTGAAAAATTGTGAAAATTGCATTCACAAATGAATCCTATAAGTTATTTTTTCAAGAAAATGCTTAGATTGCTTGAAAAACAAGATTGTTCATAACTTTCACATTACTAATCCAAATGGAATGAATCAAAGCTTCCCTTGTAGACAAAAATAAAATCTATAAGAAAAAAAATTAATTTTTAAATTTTGAAGTTTTTGTAGATTTTTTTTTCTGCCTGACGACATGAAAATTATGTTTAAGATGGCATAACTTTTGCTCCCGGTCACCAATTGAAAAAATAAAAATATTCTTATAGAGCTAATCAATTTTTCTATCTTATGTGAAAATTTCAAGAAAATTCATTAAAAATTGAAGTCACAAGTACCTGCCCTAATTCTTAAAGTCCCCCGAGGGGACTCTTGGTCCTTTAGGGGTTAAATTAATTGGCCTGAATCAGACCAGTCTTAGTCTCTGAATTTTGAAATCTTCAGAAATGCCTGATTCTAAGGTAAGAGGTCCTATAATGGACCATCTAAGGGCTGAAACAGAATTTCAGGGAGGTAAAACCTCTAGAAATGTTTTTCAGTAAATTTTCCTTGAAAAACAAGTAGAATTGACATCTAACCCAAGTTGTTTCATATTTTTCTGAGCTTTTTTGAATTAGTTATCAAATTTTGAAGTTAAAAGGGCATAGGGCTATAAAATGGTGCCCTAGCTACAATGTTCACTGTCAGTACACTACTGAAGGCTATAAAAAAGCAACATGTACAACTACTGTACATTTAAGATAGGGCACCATTTTAGAACTTGCTCCATTTAAGAGCCTTCTACCTTATTTCAAGCTAACAACTTCTGTTTAATACTTCCGAGCCTGACCCGAACCAGAGGCGCTGCCCCAGCTTCTAAATAACTTACCTTCGCAAGCGTGAAGGCATGCCTGTTAGACATTGCAAAAAAAAACTTGCCTAATACCATGTACGAACGTACGCTTAAACTAACCAATTATTTTCGGCGGGATGTTAACCCCTAAACGATGAGCTGGTGGCCATGGAAATCTTGAATTTTGATATTGTGGGAATCATTGGTTCCAAAAAATTCAAAAGTTGTTGTTGGAAGTCAAAGTCTATAGAAGATCTTCCCTTTTCACCCCTAATTCCGTGGATGAATGATTGTATTTATGTCCTATAGAGAAAGATTCTCTCTTAATCATTGACAAGAGTATGGCATGCGCATCGTTTCGGGGTTAAATTGTGCATCCAAAAATAGGCCCCAATTGCAATCCTTGACAAGATCCCATCTTGAATCGTGGGACTCGACCAATCTCTCAACTCCAAAGATAGTAACTTTGCAGAATATCGAACGTGCTAGACTGTGATGTTGCAAGACATTGATCCTAATGAAATTGTGCAAGACAATCACCACCACCATCTTATATAGGGTAGCCATTTTAGGATTAAAGGTAGGGGATTAGGTTTCTAGTTCTTTATTAAGCCATGATGTACCCAACATATCCCACATTGTTTGTCTCACCTTCTACCACCCTATGTATATATAAAGGGGTGTTTTTACAATCTAAACACAAATCACTTGTCAGGTGAATTCAAGAAAGACTGACCACTTTGGAGCACTTAGCAAAAAGTGGCTCTTGTTTAATGCTATTACTTTTAATTGATGAATCCAATGCCCAAACCAAAAAAACTATTTCTAAATTTTAGGATGCCAATCATATTCTATATTTTTCAAAAAAATTTAAAAATCATTTTATATTTAAAAGTTATTATTGTTAATATGTCACACTTTCAAGATTAGGAGTTTTTTAAGTTGAGTGGTTTAAATTAATGATTTTTAGATGAAATTTCTGTAGTATGTTTTTATAGTAGGTAGACATTCTTCTACCAAAGGGCATCTAAAAAAACATTATTTTATGACCACTACATGAGTGCAAATAGGCCTCCCTTGAGCGTACACTTCTAAACATTAAAAATAGTTTTGAACTCATTTTTTTAGTCAAAACTCATCATGAAGAAGTCTTCTCAAATGTCCAATTTTTAGTTTTGATCAAATTTTATTTTCCTATTTTTTATAAATTAAAACATCCATGTATGTATTTTCTAGGACATTTTTGGACATTGGATTCTAGTAAAGAAAATACATATATGGATGTTTTAATCTATAAAAAATAGGAAAAACAATTTTAATCAAAACTAAAAATTGGACATTTGAGAAGACTTCTTCATGATGAGTTTTGACTAAAAAAATGATTTCAAAACTATTTTTAATGTTTAGAAGTGTGCGCTTAAGGGAGGCCTATTTGCACTCATGTAGAGGTCATAAAATAATGTTTTTTAGATGCCCTTTGGTAGGGGAATGTGTACCTACTATAAAAACATACCACAAAAATTTCAACTAAAAATCATTGATTTAAACCACTCATCAGCTTAAAAAAACTCCTAATCTTAAAAGTGTGACATATTAACAATAATAACTTTTAAATATAAAATGATTTTTTAAATTTTTTGAAAAATATAGAATATGATTGGCATCCTAAACTCTAGAAATAGTTTTTTGGTTTGGGCATTGGATTCATCAATCAAAAGTAAAAGCATCAAACAAGAGCCACTTTTTGCAAAGTGCTCCAAAGTGCTCAATCTTTCTTAAATTCACCTTGTCACAAACTAAAAAAAAATTACAAATTACAAATTACAAAACACATAATACAAATTATAGAAAATTAAAGTAATTTCTTACAATTCTACTAAACAACATTTTGTGGTGCAATTTAGACAAAATATTTTGAAGTTTATGTAGGACATGGAAAGTCCACCCTTGTCAATCTCCTAATCCTATACTTCATAGCAATTTCATTGTTCTATGGATCTTAAATAGAATGAACACTTCAAGTGTTTTAGTGTTATAAAAAACTTCAAGCATGTGTGTGCAATTTCCAACTCTATATGAACTTTCAAATGTGATGTCTAAATTGCACCACAAAAAATGTTGTATACTAGAATTGTAAAAAATTACTTCAATCTTCTATAATTTTTATTATGTGTTTTTTAACTTGTAATTTGTTTGTTTTGTTTTGTGGTTTGTAACAAGTGATTTGTGTTTAGATTGTAAAAATACCTCTTTATATATATAACGGGATGGTAGAAGGTGAGACAAACAATATGGGATATATTGGGTACATCATAGTTTAAGAAAAACCTATAAACCTAATCCGCCGCCCTAAACCCTAAAACAACTACTCTAAACAAGATAATGATGGTGATGGTCTTGTACAATTTCATCCAGGTTGATGTCTTGCAACATTGCAATCTTGCATGTTCAATATTCTACAGGGTCATCATCCTACAAACTATAAGATTGGCTGGGTTCTGGGATTTGAGATAGTCTTGTTAAAGATTACAAGTGGGGCTGACTTTGGAATGCACGATTTAACATCTCGCATTACATTCACCAATTATTTGAAATCTAATCAAATGTTTAGCTTTGTAGAAATTAATCCCTAAAAGATCAAGGAGTCTGATTTGGGCTTTTTGAAAATATAGGAACTATTGACTTCATAAGTTGGAATTTTTTTTATGGTTTATTAAGGATGGATGCTACTTATTATAATCTATATGTGAAACTTTATTTCATGTGAACTCTTTCAAAAATTAGAAGTTTTTAAAAAAAAATTTCAATGTTAGATCCAACAACAAAAAATATATTCTCAAAAGAAACATTAATATTTTATTTTGAATTAAATAGATTGATACCTCCTAAAATAAATGAAACATTCATTTTCAAATAATGAAGTAAAAGTTACAAGGAGTTTTACTTTGCAAGCAATGAAGGTAGAATAAACATAGAAAGTCATCTTTTGTTTTTAATTTTTTGATTTTTCAATTTCAAAAATTAAAAATTAAGGATACTAATTGTTTAGTATAAAAAAATTTCAATTTCAATTTTCAATTTTCAATTTTTAAAAAGAATTATTAGAAAATTAATTTTTTCTTTCATTTAGTGTTACCATCTATTCTACAATTTTTTAAAGATGAATATAAAAGTTTTTTTGGTTTAGATTTTTTATACATGTTTTCAATCAATTTTTCTCAATTTATTTTCTAACGCACACAAATTATAGGGCATATGTATTTTTTTTCCTAAAATGTTGAAAGATTAAATTTCACCTTTTGGGATAGCTAGAAAAGCCTCCATTTTGAAATTGAGGGTTGCTATTATGTGAGCATAAAAGTGTGAGCCTATGAGCCTAGAAGACTATACATCTATGATATAAGTGTCTATACTATAGTAACCTTCTATGTTAATAGTGTATATATGCTATAAGCACCTATATTATAGGTGTTTATGTTATAAACACCTTCAAATGGTTGCATATACATACTTATCTATATGCTCAAGGCTCACATGCTCATACTTTCATGCTCTCATACTAGCACCGTTGTTTTGAAATTCGAGCACATTGAACTTGCAATTGGTGAGGATATTCATTTTAGAATTTTGGGACAATGTATTCAAAAAAGTTAACCAATTTTGCCCTTGCTTTGAAGACAAGTATTTTGAAGTAGTTTTGAGCTTATAAATGTATTAGTCTTTTAAGAATTAAATGGGTATGGATGCATTATATAATAAAATAAAAATTTGGAATATTAGTAAGCATATACCAAAGTATTCTTTTGGAAAAAATATTGTCATGTTTCTCATTGTGTTGGTTAGAATTTGCAAGAATCTATTGGATAGGCCAAAACATGTTAGGCAAAGAGCTATTAATATCACCTCCCTCCAAATTATAGTAGGATGTATTTGTGGATGCATTTATATTAACACCATGGTTTATTTAAAAATACAAATTAATATAAGATCAACCTAATTTTCAATGTAAAAAATTATTTATTCTAAAATTGAAAAATATAATTATATAAATTAATTCCTAAATGACTAGGAAGTCCATTTTAAAATTGTGCATCCTTTTGGCAAATCGTGGTAAAATCTAGGGCAACAGTTTTTCCCAATTTGACTAGGTTGCTACAAAATTGTCAAGTTAAATTTGTTCTTGGTTCCAATCCAAGTAGTAAAAATATATTTAAATTTTATTAGTTTTATTAATCCCAAGATTAATCCAACCATAATATCATATGGACAATGACCCTCGTATGTGAGCATAGAAGTGTGAGCTTATGAGCCTTGAGAGCTTGAGTATAAGTAAGTATCCTACATTCATTGAAGGTGTTTATAACATAAACACCTATAATATAGGGGTTTAGAACATGAATATAACCATTGAGGTGTCTATAATATAGGTGTCTATAATATAGGTGTCTATACTATAGGTGTATAGAATTCTAGACTTATAAGCTCACATTTTCTATATTCACATATTAGTAATTGTAAATTTACCTTGAAATTAAAAAAAAAATTACATTACTTTGCACATGCATAGTTCATCATTGAAATGTTTATTGAGGAATGTAAGTGTCTTACAATTTTTGCAAAATTTATGGCTTGATTTGAAATTTAGTTGAGAATCCATGAAAAATAATACCCCAGATTAATACATAAGATTTTATAAAAATAAAAATGTAGGCCAAATATTTACACTAATTTTAATAAATAAAACAAAAACATCTATTGCATTCAATTTCACACTTATAAATTGGGATGTTCTCTAAAGCTATTCTATTTGTAAAGTTATTACACCCTAACATTTTGACTCCTATTATAAGTGATTTATATGGGATTTTTTTATTGCAGAATTGCCATTAGTATGTCAATTTTTCATTTGAGATAATTGTAAGAAACAATAATCTTATTTTTTTTAAACATAGTCTTCATCCAAACAAAACGTCTGATCTTCAAGTAGACCTATGATTCATATTTACTTCCCAAAAAGAGTATTGTAAGGAAGCTAATTTGAGACTTTATAAATTTATTATAAGTAGATTCTATTGACTTCACAATTTGGAATTTTTACATGAAATCTAAAAGATAGATATTAATCATCCTAATTTTACATGTATATCTTTCTTTTTTCACGTCATCTTAGTATACACTACAATAATTTGTAAATTTTATTTGGTTTCAATATCAAAGCACACAACAATAAATATATTCAAAAAATATTTTATTTTATTTTATTTTATTTTTTAGATTGATGTTTATATAAAAAGGTTTGAATGATTCTAACAGTACTAGTATGTGAGCATGAAAGTGTGAGCATGTGAGCCTTGAGCATGTATATAAGTATGTATCATGCAACCATTTAAGGTGTTTATAACATAAACACTTATAATATAGGTGCTTATACCATATATGTACACTATTAATATAGAAGGTTATTACAATATAAACACTTATATCAAAGGTGTATAATCTTTTAGGCTCATAGACTCACACTTTTAGGTTCATACAATAGCAGCCCTTGAATGATTCAACTCCAAATAAAAAGATGGCAATTATAAAGATTTTATTTGATTAGTAATGAAAGTATAGAAAATGCAAAAGAATTATTTGAATGCAATTGTGAAAATTTTCAAATAAAAACAAAATGAAACAATATTTATTGTCACCAAACATTTTCACCATTGGAATTGATGATTTTGAAAAATTAAATGCAAAATCCCAAGGCCATTTGGGGGGGGGCCCAAAACCACTCAAAAAAATTTCAATGCAAACAATGAAATATTTTAAGTTTTTTTAGATTTTCTTTTTGCATATTCAACTATGGGACTTTACATTGCATTATAATAAGACTATTTGGAATCAACGATGCTAGTATGTGAGCATAGAAGTGTGAGCCTATGAGCCTTGAGCCTAACTATAAGTAAGTATCCTACACTCATTGAAGGAGTTTATCACATAAACACCTATAATATAGGAGTTTAGAATATAGATACACTATAATCATTGAGGTATCTATAATATAGACACCTATACTATAGGTGTATAGAATTCCAGGCTTTTAGGCTCACACTTTTTATGCTCACATAGTAGCAACCATGCTTTTTAACAATGAAGTTTTTCAATGAATTGTGTCCCTTGAATAATTTTTTGCACATAGATTTGCTTGAAATTTTTAATTACAGCCATACAAAAGTGAAGACTACTTTGTTTTGTATATATAGAATTAATTGTGAAAATTTGGATTGTTGAATTTTTTGATTATAACAATTATGGATGATTAACTTCATAGGGAAAGTGCATAGATTTTGGAGAAAAAGCTTTATAGGAAGATGAATTATACTCTTTTAACCCACCCACTTGAAAAAATTGTCTTGAAATTTAAATTAATTGTAGTATTTTTTTTATTTAAGAATTTAAAAAATAAAAAATTCCATCAAATTTGTACACATTTTCAAATAGAAGGAATAGAAAGCCAAAATTTACCAAATTGGATTCTAAAATTTAAATAAAGTTAGACATGTGTAAATTTTTGAAATTTAATAATCTCTATTATTATCATATGGTTTAGAACACCTTAGAAAAAAATTTGGAATCATTCAAATTATTTTGTATTTTTAATGACACTAAATTCAACCTTATATTTTTTAAATTGGTAAAAAAAAAGTTGAAAATTTTTTCTTCAAGACTTGTTTGTTTGTAAAAATTAAAGACTAAAAATCTCTTAGAAAATATTTTTTTCCATCTCTACTACTCTTTTCATTGAAAAAACATTATATTTGCTCCTTTTTTCTATTAGACTACAATTCCTAAATAAAAATTTAAATACTTCTAAAATTTGAATTTTGAAAATCAAACAATGCAACAAGTATGTAAACTTTTTACTTTACAAAATCCTAGTATACAAAATATTGACATCTGTTTCACCCTATAGAGAATTTGCCATTGAAAATTTAAAGAAGATGTACATTATGTCCCCTCAGTCCTTGAAGGATTAAAGCAAAAAAAATTAATGTTTTTGTTTTTAGCCTAACAAAATTGTAAGGCTTTGAATCCTTTTAATTAAAAAATTTGTAGTGTCAATGGGTTTTAACTTTAAAGTTATACTACAAATTCAAGGCCATTGTTTTTATACTATAGATTTGAATTTCAAATTTTAATATTTTAATTTGAAATATTGAGTTGGAAGTTTGAAAATGGATTTTTTCTATATTGCAATTTTTATTTGAAAAAGAAATTGAAGTCAAAGCATGTGCAACATAAAATTAAAAACTAAATTGTTAATAGCTCTAAGATCAAATTGAAACACACTAATTCTAATGGAAAAAATTGTTTTTGGAAAGAAAACTAAACCTAAGCAATGTTTTTATTCCTAAGAATTAATGAAATTAAGTTAAAAAATGGATCTAATACATTAAATTTTCAAGAATTTCCTAAGATCATTTGCAAAATAAGAAATTTCATAACTTTAGCATTGCTTGTCCAAATGAAATGAATTAGAGCCTTTGATCTACATAAATGAAAATATAATCTATAAGAATTAATTTAAGAAAATGTTTCAATTTTTTGTTTTTTCATTGCCCATCCTTGCTTGTTTTGGTCTTATTGTTATTGTAGTTCAACTTTTGCTCCTACAATAGCAAGGTTGCTATAATTTTGTGAGCTTGTGAATATGAGCTAGTGAGCATACAATTTTTCAAAGATTCCATTTAAAATTTTTGACAAAATTTTACTAAATTTAGTAAATAATATTGCCTATTATGGTAGACTTACTATCATAGACCTATTACCATGGTCCCTTAAATAACCTTGTTGTACCATTTATTGCACTTTACTAAATTTTAGGAAGAAAAAAATTCGTGACTAATTAGGATTTTTCTGAATGAAATAAGGTTATTCCATTCAGATTTAGATTTTTATGATCATTCTCCTCCATCTTGCTTCTAAGTATTTCTTGATGCCAAGAGGAATTCCACAACTGTGGCCAAATTTTTCCCCTCCACAGTTGTAGAACTTTGCTCAATGTTGAGAAATACTTAGAAGTAAGACAAAGGAGAGTGATCACAAAAAATTAACAAAATTCAATAAGTAATCAATTAAACAATCATGAGATCAAGAAAGAAGAGGTGGATCCTCTAATAGATCCCACATGAGGACAATGATCAATTAATCATTAATCTTGTGTAACTAAGTTTATTCTTTATAAAATTAATCCCTATCAACTGAAAATAAAAAAATAAAAAAAAATAAAATATATATATATATATATATATATATATATATATATATATATATATATATATATATATATATATATAATCTTAACAAGTTCAATTATTGATACATTAAGATAAAAGTGTAGGTATTTACATTGGCCTCTAAAAAGACCTATGCTATTATAAGATAGTCATGAAGAAAATGAAATTTAGTGCAACCAAGCATATAATGAAATCCTATAAACATATTTTTTTCTAAAATTTAAACAAGTCTACCAACTTGCAAATGAAGAGGAAATAATTGATACCCTCTTATTGGCTTGAGAGAACTTATAATTCTATAATACAATGATCAACTAAAATAAATTCAATGTAGCAAAGATCCTTATCAACAAATTATTTTTCTAGAATCTAAAAAATTCCAATAACAATACATGAATAGAAAATTATTGGTACCTTTCCCTAGGCCCTAAAAAAATCTACATTATTATAGGACAATGATCAACCAATATTCTTTACAAACTTAACTCCATCACCATTCATCTTTTATATCAATTGAGTCTTTCATTTTTGTAATGTATATTTTTAAGGAAGATTGAAAATTAGAATTTCATCCAAATTCAACACAACCACAATAATAGAACCATAATAATAGGTCCATAAAAGTATATACTAAAGTTTATTAAAAAATATTTGATCCAAATTTTTAAGATGCAATCCATTTTTACAAATTAAATTAAATTTTCTAATGCTTCTTCAAATTTTTAAGCTCTATTCTTATACAATTCGTGCTCTATGCTTACATGCTCATATTCACAGGCTCACAAAATAGCATTATTGATACAATAGGTAGCAATTGAAATAAAAAAATCATCTTCTTAGAAAGCTAATCAAATTTCCTATCTTGAAAAAAAAGTTCTAAATTTTTTTGGCCAAAACTTGAGATCATAGGTAGTTAGGTACTAGCTTGGACCTTATAAATTCCCAAAAAAGATTCTTTGGGGAATAAGAAAAAGTGCAACTTGAGTTTCTTGCAAATGCTTTAAAATGTCAAAATTATTGTTTAAGTTAGGTTTTGGTAGACGGACTTGAAATTTGATTGCTAATTTTTTCTTGAGAGATTGAAAAGAATTTAACCACAAACTCTCAAAGTTCACATTTGAGAGTGAACACCTCAAAAAAATTTAAATTATTTGATTGCAAAATTTAATGGTTTTTTAAGTTTAAAGTTTTATTTGGGTTAATGGAAAAACATGGCATTGCACTTTGAAGGAGCATATTTTAGAGAGAATATTTTGAAATGATTTCTTGTCTCAATGAAAGAAAAAAACGTTGAAAATACTCATCTAAAACTTCATGACATTTTGAGTATTTTTCAGCTTATGGTGGAGCTTGCAATAATCACATTGGTTGGTTGACTTTTTAGTCCATGTCCCAAACATTTCCCCTCAAAATGAACTAGAAACTACCCTACACCACTTAACTTAAAAACATTCCACAAAGTAGATTTGAACTTGTAACTTAATAAAAATTCTTGCCATTAGAATTATAACACAAGTTTTTTTCAAATAATAACTTTTATTAAAAAAACAAAAAAATGAAGCAACTCAAAAAGAAAGGTTGGCTTAAGAAAATGGTCACTTGAATCATTAGTGTTAAAGCCGTAACTCTAGCTCCACTTCTCTTTGATTCTTCTAAAACCTATCTCTTACTCCTAACAACCTTGCTTGAATGCCTTTGAGTATGATATCAACTTTACATCCCTGATGACAAATTCCCCAATGGATTTCAAAAATACAACATAAAGTTTGGTTATAAAATGAGGGGCTATAGGCATTATAAACATCCAAATTTTTTATGATGTTGTCCAAAGGATAGTCTTTCTAATTTTCTAAGCTTTTTATGGGCCATTTATAATTTTGGAGGGTGTCACATGACACTTGAAACATTAAATGAAACCTATATAATTATGTAGGTGTGTTAATTAGGGGGGATTTGAGGGCTCTAGAAGATTGTGAGTTCAAATAGTCTGGGAGCACGGAAATTGTTGCAGGAACCCCAAAATGCAAGATTCCAGTGTGGTCGAGACCATGCCATGTCATTCAAAAAAATTTGAATTTTTTTTTACATTTCAAGATCCATTTTTTTTAAATTTAAATTTTCTTAATTGATGGTTGACAACAGCCAGTAGTGTCCTGAATAGTTTTGGAAATAGACCTTGAAATGGTCCTCAAGAGCCCTCAAATCCCTCCTAATGATTTATACTACAGTCTATAATTCAAGTTCATCAATTTTTTTGAATTTCAAATTTAATATCCAATGGATATCATTTTATACATAGGTTGTTTGTGGACCATTGTAGGCATTTATACACTTGCTAAAAAAAGACCATCATTGAAGAAAAAAAGAACCTAACGGAAGGCCCCTTAAAAAGTTGCAAAATAGACCTTGGATTACATTTGAATCTGTACTCACATGCTACATGAATGAACTAATCCCCTAAGGGAGAAACAGCCATTTCCATCCATGTACCTTGCAGTGGACTGTAGAATCACTCAAATATGTCCCTAGAGTGCAGTTAATGTATTTGCCACATGAGTGATTGTAATTTGCTAACACAATTGAAGGACACAATGACACATAGGAAAATTTGGTTGGTTGAGTGCTGATTTTTGCAGGGTTGAGTTTTCGGTGCACCTATTGCACACTTTCAGTGATCTAGGGAGCCAATACTTCAAAAAAAACATAGAAATTACATACAATGTCCAAAATTTTTATTTCTTTTTTTGAATATTCATGATTTTTACTTGCTTATATTAAAAAATATCAATTTTAGAAAAATCTCCCTCCAACTATGCTGAATTCCTTATTTGGACGGTTTTGGGTACTTCCCTTGTATATCCATCAAGGTAAATCAACAAACCTTGTCATGATAGCAAGATAAGGAAGGTGGTTCCCATTGGTAGGCAAAAGTTGGTGTACTTGAATTTAAGTTTTTTTTAATTCCAAAAGTCATAAATAACTCCTAGTATTTTGTACTTACAATTTTGAATAGAATATAAGGTAAGAGGCTCAAAAAGCAACCATCTAAGCGTTGATGTGCCTTTTTCATGTATTTCTTGATATGAAAATATTTTAAGTTTATTTTTTATTGAAAAAAAAATAGATGAGGAATCTAATACAAGTCGTTTAATATTTTTTAAAGTATTATTAAATTAGTTATGAATTTTCAAACATAATCTATTCTAGGTCCCTATATGTGATCATAGGCCCTTGGAAACCCATCCATGCATAGTTTGAAAAAAAACTAAGCCTTGTTCAGAAACTAACATTGCAAAATGTATAAAGCTTTGGAAATGATTTCAAAAAGCATCCCTTTCTAAATTTGAAATGAATGCTTGAATTAGTCATTATTTCAGATTTTTTTAGTACTTGTAAGAAGGTAGTTGAACAATTATTTTTTATTTTTTATTAAATTAATAGACACCTAGCCACTTAGTTAGGATTGAATCTAGTGTGGCTCTTAATCCATCCATTGAAGAAGTAAAGACAAATCTAATCAAGTTCTATTGTAATCCATAGTTCATTTTCGCCTAGTTCAAGTATTCATTTCAAAGCCCCTACTGGATGGTTGAATATGCCTGGTCGATTTTAGAGCCCTCTCCTATATGTAACATGGTTTTGCCTTCTCACAGCTAAAGTTCAACAAAAAACTGTTTCCAACATTGAATTCGGTGGAAGCCTCAAGCAAGGACCTGATGTATATTCATTCATTCTGCACAGTGTTGAGCAGTCACCAGATGTATAAATGGGGTCTCACGTTGTCAAAAACTTTCATTTGATTAAGGTCCCAAACCAGTGTAAACTTGACTAGTCTACACATTCCCGTGCAATTACTGCGGACCATGACATCTCCAAATAATCGTGGTCAAAATTTTCAATCATGCTGTGGAAATATCTTCACTCTCTGAAGACATTTCAGCCCATAGGATGTATAACTCGATCGCCTTCATTCAATTTCTCCCCACAGCAATTGCACGAAAAAGTGTAGTTAGATTGCCATTGAAGCAGCAAATGAATCCAGCGCAAGTTTAATTAGCAACAGGGGATGCTAGGATTTGCTGCAGCTGGGGTGTCTGCGTAGTCAGCTGTCTCATGCTCCTCTTGAAATCGAACCCACCTGTTGAAATTGGCTGCGTACTTGACCGCCGACAATGGAGATGAACTCGTCGGCACCTGCAACCCAATTCGCAGGCAATTAGCAAAATTTAGCCTTGCCAAACTTTAAATCCCATAACCACTGGGAGTCAAGCTAAGGAACCTAAATGAATCAAACTATTTGATCATATTCTTTGAGAAATAAGGAGCTACTTGAGGTAAAATCAGTTCTTGACTCCAACAACTACGAAACGATGGACAAGCAAATTATTTAGCTTTCCAATGCCCTTCGTTTCGTTAGATTTGGTGTTGTGTACCAAAATACATGACTAGTTTGTGACAAGTGGTTTTGGAATTCGTTGATGGATTTCCTATAATTTCACAAAAACGTGACAAACTTGGCACATTTGGAATTACCATTTAGAAACAGAGGCATGAGATGAAAATGCCTATCTTTGCTGTCTCAGATCCTAGACTTAAAACTTCAGGGTACGGTTTGACTTTTGAGGTAAACTGTAAAACCCTAAAAAACGCATCAAGCTAGAATTTCAGCTCCAGGTGCAGACAGGCGTTATTCTCCTCATCAATGAAAACTTAGATCTATATCTATAAAAGATATCAGAGCTCTACTTAAGGTTTCAGGGTCCAACTGAAAAGGCCATCTAACCACACTGATATTCACCAAGAGAACAAGTAAAAGGTTTTGTGCTGTTCGGAACGAGATATCTAATCTATTGTTTCGTTAGCAAATTGTACGTAACCAGATGTAAATTACAAGCAAAAATGAAAAGAATCAGGGTGAAGCAGAAGTGATGGTACATGATTATGTACTTCATATTGAAGGCGATTAATTGTTGTATGGAAAAGGGCATGCAAAGAATGATCGACTCACCGCATCATCACCAGATTCTCGATCACTCCAATTTGACGATCGCTTCTCGAATTCATGTCTCTCTTCCAATAAGCTCCGAGGATCTACAAGGTCAATTTAAGTGCACACAAATTGCAACATATTAGCGCTCGTGGTAGTATGCATTTTGAGTTACATATAGTGAAGAACCACATACTCTATTACAAGTGAGAACTTCATGTATATATTCGTTACGTTTGCGTGGAGCAGTTTAATTCAGTGGCCCAGATGAAGCCTGTCTCAGATCCATACAAGTCTTAGGCTTTGGAGGCTAGAAACTCTGAGCACTTCAACGTCCCGAGTTTCAGAGCGTTAGTTTGGGCACTTGAAAGTCACAGTTTTGGCGAACTGAAACACACGAACGTATACGTACCACCAATCGAACTCTTTAATTAATTGTCGGTGAACAAGGTGCTGCAAAAGTGCAATTTACTAGTAGGAGTTTCGAAGCCTCTAGACTCCATAACGGAAAGGTCTCCAACTCTAAATTTCGCGAGGCTAGTAGTACCCAAACCCCAGAGTTGAAAAGAAAAAAATAATAATAACAGAATTGAAGTTCTCAATATTTCTCGGAAGGACAGTGTGTCTTGAATGTCACAACCGTGTCGAGAGTTCGGAGTTGAACTTCGAACACTAAGTCTAAATTCGCAGGTGGATTAATTGATTACCAATTAACTACGCCGGCTGCTCAAAATTTGCAAGCACGATGAAGAGTTTATCACCAGCTGGCATGACAAGCAGACGTACCGCTACTGTAGCTAGCGCAAGTCGGTGCTTCAATTCTATTACTTCCAACCGCACGTACATACCCCCAACTCAAAACGCAGATATCGATTAGTTTTCAGTGAAATAAGCTCAGTTTTGTGCGCCCATTCCCACCACACATCAATACTTATTCCTAGTTTTCAAAGCTTTGAACAACTGAACTTCACAACCTCCGTCGGCACTCCAAAACACGCGCGCCGTCTAAAGCAACATGACAACACCAGCTAGAATTCGTTCGAGCCTCACCTGACGGACCCTGGTCTCTCAATTCTCGAGCAGCATTGCAGCAAGTCGGTGTCCCCAGCAACACCAAAACGAACGCCAACCCCAACCTCATCGTCGATTTCGATCTTTCAGCCATTTTTGATCTTTAATTTCAGGAGCGCTCACGAGCAATTGCACCTTGATATATAAAACAAGCAATTTAATTATCCGCCCAGCACTGTTGTCGGTCTGCCACCTACGAACTGTTCGCCTGGCTTGCAGCTTGAGGCCGGTACTCAGTACCATCCGTCGAGCGTGCTAGCTTGCGAGCGAATGTCGAACCCCGAAAAGCTGGTCCTTCCAGGCGCAGGAAGTCGCTGCAGGAAGCTACGAAGCTAAAAATAGATACTGCGAAGTCGTCCACGAATGTCAAAGGCAAGCAAATCTTCAAGGCATAAAACTGTAGAGGATCGTCGATCAGAAGGTACGTATGTAGGTACTGGGCCACCTGGATAGATATCCTGACCCTGAGGAACCGCATCTCGCTCGTTGCAAGTGCATCGGACGACTGGGATGCACTTGCAAACTTGCACGGGACGTACTCGAAAGTCAACTGAAACCACTTTGCTCATGACATTATTGCAAAAGTTTTTGGCTGCAGGTCTACCCAGTCGTCGACTTCGGAGTCCTGATCGATGAGGCACTGGCCAAAGGACATTACCGGTATCCTTGTTTAACTGACGGGAAGAAATAGCAGAAGGTTCAGGGTTGGGTTTGGCATCAGGAAGGGGATCCTGAAGGGAAAAGCGGCAAACATGTAGACAGGGAACATCACATTGTAAATCACTCTGTGGCTCAAATTGGCAACTGACACTGTAAACTGGGAATAGTATTCCGTTTGGGATCGAATCTGAGATTCTATGTGTACCGTATAATTAAATTCTTGAGAGTGGTTTGCATTGCATTGCATTGGCATTCGTTGCTGTTATTATAATGAATTGAGGTTCAATACGAAAATGTAGAGCAGTCCATTGGTGATGAATCATTCGATTACCTTCCTCCGAATCTCCGATTGCTCTTTGTCGAGATCTACTGCGAATCTGGGATCAACTGATATTCTACTGTAGTGAAGATGGAAAGCAGCTAAAATGGGAACACGGCCAGCTACCCAGGGCCCAACTGTAAGGGAGGAGGTCCTAGCTTAAAGCACCCATTAAGAGCTGATCATGAATTTTGGGGAGGTGAAACTTCTTTAATTATTTCAGTAAATTTTCCTTTAAAGACAAGTAGAATTGACATCTAACCCAAGTTATTTCACTTGTTTTGGAGCTATGTAGAATTAGTTATGAAATTTTGAAGTCATAATGGTATAGGGCCCTAGAATTGCTCACCTCCTCAAATGTACACTATTTGTATATTCTTGTAAAGATGAAAAAGAAACATGTACAAACAATATACATTTGAGGAGGTGGGCAGTTTTAAAACTTGAGTGGTTTTTGAGCCTCCTCCCTTATATAACCAATTTTTAAAAAATATTAGTGAAGTAATGATACTAAAAAGGTTTACCTTTTTTCACATATTGAAGACAATTTCTATTATTAGGGTGAATGCAAGAAACACTTGTACTATTGGTTGCGTTTGGCTGATTTTTTTGGGAGCACTTCAAAATTAGAAAAATAATTTTTTTAAATTCAAAAAATATGACTAATGTAAAGACCTTTAAGATGAAGAAACCCACCGAAGGAAACTTTTAAAAAAAATCTCTAAGTAGGAGAACTTGAAAAGTGACAAACCTTAAGAAAATACATACTTTGATGTTTTAATTAGTAGAAAATAGAAAAAAAAATTAAAAAAAAAAAAAAAAATTGTACATTTTCAAAAACTTTATAGAGATGGTTATTAATCAAAAAAATCATCAAAATCACTTTTTACATGTTTCGAAAAAAATGTAGAAGGAAGCTCACTTTGTGGACTTGTACACCATGTAAAAATAACTTTTTTTGAAATCCCTCTGGTTGAAAGCTACAAGTCCAATAGAAGACCATTAAATCCAAATTTGAACTCAAAATCATTAAAAAAAGTTACTCAATAGTACTAAAAACCTCCATAATGGCATTTGTGACATTCAATCACTAGTACTATTTAAATATTAAATAATTTTTGAAAATTATGAAAAAAATTACTTAAGGTGTACAATAGTCATCAGTACCTTCTGTAGAAATTTCGAGTCATTTCAATTTAAAATGCAAAAGTTATGGCCAAAAAACAGATCAACACATGCCTTGTGACACAAAATAGTACAAGTGTTTCTTGCATTCACCCATTAGATTGATGTAAAAAAACAATAATTGGCAAATGAAAGGAAAATTCTATGCACCAATGAATGCGTCATTTGGATTTTGTACATATCTAAGGTTACGAGGAATTCAATTTTTTTTGGCAAGGTAATTCTAGGTAATTGATTTCTGGTGGATTTGTCATATTGGAGGACTAGTCAAATTCATGTACTTAGATGGCTAGATGTGATCCAATCCACTTCCCTTTTCAGAATCACCTATATGCATACAGTATTTGGGTAATGAATAGAACAACCTTGTTTTGAGCAACAATGCATTAGAGAAATTTTGAATCCTCAAAGAGGCCTCTAAAATGGCCTCAATTGGGGTTCACAATTGGATTTAACCCCTAAAGGACCAAACTACGTTTTTTGGCAATACAACAATTTCGGGCAGCTCACTATGAATGGGGTTTTTATTTTTTTTCTTTGAAATTTTGACACAACATGTGTCCGAGGAGTAGCTTTAAGGCCCAACAATTTTCATAGCTATTGATTACAAGGTTAAGAAGTTATGGCATGATATGTTGTTTTGTTTGAACTTGGGGCAGCCCGGGTAGCTGAAAAAACTTCTTCAAAAAAACTTTTTTTTCAAAAGTGAAATTTCAAATTGATTTTTTAGGTTTTTATAGACATGGGAATCTTTGAACCATTCCATTTGGATTAAGGAGTCAAAAGTTATGAAGAATTTTAGTTTGCGGGTAAATATGGAGTTTACTTCATTTTTTTTTTAATTTTAATTTTTTAAAATTTTGCCTTATGGATGGGATATGTAACAATTGATGTTTCAAAAAACATCTAATTTGATGTCTCAAAAAACATGATTTCAATTTTCAAATTTTCAAAAATATACTGACAAAGCATGCCACGTCAGCATAATTTAAGGGTCCACGTCACTTTTTTCCAAGTCCATGTCACAAACTTGGTCAAAATGGTGTTGGATGAAAACTTTTCCCATGTGGCACTACCCATCCCAAAAAAAGCTTGTGTGACACTTAAAACCCCTCCACATGTAGCCTTTTGCAAAGCTTATAAGACCTTGTTTTATTTGATGTAAAAAAAAAAACAAGACAAATTCAAATGGGTCATCTCAAATTTTGGCACATTTTTTGCTTGTCTTTTATAACAGATTTTAGGTGATGTTAACGTTGATCAAAATCCTGTCAACAATGAGGTATTTCCCTATTTTTTTTAACGTGCCAAAAAACACCTGTTTCTTATAGTGTTGACATCTTTGAAATAGTTGTTTATAATTTTCATTAAAAGACAAATGATATTGACAACAAATCTAAGTTGTTTTATAATTTTTGGATTTGTAGAACTAATTATTATGAATTTTGAAGTTGAAACTAGAGTTAAGTGTAAAGTGAATGGAATGCTGGATCAAAAGCGGGACTTTAGGAAAAACACAGGACCAAACTCCTTGGAGCACCAAAACTAAGGTCCAAAGGAATTTGGTGTCGTATTTCATTTCTATTATTTTCAGTTATACCTCCTTCTTACACCCTTGTTTCAAAACCGGGTTTCCTTTACACTTAACACTAATATAGAATCACTAAAAACATCCAACCCTTCATTTGTTCACCATTGATACATTGAAAAAAAAAATGTATTTGTATCTCTTTACCCTTAAATGCTGAAGAGGACGTTTTGCGTCTGTTGAATGAGACAGAATCTTCCCTCGTAGAATGGAAGTGCAACTATTGGTCTTCGGTTTTAGAGGTGGAAAGGAGAGATCTTCTATAAGGCTTTGACTTCCAATGAATATATTTGGCTTTTCCAAAGTAGATGATGTCACATGGAAACAAAATGCATAATTTTTACGGTCACCAGTTCGTCGTTCAAGGGTTAATTGAAAATGCTCTTAATAAAGGTATGTTCATACTTGGTGTTGAAGAGCGTTAATACTCAAAGTCTTAAGAATGAATTTAGACCTACTTCTAGACCAGATTCGCATTGCAAACATTACCCCTAATACCAAGTTGGAACCCAATCACTTTATGAACCTCCTCCTTCGTCACCCTACCTTACTCAAACTTCTTCAGGGTACCTTCTGTCGATGCAGAGCATTCTCTGTCGAGGGCCTAGAATTTCGAGGAGAAAAACTTGCTCATCAAGGCCACTGAATGCTGGAGAATCCTCTCGAATTCCATTCCTACAAATCACCATTGATGGAGTCTCTCTTCCTTCCCACACTTCTTCTCTCTTGCCCGTCTTCTCGAAATCCCATCACCGGATTGCATTTGCTGTTGTAATTTGAGCTTCTCTTCATTACGCAATCGAAGCTCATGGCGGAAGTAGGGTAGAGAGACAATCACACATTACAACAGACTCCAATTCCAACTTCTTCAACAACAATTATGGAGAAGCCATGGCGCTGGGCGCTGGGCATGCTGTACGTCATCATCGTGGCCCTCATCTGGATCCTCGCCAGCTTCGTGGTGCAATCGGTCGTTGGCGCCGGCGTCTCCCCTTTCCTCCTCTCCTACATCTGCAACTCCTTGTTCGTCGTGTACCTCCCTATCGTGGAAGCCGGAAAATTGGTGCAGAAATGGCTGCTTCGAAGGGGGGCAGAAAGGAGGGGGATTTTTATTAGGTCCGAGGAGAGAGAGAAGCTACTGGAGGAGAGCAGAGAAACAAGCCCTAATTCTAATTCAGGCATTGTGGAGCAGGAGGAGGAGAGGGTGGAAGAGACGGTGAGGGAGTGGAGTAGACGTGAGGTGGCGCAAGTGAGCTTGCTGATTTGCCCGTTTTGGTTTCTGGCGCAGTTCACGTTCAACTTGTCGCTCAAGTACACTTCTGTTACGGTGAGGAAGCGTTTTCTATGGGGAATGTTTGACTATGGTGATACTTGGAGTGTTCCTTTTAGGGTTTGATCGCCAAGGAGAGGGTTTAGAGAATGTTGAGGTGGTAGGGTCATGGTTTAGGTAACAGAAACTAACAGATACGGAGTTCTCTGTAATAGAGAGTGTGTGTGTGAAACATGCCATCGATCGCACTCCCAAGTTTTGAATGACTATCCAAATTTGAAGTTGTGTCAAATGATTGGAAACTTCTACTTTCAACTACTGATCGCTGGGTCCTAAGACTTCCACTAGAATTTTCTTTTGAAGAATCATGTGATTTATGATGCAGTTATTGATGAACGTCCAAAATTTCGTTGAAAACAAGTGATTCTCCATCATTGCACATAGCTGTTTTCAGGGTAAAAGTTGGTCATGCAACAAAGGTTTTTGCAATTTACAGTTGTGGATGAAGTGCAGGAGAACGGAACGAACTTTCATGAGCAAATATTTCATACAACCATTCCGTGCGGTTGTTGCATCGAGAAGGGGAATTGTGTGTTCAATGCCATGTCTAGCCCACATTAGAGACAACGAAGTTTATTATAGGATTCTCATTAAGAGTTATCTCAGTTCACGCTTGTAGGCTCCCAACTCTTTTTTTTGTTTCCAAATTCGGCCCTGCACGATTTTGAACCCTATAAAGTCTAAGACTTTCATAGAAACTTGAAATAGCACTGCCCCAATCAACTTCTTCTTTGGAGGACAAGTCTCGCACTCTTGAGAGACTCTCTTAGTCTGCGTTACATCTGTTCATGCTTTGAATTCTTGTGTTGCAGTCGAACACGATCTTGAGCAGCGCATCCAGCCTCTTCACCTTCTTGCTGTCCTTGGCAGTGCTGAATGAGAAGTTCAAGTGGACGAAACTGGTGAGCGTGCTGCTGTGCATGGTGGGAACCATTACAGTGACCCTGGCAGATTCCACCGAGATTGGGGGGTCATTTAAGAGAGCAGGGTGGGGCGACGTTCTCTGTTTGTTTTCTGCTTCGGTGTATGCTCTTTATAGCACTCTGATAAGGAAGCGCTTACCTGATGAAGAGGCCGGGGAAGGGAAAGCCAGCACAGCCCTGTTTTTTGGCTATCTGGGTCTTTTTAATGCCCTATTGCTCGGACCTGTGGCATTGATCCTCCACTTCACGGGTTTGGAGACTTTCCATTGGCTCACCTTATCTCAATTTGGCCTCATCATTGGAAAAGGTGAGTCAAATTTGCGTTATTATCTTTTTTTGCTTCCTTAGCCTTTTCATAGCATTTTTTGGTTGGTTTCATGGGAGGCTCTCTGTTTTACCGACGATTTTAAATCTATCATTTCTGATTCTATTAAATTTGACTTAATTTTGTATGCTGGCTTGCTATTTTACCATAGCAAAGAGCTGATAGAAACTGTATGGGAATAGAAGAATGCTTAATGAAATTCAAGCTTAGATGTTGATTGTGGTTCCCAAAGAAAAAGTAGCAAGCTTACAAGGGCTAAAGATTGTTATAGTTGTCATCATTACATCCAAGAATCTGAATCCATCATTCTCATTCTATCATATGTTGGCTTGCTACTTTACCGTAATTAAAATAGCAATTAGGCAATAGGAGCTCTATGGGAGTAGAAGAATGCTTAACCCTTGATTGTCACAGTTTTTGATGATACACTGAATAGTTGGCCCACGGGGATAGCTAGCTGTGATGTTTTAGGGTTAACAAATTTCAAGTTCAGCCAGCCAGCCAGCCAATCTTGGGCCAGTCGTGTGGAATTTCATTTCTGGCTTGCATTCAGAGATTTGGAACTAAGAGGGGGAAAGGTGTTTGCAGGGCTACTGGACAATGTGTTGAGCGATTACCTGTGGGCTAAAGCTCTCTTGCTGACGACGCCAACAGCAGCAACCGCTGGCCTCAACATTCAAATCCCTATTGCAGCTGCGGTGGATTCACTTCGTGGAAAGATCCCATCTCCACTGAGTGTTGTAGGAGCAGTTGCGGTTCTGGTAGGGTTCTTCGGAATCAACCAGCCTGCCACAGGGTGTTGTGGTTCCTCGGGCGAGGAGGACGTGGACGATTTTGACAATGTGAAGCAGAGCCCAGATATTGTTACTGCTTAGGATTACAACTGCAGATTAGGAGGTGGCAGCGATGGAGATTTCAGAATTGCGCCCTGAAACTCTACAATGGGATAATCCTGGAGAAAGAAGAGAATCGCCTTGTGCTCAATTTGGCAACAACATTGCAAATTGGGATCCAGGATCACCAGGTCTGACACCCGATTGTCTAGTTTTATTTCTTGTTTCATAGTTTGTATTGGTAGGTCCCTATTCTCTTATTCTCAATCTGGTAAACTACCTGCAGAATGAGGACATGTACATCTATTACATTTCTGAAAGCATTCTTATGTAATTCTTCCCTCACATTTTGAGGCTAATTTTTTGAAGAGAATTGCCCTGATTTATTATGGGCTCAGTCGTCAAACACTTCGCAGAAAATGTTTTGCGGCTACGTAGTTTCTCTATGCTTGATTTACGAAATTGTATGACCCATTCCTTTGTGACACAACAGTTGGATGTCCTGGGGATTTGTATCACCCTTGATTGTGCCATCGAGCTATTGCTGTTGCTGAGAGAAAAAATTTCGCCAGTTAGTGACCTCAAGCAGATGGACCTGAACTGTATTGAAACTGCAGACTGGAGGGAAGTTATAGGCAGTGAGTGCTGCCTAAGTCTTGACATCCCTTGATTGTCATAGTAACTCCCATCGCAGCTCAAAGAACTTGTATTGGACATGCAGAAGTGAAAAAAGCATCAAAGATTGTTGCTTGTGATGCCTCTAGGTTGGAAGAACATGTCATGAATTTTAGTATGATGAGGTAATCTCAAGCTATAGTTAGAGATGATGGAGCATGCCTTTGATATTTTTAAAGTTGGCATCTACAAATTAGAGATTTAGACAAAGGTAGTCAACTTGTTCTAAGTTCTTAGAGAGCATTAAGAAGAAGAGAAGGTTGTGACTAAGGTCAAGATTGCAAGATGAAGGTAGCATTTGACAACAATACATTAGTAGATACTTTTATTTGTCATAAATGAACTTAGCTTACTATATCCAAAAATATGAAAAATCTTGAGAAGTTATTGAAGAATATTTTTAGCATTTGAACAATGTAGGATTGATGGTACTCTACATTTGCACTAAATATTGGATATTTAGTAGTTAGCTTAGGATTGATGAAATTCTATACAATTCTAAATTGATGGAAAAAAATTAATTTGGCGAGAAGTAGAACTATATTATGTTGACAAATTGAAGTGTATACTTCTATATCCACATTATACAAACAAATTGTAGAAACTTTGCAAAAGTCTATATCTAAGTTGGAATCAATCAAATTCCAAAATGAGGAGTTAAAGGAGTGTATTTTATGTGACTTGGAGTAGAATTTAGATCTTAAATTCATTGTAGGGGTTAGAATCATAGGGTTTCCTATCTAGACATGATATAGGCTATTTGCATCAATTTGTCATATTGTGTTAGTTGTAATGAGTCCTATGAAATGCAACAAATTGTAGACAAACAACTTTAAAAAAAAAATCAAATCCAAGTGTTGATGAATCTTATTAGGTTTGTCTTTTGTGATAGTCAAAT
Organism: Thuidium tamariscinum; assembly: GCA_947034885.2. Lineage (NCBI taxonomy): Eukaryota > Viridiplantae > Streptophyta > Bryopsida > Hypnales > Thuidiaceae > Thuidium > Thuidium tamariscinum. The sequence continues at coordinate 16,392,301 of OX344758.2, forward strand.
TAGGTGACTAGTCCATTGCATGAACAACCTCTCTATTGAGTAAGATAGCTTGTATGTCAAGTTGGATGGCATGTTTGATTGTTCATTAAATTATATGGTATGTATGTCAAGCTAAACAATATGTTTGTTGTTTGGATGAACAACTGGTCTATCAAGTTGGATGGACTCAAAATCTATTGAGCTATTTGATAAATTGATCTTCTCCATCTAAATTGCAATTATTTTGATCTATGCACTATCTTGACAAATGTTGTGGTTCAAGGTTGACATTATAATGAACATAATTTAGTCAAGACATAATGTAGACAACCCTACATAGTCAAGGCCTTGAAGGACTTCAATTATTGAAATGAATAAGGAAAGTTTTAGAATGAACTTCCAAGTTTTGGAAAAAACATTAAATAACTCACAAACATTATGCTTGAGAAAATTAAAGGATTCAACAATGGTTTAGTGGAGTTATTGGATTGGTAGAATTAGAGCAAAGATATACTTGAAATCAAAGAGATTATAGAAGGTACTATTTAAGGAGTGCAATATTCTAGTATGTCATTGAATAGACAAGTACTTGTAGAGTCACTAGATTTGTACCGTCCTATTTGCAAACTTCAAGATTGAGGGTCATTGCAAGAAGCACTAAGTATTTTGTGTACACTTTGGCAATACATTTTTGGAAGTACTTAAAAAAAGAATTTTTTTTAAGAAAATACGAAAAATATTATTAATGTATATTTTTAAGAAGAAGGTAGGAAAAGCTTAGAAAAATCCTTCAAGTAGGTGAATTAGAAAAGTGCAAAATCTCATGAAAATAGGCACTTTGACATTTTTATTTGTAAAAAATAGGAAAAGAAAATTTTTGAAAAATTCAAAATTGGACATTTGGAAGAAGTTGATGATGTCAAGATTTCACCAAATGAATGATCTAAAAACCATCTTCAATGTTCAAAAATTGTGCGCAATGGGAGTGCTCTTTGTACTCATATAGAAGACATAAAATAATAAATCTTTAAATTTCCTTTGGTAGGTACATAATTTCCTACTATGAAAATAGACCATGAAATTTTGAGCTCTAGATCATTAAATTTGGGGACTCCTAACATAGTAAAAAACCCAAAACTACAAATTGTTAATTATCTAAATTAAAATTAAAGTATAATTTATTTTTTTTAATTTCAAAAAATAAGGGATTTAATGAACATCAAGTAACTAAGGTATCTCTAATAAAAATTTCAGACTTATACAATTCATGCTTCAAAAGTTATAGCTAAAAGCAACAATGTCACTTCAATTGTGATGTGAAATAGGACAAGTGTTTCTTGCAATGGCCCTTGATTTATTCAATATAAATGATGTTCTAAATTGCAATACTTGTTGGCCATTGAAGGAGCTACAAGATTGTAGCAAGTGTAGAGTGTTTGTTACAAAAAAAACATTACATTGCATTGCCCTTTTGGTTTTTCTATAATGAAGTGTAGGATTTGATGCAACGGTCCTATTCTGTGAGCTTGTGAGCATGAGCCTGTGAGCATAAAGCAGGGATTCTGTGAGCACAGAGCTTAAAAATTTGAAGAAGCATTATAAAACTTAATTTTATTCATTAAAATTGATTCCATCTTAAAATTTGAATCAAAATTTTTTATTTCTAATAAATTTTAGTACCTATTTTTTTAAACCTATTACCGTGGACCTATTACCGTGGTTATGTTCAAATTGGATAAAGATTCTAATTTTCAATCTTACTTAAAAATATACATTACAAAAATGAAGAACTCAATTGATATGAAAGATGAATAAAGATGGAATTAAGTTAATATAAAGTATTGGTTGATCATTATCCTATAATAATGTAGATCTTTTTGAGGCCTAGGGAAAGGTACTAATGATTTTTATAGATGTATTATTATTACAGTTGTTTAGATTTTAGAAAGAAAATTTGTTGATAAAAATCTTTGCTACACTAAATTTTATTTTGGTTGATCATGTCTTGTAGCATTATAAGTCTTCTCAAGGTCAATAGGAGGGTATCAATTATTCCCTCTTCATTTCTAAGGCAATTGACTTGTTTAAATTTTAGAATTTTTTTTGTTTGTGTGGTTTCATTATATATGGAAAGAACTTAGTTGTACCAAATTTCATTTTGTTCATGAGTATCTTATAGTAGCGTAGGTCTTCTCAAAGGCCAATGTAGGCACCTACAGGTTTTGTCTTAATGTATCAATAATGGAACTTATTAACCCCTAAAAGCCCAAGGGGTTAGGACAAAACACAAATGTGCTATAAAATATAAGAATTACAACTTTTTTGAAGTTAGTATCAAAGAAGATAATGTAAAGCACAACAAGTAGAAAGTATCCATATAGTCAAAATAAAAAAAATGTTTTTAGATTATTTTTAAATGAATTTTGAAGATATAACTTCAAAAATTCACCAAAAATACAATTTCTATTTTTAAGATTTGAAATTTTTTTTGATTGGTCAAAATTGTGTTTTTTATTGATTTATAGAAAAATGAAAAATATTCAACCTCTAAAAGCCCAAGGGATTAAGACAAAATACAAATGTGTTATAAAATATAAGCTTTACAACTTTTTTGAAGTTAGCATCAAAGAAGATAATGTAAAGCACAAAAAGTAGAAAGTATACATATGATCAAAATTTAAAAAATATTTATAGATTCTCTTCAAATGAATTTTGAAGATATAACTTCAAAAATTCACCAAAAATACAATTTCTATTTTTATGATTTGAAATTTTTTTTGATTGGTCAAAATTATGGTTTTTATTGACTTGTAAAAAAATAAAAAGTATTTACTAATGAGAGCATCAGTAATTCCCCCAAATAGTAAGTTTTTCAACACTAAGCAATTTTAGACACTTTGTACTATTTCTCCTTTTTTTTGCTATAACTTTTGTTTGACCGTACTGATCTTAGTTTTGAATATCAATGTTGAAAGAAAACCCAATTTTTTCAAAACTGAAAAAAAAAAATGTTGAAAAAAGTTTTTTTTTTGCTCGAAAATTCTGCCCGAAGTCAGGCAGCGACCAGAAAATGGTCGCTTGAGCCTTGAGCGCTTAGGGGTTAAGATTTTAAAAAAATATTTGATTGATAGGGATTACTTTTGTAAAGAATGAACTTTGTTATACAAGATTATTGATTAGTTGACTCATTATCCTCTTCTTCATCCAATGAAGGGATTCATTTCTTCTTTCTTGATCCAATGGTTGTTTATTTATCATCTTGAAACAATACTTGTCAAGCTTTGTTAGATTTTTGTGAACACTCTCCTTAGTCTTGCTTCTTAGTACCCCTCGGCACCGAGAGGAGTCCCACGGCTCTGATAAAATTATTATTGCAAAATTTTTTTTTAATTTTTTTTCCAAGGGACTCCCCTCGGCGCCAAGGGGAGTTCTACAATTGTGGGGGGAAAAAGATTTTTTTTAAATCAAGGTTGTGGGACTCCCCTCGGTGCCAAGGTACTAAGAAGCAAGACTAAAGAGAATGTTCACAAAAATCTAAATTTGTGAAGTAACCTCATTTGATTTCAAAGAAATTATAATTAGTCACTAATTTTTTTCTTCATAAAATCTAGCAAAGTACAATAAATGGTAAAACAAAGTTATTCAAGGAATCACGGTAATAGGTCCACAATAATAGTTCCACGGTAATAGGCACTAAAATTTACCAAGGTTTATCAAATTTGGCCAAAAGTTTTAGATGGAATCTTCAAAAAATTGCGTAGGCTCACAGGCTCACAAGCTCACGCTCACAGGCTCACAAAATGGCAACCTTGGGATTTGATGAATGCAATTGTCAACTACTTGTTCAATGTTGTGGCAAAGATTGCATAGAGAATTTGTCAAATAGAGAGATGTTGTAATCTTTTTGTAAATATGTTTTGTTATAGACCATATGCAACAAAGTGCAATCTAGAAATACTATTTCACGTGTAGAATGAACCATACTATGTAGAATAAGGTAGATCATTGTAAGAAAAATACATTGATGTTTTTAATTTGTAAAAAATGGGAAAAACAATTTTGAACAAAATTTAGAATTGTCCATTTAAGAAGACTTTTTGGTAATATATTTATGGCAATTGGAAAATTAAATTAATGAATGCCCCCTTTTTAATGAGACAAATTCAAAAATTATCTAATGATAGAATATTGAATAATCAATTGATAGAAAATAATGCCCCCCTAAAAATACCTAGTTTTGAAGTACAAGTTATACCCTTGTATAAAATGATTCAATTCTAAAAAATCCAAAAATTCATGAAAAATTATGTAGAAAAAAATGATATATTTTTCAAATTTCCACAATTTTTGGAGTGAAATAAAAGAATTGTAAAAATATAGAGTCATATTTCAATCAATACTACTTCAGTCAATAGCATTTCAAATTTGTGAAATTTTTACTAAAGATTCTAAAAAGAATTCTCATTCTACTTACTAAAAAGGCTTTAAAAATTTGACTTGTATTAAAATTTATTTTCACAAGTAGTCTTGATTAAATTATTAAAAAAATTTAAAATTTAATTTATATATAAATCATACTTGGATTGCAATACATCCAAATTTTGTTTAATTGCTAATTTCTCAATTGGCTATGGCAATTTTTGTAAGTGTAAGAAACATTTTGAGAGTCATTATAGGTACATCTTTGGTTTTGAAGGGATATGAAGTTTCAAACTACAAATTTTAAAAGAATGCATAGTTCATTTTATTTCCTTCAATTCTTAGTCAAATGGTTAAAGAGAAGTATGCATCAAATTGCATACTTCATAGTTGTTTCTAAAAGACAATAAACATCACCATGCAACTATTATTGAAAGAGACATTAGTATTTAAAACTCAAATTCTTAGAAGTCATATCTCCCTCATTTCATTTTAATCTTTCATATGAGATGTATTTCTTATAATCCTTCAAAGCTATAGGGGGTTGCAATTCATTGGGTGAGGAAGTTGTAGACAATTTTGACAATGTAAAGTAGAGCACAAACATTGTTATTGCTTAGGATTGCAATAGCATTATTGGAACTTGGAAGGATCATTTTTGCATTTTATTTTTGGAAGGTGAATCTCAATATGACATTTAATAATACTGCCAAATTTTAGAATATGTAAGTTTGTATATTACAATGCAAAAGGATTTGAATTTTGTTTGTACTGTAATTGGCAAGTGATAATACTTAGAATAATTATTTACTAATAAAGCTTTACTTAACTTCTCATTTACAACATTCTTCAAAATAGAGTGTATCTTATTCACAATGCCTTTGCATTCCTTTTGTAAGTTTGCATTTCTTTGAGTGAGGTTGAGGCATGAGTAACTAACCATACCCAATACCAAACTTGTAGGCAATATAGGAGTACTGTAATCCAATCAATGGTAGTAAATTTCCAACTAAAACTTGAATGCCTTTTCAAAATTGAGACTAAATAATGTTATGAATTAGTGAGCAAGAAGAAAGGAAGTAGTAAGCAAAAGAAATAGTTCTTGAATGACTAGAATTAAAAGACTCTTGACATTGGCTATTGGTCAAGAACACTTTTTGGCTCCCAAAATTCATAGTAATTTGAATTTTGGGAACAAAATTTTGAAAAAATTTCAATCTCCATAGTCCCTCTCTTTCTACATGGGCAATATTATCACCACCTCATACAATGCACAATTTGCTCCAAAATTGCTAAAATGATTAGTTATTGTTGCTTCTACCTTTAGTGTAGCGGTGTAGCCACTCATTTTTCCAACGTTTTTATTGAAAATTCATAACTTCACTTGCCACCCTCCAATCCTGCAAGTGCAATTATCAAATTTACACAAGTTCCAATTCCCCTTGCATGCTTTGAAGCATCACCCTCTCAACCATATCCAAAATTAAGGATGTAATTTATTTAAGGCTTTTTTTTTTCATTCTTGGAGAATAGCCACAATGGCAACATAAAATGTTACAGGGATGATCCAAACTATAACATTCATCCATTTATTGGATGTATAACATGATTTTCATCCAAAATTAGACAAATTCATCTAATATTTTTCTTTATTTCAAAGTTGTCTGGGAATTTCATCCAAGTTATCTGGCATTTTTTGGGGTATTTTCTAGCCAGATTCTTTTTTCTGGTGCAAACTGGCACCAAAAAGCCAAAAGAAAAAGAGTTTCAGTCGACAGTCAATCTCGGAGTACGTGAAACTCCAAACATGTTGCACAGGTTTCCCCTCCGAAGTCCGTGCAAGTGTCAATCAATACAAATACACAGTACTCCAGAACTCTGTTGAACTTGAGCCAATGCCTCTCGACGCACGTTCTCTCATCTTTACTGCAAGCAGAATCATGCAGTCTTTATTAGTGCGGCGCTTCCTTGCACGCCACAAACCCTCCATCAATGATAATGTACTTCTCACTAAGTCAGTCATCTGAAAGAATCAATCAGTAACCAACACTCGGAAGCTCATTTCAAACTATTGTGCACGAATTCGTCGATCCGAGCAGTGTACACAGGTTTTAGGGTTTAGGGTTTAAGATTCCAAGGATCACCCGAATGAAATGATATTAACGTCCGGTTAAATATCTACCTTCGCCTCAAAATTTACACAGGTCCTGCTCGATTAATCCAACAGCAACCACTCACGGGCTCTCTCGCAAACTAGTCGCCACTTGCAGTGATCAAAACTTGCACCTGGCACTGGCATTTCGAAGGAAATCAGAGGCTCCTCGGCAAAGGGAGCAGCAATGTCTGGACTGCCGGAGAATTGGCCGTATAGTGTCCAAATGAAATCCCATTTGAAGAATGAAATCGGAAGAATGAAATGGAAAGCGTAGAGTGAACTCCATGAATCAAGCCAACTTGACCCAGCTTGCATAACTGGGGACCCAGTTCACAACCACAAATAGCATGTAGTACCCCGGAGGCGCCATGCTTGCGGTAGTCGGAGTCTCGGATGTCAAGGTCCACTGGCCTGCTCCGACACTCACTGGAGTGCCCACAACGCCCAGCTTCAACAAGCGTTGTCCCTGCACCATCAAAAAGTATAGGAACTGTAAGAAATTGTACACGTAAAATGACCCTCTTCTGTCGCTTTCAATATTCTCATGCACGGAGGAGGGTTTAGAGTCATAGCCCAGAATTCCAAGATATGAAAGACTTTGATCTTTCTGGTATGGAGGACTTGAGTCGTACTTGGACGTCCCAGCAACTGTTCAATTATCTACCTAATGATCAGAAAACAGGTCTTCGAGAAGAAGAGCTGGTCGGTAAGCCATAACCGCTCTCTTCTTTCGAAGATCTTTTGTGACACTCAATTTCACAAACTCTACTTTCTTCAACATCGAATCATTCACGATTGGAGTGCTCTCCTTGAGATTTCAAATTAACTCCAATCTGGAGTCCGGTTGTGGAAAAAAGAAATCGCTCGCCACTTGTACTTTCTCGGTATACAAAACTTCCACTACAAAGATCCACATTTGAGGAATCCAGTATGTATTGACTTCTCACGGCATGTATACGTCACAACGTTCACCCCCAAATCAAGAGTCAAATTACGGAAAAAGCACATGGTTCACCACTTTCACAACTCAACACGCCCGAATCTCCCCTACCAATCTACGAATTCGCAGCACTTCTCATTGCAAAACACCCACAAACTCCAATTCCTCAAAACACAGTCTCCTACCTGCGCAAACGAGTGCGTAACAAACGGCGCGCTCGCCATGTTCACCTGCCACTTCGCATAAACCACCCCTCCGCTGTAGCTTACATTCCCTTCAAACTCTTCCCCGTACCCCAAGCTCCCCTTCACCACAAACCCCGGCCTCACACCATCAAGATACGGCGGGGAGAATGCCTCAATCCTGAGCTCCGTCGGAAACTGCCCTGAGAATGTATAAAACTGGTGCGTATTACTCCCTGCAACCAGCACCCTCCCATCGGGTAACAAATTCGCCGTCGAATGATACAATCTCGGAATATCCGTCGCCGTGAGGTTATGAAACCTTGTCCCGATTGCGTCCAAGGGAATGTACAACAAGGGTGTGAACACGGGGTCTGATGCGTATCCCCAGCCTTGAGAGCCTCTTGCTGCGCCGTTGATGATGATCACATCGCCCAAAGGAGTGAGCACCATGTCGCCCATAATGCGACGGAAGGGCATAGTCTCCATGGACCAAGAAGGAGAGTCTGCGAAAGGATTGAGGCGGCCGCAGGTGTTGGTTGCGGGAGCTAAGCGACCGGGGTTGCTGAAAGAGTTGGGAGCTGCGCCACCGCAGATGAGAATCTCACAGTGTTGGAAGGAAGTGGTGGAGAGGAGGGGGAGGAGGACGGAGCTCCCAGCAGAAGGGTAGTTGCGAGGCTCGTCGCCGGGGATGGAGGGGTATTTGGTGATGACGACGTTTTTTTGGTAGTTGTACAGGATGGAATCTTTGTTGGCGAAGATAAAGAGGTTGTTGTCCGGGAGGAGGTGGACGTACGGGTAGAGGTTATCGTTTTGGGCGTCGTTCGTCTGCAGGCAAAGCAAAAGATCGAGAGTGAGTGCACAGCATTGGAAAAGTTCTGGAATGGCGGATTGAAATGAAATTGGGGGAGGTTGCAGTTGCATTTGCCCGACCGAAACTCTAGTCTGTAACACTCCCGGTTAGCAAAGCTCGGGACACTTGGATGACACGATTTTCAAGCTTATGACACGCCATTGTGACGAATATGACCATTCAGTGAAATTTGCGCACAATGTGGTCACAATTTTGCTCATAGTTGTGGAAGAGATGGACCATGCCATAACGACTGAACCAAAGCTCTGCGCACTGGAACGTCACGTTTTGAAATTGGCGCAGGCAGAGTTGCGGGACTGAAACCCAAATCTGTACAGTCCTGGTTACCAAAGCTCGGTACACTTGAACGTCACGACTTTGAAGCTTAAAAACTCTCTATTTTAACGAATACGACCATTCGCTGTAATTTGCGCACAATGTGACTCAAAATTTGCTCACGATTGTGGAAGAGATGGATGGATCATGGCTTACATCTTTGAGGAGCTGCAGATCGACCTGGACACGGCCGTTCGCGGGGATGTACTCGATCGTGAAGGCATTTCGGCCTCCGACGACGGCTTGCGTGCCGTCTGGGAGCTGCTGATTCGACGCGTACCATCTCCCAATCTGCAACTTCTCAGTCGTCTGCTCCACCCAGTCGCAATCTCCACCGTCGCCGCAGGGCCAAAACGTCCGAACCTGCAAAACCCAGCACTCCACAACTCAGAATAGTTGGCAAAAGCTTGTAGGTTGTAGCATTGATCATATTGTTGTAAAGTGTTCGACATCCTAAAGCGATCGTTAGCAATGTTACCTTGCTGACTCCGTCCGCGTCGCCTCCCGTTTGGACAAGCTGGCCGGAAGCGTCGAATTGCCCGGACGAGCACCACGTATCTGTGAAGATGAACAGGGGTCGAATTTTGTTGGAACCGGGCGAGAAGACTGCGGAGTGCGCCGTGCAGTCGTGAGTATTCGCCTGTTGCAGAGAGCACAACTCTATCAGTCCACGATCATGGCCCGAATCCTCTGCAAATTTTGACCTAATTCGCAGGCTGCGTCTCAGAGAACTTCAGGAATTAAGTGGTGTCCAACATTGAGTGCTTCCGACGTGGCGAAGGGAAAATCACTAATTCTAAGAGCCTGCAGATGTGATGGAACCTTTAAAACACTATTTTCTCTCAATTCTTTAATTTGAGACAGACAAGTCTCCAGCATTAGCAGCATGAAGAGCACTGTTTTTTTCAACGCTGAGAGCTCTAAACCACCGTCTGAGGCGGGAAATAATTTTCAGCATTGAAAGAAGTTATAGAAGAATGCAAGTGTACTACATGGCAAGCTCTGCAAACTATGAGCACCTTAAACAATGAAAGTGACCACTCTGAAGCCCTGTAACTACTGATTAGCGGTTCGAATTAGTCTTTTAATTGATTGAATGTGTGTAACAACCGCGCGGGTTCCGACACTTCTAAGGTTTCGTGTTTTCAAAAAAATTCAAGACATTTGTTCAAAACCACGCCCATCAGTACTAGCGCTACCCACCGGCTACATTGCAAAATTTCTGGCAATTGTGAACCTCCAACAACGGAAGTGCTACTCTAACACATGCTATTTGATCGGCAGCTGCTCGTCGTAGTCCGTTCGAGATTGAATCGTGCGGTAAGTCTTACACATGGGGGCGTCTCTCGACATTTTTCAGGTTTCGGTTCTCGACGCTTCACAGGTGAAGGCGAAGTATTGAAAAACATGGTCATCAGTACTGGTGCTTACTCTCTAGTCCCATTGCAAAATTTCTGGCAAATTAATACCTCCAACAACGAAAGTGCTACTCTAACACACGCTATTGATCGGCAGTTCGTCGTCTTAGTCTCTTTAGAGATTGAATTCCGCGGTACTAAGAATGGGGGAGGTCTTTCACCATTTTTCAGATTTCGATTCTCGACATTACTTCACAGAAGCATTGAAAAAAATGCTCATCAGAAGTAGCGCTTCCTCTCCAGCTCCATTGCAGAATTTCTGGCAAATGAGAACCCCTAACACGCGCTATTGCTCGGCAGTTCTTCTCATTATCTTAGAGACTGAAATTTACGGAAGAAACCGGGGACTCTTTAAACAATTTTCAAGCTTCGGTTATCGACACTTCAAATTGTCAAATAGAAGTGTTCAAAAAACACGCTCACTAGTAATATTGATAGCTTTCCATCCCCATTGCAAATATCCTGACAAAAATGTGAAGAAACGAGAGGAGAGTCCATGCCACCAAGCTTACTCGATCTTCCGGATTGTCTCGGCACACGCCATCCGGCAAAGGCAGCTGCGAGTCGCCAATATTGGTGCGGTCGAGCAACACGACGTTCCCCATGTGCGTCACCGCCGCGTGCATGGTGGAGATTCCCGCATTCTCCACCACAGTCTCCCACCATCCCCCCCGACTCTGGCACTCCACTCCATTCGGCTTCCAGACTTCACTCCACAACAACAAAGCAGCTCCCAGCACTTGCACCAGCGCAACCGCACGTCGCGAGTTTCTCGAGTCCATGGCCATGGAGAGCAGATACAACCAGAAAATGAAAGCACATTCACAGGACCAGTAAAGCTTACTCCTCAACCTGTGAGAGTCTGGAATGCACACTTTGATTGGGAAATCACTCGGTTCAGTCTCTGCCAAATTTGCACAGAGACAGTACTACTGTAGATTAGCGTCAGAAACTGGGTGTATCATTACTAGTCTGCAGACAGTTTGATATTTGATCAACTGGTAAGAATTGGACGGGGAAGAGTAAAAGTTACGGTTGCGAACTTGCGATCAAGTAGCCGCTTGCAAGCTTCAGAAACTGGGTGTGTCACTATCAATCTGCATACAGTTTGATCGATCAGCAGCCTTCAATTGGACGGGGAAGACTGGTTACGGTTGCGGTTAAGTAGCCCCTTAGAATGAGAGCTTGACAACGGATACAATGCTGGTTGTGAAAGGTTACGAAGTCCTGGCTAACTAGTATGCGTGGAAGCCGCATTGACTTCCCGATTGACTGCTTGGTTTCGTGAATCGATCACAAGCACGTATTATTGTGGAGATCGAAACTAGCTTCGATTCTGTCCTCGATTGGTGGCACCTCATAATCTTGAGTCCGTTGCATGCATTACCGAAGTTACCAACCTACACTGGAGGATTGCTTGCGTGCGCACCCACCTCCCAATGTCACCAAACATGATTCTGGAGGAGGGGGAGGAGGAGGAGGAGGAGTCGCCGTTGCGCAATAATTGCAGCATGTCTCGGACCATTCTCCGCGAACAGCTTCGCCAGTTCACCACCTGCGCAGTCACCTGGCTGCTGCCTACCCCAGATGCCGTTGTCATTCCTTCCAGGAGTTCCAGCTCATCAATCAGCTCCGGAAAGGAGGGAGAAACTGCGTCTAGCATTGCACTTTCACTGAGGTTTTTCTTTTTTCTTTTTTCTCTCTTTGTGACTCAAATCAACTGAGCTGAAAGGGACTAAGTAACGCCCAGCAACCATGATGACCACGCACACGTCCACGCCGATTATTTATTTACCCAAAGGTCAATTAATGCACAGAAATTACAGCGATTTGAAAGGACCCGTGACGAGGTTCCATTCGTGAAGCTCCGTCCACAGCTACTAACTCAACCCCTTAAAGTGATGACCGCGCTTATTTCGGAGTGTCGACAATCGTCCTAGGCATCAAATAAGATGCGGTGGATGGAGACATGGAGCTCAGATTGAACTGAACTGAACGGTCGGGCAGTGCCGTGGGGACGGATCGACGGAGGTAGCCGTTCGTAGTTGCGTCGATTGTGCCTGGATTTGTGGAAACCCAAAGATTTTAACTCCGTAAAATACTTAGTTTACTCAGTATGTTGCTGTTGCAGGAGTATCCAGGTGGCCTGCCTCTTCGGCGATTTGGAGTTTTCTTATGACTAACCGTGTACTCAGCTGCTTTTGGTTTCGGTTTTGTTATTACCGCAGTCCAGAGAATGTGAGTTTCTGGTGGCTTGCTGTGGGGACGTGCCTGAGTGAGTTGCCAGGGGGTGGGTGGTGTCAGACTGACGGGTAGAGCAGGTGAAATTTCGATCATGGCACGGCGAAACAAGGTTTTGGGTTCCATTTCTACTGTTTCGTTTCTTGTGGACAATTTTCTTCGGGGCAATCCAGATTGCAGGAGGGGATCTACATTGAAGTGTCATGCATGAGTGGGTAATAATTTGTGCATTCATCTAAATGTGCACACATCCAGCCGAAATGGAACAACCGAACTGATCTGAATGTGGCTCGCTGCAAATTGGAGGTTTCATCCACTGACAAAGGGTTTCATACTCCCTCACATGTTGTTTTTTAGCGACAAAAGCACCTCTGCAAGCGAACTGTGCTGCATGGCCGATGACGGAACCACCGTGAAGTTTCTGCTCACGAGCGCCGGTCTTTTTCAGTCGCCAGGCGTGGGTCAGGCGCTCAGAATCCGTGACAGTTCCGTGTCCCCAGACCTGTTTGGCTAAATTTATAAATGGTTTTAACCTGAACGTACAGTATGGTAGAAGTACCCATAACCAATAAAATAAGCACATTTGGAATTTTGGATATGATCCAGGGTAGTGCAAGGCAAAGCAAATATTTTCAGAGATGCATTGACGGAAATAATGGGGCTGCAAAAATTTGGTAATTTTATCTCTTGAATTGAAATTACTATAAATTTTGGAAGGCAAAAGTTGGACTTGACCTATTTCGTACATTTATGCTCACTTATGTGTCATTAACTTATTGGTCCAAATCTTGAAAATGTACAAAGACACACACTCCAAGGAGAAAATGGAAATCCATTCCAATCTTCTTTGGAATAGGGTACCCTATTTGTTGTTAATGGAGGGGGGGTCAACAATAGGTACCCCTATCATAGTTATTTATAGGCTAGTAGATCAATGTGAATTCATAAAGGTATGTTCACACTTGGTGTTAAGGATGATATTTGTAATGGGAAGTTGAATGAAAAATAAGTCTAAATTGTCTGGTTCCTAAGACTCTCAATAACAACACTCTTTAATACCAAGTATAAGCTGATCCTTTAAGGAAGGGTGTTAAAAAGTGCATGTACTCAAGAAGAAAAGTTTCGACTAACAAAGAGGTACATTTTGCTTTCTTCAAGTGTACCTATGGTGTACATGGCATTGAAAAGAGTTTAAAAGAAGTAACTTAAAGCATCTACCTTGATTTTTCATTTGAACCTAAGGTGTTTGTAGTACCTTTTGGGAGCATTATGAAGATTCAAAGGCAAAGGTGGAACTAGTAAAGATAGAAAATTAATGAAAACATTTAAAATTCTATTGACCCCTAAAGAACAAAGTGTCCATTCAACATATGCAAGAAATTAAACCAAGTGCCCATTCAACATAAGCAATAAGCAAAAAATTGGATTGAGTATTTGTTCAATGTATACAAGGAATCTTGAGTAGATTTCTACAAAGTGAATTTGGGTTGGATTTTTGTTCAATGTATGTAAGAAATTGGACCAAATTTCTGTTTAACAAATGCAAGAAATTTAGACCAAAGGTTCATTCAACGCATGCTAGAAATCAAACCAATGGCCGTTCAACGGATGTAAGAAATCAAACCAAGTGTCCGTTCAATTAATTCAAAAAATCGGACCAAGTGTTCATTCAACGGATGCTAGAAATCAAACCAATGACCGTTCAAAGGATGCAAGGAAATCAAACCAAGTGTCCGTTCAATGAACTCAAAAAATCAGACCACGTGTTCATTCAACGGATGCTAGAAATCAAACCAATGGCCATTCAACGGATGTAAGAAATTAAACCAAGTGTCCGTTCAATGAATTCAAAAAATCAGACCAAGTATTCATTCAACGGATGCTAGAAATCAAACCAAGTATCCGTTTAATGAATGCTAAAAATCAAACCAAGTATTTGTTAACAGATGCAAGAAATCAAATCAAGTGTCCGTTTTAACGGATGCAAGAAATCAAACCAAGTGTCCATTCAATGGACTCATATACCCCTGTAGTAGATTTGTAAATTCTTTTCAAATTAGATGGCTAGATCAAAAGTTATAATTTCAACTTTGGGGGTAACTTAGGCAACGTTGGGCAACTTGTTAAAAATCCTCCTATATTTTTTAAATTTGGTAGGCATGTAATTATAAAAAGAATGACAAGATAGAAGATAGAAATATAAAAGTAAAACCATATATAGTATAAAAAATTCATTTTAGGAAGAATTAAAGTATGTTAGTCCTTTTAGACAAGGTTGGTAAATAACAATTATTCTAAATTTAATGTTTATAAGTATTCAATCTATGAGGTCAATTTTTTTGAATCTTTTCAACAGAACTCCCATATTATATGGGGATCAAATTTATATACTAGATTTTGAAAAAAAATCATTTTTTTCATTGCTCTAAAAATTCATATTTTTTTACAAATTCTATCTAAAATATACCTTGGTCCTTTGAGGATTAATTCAAATTCTCAACAATACTTTGGGAGCAAAGTCAATTAGATCTTATAGATAAGACTTTCATGGAAAGATGCATTAACAAAGCAAACTATCCTTGATATTGTTTTGTGATTGAATTTACTACTAGTTGTTTGGCAAACTTTTATCTCACAATCGTCATTACACAAATAATAAAATTTAATGTTATAAAACCTATAGTATTATTTATCTTATAATGTTATTCACTCTAATTATCATTTAATTAATGATTAGTGTTCATGTAATATTACCAACATTGTTGCCATTTTATGTTAGAATTCATAAATAGTATTGCAAATACTTAATTTCATTTTTAGTGTAGTATTTGACCACCTCCAAGTCCCTGTTGCTATATAATGGCATAATAAGTAGAAACAATAAACAATCAAATAAGACTTATCTACAAAATTTGTTGCAACAATCCATTGCAAGAGAGTAAATAAATGCCAAATATAGAATAAATCTGATTGCTTTTGGAACACCTATCCTAAAATATTATGTTCCAAGCTATTCTTCTAAAAGCATGGTCACATGTGACTATGCATGCCTACCAAAAAACAACAAACTGTTGCATGATAAAAAATTCGACAAATAATTTGACATCTGAGAGTGAGTTTCACACACAAAATGTTTGATCAATAAATTTTCCACTGAATTGATTTAATCCTTAAATGATAGACTTGCCACAAGGGGGTAGATTTTATTGAATAGTGGCATTAGAAGAAATTTGAGGGCATTAGGAGACTGCGGGTTCCCGGACTGCGGGAACGCAGTTTCTGCCCTGTGAACCCGAATCCTACGTGGTCGGGACACTGCCACGTAATATATATATTTTTTTTTTCAAATTTTTTTTTTGTTTTTGGACTTATTTTCATATTTCAGGACCCAAAAAAAAAAAAATTTTTTTTTTTTTTTTTTTTTTTTTTTTCCATAAAAATCGGCCTGACGAGGATCTGCGGCATTGGGAGCCGTTTCGGGAACAGACCCGAAACGGTCTCCTAATGCCCTCAGATTTCATCTAATGCATTGAAATTGTCGATGGCCTAATAAAGGGGAGAAGCTCATCATCCATTGGTCATTTGTTTCCCACTTAAGAAGAATTCTGAAATTTAAGTTTGAGCAGCCCTCCTTCAAGAGTCAACAAGGATGGGCGAATCCACGTGGCACTAACTGATTGGGTGAACCCGCTATTCTTCTGACTAGGATGGAGTTCGGAAGCTGAGTTGGACAAGAGGCGGGCTGAAGAGCATGGCCTGAGATCGAGACATTCGAATGCCCAAAGTGCCCAACCGCCGCTCAAGGTCGTCCGGCTTCACGTGAACTTTGTAAGGTGGCAAAGTAGCAGCTGCTGGAAGCTCTGTTTTGTGAGGAATTGCAGAGAAATCTTTGCACTTCATCTTGGTGGGGACATGGCCGCCTTTCTGTGGCTTCGTTTTGGTTATTGTGTGAGTCGAAGGGTCGATTATGGCGAGCTTGAGTGGCATATACAGAAGCTGTAATCTTGAAACAAGAATGTGGAGATGGAGATGGAGATCGAAATTTCAATTGTGAAGACATCTTGGAGAACAGAAAGTTGGCAGCAGGGTGTCTTGAGATCCCTCGGGGTGAACATACACGCTGTGACAAATGGGTCATTCACGCAACCATGTTGAGGGGCATGGGCAACTCTCTGAGTACAATTTCATGGTGAGGCGTGTGCACGATGTGTCACGATTTGACTCTATTGCAAAGGTCGATACCACCAATTGATCATGATTTGTTGAAATGGATCCGCAATCCCTAAGTGAGAATTCGAAGCGCAGTTTTAAATCTTTCCAACCAAGACTATGGATAGCACTTATGTGATTCCCTCAGCATGCAAGAATGGAATTATATGTCGTTTCCAGGAAAAACGATAGCATTCTCGGCGTAGAATACAATGTGGATCGGCATGGACAAAGGCTAGACAGCAGCAGAGACAGCCCGTACACAAGATCCAGCACAAATTAGGGTTCTGCAGGGTTGAAGTCACATTCCAATGTCGGCGTTCTCTCATCTTTCATGACCTAATTCCAAGGGAGACTCCACGTGGTGGAGCTCGAGCAGCGCTGATTCTGCAGAGCACGGAGACTACGAGTGCTAACCACGATTAAAATGTGGCACATTCTTAAATTCTAGGTCGAGGGAAAGTGGCACAAATCCGAGGGATATTCAATCTTGAGGACGATAATTAAGCAAGAGAGCAGCCACTCAATAGTCGCAGTAACCACAGTTCAAAGTTCAAGAAGTGCTTCATACTTTCTCATTCAAATTTCTTGGTTAAGGGTCGAGTGGCATCCTAAACCCAAATGGCGAGCACCGACAGCCACAGCAGCTTGCCCCCATCGCTATCTCGGATTCAATCGCCCATGAGCCGGTCGCCCACTGGCAGTGAGGGTGAATCCCCACTTCAGATGTCCTTCCCAGAGATCAACCAACACATTGACGTGGAGCACGAGATCACCCAGTTTGT
Source organism: Thuidium tamariscinum (assembly GCA_947034885.2). Classification (NCBI taxonomy): domain Eukaryota; kingdom Viridiplantae; phylum Streptophyta; class Bryopsida; order Hypnales; family Thuidiaceae; genus Thuidium; species Thuidium tamariscinum. The sequence continues at coordinate 16,409,818 of OX344758.2, forward strand.
GAAGGAGTTGGACGCCAATGAAGGCAGGGAGGAGTTCGTCTTCCTTACTAAAGTGCCCCCAAACCCCGTCGAAGCCTCCGAGCCTTTGTTGTCGGACTCGGAGCCGAGGGACTGGGGTGAAGAGGTTGTCACTCCCACCTCCAGCACCGGCGCCATCGACCAGTTGTCTTCACTCAAGATGACATACTACGCTTTCAAAGAGACGACTGGCCAGAAAACTGGCATTCCTGTTGCACTGGTACTCCCATTCCACCATAGCTAATAGTAATTGCATCTGAAACAGCTCATGAATCTGAAATTGCAAATGAATCTCCCGTAGCTCATTGCCATTACATTTGAAATAACTCATGAATCTGCAATTGCAATTGCATCTCCCACAGCTCATAACTTCTGAACGTAATTGCTTGATACGCAGCAGTACTAAATCTCTATTGTACCATCAGTATGTTACTGAATTGTCACTTGCAGTGATCACAAGTTTCTGATGCAATGGGCTCTGCTGATGCAGCTAGCAGCGCACCTTGAGAGAAAGGAATCTCGCTACCCTTCGTTCCTTGGTTCTCGGTGTGTAAGCATTTGACTATGATTCTCTTTCATTTCCTTCTTTCAGCTTTAAACCCCTACACGACTGCTCCCATATCCATACGAGTTGGAAACAAATCATTTGGGAAGCTTCAAGGAATGCGACAGTATGCACTAATGGAAAGAAGAAATCATAACCTACATTCATAGGGGGGTGTTTTGAAAGTTCCTGTAGTCGACTATTTGCATTCAAACAGGCCCCCCTGCTTTTAGCTTGTTTACTTATAGTTAAATATGGTTCATTTCAAAAATAATTTGCTATGAATTATCATTGTCTGTATGCTTACATGAACGAAAGACTTTTTGAGGAATAACAGGAAGGCTGGATTATATCCCAATGGGGTGCAGGAGTAGCGTAAGCATGACGGGTTCTACGTCGGTTGGGTCGTTCCGAACGTTGCAACGAAGTCCCAGCCGGAGGACTTCTTTAGAGATTACTTATCCTGCCCTTTCTCCCCAGGTATTTCAATTATTTGGGTTATCAAAATGATCTGTATTTGGAATAATCAGTATCTTGACGTTATTACTGCTCATGGAGAATTGAGGTGTGGGCGTAATATTGGTTGTGAAGGTAATGGAGGTGATCAATTCTCTGGAGGCTCACAGAAAGAAAGCTGAAAATGAAGGCAGTTACATGGAGGCTCGAGCTGCTGCTCAACGTCTCAACGGAGTGAAGGTGAACCTTTTACCTTGTGGCATTGTTTCTTTTCGGGCGATTTGTCGTCAATTTGCACCAAAGTATTGGATCCCGCACCAGGCTCTTAAAACATAAATGGTAAAATCTTGGATGAAATCGCCAATAAACTTTAAATAAAAAAATTTAAATAAGAATGGACGAAATTGCTACTGTGGGTGAAAACGGAATTATGGATATGTGATATGTGCTAACGTGACATTTTCTATTCATTATGGGAATGAATGTCGAAATTTGGATCACCACTATAACATTTAATGTCGCCACTTTGGCAGTTCATAAAAAATGAAAAAAAAATGAAAAAAAACTGCCTTGTGGAAGACAGATGATACCAAGATTGCTAGGGACCTGATCCCGTGCCCCATACTGACCTCTGCAATTCATTTATTCATGAACTTGGTTGGACTTATTAGCAAGTGGAGTTAGCATGACTCACTAAACGTGTATGACCACTGATCTCTGAATTATGGCATCAAGTCACTCTCACTGTGAATGATTGCCGCAGAAATCGTCGATCAAGTTTCATCTCAAGAGAGTTCGGCTCTTGTACCCATAGTGATCTCTCCACTGCTTTAGCCATCTCCCCAAATGCACTTTCCCACACATTGATTCAATTGCTTTAAGTGAAGCTAATAGTATCCTCAGCTCTGCCTTCTTGATATGTGACAAAGTACAACTGGCTGTGAGCCACATCTTCAAAAACTAAGTTTATTTAGCAATTACATCCATTTGTAGGTCTTGGAAGATAACAAAAGGAAAGTAGCTATGCTCAAAAGACATAGCCTTGAAAGAGTAGATGCTGAATACGCGTTCAAACAAGAAAGTTCTGAAAGAAATCGGGTTAGTTGTTATATTTCGTTTATCTGAAGAGAGATTTCTAAATGTTCGTTGTACAGTACAGTTGTTATTGATTGGATTACCAGTAGAAGTTCTCTTGTGGCATTCATGAATATATGGCGCTTGTATTTTGAGCAGCTCTGGGAGGAGAAATTGCATGAGTTCCACAAAGCAGTTGTAGAACATGCAGCGAAGCTGAAACGTCAGCAGATTGGCGTTTTGCAAGCCTTTAGAAAACGAATGGCGGAGAAAACACCCACCAAACCTCAGTGGTCTCGCGAACTTCTCAAACATAGAAAAGTGCAGGTAACCCATTTGACTTGGAATGACCTTGAATTGATTTACTTTCTTTAAATGATTCCCTCTCAATAGATTTTGATAAATGTGTTGTATGATTCAAGCTGTTTCATTCTGCTAAGTAGAAGCATAACCACCAATTGATTGATGATAAATGGCTGTGTACTGGTAGACCTTTCTTGCAAAACAAGGAAAATATTTAGAGGCAGATGAAGTGAAACGAATTGCAGATAGGATGGAGCACATAGAATTACAAGCAACACTGGCTGCATTTGCAACCGAGGTAGCTATCAAAGAGCAAGCTCTCCGGGCGAAGCAACAAAACGAAATGGAGGTGTTGTTGCAACGCGCTGCTCAAGGGCGTGATGAACTTCGAAAGACGAGGAAACTGGATCTTGAAAGATGCGCACAAGTATGGCACGCTACATTTTGTAAAAACTGATCTAAAATTTCTGCAAAAACTGATCTAAATTTAGAAATGTAAGATTGAGATAGAATAGCAACATCTGAGAGCAATTATGACCTCATAAATAACCCGAGCTAAATCTTGGTTACAATGGAGATAACCTTAGACTCATCCTCCTTTCCACTGACTCAAAGTTTAGCTGCCTCCATTCACCCTACTTAATTATGAATCACTCTAACTATGATATCGATTACGAAAACTGTATGAACAACTAAGCTTAAAGTCTTGGAATTATGATCAGTTTCTTAAACATTCTCTTTTAGGTATCGTTATGTTCAATAATTAATGTTCCACTAATTCTGATTAGCTGTATTGATGTGTTTATCAGAGACACAAGAACGTTGTAAGGGAAATGCGGACCTTACAGAAACATGAGCACGCAAGATTTGAGCAAATTATAGAGAAACGTGTTACTGACTTTAAAAAGAGCGGCGGAAGTCTTCAGTTACTTTCAGAAACACTGAGTGGTATGGAATCTTTGATGCTCCCGAGCATTCCTGACTGTCCTGTAGGAGACGAAGCTGCACCACAGGACAGTGATTCACATGCGTCAGGTTGATTTTTCATTGCTTTCATCTAGATATTGATTCTAGCTTGGGAAGTTGGGAGTGTGCCACCTCTTAGCATTCCATTATTTTTTAGGCATTGGAGTGAATTGAAGTACCGTACACATGACATTGGAGGTGATGTCAATTGTGCTAGATTAGGTCATGGTCACACATTAGTTACATATACATTTTGTTAGTCTCCACATCCGAAGTCTCTTGTGCGAATTGAAATTGTAAAAAGAATATGACTGATGTCTTAAGTTTTTTGTGGATTTGGAATATCAATGTTCCAATTTTTTTATTCTAGTGTACATGTATTTGGTAATGAAGAAGTCATCAGATGGCATGTGCATGTGATGCTGCAACAACAAACATTCAGTAGTTTTTCTTCACGTCACTTTGGCTTTGGATCGAGCTTTGGATGAACTTAACCCATGAAGAATGGACTGGTGACTGTGGAAATCATCCATTTTGATACCATGGGACACCCCTAATTTCAAAGATGAATATTTGCACTTTTGTCTTCCATGGGAGAATTCCTTATCATTCATTGAACAAAAAATGTCAATGGTATTGTTTAGGGGTTAAAGAGTGAAAAGTGTACATGCACATAATTTGGTTGCAAAATGAAGGTCACTAATTTATTTGATAGAGAATGAATTGGAGCAACCAAATTTGGAAAATACAATTGCATGCAATAGTTATATTCATTTACATATAGTTGTATTTGTCACTTTTTTATACTCTTCATAGAAATACATAGAAAGAATTGAAAATGATGCATCCCTTCTGCTTCTCAAACAATAGTTTTGGTGTTTGGAAGGAAAGCAAGTACAAAAGATGGCACAAAAAGGTTGGTGTAAAGAAATTTGGCATATGCTATATATAGCAATGTTTTCAATATTTTCAAGTATAATGGTCAACAATGTATTTTTTCCTATTCATTTTCTTGTCCACTACTAAAGATGTTACCCCTTTGTACATGTAAATGTTTATCAATGACAAAAAGAACCTCAACATAAGTTGTATCAATTTTAAGTAAAAGATTTTGTAACAAGAATTTTTCATATTAAGGATGTATTTTCACATATTCAAGGTGTATTTTTTCAATGTTGATTGCTTTGTATGAATCATAAAAGTAATGTCTATTAAATCCAAAGCTCCTTGAAGTGAATATTTTATAAGGTTTCTAGTGCTCCAAACTCGTACTTGCAAATTGTTCATATGATTATCAATGTCAATAGTGTTGTATATACCATCAAGAAACTCTAAATTCTTGCAATTATATGAATTTTGGATTATCCTAGTAATACATATATTGTCTACAACTCATTTTCTAATTTAGTACAAGTACTTTTTTCACTTTATCTTGTCTATCATCAATAATGCCACATTTGCTAAAGATTTTGTCTACATTCTTATTTTGACCAAAATAGTTCTTATCTTGAGTGGTTAAAATGCAAATTTTAAATTGACATGTAGCCTAAGCAAAGCCTCTTCCCATTTAGTCTTCATCCAATAAATGTACCAAATTTTGAAATCCACTCTATAAAAATTGCTAAAATAGGTAAATTGTAGATATAATAAAATACATTTTCATTACTTGTTTTGCAAAAGGGACTCCATTAGCAAAGATTAGAATAAACATCATTGTAATCAATCTTTTAATATTACTTTTACATACATTAACATGTAGTTACAAAACTTCACATTTTATTAACCTCCAACACCAAATTGGTCACTATTGACATCATCCTATTCGGTATTGTATGAACCATTTGCTTTAAAAAACCCAAAGAATACTCATGGGAAGTCAAACTACTAAATAAGATGTCTCCTTTTGATACAAAAATTTTGGGATGAACATCTACATTGAAATCTTATATAGAAGAATTTTCTATCATCCATTAGACACATTTATGCTTTCAACTTGTTACCATCGAGTTTAACATCAATGTTATTAAATTAGTAGTACAGACAATGCCCCAAATTGTGACATCTACCTATACAAAGTTCTAAAAAAACTAGGAGAAATATTGATGTATGTTTGCAATTCAAATCTACTAGCCAAGACCTGTTGCAATATAACATTGAACTTAAGAGAATATAGCCTAGATAGCCAATTGAGGTCTTACAAAATTGAATGAAAAACATTTGAGATGACAAGATGAAATATTGGGAATGAAATTGTGACCATATTTGTAACAATGGATTGTAATAGATTGCATGACAATGTGTATTTAATATAATAGGTGACACTAGAAAGGTCTAGGTGTAATTTTATGAATGACAATTGCACATGAAATATTGGGGATGAAACTATGACCATATTTGTGACAATGGGTTGTGACAGATGGGGTGACAATGCATGTTTAATATAATAGATGTGACACTAGAAAAATCTAGGTATAATTTTTATGAATGGCAACTGCCTATTGGCAATTGCAAAGTTCCTCAAGACCAATAATACTCACACAATTAATATGCCACTCCTTCAAGTCCCATCCATCATGATTTCCACTATTGTAGTGTGCCCTGTACTATTGCCATACTATTTAGATTTTTGTGTTCAATAAAAACCGCAGACTTTGGAGGTCATTTACACATAGTAAATAAACATTTTTCAGAGAACTTTCGACTAAGAAAAGTTGTAGAATTAAATTTGACTTTCATCTCCAACAAATTTGACTTTCACCTCATTAATCAAAATAGAATAATTCAAAGCTTTTCATGTACATATAAATGTTGAATACTAATTTCAAATGTCTGTTTCAAAATAATAATGATATTTTAAGAATTTTTTGAGATTCATAAGCACCCCAAAAATTAATAAAAATTACATATAATGCAATAAATTTTAAATCATATTTATCAAAAGAATTACCTAAATTATTGTACCTCAAAGCTATTTTTGGGATACATGTCGACCTATAAAAACTCTAGAGGGAAAAAAAGTTTAAAATTGTATCTAAAATCTCTACGTTGCCAAAAGATGCCATTTGATTATTTAAAGGTTGACCCTTAAGTACCCAAGCCTTTTCAAGTCTATTTGGAAAAAGAGTGTGGGCTTATAGGTATTTCCAATAAAGCAAAAAAAAAATTTCAAAATTTAATTGTATAGATGTTTAAGTAACTTGCTTGTTTGTATGCATATATATCAATTTTGAGTGAAAAAATGCATAGGAGTTGTAAGATTATAACAAGAAAAATGCACTTTTTTTTCAAATTATGTTGCCCTTCCCTACAATGTTTCAAAAATTTGCTATAAAAATTTCTAGAATTTGAATGTGCCATAAACAACTACAATTAGTGTTAACATGATACAATGCACTTTTAAAAAACTAAATATTACGTGAAAACTTATCAAAATCATTATACACTCCACTTTGCAATTATTGAAATGCAATTTATAAAAAAAGGAAAAATCACAATTACCTCCAATTCAGCAGTTGCATGTTTAATTTTTCAATGTCCAAAACAATGAAAATAGTTTACTATTTTCATTGGGACTAGTTTTAAAACAAATGGATAAGTACAATTTCTTAAATTTCAAATCAAGTGAAATTATTGAACTTTCCTCAAACTCGAAAAATTAAATCAATTTACAAGCTTTTCTTTATACTATTGGTATGTATATGCCTTTGAGAACCTTTCTAAATTAAATATATATATTTTTCACTGAAAAAATGAAAACTTTCATTAGTCAACCTTAAGATTGCCCATAAAAGTTTTTAATAAGTCAATCATTCAAAAACCGGTGTTTTTAAAATTCATCATACTTTGGAGGCCGTTTTCCCATAGTAGAATAACTTATTTTCTTAAAATTTCATCAAAGAAAAGTTCCTAAATGAAGCTAACTTTCACCTTCAAAAATCTGTTTGAGATTTGAAGAATTTGATCAAAAGTTATGGGCAAAATACAGAGAGGGGTTCAAACTGCCTTTCTTGTTTTACACTTTTAAACATCCTCTCGGAATTTTGTCCATAACTTTTGAATTAAGACTCCAAATTGCAAACGGATTTTTGGAGGTGAAAGTTTGTTTCATTTATCAACTTTTTTTAGTTGAAATTCTTTTCAAAAAAGTTAACATACTATGAGAAAAAGGCTTTCAAAGTCTGCTGACTTTCAAAAATAAAGAAAAATAAAATAGAAAACTAAGTAAATAAAATAGAAAACTAAGTAAATAAAATCAAGATACCTGTGTGATCATGAGCATGCTTCGGTGGTCTAATGGTTAAGGCAGTGAGTTCTGAACCCCGAGGTGGAGGGTTCAAACCTCATGGGTGGTGCGCCCATGTGGCGCCCTGCCTAGGGGGTGCTACTGTGTGGCAAGCTGCCACTTGGCGGCTTGTGATAGGACATGTTTGTTGTCATTTTTGTGTCCAAATTAACATTTTTTGGGGGTGAAAATCGACACTTTTTGGTTGGAAATTAACATTTTTTTGTTATCAAAACAACACTTTTGTGTTGATAAATAACACCTAATTGTTAATTTGAACGTTCAAATCAACATTTTTTTATTATGCAATGACCAAATTAACACGTCCTAATTAACAACTAAATTAACAAAAAAATCAACATTTTTTTGTCAACTTGGACACTATGCATGCAGAAAACGATGCAGAGGTGACGTCGTTGGACTTCTCGGATATCTTCGTGGACGTCCTGGACACTGACTTGACTACGCCTCTGGTGACCCCTGTTGACGTCGACGACGTCCTTGCTGCGGTCACTACCCTGCTACCAGTGAACCCTACATCAGCGACTCGAAGGCAGAGGGTGATCGTGGTCGAAGCGGAAGCTCTCCCTCCTGATCCGGAGATGGAAGCTCCACTAGAAGGAGGACCCAGTCAAGCAGCGCCCTTTGCGGTGCCATCGGCAAGGCGTTGGGCGGCAAGCACAGGTCGGCGACGTTCTCAAGCGACATCGACGGTAGCAGCTGATTCAGAGCCGGCAACTCAATCTCATGGTTGCATGTCACGAGCTGCGGCGAGGCTGGCTTTCCTCAGCACTTTCGCGGAGAGCACTTGGACAATGTCAGAAGCTGCATTCTCCCGACCTCCATGTCCCTTTGCTGGTCCACCACCGGGACCCAACTTCCCAATTTCCAGAATGCCGACGAAGTCAACACTTTTTTTCCAGTTCTAGAGCAACCGGACTCTTACTCGCATCTGCCAAGACACAAACCAATACGCGAATGAAGTGCCGGCTAGACGAAGTGAAGCGGTCGGGGGCAGATTGTGGTGGCCACTGCAGAAAGAGGAGTTGAAGACGTTTATAGCAGTGAACTTCTTAATGGGAATTAAGAAGTTACCGAACCACCGCAGTTACTAGAGTTGTCGCAATGAATTTCTTTATTGCCCCAGTGTGTCAACGATTATGAGCTGCCGCCGCTATAAAGACATAACGAGATGTCTACATATAGCAGATGACAGAGTCCCGTTGGAAGGCAATGACAGACATGATGTGGACAGATTGCGCAAAATGCGTTGGTTGTTGACAGAGTTGAGGAGCCGTTTCAGAGAGAATTGGCGCTTGAATCAGGAGGTTACAGTTGATGAGACAATGGTCCCGTACAAAGGGAGGTATTGCCATGTACGTTAGTACATGCCAAGGAAACCGACGAGGTGGGGAGTGAAGGTCTAGTGTCTGGCTGATGCAAGGAAGAAATACGTCTACGACTTTCAAATTTACAGTGGCTCTACATGTCCGGAGGTTGGAGGCGAAGGTTCCATTGCTGAAGCCAAGACTGCCCATGATGTTGTGCTCCACTTGATGGACGATTTACATGGCCTCGCTCACGTCGTGTGCACTGACAATTACTTCACGTCGGTGAAGTTGTTGACGGAGCTGCAGTCGCTCGGCACCTACGGGGTGGGGATTGTACGAAGCAACCGAGTGGGATTGCCACAGTGTTTCCGCAGCATTAAGCAGTTGTCGAAGGAACCTCGTGGCATGCTCGTCTGGGGCATGCATGGTAGCGGTACTATTTGCTCCGTCATATTTGTGGACCAGAAGGCCGTCGGTCTTCTGTCGACGTACTACCTGCCCGTGCCGAGAGAAGATGAGGAGTGGCCAATAGTTCCGCGCCGGATCAATGGTGAATTCACAGAAGTTGAGACCTCTCCCATCCACAAAGCGTATTGTGACTTCATGCGCGGAGTGGACGTCGCTGATCATTTGCGGGGAAGCTACTCATGCCAGACACGAAGCCACAAGTGGTGGCATAAAGTGTTGTTTTTCTTGCTTGATACATCCATTGTGAACTGCTTCATCTTGAATAATGTAGCAGTGGAGCAACTAGGCAGAGATTCTCCCTTGCATTTGATGTTCCAATTTCAACTGGCGGATGAGCTCAGCAGGCCGTGAAGGCAGCAATGGGGAGCGGTGTCCCAGTTTCGACTGGCCGATCCGGGTGTGCACGGGCTAGTTAGGAGTGGGAGACGAAGGAAGTGTTGTTACTGCCGAAGTGGAAGACGGACTAATCAAATATGTCCACAGTGTGGGGGCATTTTCTTGCATGCAGGAAATTGCTTCTAGAGAAGCCACTACCGCTTGCGGACTTGATCAGTTCCGCATAGAGATAAAGAATGCGACCCTTCTGTGATCCCTTCCTTGTGATTGTGTGCAGCAATTGTAATTGCACTGATGGTGGAGGATAGAGGATTTTTTACAGTGGGATTCCATGGCTGCGGCATGTCGTTGTGGACGTCGTCATGAGGACTCCATCGAATCCAATTTTGCTAGGACATCGAGCGTTGGAGGCTTCAGTTTCTCTGATGGCACTTCTGCACTAGAGCAGCTCCTACTTCAGGAGAGGCATTACCGGTGTTAGGGTCCCGAAGGTAGTTATGTATGTAGAGCTCGTGAGGGCACGATTTTTCTCGACGTAGAGCACAGGAATGTACAGTTACAGGATCATAGAAGTGGGCACCGCTTTCTTCTGAATTGTCTTTTAGAGGGAGCTTGCGCATGAGCTATAATAGATCCCTTCGTAAGTGACCTTGAATGTCGTTGTACAGAAACTATAAGAAAGTAACACGATTATTACGTGTACATTGGAGAGTCTACTGCCTGCATGGTGTGATTTGTCTTCGAGTCCATGCCGTTTCTGACGTCGATGTAGTTCTGGACGGAGGACCTTCATGGGAGGTCGAGGTCATTGTATGCACAGTGACGTTGAGAGCAGTGCACGGATTCCTGAGGTGCACATTCTCATGCGCATATTCTATTCGCAAGGCATTTGTTGTGCACGTACGGTGCATGACGGGGCCGTTGAGAAGCAGACAGGAGAATGTGTACTGTATCTATGAGGTCATCTTCTCTGTCTGTAGCAAGTGCTTACGCTCGGAACCGTCAAGTGGGCAAGCGGCTAGGTCTGGGGAATTTTAAACGGGCTGACGGGCAGTTTCACAGCTGGAACGACGAAAAAACTTTTCAACAGAACTACACCGAAGTGCTTTGCATTGCAAGGCTTGCGCTGCATTTTCCTTGAAGCATCTAGTAGGTCTGTGATTTTTCCAGCTCAGCACAACTGGAGTGCTTCGTGCTGCGATTTTTCTAAAATTTTCGGCGACCTGTATGGCATGCATTGACGGACTTGAAGTGCACAGAAGTGTGCCTGCCCGTCCTAGTCAACGCTTGAGTTCTTCGGTCAAACCTCTTGATCTCGATGCATCTCGTACTACTTGGTTTCATTTTGCTGTCGATGCATTGCTACTGGAAGTGCGCTGCAGATCATACGGTGATTTCATTCTAAACTACATGCTTGCTCTCCTGAATCCATTTGTAAATCGACGGTCTTTACTTGTTCTTTTCTCTCTCTCCACAAACATGTGACGCTTAAGGGTTAATTACTTGCAATTGACGCAGTCCGTCGGTCAAGAACGTAACTTACTCTAGGCAAGCAAACGCCACGCTCGGACAACGGACTAAGTTACCAATATAATTAAGTTGAAGATGATTTTGTGGTAAAAATTTCGTAGTAAAATACCAATTTTTGAGCACTCAAGAGGCTTTCAAAGTTGGCATAACTGAAATTTTTCTCATTGCAAACTCAAAAACGACATTTTGATTGGTCCCCCACTGTACAATCCAAGAGATCTCAAAGTAACAAACAAAACAAACAAATCATAACAAGGGTGATTGCAAGAAACACTTGTCCTTTTTTTTGTCCCTTTGACCTTCAACAAGTAGTTTTTTGCTCATAACTTTTGCATCTTTTGTCCTATAGGTTTGAAATTTGGAATAAATAAAAAGTTTTAGATATTGATTTATTTTTTGAATTACAAAAAATTAGTTTAATATTTTTAAAGTGCCTCAAATTGGGTGTTTATCTTGGCTATTTTGGCATGTTTAAGTCCTATTTTTAACCCAAAAATTTGAATTTGAAGCCACAAATTGGACATGTTGGAGGTCTACTAACATTACAAGGATTGACAATGAGTTTTTTTATGAGAATAGGAACACATTTGTTGCGCACATGGGGTCAAAGTGACCTTCTTTTCCACAAAGACTGAAGAGGGAAAAAATTTCTTAGATGAATCTTTTATTGCAATGTGAGCACAATCTTGTCTACAAAACTAAATTTATTTTTTTTAAATTTGAATTTTTCTGAATTACTAAAAGTGAAAATGTCCACAACCCCCTTTTCTTGCTATTTTCTGCTACTAATGGCCTTAATAGTACTTTGTACTTGTCTATAGGATTGCATAGTATTGATCGACGGTCTAGATCTACAAATGCTTGAAATCAACGCTTAAGATTTGCACACGCACTACTAACACACTTTATTGCCAATATCGTGCAATATTGCCAATCTTATAGCCAAAAACTGTGTTTTTGAGCCAAAAATGTGTAGTATTTCTTACAACCATCCACAAACAACCTAACAAAAGGTATAGAGTATTTTTTTTAAACTATGCTTTACAAACAAAGATGCAATTTAAAATATCAATAAATTACTTTTATTTGCTATAAAAGTTTAAAATATTTTGCAAATAATCTCTAAAATCAAGAAGATGAAATGGTTAGTGGCATTTCTTTCCAAATACAATACAATCAAAAGGTTCAAATTTCTAAATATTGATTTTTATATGTTATAAAAACATTCAATACAATTAAATTGGTAAATTTTAATCATTTTGATCATTTCTAGATTTTCAATGTTTTTTATGTTTTTAATTATAATTATGTAGCATTTTCATGCTAATGAGATTATCATTATGATTGATTTTCATATTTTAACAAAATATTAATTATACTAATTTATTATACTACTAATAGTACATGTGACACTAAATAACCAAAATCAACCTATCTATAAAATAATAAAATTTGAGCAAGATAAAATATTATTACATTGTATTAATTTATATAAAATAATATATATTTATATATTTTTGAAGTGCAAATATGTATATTCTTTTGTACTTGATACTAACTTCATAAAATGAGTAATTAGACAAATCATTCATATTGAGCTAGAATTAGATATCAATTTTAGAGTAGTCTAGAATGAAAATTGCCCTAACCTAGTTCCATGATGCTTTTATTTTGGGGAGAAGTTACATACTAGAAGTAGCCACTGTCAAAATAAATAAATAAAAGTTCAAGTTCACTAGTAAAAAAATCCCCAAAATTAATGAAAACTTTGTCACCCTTGCTTTTTACAAGCCCCCTTCCCAAAAGTCTTGGTAGACAATAATTTGGATTCTTTTTGTCCTTTGTGTAACTATTACACACTTCTATGTATTTTAGATTGTGAAGCATACTTATTCAAGGCTCGATTCAAAGAGATAATTCATTCATATTGCTTCTCATGTATCCAAGGTCATGATTGAATCTTCAATAATTAAGCATCCTTCCTTTGTCACCTATTTGGTGATATTGGCACAATCACTATAATTCTTCAAAGACAAAAGAAAATACATGCAAAATTTCTAAAAGGGTTCAAACATTGATGAGTGAATTAAGTATTTAGGTGAATTGTGATTTGTTGATTCTCCATTGAAAACATTATCAACCATTGCATGAAAAGTCCCATTTACTAAAATTTAGAATTATTTAAAGAATTAAGTAAGCTGATATGGCCTTAATAATGCAAGCCTATATTCCAATGTAATGCAAGAATCAAAGTCTTTCTAGTGTGGTTGGATATTGAAAGCTAGCAACCATATCTAAATCAAAAGATTTGATATACAATAGACATTTTTAGATTGTAAAGAGGTATGTTTGAAAAAATTGAATATAATAATTTCCACTTTTTTACTCTCAAATCTGATTTTGGACTTGAATTTTTCCTATTTTTCATATAATCCAACTTGTCCAACTAGAAAAAGATCACCAAGCCTACAATAGATGTTTTTTTCTAATTAGAGGACTGTGAGTTCTTGACTATGGGAATGTTGTGGGAACTCTCGGCAACTTTGCCACATATGTAATTTGACATGGCATAGAGACTTCCACATCAAATAATTATACTAGTTTTTCTTTTAAATTATTAATATTATTATTTTTTTCATTCATAATTTTTTCTAAAATATTGTTTTTCATTTTGACCGTTTACATCATGAGAAAAACACCTAAAACACTCTTCTAATCCCCCAAAAAACATCTAATGGTTTCTAACATCTTAAACTAATCCTATACAAAATCAAATTTGGATGGCAATCTACAATGACTTTTGAAAAGAGAAGTTGTCTATTATTTCGTATAGAAATGTACACTCACTTGATAAAGATTACATCATCAATCTTAGCATATCATAATTCAAACCCTAATATTTTCACAATTGTTTACAGAATCCATTCCAAAGTAGATGAGCATGTGGTTTGCAGCTACAAGCTAATTGTGCAATGTACTTTGGACAATAAATGCACCACTTTCTATTATATTAAACTCAAAATTCAAGATCTTCATCTAGAATTACAATCTATTTTACCACATGTTGCATGATTGAGCACTCACATTGGTGGAAGCGAATCTATAGACAAAACTCAAATTAAAAAGAGGTCCAAGACAAACATGGTTGCTAGTTCTTTGACTTTTCTTGTTGGAGGGGTCAAAAATCCCAATTTCCTCTAACTTTGTAATCAACTATAATACCTTACTTTAGTTCTACAATCTCATTGGGATGCAATGAAATGCATTCACCACAAATCCAAGCTATAGATCCCCTTCCTCCACTGTAGCAAACCTTCTTCAATCTAAATTGTTCATAAAAGTCTCTCTTGTTTTGACATTTTGGCTTCAAAAACTCTTGAAGCCACCTTTGTGCTTCGGATTGGTCACCAATTGAAATCCTTGAATCCTTCCTAATATTACTTGGCAATGATTCCAAAGTTGCATTAGGGATTCTATAATCCAAAAAACCAGGTGTGTCAAGAATCAAGGCTGCAAAGGTGCCTCCATCACTAAAATCAGGTACCATTGAACCTATCCCACAAGCAACATGGGCACCAATCTTTGTCAATACAGTAGCAATCTTCAATCCCCAAGCTACCATTGTAAGAAATCTTTTTGTGTGTTCCGTTCCAAAATACACCACACAACCCTCTTGATTTGGAACCTCATGGAATCCATGGATACTTTCACACATGAGGTGAAGTTGGATCCTATCAAGGTTAGGCACAAATCGTGTCAAAAGCTTCCTTTCTCCAAATTCACAAAGATAGGCCAATTTGGGAATTTGGGACTTTTGCATCTCCAAAGAGAATGCCATCAAATCATCCATCTTGGAACACACCACGTCCCATAAATTTCTTTGCATGTTTTGAATGTTGTCCTCTAGATTTTTGATTAGTTGTGCTACATCATCCAATTTTGACCATGTCACTTTATGATATTCCCGATTTTCCCTTCTCATATCAACTAACTCTTCAACCAAGGGCCCATATACAAGTCTTTGTAATCTGTGCCATATTGAAGAAGTCCATAAGCCACCTTTCTTGTTATAGGAATTGGAGTAATCATCTTGGGTTATAGTTCCCAAAGATTGGATTGTCTTAAATTGATAATATTGTAGGTCACGTGATCGCCTTTCCAAAAGATTTTTCCATGCCATGCTTCCCAATAAGGTGCTCGCCTTGTCATAGTCAATTTCCAAACCTTCACATGATTGCCAATTGTGTGTAGCATCTAGCCATCATTTACAACCTTGGCTTCCAAGTCTTTCACTTGAACACATTGTTTTTTACGGTCTTTAGCAAGAACCAACTTTCGCACACACTCAGGTCGCAAAATGTATTCAACAAGGCGAACTCCAAGACAACCCAATGTAGAATCTTCTTGGACATGTTTGATGTGCATGACAATTTTGTTTTCAAGGAATTCCAACATGTTGTCTTGACATTTATGGGATCGTAGAAGGATGTCAATGTCACCTTGATGGAATTGAATTACAACATCAATGCCATCACTTATGAACTTAATAATGTCTCGAAACACCTCATAAATCTCTTGATCGTTTTTGCTTTGGAGTTTTTTGAAGAAAGACACCTACACATCATATAATCAAATCAACAACACAACAATTCAATGAGACAAATAAGATTGTAAAATCATTTCATTTGATTGACATTTCATTCAACCTCACTATTGTGGTTGGATTATTGTAGTTATTTAAGATTCAATTTTAATAATTTTCTAATTCAAATAAAAAACATAGAAGAACTTGAAACTTCTACTTAAACCATGTTATTCAAATCAATACCTGCAGTCTTGTAAAAAAGCCTGGAGTCAACATGGTTCGAATTCCATCTTGACAAGCCAATCTTCTCCCAACATAGTTCATGCTTTGGGATTTAACATTGATGGGCCAACTCAAACTTTCATGTTTTTCTTTTAAAGTCGATGGTATCAAAATGCTATTAACATCTTGCTCATAGCATATGTGGAGTTTCTTCATCATGCCCAAGATGTCATCAAATTGTTTCTCCATGTCTTCTTGACACTCCACAAGCTTCAATATCAAACACTTCATGTCTTTTATGGATATGATCCCATTGGTCGATACCATCTCCAATTCGCAATCCTTAATTGCACATTGGTGTAGGAATTGGCCAACAATTTGGTGGCAAAACCAATGGGGATTGGTGATGACAACTCCTTCTTTTTCATTGAAGATGATGTGCCCTCCATCATTCAAAGATATTGCTACAAACTCCCTCTTCCTTTTTGCAAGCTCTTCATCTATATCGTTCAACTCCTTCACTTTCTTGCACAAGCCTTCACAAAAGTCTTCCCATTGTAACAAAGGTTGGTTTGATTTGTTCGCATTCCACAATGCAACCAAGTGTTGTACTTCTTCACATGCCCTTATGGTTTTGGGCAATCTCTTTAGTAATTGCTTCATGTGAGATTTCATGAAATCAAACACTCTACGAGCATGAGATTCATCACACCCATTCACCTTGAATATGAACTTGCCTTCATCGAACTCAAGGACCTCTTGGAATTGAGATTTCAAATCTACAACCTTATCATCAATGCATCTTGCAAATGCATCATCGGCCATCCAATAGTCAAAATGAGTCATCACTATAGACACGTGTGGGCGATACAAAAGAGATCGCCTTGTATTGGAAGCAATGAATCGCAACCAAGTTTCAAGTTCCAATTTTATACTAGATGGAGACCTTCTTTTGGAGAGATTCAATTTCTCCATGGGATTGCACATGAGCAAAAACATTGATGAACTTCCATTAGCTGAGAGATTGGGCATCACCAACTCATGAAATGAATGGTAGTCAGGTTGACCTGCCATGTCCCAAATGGTGATGCCAATGCCATTGCATTGTACAGTCTCTACCTCAATGCCATGTATACGTTCCAATGGCTTGTCTTCTATAGTCGGCCCTTTTGGAACATGAGGTGTTTTGAATACCTGTTGTAGTTTTTCCTTGAATCGTGAGTGGCTTGGATTTTCAAGGTTTTGTTGGAATTCCTTTAGTTGCTTTATGGACAATCGCAATCTTGTCTTACCTAGAAAGAACAAGAACAAACTATATTTAGGAATTTGAAAATGAAAGTGTTACATCTCAAAAAGGATATTGATGACATTTAATTATTACCTCAAGCCTTGAAGAATTTTGATGACCAACATGTGACCAAAATATTGTTTGGCTAGTTGTAATTTGGAGTCCCATCATTTTCTACTTTTGGCAATAGAATTTCTTAGCTCATTCTAGAGAAGAAAATTGTATAAAGAGATTAGGACCCAAAACCCTATTGATTGCAAGAGCATGTAGTTGGAACATCAAATGGAGTTCTTTTCATTTGCTAGGATTGAAAATGTCACAAACATGAAGTTTATCATTTACACTTTCCATTAGAGATGAGTAGACCCCACAAGTCATTAAAGTTACTTCTATGATGCATTGGAATGAGTATTTGAAGGTGTTAATAATTTTTTTACATGAAATAATAGTTCATGTTCATGTTTGGAATACATATTATATCAAAGGGTCTAAAATAGGACAAGACAACTAAAATTGGGAATGATATAGACATAAACTTATAAAATGTTGATGACATTTGAGCCAAGCAATGCCAACAAGTTAGTAAACAAATCATATGTAATGATTCTATTTGTACTTGCAATGTTGAAAATAGAATCTAAAATAATACTTTATAATGATAGTTTTACAACAAAGTGTATTTCTTGCCCCACCATCAAAACTCCTTGTAATTTTTATCTCATTAAAGAAAATAGGACAATTCAAATGTTTTCTAAATAGAGACCAAGCTATTGAACCACTTAAACTTCATAACTTCAATAGAATACATTCTTAGAGTTCTTTGAATGTGGGAGATTGATCAAACCTTCTAGTTTTTTGATATTTTTTCAAACTATATTAAACCCTTACTCATACAGAATGATTGATGCGACCATTTAACCCCAAAATGACCAATTCTATTCTTACAAGGTTTGATGTTGATTAAGCTCAATATAGCCCTTCTCATTGTGTAGAATAATTGAACTTCAATATGACAATGTTGTTACATGAAGCTTTGTATTAATACCATCTATCAATGAAAAATAATTCTACTAATTTTGTAACAAACCCTACTTGCTATACATTTGAACAAACAAGTGAAAATGAGTTGGTAAATAGAACTTGATCAATTTAATTGAATATAAATTTATTCAAGTTACTTTAAAAAAATGGCCTCAAAACTATTCAAGTAAATTTTTATTTTCTTTCTATATCAAAAATACCTTAAGTGATAATCTCATAGACAATGCACCATCATCAAGATGAAGTTAGCATCTATATAATTGATTGGTAAGAATTTAGAAAAACTTCACATATAAATTAAGGGTTTCTTTGTAAAAACATATTTATCCAAAATGATTTGAAGAAAATTGAAACTTGATTTGGAGAACTTTTCTAAATGCTATATGTATGGATAACTATGTAAACATGAATATTTATATATATATATATATATATATATATATATATATATATATATATATATAAATAGGTGGTATATTGGCAACAAACGAAGGATAGAATGAAAATCAATAGTTGTGAATTAAACTTGATAATCATTTTTAAATAAGAAAAAATGATTGAAACCTTTTACAATCTTGTATTGTTTGAGGTTTATCACATGGAGCTCCTCAAAGTATTGTTTTCATTTTTTTAAAGCTTTGAAATAGAATACAAAGGAGACTCACAAGGCTTCTCTAAGTTCAAATTCTTAATCCAAAATCAATAGATGGTACTAGTATATCAACATGAAACTCAAAGCATGTGAGCCTTGAGCATATATATACATCAATATATTACAACCATTAAAGTTTTTCATGACATAATCACCTACAATATAGGTATCTTTTGTATAATATACTATAATCATAGAAAGATTCATAAATAAAGACATTTAAATTATAGGTGTACAGTGCTCTCATTTCATAGGCTCACACTCCTAAACTCACATAATAGCACCCCTGCTAGTGTATGAGATTACGATTCATCTACTTGAAAGAGAGGATGACTTTAAAGATTAATGGTTGCCACTTTCCACTAAAAAACAATTTTGAAAGACAAAAATCTTTGTTTTCATACTTTGAGTATTTGAAATAAGAATTTTACTTAGGTGTTTAAGTAATCAAATTTATTCATGCCTAGTTATTATTGAAGAAAAGTACAAAAATTCTACCATATGCTAGGGGAGCTAAGTTTTTGTTGTTAAGAGTTGACAATTGTGTTCACGGGAGTAAATATAAGAATATTCGATGTAGTCAATTATGCACTATGAAATTTTAGGCAATTAGAAAAATGTGCCAAAACTATAAATTATATTTCATATATGTTTTCAAAGTAAAATGCTTTTGAAGTTGATATGAAATTTCTAATAATACCTCTTGCAATTTGATTGTTTAGATCTTTGTGATTTGTGAAAACAATGGAGAATATAATCTCTAGTGATGGAATCTCAAATTATTTATAAAAGACATACTTTATAAATCATCTACATTTGCTTTGAGACCTTTTGGACCATTGAAAGGAATGGAAATTGTATGTATAAATTCATTTCTACTATTGACTTTATATCACTAACCTAACCAAAAAGAATGAAATATCTATTTGCAAAACATAAATATGTTAGTATAGCTTACCGACATATGGTTCTCCACACAAAAACACTCGCCCAGATGTTGGATTGGCAATTGCCATGCTTTGTACAACACCCCACAACTTCATTTTCTTCCTCTTTGATAATGCTGAATATACATAGTCTGCATCTCCAAAATCGTCCAAACCTGTGCCACGCAAGTCTATGTCTTCAATGATGTGATTCTCCAAGAGCAAGTCCATCATTGCTCCAAGCACTTTGTGACCGCCAATCGCTTTACACAGCTTGAAGTTAATTTTCTTCAAGGATTTGTTGGTCTTGAGGGCTTCCAAAATGGCCAAAACATTCTCCACCCCTTGTGCATCTTGCAAACGTAAATCATCCATGCGAGAGAAACCAAATTCCAACAAAGATGTGTTGGTACAAAGCATGTCAACTAGGGTTTTAATCCCCTCTCTCCCTCCTATTGAATAATGTAAATCAAGGTTGGTGAGGGTTGTATTGCATTGAAGACCATTATTTTTAGGCATCAATGGCTTCAACAACACCTTAAATTCTACACTACTAGAAATTTTGTAAGATAGGGTTTTAAGGGATTAGTTGGAACCCAATGCAATTGCTATGTTGTTAAACCCCCTTGTGAAGGACTTTTTTGAACTCTTGGAGATGTAAAGTGTTTTGAGGGATGTGCTTGAGGCAAGCATGCCACCAATATGCTCAAGTTGAGCATCTGATATCACACAAGAAAATCTCAAGTCTTCAAGTACACTAAGAGGGCCTTGGAAAGGCTTCAAGAGTTGCTTCATTTCCTCTCCATTCAACTTTGATGCATCCATTGAAAATGATTTGAGGATTTGGAGATTGTGTGGCACTGCTATAAAAGCTGCAAACTCCTCAACAAATTCTTTGCTTTTCTTCTCCTTTGCAAATACGAAGTCAAGCTCAAGCTCTTGAATGGCATCATTTCCGAGAAGCACTCTCGAGAGATACTTGATAAGTGAAACTGGGGAGACATTCCTATACTCAAGATGAAGTTTTCTAAATTTGTTGCTAGACTTGCAGAGGGCGTCAACAAATGCTTCCACATGTTTGCAGCAGTCATCCCCATTCAATGACATGCCCATTCGATTATGGAATTCAATATTTGATGAAGCAATTGCCTCAAGAAACTCACCAAAGCTTGCCTCCACGCTGGTGCCATGAACTACTGTGGTTTGACCACCTGCAAAGTAAATTCGGACATGCCGGTCTCCTTGAAATATTAAGCTTGAGCATTGACGTCCGTCTTTCGGCAAGGAAGAGAGAAAACGTGCCAACTTCGACTCTTGTTGCTCATTCTGGGAAAGTATGTGCTCCGTAATTTCTCCACTGGCAGGATGGGAGGCAGCACTCCCAAGGCAACGAAGGAAGAACTCTTTCCAAGTCCAAAAGCTAAACAACCGCACAAGGAAAGCAAACAGCCTCCTCATGCTGGTCTCAACCATTGTGCTGCCAACTTCAATGTAAAAAATCTCGCACACAAAATAGAAGTTGTGATGATGAGAAAGAGGTCGATGAATGCAATCGTCTAAGCCTCGGTCCTCCAAACCCCAACGATCCTTCTCCTCGGCGAGCAACCCCTGCTGCTGCTAGGGCCAGGTCACTTGCGTCTCAAGATGAGCAATACACTTCAAATAGTACTAGTCGGACAGAAAAGAAAAGCACTCCGAGGATTGTGCCTATTGACCAGAAATGGCCGAGTGCTGTGGACGACACAGAAGCTTTGGAGGGCTGGAATGGACCAAATCTGCAGAGACTGCATCTTGACTATTCCCTCCTCGTCAAGTAGGTTCCCAACACTGCTCCTACCTAACCTGCGCTTTTCAGAGGACATCACATACATCACATACTCTCCTGATGTCGCCAGTTTTCAAATCTTTTTGAGGGGCTTGAAATTATGATGAATTATCTAAGAGAAGGTATTTTAAATCATACCAAGAAATCATGCTTGAAGGCTCTGAAAATTTCAGCATCAATTGGTATACACAAACCGGTGTTGGAATTAATTTCATCTCAGTGTGAACCGAAATCCCACATCATTCTATGATTAGAATCAACAGTCTTTGGATTTGTAGCCCTAAATACATTACAGGTGTCTGAACTTGAGGATGGTTGGGGTCCAATGGATTACGAAACTTTGGGCTGTTTTTTAGAAGGAGAGCCGATCAGGTAGCAAAAATTGATTGCCGACATTCATAAAAACGATCGAAAGTCTTTTAGGATTTTTAGCATCTTCGGAATTCCGAGAATCATCTCTTGCGACGTACTTGCCCTCCGGAAGTAGGCCCAAACTTGATTTTTCAACTCCTTACTCGTGTTTTTGACTAGTTCATTCTCTTCTTTTAACTTACTTCAATGGGGTCTTCCCTGCTGGTTTGTGCAAAGACTGAAAGATATAATTAATATGTTCAAATTTAAAATTATGGCTTGAATCCACAATTTAGAAATGGGGAGTTTACTCCGAGTACCTAGATGTCCAGAACACCCAAAACAACACCGAGATCTCTACAGCAAAACAATACAAAAACTCAGCTTGTCACATACTCCAGGAAGAACAAGAACAGGTCAGAGAAATCCACAAACAAGTTGAAAGACTTACAATTCGAATTTCGCATCTGAAGCTGATGCTCACGCTGGAGCGAGCGGGTGGAGTCGGCAAGAAAGAAGAAGACGAAGGCCTGAGAGCAGCAGATCAAAGCCCCACCTGCAAGACCACCACACGGCGCTGAATCCAGGCTCAACTAGCAAGACATCGATCGAGAAGCACCACCAGCAAGATGGCAAGGCCAAACTTCCCTTTTGTCACGAACAAGACAAAAGCAAGCTCACCAATATCGTTTCTCCATCTGAACACAGTGTTAGTGGGATTCCAATACTTTGAGACCTTCCAGAACGCTCGCACAGCAGTGTGAATCCATACCCGTCCTCAATACATGTGAGGAGCAAAAATCCCCGCGAAAATCGTGACAAAGAGCGGCCTGTGTACAAGGAAATAAGAACAGAAAGCACCACTTGCAAAGCAACACCCCCCAACAAGCAAGAAAATGGCACGATTGCAGGCAGATCGCTAGCAGATCGGCAGCAAAGCTGCAACGACCAGGAAGCGACGAACTGAGTGAGTAGTTCTGGAAGAAAAAGACGAAAATCAACTTTTCAACTCCCCAACTTGGTCTTAGAACAACTCCTTCATTCTGTTCTTACTTCAACGGGTTCATTCTCTCCTTACTGATTTATGTAAAAGCTAAATCTTTCAATTTACAACATCTTCTACGCGAAGATTACACGGAGTTTAATCTAGGTACTGTTACACAACACCGTACCGTCAACTAGAACACAGTCACAGCACCCAAATCTCACTGACGGCAGATAAACACTACAAGGGAAGTAGAAGATATGAGGGAAAAATTTGACCATTACCACCTGTTTACCACTTCCTAAGTGGTAAACTCGAAAGAACACGACTAGAGCAGAAAAATCCGCAAATTAAACACAGTATACATAAAGACTTACATGGAATTCCAGATCTGAAGCAGCTGGCACTGGAGCGAGCGGGTGGAGCCAGGCAGAATGAAGAAGACGAAGGTGCATCGGTACCCCAACTAGAATGACCTCGATCGAGGAGCGAGGAGCTAGCGCCACCAGCAGGATGGCAAGGCCAAACGTCCCTTTCGTCAAGAACAAGACGAGAGCAAGATCACCAACATCCCTTCTCCATTTGAACACAATGTTGGTGGGATTCCAATACTTTGGGACCTTCCGAAACGCGCGCTACGCAACGTCGATCAGCCCATATCCCCCCAAAGGAACGTCCGTGTCACTGTTTCTGGAGGCGAAACGGTGAGAAAATGAAAGAGGATGCAAGCAGTATGAACAGCAAGCACCAAGGCAACAACCCCCCACAAGATAAATAAGTTAGCAGGACAGCAGGCAGATCGCTACGGCCTAGCGGATCTGCAAGGCTTAGAGCATCCCAACGCATGGCTCAAAAGAAGGCTCTGGCCGGTTGGACATGCCGTGCGTGAGGAAGGCGGCTTGCGCATGTGAGGAACGGCTGCCCCACCGCGTGGCTCCAGGAAGCGGACCGAATTGGGAGGTCGGCTCACTTTCCCAAACTCTAGCTTCGCCAGATCATGGCTGTAGCCCGACTTGTCAGGTCGTGTGGGGTCAGGAGGATCTTTGGTCGTCGCCACTTCGCAGTGGCTGTAGCCATGTAGGGAGGGCTACGCTCAGTTGGTATCAAAAGGAATGGCTGGCCTGCTCCGAATTTGGAGGTGTGAAGTTTTTCCAGTGCGGAGCTATGTGAGTACAGCTGATTTTGGAAGTGAGCTCTGCGTGAGGAAATGCAGGAGGCTTGATTTGAGGATCATTTTCGTTTGATGGAGTTCAGTAGCTTTAATATTGCTGGCATTTGCTGAAGGATTTAAGATTGGAAGTGCTGGGAGATGGAATATTGAGTTGCACAGATCTTGAAGTGGTTGAGAACAGAAAGGTATGGCAAATTTTTTTGTGTTCTGCTCAATACGCATGGTGGTTCAGCTAGTGCTGTACTCATCCTCTTCAATTTCCTTTTTGTACTTGAGAGAATTGGTTGGTCAGGCTTGAAGATAATAGTGGTGGCTTTCAGGAAGATGTGAAGCATGAGTTCTGATTGTAGACCGTGTGAAGCTAGAATTGAATTTAATGGAGGTCGAATTTGTATGTAAATTTAACAGTTCTTTCTCCACGGAGAAGTAAAATTGACATCAAACCCAAGTCGTTTCATTATTTAATGAGCTTAGCCAAATGAGTTAAAGAAATTTGAAGTTTTAGTGTTAATTTAGACTTTAGAAGCACTGAAATGGAGCACCTCTTAAAGTAAATACAATTACTGAATTGTTCAAGTGTAGAAAAGAAAGAATGATGAAATTCTGTACACCTAAAGAGGTCCTCCATTTTCATCCTTGCGCCATTGAAGAAGCTTGAACCTTTTTGGAAAACTTCTAAGCTATACCATGTGGTGTCTTCTATTAGTGGGAAGAAAATGAAAGAGGGCATCTTGTCAGTTCTTCATAAACATGATGGTCTCATCTTCTTAATTTCATTGTACTCCTCCTTGTCATGAACAATCATTTGCTTTGGGAATTATGAGTCCTTCAATAATGGAAGCAAAGTGTTGCAAAGTGCAAATTCATGTATTACTTAGAAAGGAATTGTATGTCA